>JAQMRL010000014.1:15820273-16427394 GCA_035578175.1 Catonia carolina | reverse complement strand
CACATATTTTCCACTGTGCAAATGACACCTTCACTTCATTCACCGCAGGGTCTGGCTGTATAATGAAATTCATTACTCTCAGAGGAGATAACTCTGATTAGTGTCTTTTTCACCTCTACCTCTTCTATTCTTAAATACTTTATCATACAATTGCCTGACCGTGTAATAAGAAATAGAACTGTTTTTTTGTAGTCCTGGAACAAGCAGATCGAGTGCAAATAATCTAACACTCCACACTTTCCTGTTATAGGCATTTTAATTTATAGTTGCTTTTAGATTTATGCACGAGTTCGGAAATTACTCTACGCAACTATGTTTTCCTGTGTCCTAAGATAGGTAAATTGAGTACTTTTTTCAAACACCAGGTAGTCCTAAATCAAAATTGATTCCGTTGACAGATAAAAAGATATTTTAGTAATTCTGCTTTAAACTTTCTGATGCTTTGTAAACTTATCCACATTTAGGCTAATACGAACGATGAAGGATGACGGATAAAAATAGATTTGACCGGGAATCGAACCTGAGATCCATGTCGCAGTAGTTTCTGTTGACCACCATACCAACGTAGCCTAAGACCACAAAATGATAAGTGTAGCTTAAAAAAGTGAGAAAGTCAACAAAAACATCTTAACCAAGTACCTTGGTTATATCATTGGCTATAAAAAATAGTTCTGTTTGTTATTAATTGATCACCCAATTATATCACTGAAACATTTAAGGACAGAAGCGGTATAGGTGTAAAAGACACTAATCAGAGTTATCTCCGATAAGAGTAATGAATTTCATTATACAGATCCTGTGGTGAAAGAAATAAAGGTGTAATTTGTAGGGAGGAAAGTAATGTTTTTCAGTGGGCTTGGCATGCTGATAAGCATACTTTTCCATTTAGTGAGGAAGGCTTTTGTAAACCACCTCAATCCTCGTTTTACTTTGTAAAACCTCTAGAGGTTTAAACCAGCTTTTCAGCTGATGACCTAAACAACACAACAATATTTCACCATAATAGCTCAATAAATAATTTTAATAATGACACAGCTCCTAAAGCTGCCAGATCCAAGAAATATATTTCACAAGAGTTTTGATTAGTTAGCTGGTAAAGACGAACGAAATGGTATATTATTTGGTAGATTTAATTTCAAGCACGTACTCGATCTGCTAGTTCCAGGGCTAAAAAAAAAAAAATAGTTCTCTTTCGTATTTAATGAGTGAAGCATTTAAAAATAGAAGATGTATAGTCACATTTATCTCCTGAGAGTGAATTTCATTATACAGCCAGAGTTTCTGGTGAATGAATTGGAGGTGTCATTTTCAGGGTGGAAAGTTGATGTTTTTCAATGGGCTTGGGCATGCTGATAATGAAACTTTTCCACTCAGTGAGAAAGGCAATGGTAAACCACTTCACTACTCGTTTAAATAGTAAATCTTCTAGAAGAGGTCCAAATCAGCCTTTCAACGGATGACCTAAACATTACAAACGTCCTTGTCCCACATTTAATTTTATACATTTTTTGGGATTTCTTTGTGAAATTAATTTGTTGATATAAATATGTTCTATGAATTTATAAAGTTTGTTTAAAAAAAATGAGAAAAATTATTTGGAAAATAAAGGTATTTCCATATAATTTAAAAAGTGAATAAAAATAAATAAAAGCCGGTAATGTATGTTAAAAATGTAGTGAAGTAGGAAAACCCGTCATGATTAGGCCTCTAAAATGACGTCAGCAATCCAGTACGTTTGTAATCAACTCTGAATATACTGAATCGTAACTATAGTCATGTATATACTGTATATTGATCCTAGCCAGCTGGCAAGCGACCTTGATGTTGTTGCTCTGTTTGTGACGTCATTGAGGAAGTTCAGTTGCCACCTGCTTGCTGAAATCTTTCTCTTTCTATTTTTTCCCCTACTATTATATTATTTTGCCAATCTATTTTGTTGCGATTTTAAATTCCTAATGCTTCTGTCATTTTTGTATATTTGTTTCGGTGGATTTTATTTGTATTGATTTTACACTTTTATTTATATTTATTTGTATATTTTATTGTTTTGTATGAACTTTGATTTAACATTTTTTAGACCCTATAAGGAAATCGATCACAAGACCTTCAGGTTTGTAATGTAGCATTGAACTATAAAGCTATCGAGGTGGAATTTATTTTTTTGTCATCAGTCTCTTGACTGGTTTGATGGAGTTCTCCAAGCTGTATATCTTGTGCAAGTCGTTTCTTATCTACATACCTGTAACACCGTACATCTTTTGTAATTTTATTTATATATTCTAACATTTGCCTCCCCTACAATTCATTTTCTCAATATTACCCTCCATTATTGATTTTCTGGTTTTTTCTCACGAAAACGTGTATTAAAAAAATATCGATTTTTTTTTAAAGATTTCAGCCTTAGTTTACATTTTACGACAAAAGTGTATAATCAAATTGATGGGAAATTAAAAGATCTACAACTTTTATTTAGCGCATATTTATCTACAGAGCTTAGTTTAGCGTGAAAGAGTAATTTTCCGTATTTTTAAGCCAAACTGAGGTTGATTTTCATTTTGCGTCTCTCACTCATGATTAAAATTAGGTTTATTTTTTTTTGTTCCTCAGTTGTGTACATTGCAATCTGTTAAATTCAGAACAATAAGCAATCCCAAGACCCAATAAGATGAGGATGATACGTATTATGTGTGCATATTATGTGTTATACGTATGTGTAAATGAGATAGAGTCTTGTACAGACCCAGGCCGACCATTCCTGAGAGAGTATGGTTAATTGAACCCCAAACATCAAAGAACATCAGTAACCACTGTCTCGTATTCAAATCCTTATAAAAATAACTACCTTTACTAGGATTTGAACCAGGAACCTTCGTCTACAAAAGTCAATGTTCATTGAGGTTGGTTTTTTTGTTTATTTCTAATGTTAGGTTTTATTTTTAATTATTTAAATTGGCAATAAAAAGTCATGTGAGTGTTTCACCCCAAATTTTTAAATCCTTATCTGTTTGATTTGTCTTCTTACCCTTTAATGACTGTATTTAGTTTTTCGATGTTATTATCTAATCCCCAGTTATCGAACTGTAAGGCCGATGGTAGAGTGGTCAGGGCAACTGGTTTCTATATCAGGGATCTCAGGTTCAGTATTTATGCTATTGATATTAAAGGTGTAATTTGTAAATAATTTCTGGACTACGCCGGCCGCATTGGCGCATTGACGTTGCTAACGTGCTCGCCTCTCATCATGCGGTCTTGAGTTTGAATCCCATTCAGGTACGGCATATTTTCATACGTTACAAAAATTATTTCATCCTTCACCTCTACGTTAGCAGTAATTGTAGAACAGTCGGACGTTGAACCAAAAAAAAAAAAGAAAAAAATTTCAGGACGAGTTGAGTGAAAAAGGCAGTTGTAAACAATTTTATTTTGTAAAACTTTTGGAGTTTAAATTTGTGTTTTGGGATGTTGATAGTATTTTCAAAATTGGTTAAACCACAGTAAAATGTATTTTTACTTTCTCTTGCCTATAGAATATATAGAAAGGAAAGTATTGTTTTCATGGCGATTTTTCGAAATCGAGTTTTCACCGGATCTACACGTTTTCAGACCACCTGAACCCAAAAAAACATGTTTTTAGCGATTGGTCTGTCTGTGTGTGTGTGTGTGTGTGTGTGTGTGTGTGCGCGTGCGCGCGCGTGCGTGCGTGTGTGTGTGAGTGTGTCTGTGTGCGCGTGCGTTCACTTTTTTGCGATTTTTTCAAAAACTGGTCCTACGTTTTTTTTAAAAATCGCCTGGTTTACTAAAAATTTGTATGCTCTACAAGGTAGGGTAGGCACCATGTTTGCTGAAACTCTTGGTGAGGCTATTTTCACGTAAAAAAATTGTTTTTTTAAGATTACGGCTTTAATATGCATTTTAGCGCAAAAATGTATATAATAAAAAATGTAGAGAATTTACAATCCTACAACTTTTATTTCAAACTTTTTGTTTGTATAACGCTTAGTTCAGCGGTAATTAGCGATTTTCTGTGTTTTTTTCTCGCGAAAAAGTGTGAAAAATCGATTTTTTTTTAAATTTCGGCCTTAGTATGCATTTTACGACAAAAGTGTATATAATAAAATTATAGGAAATTAAAAGATCTACAACTTTTATTTAGAACATTATTCTCTACAGAGCCTAGTTTAGCGTGAAAGAATGATTCTCCGTATTTTTAAGCAAAACTGAGGTTGATTTTCATTTTGCGTCTTTTACTCATGATTAAAATTAGGTTATGTTTATTGAGGTTTCTCTTGCATTGGCAAGAGAAAGTTGTGTGAGTGTTTCACACCAGATTTTTTAATTTTTTATATCGTTCTGACAAATTGATATTATATTTTTCCTAAAAGAAACTTCTTATTCTTTACGGTGAACATTCAAATGCTACTGTATTAACTGAAATATAAAACAAAAGACACTACTTAGTTATGTATTTGGTTATCCAACCGGAGATCCGACCACACCTTTAATAAAAATTATAAGACATTAAGGAACAATAGATTGTACATCTCTATATAGATAACTTTTTTCTTTTTTGTTCTTGTTATTTCACTAATAAAATGATCCGTAGATTTGAATTAATTGTAACAGCCTCTTGTCTTTGAATGATTTCATAAATTCACACTAATGACTCTTGCCAATGCAAATAATTAACAATATAACCTAATATTAGTAATAAAACATTAGAAATAAACAAAAAACTAACCTCAAAAAAACACAACCTTATTTAATTATGAGTGAATGATGCAAAATGAAAACCAACCTCAGTTTGGCTTAAAAATACAGAATATCACTCTTTTACGCTAAACTAGGCTCCGTAGGGGAAAATGCTTTAAATAAAAGTTGTAGATCTATTAATTTCCTATAAATTTGATTATATACTCTTTTGTCGTAAAATGCATACTAAAGCTGAAATCTTAAAAAAAATTGATTTTTTTACACATTACTTGGAAAAAAACAGAAAATTGCTAATTACCACTATACTAAGCGTTATACAAAAAAAGTATTTGAAATAAAAGTTGTAGAATTTTTAATTCTCTACAATTTTTAATATGTACATTTTTCGGTAAAATGCATATTAAAGCCGCAATCTTAAAAAACAATTTTCTTTACGAGAAAACGGAATTTCAAAAAATTTCAGCAGACATGGCACCTACCTTCTCTTAAGGAGCATAAAAAAATTTAGTATATGAGATTATTTTAAAAAAAATTGTAAGAGCCGTTTTTGAGAAAATTATAAAAAAGGGAAAAATTACATAAATAAACTACTACTTCCGGTTGACAGATTTTGATAAAAATGTTCGTGTCGGGTTCGGTAGTAGTCCCTAACTTAAGTTTCAAGTTCGTACTGGTAACGCAATATAAGTTGACGATCGTCAGCGAGAGTAAGACTGGACTATGTGGGGGGTGGAAGTGCTACTATAAGTGCTTTTCTAAATACATCATAGCGACAGCTCTAACCATGACATCATGTTGTAGTTTTACTCTTACATGGATTTATTATATTTACAACTATGTCGTTTTATAAACATCCCATTGTATTATTTATTGATTCTTAATTTATCCTAAATAATAAACATTCATTCTAAATAAGCCATAATACTAGACCTAAGCTATATTTAGTATCCTTTTTGGTTATCAGCAGTAAACTGAATTACTGCATTCTGACATTTGTATTGATAGACTAGTTAGTCTGTGAGTTCCGTCGATGCGAGCTTATTATCATGAGTAATACTAGTTTTACGGTAATTTCAAAATGTTATTGTATTTTTAGGGTGTTCATATTTCATTATTTTCAGTAAAGTTATGTTAATTGCAATTGCTGCCCATAACAGACAGGTGGAGTGTCAAATTATTTACACTCAATCTGTTAGTTGCAGGGCTAAAATAAATAGTTCTGTATCTTATCACATGGTCAGCCAATTAAATGACTGAATCATTTAAGAACAGAAGAGGTAGAGGTGTAAAAGACACTAATCAGAGTTATCTCCTCTGAAAGTAATGAATTTTATTATACAGCCAGACCCTGTGGTGAATGAAGTGAAGGTGTCATTTGCAGAGTGGAAAATATGTGCTTTTCAGAGGGCCCGGGATGCTGATAAGTGTACTTTTCCACTCAGTGAGGAAGGCAATGGTAAACCACCTCACTCCTCGTTTTACTTAGTAAAACCTCTACTGGTTCAAACCAGCCCTTTGGCTGATGACCTAAACAACAACTCTTTACTTATTTAGTGTGACGGTTCATGAACTGAATTTTATTACTTAAGTGTTTGTGGTGGTTATATTTTGATTTACACGCTTGATAGAATTTCTACATGTCTTATGCTTTGGGGTTGGCCGATGTAAATAGGATAGATAGTATACTGCCCTCCGCATGATAGGCGCAATCGTCAACTTATAGCGCGTTACCAGTACGATGTTCCGTTCTTGAGATATTTTGTTCACACACTCAGACCAATTGCTAAAAACACGTTTTTTTGGATTCAGGGGGTTTGGGAGTAAGGTGGATGGACAGAGGGAGAAGGAGAGTGTGAGAGAGAGAGTACATCTATGGTTAAAGAAATTGGGTCCATTTTTATCTTTTGACACAGCAGAAAATACCCAGTATACCTTTCCACTCAGTGAGGAAGGCAATTGTAAACTAACTTAATCCTCGTTTTACTTAGTAAAGCCTCTAGAAGGTAAAACCAGCTTTTCGGTTGATGACCTAAACGACTTTATAATAATTAAAAAACAATAATTAAGAGATCATTCACGCCTGTGATATTCTAATACATACCTTTTGTTATTTATAAATAATACAATAATTATCAAGATCCTTTTTCTGTTCATTCTAAAACAATATTTATCTATCACTTCTTTCTTTTATCTAATTTAATTCTATTTATAAAAATTAATTATTAAATTTTAATTTAAAAATCATTATCACCGTTTCGTGACTTTAAGGTAAATCTATTTTAAAATATATTAATTTAAATTATTTATTTTGATTTTTTAAAAAGAATACATGACACTTTCGTAAATATTTTTCTTTGTTTTCATTTGTTTACTTTTTATTTTTTATTTATCCGATTATGTAGTTTTTTAACCGCATATTTTATCAATAAATATATATTTTTTATTTGAAAAGCGACTTGTCAATTTTTTTTATGTTTTTTGTTATCTTATCATTGCTGTAACTATTCAAGGTTGTTTCAAACTAACTGTTGATAGATTTTTGTTAACGTTTGTCGTTTTGTAAACAGCTGTTTTTGTTTTATATTTTAACATAGTTGGACTGTAAATAGAAATACATAATATATCATCCATGTTCATGGTCGTATATTGTAATGATGTTTATCTTTTCATTGTTTCGTTGTTTAAACGTTTTTCTTCTTCTTTTTTGTTTACATAATTGTACTTATAATTTGCGTAAATAATTATCGGTAATATTTACTGGACTGTTATCGTCGTTGAATGGATAAATTAAATAAAGTATAACGTTTTTGTATAATTAAAACTCCTTCCGTAAAGGTTTATTCCCAGTCGTGAGAACGGACAACTAGCTGCTAGTTTATGTAAAGCGCTAGTGACTTTGGACTTGTTTGATTTTACTAGCGCTTGTAAACTAGCTCGGTGTGAACGTGTGGAAACATTGCTACTGAAACTGAAACTGTGTTGTTGTTTAGGTCATCAGCCGAAAGGCTGGTTTGAACCTGTAGAGGTTTTACTAAGTAAAACGAGGAATGAGGTGGTTTACTAGTGCCTTCCTCACTGACTGGAAAAGTACGCTTATCAGCATGCCGAGCCTTCTGAAAATTGATTTTCCACTCTGCAAATGACACCTTCACTTCATTCACCACAGGGTCTGGCTGTATAATGAAATTCATTACTTCCAGAGGAGGTAACTCTGATTAGTGTCTTTTACACCTCTACCTCTTCTGTTCTTAATGATTCAGTAATTTAATTGGCTGACCATGTGATAAGAAACAGAACTATTTATTTTAGCCCTGCAAGTCGCAAAAAAAGTAAAAAAATGACACGAATAAACTACTACTTCCGGTTGACCGATTTTGATGAAAATGTTCGTGTCCTGGTCCTCTAGCGGTATCTAACTTAAGTTTTAAGTTTCAAGGTCGTATGATGTTCCGTTCTTGAGATATTCTGTTCACACACACACACACACATTAACCAATTACAAAAAACTTGTTTTTGGGGTTCAAGGGGTCTGAAAACGTGTAGATCCGTTTAAAACTCGATTGTGAAAAATCGACATGAAAACAATATTTTCCTTCCTATATATTCATATAGGCAGGAGAAAGTAAAAATGAACTACTATGAACTTTGAATTCATATGTCTTTGAAATTCAGAAGGGATTTCCAGAAGCAAGGGGAATTTCCATCCGTTACCAACCTTGCGGTAAGTGTTTCCACAGCGTTTTATAAAATATACAAGTATACCTACCTTTACATACAATAAACACTCCTTTTACGTCGGCCAATACAATGTTCTTGCAAAGAGTGCACGCAAAATACGTATCGTGTTTCTACTGATATACGTTTTGTATATGACCCATTCTTTTCCTGTCTATGATTCTAAACGGAGTGTACACACTCGTGTACGTCACCGGAAATGACCTCCTTACACACTAGACCTACATTACAACTTTTTTTGTGCCTAAATAGGCACATTCACGCATATTTTTACCGCTCATAACTCGTGTCAGTTTTAAAATACATCAGGTACCTACCTACCTTCTACAGTTTGTAGCAATTTGTTTACCTATGTACGAGGTGTGGCTGTTAAATAACGAAACTGACGTTACAAAAAATTTAATTTTAATTTTATACATTATCACTTATTGTCACCTTCAATATACACTCCTTCTCTATTCCTACAACGCTCCATGCGAATTTTCCATTGTTGGAAACAGTGCTGGAAGTCATCTTCTATCAGCTCCTTCAGGACACGTGCCGCTCAAAAATATTTCAAATGAAGCTCGCAAAAATGTTTGTACTGACACTTTGTACGCGATAGAAAATGACCCAAAATTTTTGGAAACGATAATAACATGTGATGAAACGTAGTTTTTTACTTATGATCTGGAAACAAAGCGCCAATCCATGCACTGGAAGAGCCGAACTTCACCGAGAGCCAAAAAAGCTTAAATGAGCAAATCAAAATTTAAAGCAATGATGATTGTTTTTTTTTTTTTTATATCCATTGGATTGTGTACCTTCACTGGATTCCTGAAGGTCAAACAATTAATCAATATTACTACCTTGAGGTACTTTCTAAACTACGTCAAAGAGTAAGGAAAAAACGCCCCGAAATGTGGACGAACAAATCATGGGTTCTCCTCCAAGACAATGCGTCAGCTCATTCCGCGTTCTCTGTCAAGAGGTTCCTAGCCAAGTACAGCATCGTAGTGTTAGAACATCCACCTAATTCACCAGATCTTGCACCATGTGACTTCTACCTGTTCCCTAAGGTGAAATCTGCATTAAAGGGGACAAGATTTGAGTGTGTGGAAGCTGTAAGAGAGAAAGCGGCACGTCTCCTGAAGGAGCTGACAGAAGATGACTTCCAGCACTGTTTCAACAATGTTCCAACAATGAACAATTCGCATGGAGCGTTGTAGGGATAGAGAAGGAGTATATATTAAAAGTGACAATAAGTGATTATGTATAAAATTAAAATTAAATGTTTTAACGTCAGTCTCGTTATTTAATAGCGACACCTCGTATCATAAGTTTATCTGCCCATAGCTGACAGGTGGACTGTCACATTATTAACACTCAGTCTGTTAGTTACAGGGCTAAAATAAATAGTTCTGTTTCTTATCACATGGTCAGCCAATTAAATGACTGAATCGTGTAAGAACAGAAGAGGTAGAGGTGCAAAAGACACTAATCAGAGTTGTCTCCTCTGAAAGTAATGAATTTCATTATACAGGCAGAGCCTGTGGTGAATGAAGTGAAGGTATTATTTGCAGAGTGGAAAATTAATGCTTTTTAGCGGGCCCGGCTTGCTGATAAGCGTACTTTTCCACTCAGTGTGAAAGGCAATGGGAAACCACCTTTCTTCTGGTTTACCTTAGTAAAACCTCTACAGGTTCAAACCAGCCCGTCGGCTGATAATCTAAACAACATAAGTTTTTATTACTTTTATTTGCCCTATAAAACGATATAAGAAGGAAAGAATTATTTTCATATCGATTTTTTCGGAATCGAGTTTTCACCGGATATACACGTTTTCAGACCCCGTGAACCCAAAAAATGTTTTTAGTGATTGGTCTGTGTGTGAACAGAATATCTCAAGAACGCTATATTTGGAGTCTAGCACTTTACGGGAATGAAACGTGGGTGAAAGGGGCTGTAGAAAGGAAGAAGATAGAAGCTTTTGAAATGTGGTGTTTTAGGAAAATGTTAAAGATTAGGTGAGTGGACAGAAAAAATAATTTAGAGGTTCTTAGACGAGTGGATGAAAGAAAAAGTATATGGAAACATCTTACCAGAAGAAGGGATAAGCTAGTTGAGCATATCTTAAGACATCCAGGTATTGGTCTATCAATAATGGAGGGTAATATTGAGGGAGTAAATTGTAGAGGGAGCAAAGATTAGAATATGTAAAGCAAATTACAAAAGATGTAGGGTGTTACAGGTATGTAGATAAGAAACGACTTGCGCAAGATAGAAGAGCTTGGACAACTGCATCAAACCAGTCGAGAGACTGATGACAAAAAAATGTAAAAAATTTCGTCAACTTCACTAAACTTTTTGACTTGCTGCATACTTATCAAGTACATTGTATACATCTTTTATTTCTAATCTAGGACATCCAACTACGTACTGACCTACTTATGATGTTTCTTCATTCAAAACATTCTATGACATACAGTTACGGTTCTTTTTTCTACTGGATAAATTGCAATGGTAGTTAGTTAGTTGTATTCAGCTACCGTTTTAATCGACTACGCCTTGTCACAGTTTAATATCACCAGATCTAATTGGCTCGATGTACATAAAATACTGTTCAGTATCTACATTACTTTCACTTCGTTTTGTATTATGTTTTGATTATGAACGGTACAAGTAAAGCCAAGATATCCACGACTGGACTACATTCAAAAGATGTATCGAAATTCCGTTGTTTAATTCCATCGAATTCTTTAAATTATTGTTATACGAGGTATGGATTTTAAATAACGAGACTGATGTTGTTAAATTTAATTTTAATTTTATACATAATCACTTATTGTCACCTTCAATATACACTCCATCTCTGTCCCTACAACGGTCCATGCAAATTTTCCATTGTTGGAAACAGGGCTGGAAGTCAGCTCCTTCAGGATACGTGCCGCTTTCTCTTTTACAGCTTCCACAGACTTAAATCTTGTTCCTTTTAATGCAGATTTCACCTTAGGGAACAGGTAGAAGTCACATGGTGCAAGATCTGGTGAATGGATGTTCTAACACTGAGATGCTGTACTTGGCTAGGAAACTCTTGACAGATAACGCGGATTGAGCTGGCGCATTGTCTTGGTGGAGAACGCATGATTTGTCCTCCCACATTTCGGGGCTTTTTTTTCGTACTCTTTGACGTAGTTTTGAAAGTACCTCAAGGTAGTAATATTGATTAATTATTTGACCTTCAGGAACCCAGTGAAGGTACACAATCCCATGGATATAAAAAAAAACAATCATCATTGCTTTAAATTTCGACTTGCTCATACGAGCTTTTTTGGCTCTCGGTGAAGTTCGGCTCTTCCAGTGCATGGATTGGCGCTTTGTTTTCGGATCATAAGTAAACAACCACGTTTCATCACATGTTATTATCTTCTACTTGTTCTCTAAAGTGGAATGTGCATTGAAAGGGACAAGATTTGAGTCTGTGAAAGCTGTAAAAGAGAAAGCGGCACGTGCCCTGAAAAAGCTGACAGAAGATGACTTCCAGCAGTGTTTCCAACAATGGAAAATTCGCATGGAGCGTTGTAGGGATAGGAAAGGAGTGTCGATTAAGGGTGACTATAAGTGATTATGTATAAAATTAAAATTAAATGTTTTACAACGTCAGTCTCGTTATTTAATAGCCACACCTCGTATTCTAATTTTTTTTTACTTTTGAGACCTCATAAGATCACTCTAGTTCAAGTTTAAGTCTGTTCTAGTGTTGGATTTCTTTGAAAAGCGCGCTCTCCTAAGCGTGGCTTCCTTCCGTTTGGCCCACATCTTCTTAAAACGTTCTAGCTCTGTTTCCGGTTGTCGTCGGTAAACACCCTGTTATACACTTCTAGTTTTTGGTTCGAATGTTACCATATTAGTCCTGACTTGTTGGTTTTACGTAGCTGATTTTGTTAGAAGGTCTTGTTTAGTGATTCCAAGTTCCTCCACAACACGTTGTACCTCCTTCAGCCACCTAGGTCTTGATACCTTATTCCAAAAATGGTAGATCAGCCGGTTCACAAGTCTGGACTTTTCGGCTCTGGGTATGTGTCCTAGGAATGATATTCTTTTCTTTCTAAAGTTATGTGTTAGGAGAGGGGGGATTAGTTTGTTGTAGATTGCTTTGTTTGGGATAAACCGCCACTTTCCTTCCACCAAATCGCAAAAAAGTGAAAAATTACGTGTTAAAACTACTATTTCCGGTTGACCGATTTTAATGAAAATGTTCGTGTCGGGTCCTCTAGTGGTACCTAACTTAAAGTCTAAGTTTCAACTTCGTACAATATTCCGTTCTTGAGATATTTTGTTCACTTAACAGACCAATCGCTAAAAAAATATATTTTTTATGTTCAATAGGCGTGAAAACATGTATGTACGGTGAAAACTCTTTATAGAAAAATCGACATGATATCTATACTTTCGTTCTGTATTTTATAATATTTATTTAGAACAAGAGAAAGTAAAAGCAAATCCAAAATTGTGTTGAACTTCATATTCTGGTATTTGGTACGACGGTAAATATTACTATACCATTTGGTTAAACTTAATGTTCTTGACATATTGACATAATTATAATATCTATGTAGTGTACTATAGGGTGATTCAAAAAGAGCGCCGGTTTTGATATATCAAATTAAGAGATTTATTTTATTGAAAAACTGAAAATAAATATATCAACAAGTTCATCTTACCTTCCGATTTCATGTATGAAAAATGATGTCATGCATGTGTCCTCCTCTACTGCGCTGGCACGCATCAACTCTGTCCATGAAATTGGATATTACTGCACGACAAGTTTAGACTTCCATTTGCCCGATAACCCGTCGAATTTCCTCCTTCAAGTCATTGATGTTTCGGGGTTTATTGGCATACACCAATAACTTCAGATGACCCCAAAGATTAAAGTCACAAGGCGTCAAGTCACACGACCTTGGTGGCCATTGATGGTCGGAATTACGAGAAATGATGCGATCCTGGAACCGTTCACGGAGCAACAACATTGTTTCTCGTGCAGCAACTGAATTTTATACGGGTGATACTGGAGATCGTACCGAAGAATTCTCCGTACAGAAGAACATCGTAAACCCAATTGTTGAGAACGGCGACGTATTGATTTTGCTGGGCTAACAGCCACACTGTCACGAACCAACGCAACGTTCTGCTCAGTTCGGCCAGAACGACGACGTCCAGAACTTTTAAGGTCGACTGTTGAACCCGTCTCAAAAAACTTTTTCATGAGCCTGCGAACTGTTGATTCATTCGGTGCTTCATTACGTCCTAGAGTACCGCGAAGTCGCCTGACAGTAGCCGCATAACTCTCTCCACTCTGGTAAAATGTTTTGACGATTAACACTCGTTGTGCAATAGTAAACTTCTCCATGGTTAGACACAGACTGCGAGAGTACTACACTGCGAACAAGAGAAACTACAACTGAATCGTCAATCGGAATGTTCTCCGAAATAGAAATGAGGTCTAACAATGTTGCCAACCGATAAACAAAAATTTACCAGCCGTTTAAAAACCGGCGCTCTTTTTGAATCACCCGTTAGTATTCGATTTAATTAACTAAATATAATTTATGTAACCACACTAGACATTTTAGTTGTTACCCGTGGACAAACAAACTAATAGGATACTGGCTATCATAGTATTATTGTTATAGTAGGAATTATCAAGTGTAAGAGACAGTGTTATGCATTTGCTAAATATTATTACAGTATAAACATATATACACTTGCCATTGTGTTTAAGTGTTAGTATAGATTGCAAAACAACGGTCGGGCGGTGAGAGTTGTGACGTCACAAAAGTTGTACTGATAAAATACATTCACAATACGTCAGGTTGAGCAACTGTTTCTCTCTCTCTCTCTCTCCAATATTCCCCACTACACTACCACCTACTCTTTCGTTTTGTTTCTGAATTTGTGTGTGTGTGTGGGTGTGTGTGTTTGACTGACAGTGACACAAATCCTTGTTGTGTATTTCTAATTTTATCTAGTTTTGTTCTTTCAATTTATGTTACGCCTCCTCCAATTATTTTTCCATAAAATTTTCTTTGTGTGGGCGTTATTTATGTAGGTGTTTCATAAATTGCATTTATTTATATTTTAATAAAATAAAATAAAATCGGTTGTTAAACACTCACACGACTTTGTCTTGCCAATGCGAATAATAAAACCGTTATCCCTAATATTAGTAATAAAACATTACAAATAGGTAAACAATTAGAAATAAACAAAAAACTAACCTCAATAAACATTGTAACCCACCGGGTTGGTCTAGAGGTAAAGTTGTCGCCACAATCAGCTGTTTAACAGCTGATTTTCGGAGACGAAGGTTCCTGGTTCAAATCCTAGTAAAGGTAGTTACTTTTATACAGATTTGAATACTAGACAGTGGTTACCTTACTAACTTATACTTTGATGGTTAGGGTTTAATTAACCATACTCTCTCAGGAATGGTCGACCTGGGTCTGTACAAGACTACACCTCATTTACACGTCATACACATCATCCTCATCTCATTGGGTCATGGGGTTGCTTATTGTTCTGAATTGAACAGATTACAACGTACAGACATTAGGGATTACAAAAAAATATAAAAAATAAACATTGAAAGACGCAAAATGAAAATCAACCTCAGTTTGGGTTAAAAATACGGTAAATCACACTTCCACGCTAAACTAGGCTCTTTGGAGAAAAGTGCTGTAAATACACCTATAAATTTTATTATATAGACTACACTTTTGTCGTAAAATGCATGCTAAGGCTGAAATTTTAAAAACTTCGATTTTTTTCACACGTTTTCGTGAGAAAAAAAAACAGAAAATTGCTAACTACCGCTTAACTAAGCGTTATACACAAAAGGGTTTGAAATAAAAGTTGTAGGATTTTAAATTCTCTTCAACTTTCATTATATGCATTTTTGCGGTAAAATGCATATTAAAGCTGCAATCTTAAAAAAACAGTTCTTTTACGAGAAAACAACCTTCCCAAGAATTTCAGCAGACATGGCACCTACCCTATTATCTTGTAGAGCATAAAATATTCAGTAAATAAGGCGACTTTTAAAAAAATCGTAGGAGCCGTTTTTGAGAAAATCGCAAAAAAGTGAAAAATTACACGATAAACTACACTTCCGGATGACCGATTTTGATGAAAATGTTTGTGTCTGGTCCTCTAGTGGTACCTAACTTAAGTTTCAAGTTGGTACGAGTTCCGTTCTCGAGATATTTTGTTCACACACACACACTCGCAGACTAATCGGTAAAAACTTTTTTTGGGGTTCAGGGGGTCTGAAAACGTGTTCGTATATCTGGTGAAAATTCGAATTCGAAAAATCAACGTGAAAAAAATATTTTCCTCCTTATAAATCTGTACAGGGCAAGAGAAAGTAAAAAGACGATATAAAATTAATATTTTCACAAAAACCTTTTTATATTAAACAAACATACTAACTTAACTTGCTGGCTTTACTTTCTTTTTTTTTTATCTTATATGAATATTTAGAGAAGGAAATGTTATTTCCATTTTATTTTCTCTTTCCTATATGAATATATAGGAATGAAAGTATTGTTTTTATGTCGATTTTTCGAAATCGAGTTTTCACCGGATCTATACGTTGTCAGATCCCCATGAATCCAAAATAAAAAACATGTTTTTAGCGATTGTTGTGTGTATGTGTGTGTGTGAACAGAATATCTCAAGAACGGAACACCGTACGAACTTGAAACTTGAAAATTAAGTTAGACACCACTACCGGATCCGACGCGAACATTTTCATCAAAATCGGTGAACCGGAAGTAGTAGTTTATTCGTGTCATTTTTCACTTTTTTGCGATTTTCTCATAAACGGCTCCTACGACTTTTTTCAAAATCGCCTCATTTACTGAACTTTTTTGCTCTTCGAGAGCACCATGGTAAGCGCCATGTCTGCTGAAATTCTTGGTGAGGGTTTTTTCTCGTAAAAAGTTGTTTTTTTAAGATTCCGACTTTAATACGCATTTTAGCGCAAAAATGTATATAGTCTATAATAAAATTTGAAGAAAATTTAAAATCCAACAACTTTTATTTATTTAACATTTTTTTGTATAAGGCTTAGTTTAGCGGTAATTGGCGATTTTCTGTTTTATTTTTTTCTCACGAAAACGCTTGAAAAATCGATTTTTTTTTTTAAGTTTTCGTCCTTATTATGCATTTTACGACAAAAGTGTATATAATCAAATTTATAGGAAATTAAAAGATCTACAACTTTTATTTAAAGCATTTTTCTCTACAGAGCCTAGTGAAAGAGTGATTTTCCGTATTTCTAAACCAAACTTAGGTTGATTTTCATTTTGCGTCGCTCACTCATGATTGAGGTTAGTTGTTTTATTACTAATGTTAGGTTTATTGTTAATTATTTGCATTGGCAAGAGAAATTGTGTGAGTGTTTCACACCAAATTTTTAACCATATGTATGATGGAAGTTGTGCAACATTAAATAAAGGTAAATTGAAAATTCTGTTTAAAGATTTTCCTAGACGGTTTTTATTTATTAAATTATGGACGAGAAGTTAGTTATATATTTCGTGGAATTCGAATTCGTAAAACTTCAGTCATGATTGCTCTTAGATCAAGGTCTTGTTTACTCTTGTTGCGTCATTCGGTGCGATTATGTACCCGGGAGTTTAGCTGCCTACGCAGATTGCGCCGGTGTGGTTTGACGTCAAATCGTGACGTCACACTATTAGAGGGTGGTTAATCTGTATAAATTCACCACCCCTTCTAATACTCTTCCATTGAAACTCCTACTGAAATTCACCTTTACCACGAAAATTCATCTTGCTTGTTTATTTGTGGATTTAAAGAACTTCTGCGTGTGTGTTATTATTTTATTCGTATATGAAACGAATAAAAAGTATATCCTGGATCCGGTTGATTTCGGGGAATTTCTTCGTACTGTTTGAAAATCGATAAAATTAATTACTATTCGTTCATACTAAGAAAAAATTATCTTTTAATTTAATAAAAAACTGATGTGAAATACTCACACGACTTTATCTTGCCAATGTTAATAAGTAATAATATAACTATGTTTAAACATTAGTAAAAAATTTAAAATGAAAAATGATCGCCTCCGTACAGAAGTGAATAGCGCGTTAAGTTACTAATTGGAGGTCCGGTGTTTGATTCCCGACTGGAGATATTATTACGTGCCATAATACCCATAGTTAAAGTTTCTTAACCCACCGTAGTCGCTAATGACCTAGCTGTTTATACGATATATCAACAACAAAAGAAGAAAAACGAATTTTAATCATGAGTGAATGATGAAAAATAAAAATTACCATTTTGGCCTAAAAATACGGGAAGTTACTATTTGACGCTAAACTAGGTTCTGTAGAAAAAAATGGTTAAAATAAAAGTTGTAGGTTTTTCAATTTCCTATAATTTTCATTATAATAATCACTTTGTCGTAAAATGCATACTAAAATGCAGCTATCGTACAGAAGCTAGTTTAGAGGCATTTACTGATTTTCCGTATTAAGTACTAAAGAGTTGATTTCCATTTTGCGTCATTAACTCATGATTAAAATTAAGTCTTGTTTTTTATTTTACTTTGTGTACTCTGCCCATAACAGAAAGGTGAAGTGTTAAATTATTTGCACACGATCTGTTAGTTCCAGGGCTACAAAAAATAGTTCTGTTTCTTATTACATGGTAACCAATTTTATGGCTGAAACATTCAAGAATAGAAGAGGTAGAGGTGTAAAAGATACTAGTCAGAGTTATCTCCTCAGAGAGTTATGAATTTCATTATACAACCAGACCCTGTGGTGAATGAGTGAAGGTGTCATTTGCGGGGTGGAAAGTTAATGTTTTTCAAAGGGCCTGGCATGCTGATAAGCATACTTTTCCACTTAGTGAAGAAGGCATATGTAAACCACCTTATTCCTCGTTTTACTTACTGTAAATCCTTTAAAAGTTTAAACCACCCTTTCGGCTAACGACTCTATCAACAACATTTTTGTTTACTCATATTTTTAACTAGTACAAGGCCTTGTAGTGTGACTTAAGACACGAGAAAAGCGTGCTGTGAATAAATACTGAGAATTTAGGCTGCAAAAAGAGCTTCCAGAAAGTCTAAAGGCACCATATATGGTCTAAAATTGGCTTTATACGAGAATAAATAACAATCCACCTGCAAATAACAAGCAGGTGGAGTGTTTAATTATTTGCACACGATCTGCTAGTTCCAGGGCTACAAAAAATATTTCTGTTTCTTATCACACGGTTATCCAATTATCTGATTGAAGCATTCAAGAACAGAAGAGGTAGATGTGTAAAAGACACTATTTGCAGTGTGGAAAGTAGATGATTTTCAGTAGGTCTGGCATCCTGATAAGCATACTCAGTGAGGAAAGCATTTGTAAACCACCTCACTCCTCGTTTTACTTTGTAAATCAGCTATTCGGCTGATAACCTAAACAACAACATTGTTTACTCATGATTAAAACATAGGTTACATTTTGTTCATTATTTACATTGGCAAGAGAAATTCGTGTGTGTGTTCCTCAGCAGATTTTTTCTTCTCTAACGTATTAATGGATTAACTGTATAAAGTAAAAGGAGGTCGCAGAATGCCATTCTGTATTATCTTCAGCCAATTATTGTTGTTACCGACCGAGTCCATTCTTTAGACTAAGCTATTATATATATATTTCACTATTATTGCAACTACATGTAGCGTACAGTAAATCTGTTTTTTAATAGAGTAACATTGGAGATGATCG
The DNA here is from genome assembly GCA_035578175.1 of Catonia carolina. Classification (NCBI taxonomy): domain Eukaryota; kingdom Metazoa; phylum Arthropoda; class Insecta; order Hemiptera; family Achilidae; genus Catonia; species Catonia carolina. Next base: position 16,408,162 of record JAQMRL010000014.1, on the reverse strand, counting down.
TTATTAAAACACTTTTACAACCACATACTACTATTATTACATTTTGAAGGAACCTGCAAACAAACGCGTGGAATGCAGGGAAAGTAGTAGCTTTCTCTTCGGCCATAGTTAACTATACCAAGTAACACTTATTCTTCTTCAGTTCACTTCCTAATGTTAAAAAGTTCCTTTCACTAACTAATAACCGTAAGATTACCATTACAGGTGTGTTTGGTATAAGATACCTCAAAAATTATATTAACAAAACATTTATCTCATGGATTTTATAATTTATAATTTTTTCATTGAATAGTATTGGTCCTAAAACGGAGCACTGAGGAACCCCAAAATAATTTTTTTAATGATTAATGGTATAAAGATAGTGGAAAAAATGTATAACTCTAAAAAATTAAACATCCATTGGTTATAAAAAATTGAACAAGATTTAACAGAAATTGAACTAACACTAATGGACCTAAAAGAAGAATCCTTAAAATACAAACAAGTAATTAACGACAAAAATAAACAGCTACATGTTAAAACAAGAAAACTACCGACTAGGGTTTATTCAGGAGGAAATACAGAAAAGAACTGAAAGAATGAAAAAATACTTGGAACGAAAATTAAAGAAAACCTTCAAGGACGTTAAGACAACCCAAAATTGAATAGAGTGATCCAATGCTGTCATAGAAGCACAATTTTTTTTTAATGGTAATTATTTTAGTAGAATTCAAAATAAATTATATATCTTATCAATTTTATAATTTTTATATATTTCATTAAAAAGTAGGGGTCCTAAAACGGAGCGTTGAGGAACACTCATTAAGTTTTTAAAAATGATAATTGAAATTTAAAAAAAGGTAAATCGTTGAATTATTTTTGCAACAAACTATAGTAATTAGTAATTTACGCAGAATTTATTTACGTTTGTAATCGCGGTCGCTTCTTCTTCAATGCAACTTCAGGAAGCAATTTTTTAAGACTTGAATTTTGTGAAAGCAGTATGGCTTGTAATCTTTTCTGTCGTAAATTTGTTTATTTTTAATTTTTTTTAAAGATTTCACTTTTATTAACGGTATATTCGTTTTGTATTTCTGTTTTATCTGTTGTTTTCAAATTTCTTGGGTTCAATAAAATCGTTTAATGCTTATACAGTCAGTTTATACGACATAGTTTCAAAGTACTTCATGGTTTTTAAACTTTTTCTTTTCTCTGTACGCTGTGGCCAATTTTGACATCTATCCTAACGCTCATTAAATCAACTATATATAAGGGAGTTAAGTCAGCAACAACAGTAAAGTAAGCATGGATCAGTTACTTTTGATCAAAAGACGTTACATTAGAAAAGTTCTAAAACCAATCAAAGATCAAAACGTTTATCCAATACCGGATAAGAAAAGATGGATTCAAGAAATGTACAATTATCTTGACGAATGAGGTTTTTTGCACACATAATCAGGATGGATAATTACAGGATTTGCAAAATATTTGTTGGTCATATCAACTGGCTTCTGGGATTCTAGAAAGGATAAAAAAAAACGATACCCGAAAGAACGCATCAATTTAAAACTGATTATTAGGAATAAGAAACAAACAACATTTAAATTAAGGCTGCCTCCATAACATAGTGGTTAGCGTGCTATACTGAAACGCATAGGTCCTGGATTCATTTCCCAATTAGGGTTTGGAAACTATATCTTCGAATCTTAATCAAAAGTAGTCTCTAATGACCTAGCTGTTGATGAGGCGTGAAATAAACTGGAAAAAAGTACAAAGGAAACCAACCAAATGTATGGAATTACATAAGAAATGTGTCTGGATCGCAAACGACTGCCATCAATTATCCATAATATCCATAAAGTTTCTGTTGAATCTAAATTCCAATCATAAGGCCAGAATGTTTAAAAAATGACAATCGGAAAAAGAAAGCGCACCAGTGAAGAAATATCTAGAAGGAAGATAGTACGAAATGTAAGAAAACACCCAGTATTAATAATGTATTTTAATCGAATGCAATGTCGCATTGTCGTACTAATTTCATTAATTTAAGTATTATTTTTACTTATTTTCAAGAAATCATGGATTTTTTAAAAAATGTTCTTTGTTGGCCCTGATAAGTAAACAGTGGTTCTTGACTTTGACTTCGTAAAACACTTTACCAATTTCCAGCATCTCTTAAAAACAGATTATTTTTTTGTAACCTTTCCAAACAATTTTGAATAAAGTATTTTAGAAAATTTTTGATTTACGGATTTTAAGAAGAAATAAAAAGGATTGGAAATTTTTTACTCGTTTCCCAGTATTTTGAGCACTTTATCTTGTTAAATTATGAAAATTGAGCGATTTAAAAGAAAATCTATCTATAAATTTGAAAGGAAGTTCTTGATGATTTTTGTGTCTGGATACAATCAGTTACAATCATCAGTTACAATTCCTTGAATCTTTTCATTTCATTTCCAGCAGTTTTCATTCAGTACGAATTTTCAACTATATTTATATTTTTCTTTTTACAGGGTCCTTTGGAATTAAAAAAGAAGTTGGACGAAGTTCGACTTCTGGAATCTCGTAAATCTCTCAGACTAATGGATCAAGATACGGACTTCGCTCGGTTAGCAGATATTGGGGATCGTAAAAGAACTTCATCGCATTGTATTGATGTCCCTGCTGTGCAAGGGTAAGTCAAAATCTGTCTGTATTTCATGAAATTTTTATCCGTGATTTATCACAATTCAAGTATGTACTTATTACTTTCTCTTACCTAAGTTTTCATTTTTCTAGTTTTCACCTGATCTATACGTTTTCAGACCCCCTGAACCAAAAAAAAATGTTTTTGTGTGTGTGCGTGTGTGTACAGATCTCAAGAAATGAACATCGTACGAACTTGAAACTTAAGTTAGATACTGCTACCGGACCCGACTTAAACATTTTCATCAAAATTCGTTAACCGAAAGTACTAGTTTATTCGTGTCATTTTTCACGTTTTTGCGATTTTCTCAAAAACGGCTCCTAAGATTTTTTGTTAAAAATCGCCTCATTTACTACATTTTTTATGCTTTACAAGATAGGGTTGGCGCCATGTCTGTTTAAATTCTTAGAAAGACTGTTTTCTCGTAAAAAAAATGTTTTTTTTTTAAATTGCGGGTTTAATATGCATTTCAGCAATAAAATGTATGTAATAAAAGTTGTAGAGAATTTTAATTCCTACAACTTTCATTTGAAAGATTTTTTTGTATAACGCTTAGTTTAGCGGTAATTAGCAATTTTTTGTTTTTTATCTAGTCGTCTTTAATTTCCTTCTTTACATTTCGAATTGTGGAAAGAGAAACGAGGAGCTTTTTTTCAAAACTTAACATGTCCACAGACAAAAATTTTCCAGGAGATGGCAAAAACTTCTAGTATAAAATCCTGAAAGTATTTTTTAATTCTGTTTAGTTGAAAATGTTACTTGGTGAACCACAATTTTTTTAGGTAAAATTTAGAATTATATGTTTACTGGTTTAATGAAAAATTGAGGAAAATGTCTTGGAGATGTTAAGTTTTGTTAAAAAAGCACGGAGATGTTAAGTTTTGAAAACAAAAACAAACATTAAATGAAGATTATAGCAGTATTCTAACCTTAAACGTTAGGTAATACTAAGCTTAACACTTTTTGTACTTACCATAAAATTATCTTTCTACATAATTTATTGGAGTAAAAAAACACAAAATTTTTTATCACTTTTACACATAACCTATTTTTACAAACACTAACATACAAAAGAAACTGCATTTTTCAAAATACAAAATAAAAGTAAAATATGATAGGTATAAAATAAAAATTAAACATGAATCCCACAGTCTTCATCTAAACAATTGCACAATTCATCTTCTTCACAGTTAGTAAAATCACTCTCAGTTTCTTGCATTACACAAATTTTTTTATACCACACAAGTTCTGGGATAGACTCCCAATTTGATCCGAAGTGTTTCATTAATAAATTAAGCACATCTCTTTTTTTTTCAGTAGAAATTGTATTTTTTAACTCACATTCTGTCAGTTGTATATTATTCTCTTTTTTATTTTTTTTTACGATGGACCTTTGATTCATTTGTTCAACGGATGAAGAAAATTTATAGTTTGTGAAGAACTGGACTTTACTGAAAATTTCATTTGTTGAGCGCTTTTTGTGTTTTGTGATGATTATTCGTTTTGCGTCTCTGATACCTTTTATCTTGGAATAAACGTCTTCTAGAGCCTTTAAATTATATACAACCCAATCTTTACCAAGTACTTTAACTTCCCCAACTTCTTTATATATTTCACCATATTCTTCAGCAGTTTTAATTTCAGCTTTCTTTTTAATTAATTTTTCTGTTCTTCCAAAGGCCCTATCAGCAGGTAAAAATGAATGTCCCCTGACTGGGAAAGTTATCTGAATAGTGTTTATGTTATCTGGAGATTCAGTTGTTAACCAGTAACACAGCATATGGACAATGTGAGCATTTCTATTTTGGCCAGCACAACCATCACAAAATAGAAAAATTGTCGTTACACTATTCAAAGCAAGTGAACGTAAATGGTGTATTAATGCTGACCCAATCTCAGTTGAACCTCTTCGAGACTGATTCTCGGTCCATGTATAAAATGTAGGATTCTGAGAATCCGTGTTTACACAACAAAATGAATAATAGTTAATTTGTCTACTATAAAAAGCATCCTGTATGTTTGTTTTGGGAAGTGGATGAACTTGCTGCAAATCAAATGAGAAAGCGATACAAGTCTCATTTTGTTTCGTTTGTTTCATAATATCATAAAATGCATTTGCACGCAGTTTATGAACTCTTAATCGTGTTCTAATATCCTGTAAACAGCTTGAGTCATTTTCTTTCAAAGCTAATTCGGATTTTAAACGTGTACAAAAGGCACATGCATCGCTTGCTGGAGAACGAAAACCAATGTTAAATTTAGTGCTAAAGATTTTGTAGAAAAACGAGTATGTAACTTTCAGACTAGCATTGCTTTCTGAATTATTGTACAATGTCCACAATTTCATTGTATTAAAGTCAGCACTCAAATACACTCTTTTACTTTTATTACGACTGTAATGCGATTCTGAGGCTGGTAAATTGCTGAGAAACGTTTTTACCTTTTCCATTTTGCCCTCAAATAATTTATACTTCCGATTACCTCCTCGCTTTTCAGTAGGCACTTGCCCTAAATTAATTATTTTTCCTAGTCTAAGTACTCGGGAAGCCGGTATGCCTAGCGCAAAACAGAAAAACTTTTTACATACGGTAACCATTCCCAGCTTTTTACTTTTTAGAAAATATTTTAAGGAAACTGATTTCGGTTTACTGCCATCTTTACTTCTTTTCCGCTTAGGATCTTGCGTGGATATAAATTTACATAATATCATATCTTGATTAATTTTACCCTTGGCTGAATAAATTTGCATGCGATTTGACATTATATCTGAATTCTGAATACTGACACAATTATACGCTTTACCATTATGGTTACACGGTCGTGGTAACTGTTTGAGTCTATGCAGGTTAGGGTCTGTATCGAAATAACGAGAGTAGTTTTCTTTTGGTTTTTTAACTTTTTTACGGGAACCACTGTTTATATCACGCACTAATGTTTGTAATTCCATATTAAATAAAAGATTCACTCAATTTAAATACAATAACACATTTATACTTGCATAAAATAAACAAACTTGTATAAACGATGTACTTAACGAAATAGTAAACACTAAACAACGTGGGCGACGCCGTGCGTGAACCGTGAACTAGGTTAGAAAACGTTTACGCGTACAGGTTATACGAAGCGTTGATGTTTGCAATTGCCAACATGATATCTTCAATATGTATTCTATAAGTAGCAAGTAACAATGTGATGCTATCTGAAGGGATTTTTGAGAAACAGTAAGAAATAAATACGCGCGAAAAAGTTCAGTTGGAGATGTTAACTTTTGAAATAAACTAGAAGACCGCTCTATAATTAGCATTGGATATGTAAACTTTTGTCGAAAAATAACTCACAATTTTTAATAGAATGGATATGTGAAGTTTTGACGCAAAACCACATATTCAACTATATTTATATACGTTATATGTTAAGTTTTGTTACAAAACGAATATTCTCCTTATGTAAACCAAGTATAAAATTGAGATAAGCTAGAAAACTCAATTTTCGAATTTTGTGGATATGTTAAGTTTTGAAAAGAAGCTCCTCAAACATCACAGTACTTAGCCACTCGCTCATGGCTTTTGTTAAGAGGCACGGAAAGGCATTTTTGTTTAGCTTATACTTCACAGTATTTTATTACACTGCATATTAGATTTCGCTCAGCACTGTGAATAGTCTGCTGCCCACGTTTTCGAGAAATTAACATTTCTGTTTACGGTAACAAACAGTTATATTCGTACAGTTAACCTACAAAAGGTTCTGCGATATAGTGTATATGCTCTGGGTGTAGTATAAGTTGTTATGTTTGTTGTACTGAAATTAAAGCAGTCACGCGTGCGCACTGATGCTTTTCCTCTTTACCCCTCGTTTCGAACAAAGGCAAACTCGTGACTCAAGTAACTATACAAGAACTTGGACTAACTCAAAAAGATCTAACGGAAAAATCACCCAAATACAAACAGGTCATCAAGGACCACAACCATCGGCCTTCGACACAGAAAAGAGAATATAAGAAGAGGTAATTTTCAGAAGCAGCCAAACAGAAGCGTGCTCAGAACATGAGAGAATATCACGTCAAAAAGAGACTGAAAGCTTCCAAATTGACTAAATCGGTCCATTGTGGCTAAACAAGTAATGTATGAATCTGAGCTTTGTGCAGCTGCGGGATGAAGGGGACAGACGAAGAACCAGACTACTGTTACAATTATGTTATACTACTGACTGTTACTGACTACTACTACTTACAGACTACTGTTACTGTTATACGTCATAACACTGTACTACTAATCATCTCATTGCTATTCGCTGACAATAGGCTGCCTAGTGCGGTGACATACGTGCGTGTTGTTTTGACTATTCGCTGAAGACGGCGACACCGAATATATGTAATCTGGGTTGTACCCGTGACTACTACAAATATAGTACCAGTAAAACGTTACTACTACTAACGCAATCTCTCACAGTAGTAGTGACGTAATGCATTCCTCTCAGCTGCACAAAGCTTAGAAACGGGCAGTACTTAAAAAAAGATCGGCCACGGTACAAAAAATGGAAAAGTTGATACGTTTTCTTTTTTGTATTGTTTTGAAATTTGACAGCAATATCAACGGTTTTCCTACTTGTTTAGAAAAATAATTATTGGATTAACCTAACGTAGTTTGACACGAAGTACATATAATTATTGTCAATTAAATTATGGAATACTATTGCTCATAATATTAATCTTTGACCCACTTTAAAATATTTGCATAGCTACATCACACCGTTACGTATTCTCCTTTGTTTTAACTAAATTGATAATTATGCGTTTGTGTGTGTGCCTGTGTGAATCTATACGTGTTGTATTTTCTTTATTTTTGCTGCGATGCTTATTTGAATAAATAATAGTCAGTGTAAATTAAATAGGCGGTTGGACGTTTGGTAATCCGACTCTCGCTACATTTGTTTGGCGTATTGTCCCAACATTTTTCTTGAATTTTAGGAATTCACAACAATCCGAAATTTTGGATAATCCGAACTGATTATTAATAAAAGGTGATTAAAAACGAAAACTAAATAATTTTACAATTAAAAATTATCCTAAATTGACTTTTAAAAAAATCTGGTGTGAAACTCTTACACAACTTTCTCTTGCTAATGCAAATAACAACAATATAACCTATCATCAGAAATAAACAAATAAAACTAACCTCAAAAAACATAACTTTATTTTAATCATGAGTGAATGATGCAAAATGAAAATTAACCTCAGTTTGGCTTAAAAATACGGAAAATAACTTTTACGCTACACTAGCGTACAGCTAGTACTCTTGTCAGCGAATAGCAGAGCTACGCTCTGTACAGGAAAATGCTGTAAATAAAAATTGTAGATCTTTTAATTTCCTATAAATTTGATTATATACACTTTTGTACTAGGGCTGAAATCTTAAAAAATCTTTTTTTACAGATTTTCATGAAATAAAAATAGAAAATCACTAATTACCGCTAAACTAAGCGTTATACAAAAAAATGTTTGCAATTTTTAAATAAATCGTAGGAGCCGTTTTTGAGAAAATCGCAAAAAAGTGAAAAATGACACGAATAAACTAGTAGCTACATTCGGTTAACCGATTTTGATGAAAATGTTCGTGTCGAGTCCTCTAGTAGTATCTAACTTAAGTTTTAAGTTCGTACAATGTTCCGTTGTTGAGATATTTTGTTTTCACACACACACAGACCACTCGCTAAAATCATGTTTTTGGGTTCAGGAGGTAGTATCTAACTTAAGTTTTAAGTTCGTACAATGTTCCGTTGTTGAGATATTTTGTTTTCACACACACACACAGACCACTCGCTAAAATCATGTTTTTGGGTTCAGGAGGTCTGAAAAAGTGTATATCTGGTAAATACTCGATTTCGAAAAATCGACATGAAAACAATAGGCCTACTTTCCTTCCTATAAATTCATATAGGCAAGAGAAAGTAAAAATCAATCAATCTATTGTATCTTTTCAGAAATTTAACTTTATTTTCTTCAGAAGCTAAAAATACTCGTAATTTGATATTTTGTAACATTATACCAATAAATTGTCATTTGCCTATGAATACTACAAAGAGTATATTAACAGTTTTTATTTTTTAAATTGCTATTATTTTTTATTAAACCAATATTTTTTGTTCGTAAATCAGCAATTTTTTCCGTTTATTACACAGCAATTAAACTAGTCTTTATTCGAACAGTAAGGACTTAATTAAATGAAAATCAGAAATAATATTTCAATGTTGAAATTCTACGGAGTTCACTCTGTTTTTAACCTTAGAATTATAACCGTCTTAATTCTTCCTAATCTGTTTTGAAATACCCACACAACTTTCTCTTGCCAATGTAAATAATAAAATATATTATAACCTAATTTTAATCATGAGTGATGACATTAAACTAGGCTCGTAGAAGAAAATTCTAGAAATGTAAGTTGTAGATTTTTTAATTTCCTATAACTTTTATTATATACAATTTTGTCGGAAAATTTTGTCTATGGCTGCAATTGTAAAAGAACACAATTTTTCTACCGGTTTTGATGAGAGAAACCCAGAAAATCTAATTTTGATGCGTTGTACAAAAAATATTTTGAAATAAAAGTTGTAATTTTTTAATTTTCTATAACTTTTATTGTATACAATTTTGTCGAAAATGCAGTCTATGGTAGTAATTGTAAAAAATACAATTTTTTACCGGTTTTGATGAACAAAATACAGAAAATCACTAATTGATGCGGTTTATAAAATTTGTAGGTTTTTAAATATTGTACAACTTTGATTATATATACTTTTTCCCTAAAATAATTACAATCTTAAAACACCCTGCCCATAACAGACAGGTGGAGTGTTAAATTATTTACACTCAATCTGTTCGTTGCAGGGCTAAAATAAATAGTTCTGTTTCTTATCGCATGGTCAGTCAATTAAATGACTGAATCATTTAAGAACAGAAGAGGTAGAGGTGTAAAAGACACCAATCAGAGTTATCTTCTCTGAAAGTAATGAATTTCATTGTACAGCCAGACCCTGTGGTGAATGAAGTGAAGTTGTCATTTACAGAGTGGAAAATACGTGCTTTTCAGAGGGCTCGGCATGCTGATAAGCGTACTTTTCCACTCGGTGAGGAAGGCAATGGTAAACCACCTCACTCCTCGTTTTACTTAGTAAAACCTCTAGAGGTTCAAACCAGCCTTTCGGCTGTTGACCTAAACAACAACTTAAAACACCCATTTTTTACCACGAAAGCACAGCCTCTCCAAAAATTTTAGCTGACATACCACTTACCCTATCTTGTAGGGAATAGAAAATTTTGTAAGATTTTTTTTTTAAATTCGATTTTAAGAAAATCGCACGAACAAGCTACGACTTACGGTTGACAGATTTTGATGAAAATTTTCGTGTCGAGTTCTTAAGTGGTACCTAAAATAAGTTCCAAGTTTCGGCCGGCCTCATTGGCGCAGTTGGTAACGTGCTCGCCTCTCATCATGCGGTCCTGGGTTCGAATCCCACTGAGGCACGGCATATTTTCATACGTTACAAAAATTAATTTCATCCTCCATTGTACAATAGTTGCACCCCAACGTCGTCGCTAATGACCGTTGTAGTTGATGCGACGTTAAAAAAATAAATAAACAAAGTTCCAAGTTTCAATCTTGTACGATATTCCGTTTTTGAGATATTTTGTTCTCAAACACATAGAGAGTAGGCCATAATCGCTAAAATATTTTTTTTTGGGTTCAGGGGGCCTGAAATGAGTACATCCAGTGAAAACTCGATTTCTAAATATCGGCATGAAAACAATACTTTCCTTTCCTATTTATTCATATAGGGCTAGAGAAAGTAAAAAGAAATTACACATAATGTCAATGAACCTTGTTTTTTAAAGTCCATTATTTGAATTGTGATAAGGCACGGAGAAAAGGCAATTGCTGGAATGCCGAAGCTTTTTATAGCGTATATTGCATAGACCATCTGAAAGCAATAGAGCAGTTATCTATTTATAGATAACGTAGTACACAAGGAGTGATTTATTTAAAATAGAAGTGCAGCAAGCAAGGAGGAAGTTCTTAAGTGTAGATTTAAATTACAAAATCTGGTGTAAAACACTCTCACGACTTTCTCTTGCTAATCCAAATAATGACCAATATAACCTAATATTAGTAATAAAACATTTGAAATAAATAAAAAACTAACCTCATAAAACATAACCTAATTTTAATCATGAATAGAAGACAAATAAATGAAAACAAACCTGTTTTGCTTAAAAATATGTAAAATCATACTTTCACGGCTCTGTAAAGAAAAATGCTCTAAATAAAAATTGTAGATCTTTTAATTTCCTATAAATTTTATTATATACACTTTTGTCGTAAGATGCATGCTAAGGCTGAAATCTAAAAAAAAGCTCACATTTTTTTAAATTTTGAAACATGGTTTTCAAAAAAAAGTCAAGAATCTTACTGGTGAAAACTTATTAATAATAAAAAAATATGTTCGTTACTGAATGTTTTTAAAGATTGTTAACAAAATAATTTTAATAATAAATAATATGCAAATGCTAAAAACATGGGTAAAAAGTTTGTAATTTTAGCTTTTTATGCATGTATTATAAGTTAACCTTATGTACAACTTTGTCAGCTGTCAAACTTTGTAAACAGCGGCCTGCAACGAGACACAAATTCATGTCTCGCAGCAGCCGTGGCAAAGTTATGTGAGACACAGATTTATTCTCATAGCAGTGGTGGATTTCATACTGAGACATATTTATGTGTCTCATGGCAGTCAACCTTGTTAACAAGGGAGATGAAAAGGGATTTGGGAAGACCTTAGAAGCGATGACTGAATGACATTAAGAGATGCACCGGTGTAAGTCGTGACAACTGTTTCAAAACAAGGAAGCATGAGGAGAAACAGGAGGCTTGTACCCTGTATTGGATTGTTAATAACCGAGAAAGAAAGATCTGATAGTTTTTAGTGACCGCACTAAAAAAATTACTGGACATTATACTGATTAAAATTGCTGTACGTTAATCTAATAGTAGATTTGAAAGTATAACGGCCTTGAGAAATCTGTTTGTTCTATAAGTAGTGACTTAAAAAGTAATTCAGTGCATTTGAATTTACAAAAATCTTGCCAAGTGGCACACAACTGAAGTTTATTAAGTTACGTAATCTTAAATATACTTGGCTAGATCTATTGAGAATTTCTTTTCTCCTTTCTGTGTACTTACCAAAATTTTAATTGGCTACCATGTCCTAACTTTTAAACTTCTTGTGTCATTCGTTAAGCCGGTACACGTGTATCCCCCCTCTCTACATTTATCTCTTTCTTCCAATGAGAAATGTGTCATATATTCATTCTTTATATTTACTTTATTGCTTTCTCTTGCCTTACATGAATATATGGGGAAGAAAAGTATTATTTTCATGTCAATTTTTCGAAATCGGGTTTTCAAAGGATCTTACACGTTTACAGGCCCCCTGAACCCAACAAAACACATGTTTCTTGAACAAAATATCTCAAGATTGGAATAGCGGACGAAATTGAAACTTTAAAATTAACTAAGATACCATAAGAGGACCCGACACAAATATTTTCATCAAAATTGGTCAACCGAAAGTAGTAGTTTATTCGTGTGATTTTTCACTTTTTTGCTATTTTTCTCAAAAACGGTTCTTAGAAAAAGCCTCATTTAATAAATATGTTATGCTCTACTAAAATAGGGTAAGCTTGTCTTTTTAAAATTCATGGGGAGGTTGTGTTTTTGTAGTAAAATATTTTTTGATATTTACTTTTACTTGCCTTTATGAATAGAGGTAAGTATTGTTTTCATGTTGATTTTTCGAAATCAAGTTTTTATCGGATCTACACGTTTTCAGACCCCTTGAACCCAAAAAAAAACATGTTTTTAGTGATTGGTCTGTGTGTGTGTGTGTGAACAAAATATCTCAAGAACGGAACATCGTACGAACATTTTCATTAAAATCGGTCAACCGGAAGTAGTAGTTTATTTGTGTTATTTTTCTCAAAAATGCAATACGATTTTCTCAAAAACGGCTCGATTATTTTTAAAATCGCCTTATTTATTGCATATTTTATGCTCTATAAGATAGGGTAGTTGCCATTTCTGCTGAAATTCTTGGAAAGGCTGTTTACCGTAAAAAAAAATTTTTTTTTTAGATTGCGGCTTTAATTTGGATTTTAGCACAAAAATGTATAGTAGACTATAATGAAAGTTGTAGAGAATTTAAAATTCTACAACTTTTATTTTGAACATTTTTTTGTATAACGCCTTAGTTGAGCGGTAATCAGTGATTTTCTGTTTTTTTTTCATGAAAATCTGTAAAAAATCGATATTTTAATATTTCAGCCTTAGTATGCATTTTACGACAAAAGTTAACATAATAAAATATATAGGAAATGAAAAGATATACAATTTTTTTTATAAAATATTTCTCTAGAGAAAATCAGAGAAGTTTATTAGCGTGAAAGAGTGATTTTCCATGTTTTTAAGCCAATCTGAAGTTGATTTTAATTTTGCTTCATTCACTCATGATTAAAATAAAGTTATGTTTTTTGAGGTTAGTTTTTTTGTTTATTTCTAATGTTATATTACTAATATTAGATTATATTGTTCATTATTTACATTGGCAAGATAAAATTGTGTGAGTGTTTTACACCAGATATTTTTTATTAACAAATGTAAAACAACTAAAAATTCTAAAATCAAGCTTTGCAAATCCTTTCAAATGAATGTTATTACAAAACCAAATATTTATTTAAATAAATAATCTACAGCATTTTTCATTAAAATTATTTAAACAACTTACACAAACTTAAGTTTTTTAAACCTAAAATAAGGTAAAGATAAATTTAATTTATATTATAATTTATAGGTTAAAATTTTTCATTATTATTTTTTTTTATTCCTAATTTGTGTACGTTGCAATCTGTTCAGTTTAGAACAATAAGCAACGCCATGACCCAATGAGATGAGGATGATGTGTATGACGTGTAAATGAGGTTTAGTCTTGTACAGACCCAGGCCGACCATTCCTGAGAGAGTATGGTTAATTGAACCCCAACCATGAAAGTACACCGGTAACCACAGTCTAGTATTCAAATTCGAATAAAAGTAACTACCTTTACTAAGATTTGAACCAGGAACCTTGTTCTCCGAAATTCATTAGTATTTCATTATTTACATTAGCAAAGATTTCACGTATTGTATTAGATATTTTTGTAAAAGGTTTCAGTCTATCATACAATTGATAAATCATAATAATGGTATGTTAAGTATTTTAATAACTAACACCGTTATTTCTTCTATGCATTGGATAGCTCTATGCTTTATTACATATTTAACTGTCCAAATAAAGCCGATGTTCTTCTGTCTTTTTATACGTGAAAGGAACACTTAAATTGTTACACGTGTGGCATTAAAAATAAAAAAACCCAACCGATCACAACAATTAGTTACAGATAACGTTCATAAAATAAATCAGTGTTCAAAGTTTTAGTAATCTTACAAACTATTTTTAATATTTTATTTATTTATCAAGACAAATCTAGTAGTGCCTTCTTTCGTAGCATACTAGCTTTCAACGCGGTGGTACTGGGTTCGATTCCCAAGTAGGGTTTGGAAATTTTACAAGTTAAAACCCACTGTTCCAGTTGCGTAAACCACTGGAGTCTCTAATAACTAAACGTGACTTTAAATTAAAAAAAAAAATCTGGTGTAAGCACTCACACAACTTTCTCCTGCCAATACAAATAGTGAACAATGTTAATCTAACATTTTAAATAAACTAAAAAATGAACCTCAAAAATCGATTACTGACTACAAACATTGATTACAGATTAGAAAAGATTTCTTAAAACTTATGTTTGGAGTGTAGCATTATACGGGAGTGAAACGTGGGTGTTAAGGGCTGTAGAAAGGAAGAGGATAGAAGCTTTTCAAATGTGATGTTATAGGAAAATGTTAAAGATTAGATGTGTGGGCAAAATAAGTAATTTAGAGGTTCTTAGGCGAGTGAATGAGAAAAGAAGTATATGGAAGCATCTTACCAGAATAAAGGATAGGCTTGTGGGGCATATCTTAAGACATCCAGGTATTGGTTTATCAATAATGGAGGGTAATATTGAGGGAGTGAATTGTAGGGGGAGGCAAAAGTTAGAATATATAAAGCAAATCACAAAAGATGTAGGGTGTTACAGGTATGTAGATATGCAACGACTTGTGTAAGATAGAACAGCTTGGAGAACTGCATCAAACCAGTCGTGAGAATGATGGCAAAAAACCTCAAAAACTATTTTTTTAAATCGCCTCATTTACTATATTTTTTATAATTTACAAGATAGAATAGGCGCCATATTTGCTGAAATTTTTGGGAACGCTGTGCTCTAGTAGAATTTTTTTCAGATTGCGGATTTAATATGCATTTTAGGGCTAAACTGTATAATACTGTATAATCAAAGTTGTAAATCATATAAAAAACCTACAACGTTTATTTCAAACATTTTATTTCTGTAACGCTTACTATAGTTTAGCGGTAATTAGTGATTTTTATGGTTTTTTTTAATAAAAATCGGTAAAAATGGATTTTTTTAAGATTTTGGCTGTAGTATTTTGGCTCAATTTTATGACAAAACTGTATATAATCAAATTTATTGGAAATTAAAAAACCTGCAACGTTTATTTTAAGCATTTTTCTCTATAGCAGCAGAGAGTGTTTCCGTATTATTAAATCAAACTAACGTTGGTTTTCATTTTGCATTATTCACTCGATTAAAATTAGGTTATGTTTTTTGAGGTTTTTTTATATTACTAATGTTAGGTTGTATTGTTAATTATTTGCATTATCAAGAGAAATTTGTATGAGTTTCACACCATA
The DNA here is from genome assembly GCA_035578175.1 of Catonia carolina. Classification (NCBI taxonomy): domain Eukaryota; kingdom Metazoa; phylum Arthropoda; class Insecta; order Hemiptera; family Achilidae; genus Catonia; species Catonia carolina. Next base: position 16,392,597 of record JAQMRL010000014.1, on the reverse strand, counting down.
TTTTTATAATTTATCTTTAAAGTCGTATTACCATCTTGGTTATTTTTTAATACTTTAGGTTTTTGAACGTGTAATAATTTTCGTAGCCTGGAATCGAATCAGGGAACTACGCTTTGCAGTGTAGTACACCAACCATTGGGACACAAAAGCTACTTTTTTTTGTAAAAGTTATTTTTGTTTAAAAGTAATGTCATGAAAAGTGTAGATCTGTTTTAGTAAAAATACTAAAAATATGTATGTATTTATAAGAAAGAGATTTACGAATAAGTTTGTTTGATTTACCAATCTATTTATTTCGGTATTATGATTTTATTTATATAATTTAAAAAAATTAAATAATCGCGTTGTCGTTACTACCGCGTTTTTATTTTGTTAATGTTAATTCCCCCACTTTTTTTTTGCAGAACAACTTTTTTAAAAATCCGTACGACCTTACCCCTTCTTTTCAACGTTTATACACTCGAATAAATCCCACTAATTTTTGCTTTCTCTTGTCTATTATGATATATAAAAAGAAAGTATTGTTTTCATGTCGATTTTAAGAAATCGAGTTTTCACCGGATCTACACGTTTTCAGACCCCCTGAACCCAAAAACATATTTAGCGATTGGTCTGTGTGTGTGTGAACAGAATATCTCAAGAACGGAACATCGTACGAACTTGCAACTTAAGTTAGATACTACTACCGGACCCGACACGAACATTTTCATGAAAATCGGTCAACCGGAAGTAGTAGTTTATTCATGTCACTTTGCACTTTTTTGTGATTTTCTCAAAAACGGCTACTACAATTTTTTTTAAAAATCACCTCATTTACTCATTTGTTTTTTACCCTCTACAAGATAGGGTAGGTGCCATGTGTGCTGAAATTCTTGGAAAGGCTGTTTTCTCGTAAAAAAATTGTTTTTTTAATATTTTGACTTGACTACGCATTTTAGCGCAAAAATGTATATTAAAAGTTGTAGAGAATTTAAAATCCTACAACATAATTCAAACATTTTTTTGTATTACTCTTAGTTTAGCGGTAATTAGCGATTTTATGTTTTTTTTCTCACGAAAACATGTAAAAAATTTACAAAAAAAAATCACAGACATTACAGTTAAAAATAAAAGCGTGGCGCATTAATATATATAATATTTATTGTAAAATATTCGTTGTAAAATATTATATATATTAATGCGCCACGTTTTATTTTTAACTGTAATGTCTGTGATTTTTTTTTTTGTAAATTTTTTTCTTTTTTTCTTTTTAGTTCATTTCTTTTTGATTAATTGTTAAATAATAGCGTTTCTTAAAAATTTTTTTTGATTTTTTTGTAATTTTTTTTCTGTGATTTTTTTGTAAATTTTTTTTTCTTTTTACTTAAGTTATTGTTAAATAAAAGCGTTTTGTAAATTTTTTTTTAATTTTAAAATTGTTTTTTACAAACACCTCCACAGCGTATTGTCATCGAAGATAAACAAGTGTGCAAAGTTTGATTCATATTGATACGGTAGAAGTAATAAAATTTTAAGTTGCAAGATTTGATGGATCCAAGAGTAAGTTAAATAAAAGCGTTTAAAAAATCGATTTTTTTTAAAGATGTTAGCCTTAGTATGCATTTTACGACAAAAGGTTTATATAATCAAATTTATAGGAAATTAAAATGTCTACAAATTTTATTTAAAGCATTTTCTTCTACAGAGCCTAGTATAGCGTGAAAGAGTGATTTTTCCGTATTTTTAAGCCAAACTAAGGTTGATTAAATTTTGCATCATTTACTCATGATTAAAATAAGGTTATGTTTTTTGAGGTTAGTTATCGTTTATTTCTAACATTAGGTTATATTGTTCATTATTTGCATTGGGAAGAGAAATTCGTGTGAGTGTTTCTTATTAGATATTTTTTATTTAGCATTGCATTGCTGTTTATATAAATCCCCCCACCTATTTTTGCAGAACAACTTTTTAAAAAATCCGTACGACCTTACCCCTTCTTTTTCAACGTTTATTCACTCGAATAAATCCCACCAATTTTTACATTTGTGTTGCCAGTATTACATTGAAGTAGGAGGTGGTGACCCCCCTCCATTATAACTAAACCACTATAAAAGATATTTAGGAATGCGGTGTGTCCTAATTTCGTCATATGAATCTACCATTACTTGACCTACATTTCAGTATACTTTACGTTGCAGCACTACGATGGTTGTGTGTCTGTTACTTAACAAATATTAAGCTTACACCATCAGTTATTTTTTTTTAGTAATTTTTAAGCCGGTTATTTAATTCCATTTCAAATAAATCGTGTCGGTTGATATAAGATCTATGTCAAACTATCATTATAACCTATAAAACTACTTGTGGTACTCACAAGGTCTTTATTGTTAATTTCATTACCCATTCATTACCTTAAATAGTACGGCGATTAACATTACCTTTCTTGCAAATTTTAATTTTTACTGTAAACACGAATTAAATATGCCCATTCCATTTCGGATATGATAAAAAAACTCTAGTTAGACCTACCATGTTTAATAAATCTGGTGTGAAACACTCAAATTGTTAACTCTTGCCAATTTAAATAATAACCAATATCTTCTCTCCAATCAGGGTTCTGTGTTTGCTCTTCTTGGAAGCCCTTAAAGTCTGTAATTATTAAACCATTTACCCGACACCTTAGGTCTATAATATCTAAATATTGTCATTCATTCTATACAGGTACCCGTAAAATTTTTGTCTTATTTATTTTCTCTTGCCTATTTGAATATATAGGAAGAAAAGTATTGTTTTCATGTCGAATTTTCACCGGATATACACTTTTTTCAGACAACCTCAACCCAAAAAATCCTTTTTTTAGCAATTGATGTGCGTGTGCGCGCGCGCGCGCGTTTGTTTGTTTGTGTGCGAACAACATAATTATATCAAGAACCGAATTTTCTACGAAGTTGAAACTTTAAACTTAAGTTTGATAATACTAGGGGACTCGACACGAATATTTTCTTCAAAATCGGTTAACCGGAAGTAGTAGTTATTTCGTATAATTTTTCAATTCTTTGAAATTTTCTCAAAAACGTTTCCTACGATTTTTTTTAAAAATCGCCTCATTTACTACATTTTTTTATGCTCTACAGGATAGGGTCTGCTGAAATTTTTGAAAAGGCTGTTTTCTCGTATAAAAAATTGTTTTATTGTTTTTATTAATTAAATTGTATTAATAAATTTATGAGGCTTTAATATTCATTTTAGCACAAAAATGTATTTAATAAAAGTTGTAGAGAATTTAAAATACTACAGTTTTAACATGTTATTGTATAACGCTTAATTCAGCGGTAATAAGTGATTTTCTGTTTTTTTTTCATGAAAATCTGTAAAAAAATCGATTTCTTTAAGATTTAGCCTTAGTGTGGATTTACGACAAAAGTGTAGCTATATATAATCAAATTTATAGGAAATTAAAAGACCTACTACTTTTATTTAGAGCATTTTTCTCTACAGAGCCTAGTTTAGCGTGAAAGAGTGATTTACCGTATTTTTAAGCCAAACTGAGGTTGATTTTAATTTTGCATTATTCACTCAAGATTAAAATATAGTTATGTTTTTTGAGGTTGGTTTATTCTGTTAATTTTTAATATTTTATTACTAATATTAGATTATAATGTTCAATATTTGCATTGGGCAAGAGAAAGTCTTGTGAGTGTTTCACACCTGATTGTTATGTTTAGAAGCCTATTAAACAATTTTTTAATATAAAATTGCTTAGATTTTACTTTAAAACACCTTTTATGCGTAAAAAACAGAATTAAATTTTCTCATCTGCTCATTAGGATTATTATCGCACTCTTTGATCTTATTTGATTTGTCCCTGCAAAAGACACCACTTAAGTTTTTGTTCTAAATATGCCCAGGTTGTACAAAGAAAGAGTATATTCTGGGAAAGAAATTTTTTAAACTTTTCTTTGACTTAACTTTTTTAAGTTGATAAAACGACATTGTTCTAAAATTTGCCAAAAAATTGAAACGGTCTTTTAAAACCAGTTTTTTCTACAAAGTATATGAAAGATAGATTCGGCAGTAAATAATTGTATAATAAAAACAGGTGAATGGTTTAAGCCCCTTCCTTTTTAAGAGAGAGTTTTTTAAGAGTAAAAGTGATTGCAAAGGACGATACGGGTGTGGTGGTAGATAGAAGAGGGGAGTAGTAACGTTTGATAAAAGAGAAACTATCAAAAGCACTCGACGTATCAGCGGAACAGCCAGGTACGGTTCTGTAATACACCTTTCACTTCCCGGTGAAAACACTTTTTCCCCTACCTGTCTTAATTTACATGTAATAATCTAAAAATCTTATCTCTAACATAATTAACTTCAGAATCTGGTGTGAAACACTCAGACGACTTTCTCTTGCCATTAAAGATAAAGAATAATACAGTTCATGTTCATTTTGAATTTTATTGTTTACTAGCAACCCCCGCTCGCTTCGCTTCACAGCAGCTAATGTAGGCCTCATTAAATTATTTTAAAACCTCTCTATATACAATATTTGTGGTTTTGTTGCCCTGTGGCAGCAAAATAAATTGTTTTACTGCACTTCCAGCCCTAGAAAGTCCGACATAAAGTTGTCCAGGAGTGAAGGAAGCACTCTTGTCTCAAATCGATGCCCACCGATTTAAATGTTTGTTCCTGCGATTTAACAGAATTGAAAAGAATGCATAGAAGAATACCGATGGAAAAGTGAGAGACAGTTGATATATGGCTGAGATAAGAGACAGTAAGTAATACGTGGGTGCGGTACGCAGAGTAATTGAAAATATATGATTCATTCGCTACCTGTCGAATGAAAACAAATATATGAAATACAGTACAAAAAATAAATTGAATATTTCCGAATTTTTAATGTTTTTGGAATCGAATGTTATACTTCACGTTTTTCTATGAAATATAAAAGTTGAATCGTGCTTCCAGCCCAAAAAATACACCATCCAGAGGACTTAGAAAAAATAAATGTCTATGCACCCGATGGAAATGCAATCACCCGATATGCGATATCGTCACAGTTTAAGTTGCTTAACTCACTTAATTAAAGTTACTTAAAGTTGTAAAATAGCCTATATTGATCAGGAAGCTCTAAGCTACGCAAAAATGAAAGATTTTTTAAAAATCGGTTTAGTCATTTCTGAGATTACCTCATACAAACAAACAAACTGACGTTTCTTCTTTATTATCCGTGCGTTCGGTAAGTCGCTGTGCACTGGAATTGTGACTATGGATTTATGAAAATATGTATAAAGAAATGACTAAGCATTTTGGAAAAAAATTTATTCAATACCTTAATTACATTGTTAAACCGTGATTACATTGTTTATAGAAGGTGTTCGAAATGACCTCCATTGGCATCAATACAGCATTGCACTCGTTTCATTTTGTTTGCAAACACCTTTCGCAACTGAAGAACAGTGATTCCTTGAATGTATGCCGTTATTGCGGCTTTAAGTTCGTCAATCGTGTGTGGTCTGTTCCGATACACAGTTTGTTTCGCCGCACCCCATAAAAAGAAATCGGGGGGAGTCAGATCAGGAGATCTTGCAGGCCACAAATTCTTTGAAATTATTCGTTCACCAAACACGTTGCGCAGGAAAGCCATTGAGATGTTAGATGTATGTGCTGTTGCCCCGTCTTGTTGGAACCAACCATTATTCATTTCCACTTGTGTTATTTGATGCGTAAAGTTCTCTAAAATATCAGAACAATAACGTTCACTATTGATTGTGTTTGCAAAAAAAATTGGTCCAACAATACGTGCTCTACTCACAGCAACCCAGACTCCAATTTTTGCTTCGTGTAAGGACTGTTCATGTAAAGCGCAAGGGTTAGTTGTCGACCATACTCGAGTATTTTGTGAACTTATATACCCTCCCAAGTGAAACCACGCTTCATCTGTATAAAACGTTACGTCAAGGATGTCTTCGGAATTTTGGTTGATGAAACGTTGAAACCAATGACAATAATTTAGTCTCTTGTCATTATCTGAAGGTTTCAGCTCTTGAACACACCTCACTTTGTATGGGAATAGTTTAAGTTCTTGTCTGACAGCTTTATGTGCGGTAGCAAGTCCGATATTATGCTGTTGTGCTAACTTACGCATTGATTTTTTTGGACTTTGTGCCAAAGAATCAGAAATATCCAGCAGCTTTTGTTCGTCTAGCTTAGGGGGCCTACCACTACGTTCAGCGTCCTCAACAGAGCCAGTTGCCCGAAATTTTTCTATCAGTGTTCGTACTGCATTACGGTGAGGAATAATTGAATCTGGAAACTTTTCAGAAAATTTGCGCTTCACTAAATCACTGTACTTGTCACCTTCGCGAAATACGTATTCAACGAGGAAAATGCGCTCCTCTACTGAAAGAACCATCGCGTTCAACAACAAAAAACGTGCAACAGAACTGCAATAAATGAAACATATACAACTTCAACTCAATGACTGACAGGCCTCGACGTGTTCGACAACAATTGAACAGCACAGAGCTACCAACCTAGCCATGAAATTATTCCCTGTCATGTCACTTGGTGCACAGCGACTTTCAGAACGCACGTATTAGTATAGACTAGCATGCCCCGTCGCGGCTTTCCGCGCGAAAATTGGTGTAATCACTTTTCAGAAGTTCTTGCTTTTTTTAAGTTTTTTTGCTGTTGAAGATTTTCTTCCTAGTGATGTTTTTTTGATGGCATTATTGAAAATGGAAAAAACAAAAAAAACAACCTCAAAAAAATAATTGTCAAAACGAAAAACTTAAATCTAGGTTGAATAAAATAAAAGTCAAAATAAAATATCAAAGCAATTAATCACTCACCAATTAATAAAATAAACATAATAAACTAAAAATAATAACATAATAAAATAAAATTATCATGTGATGTTGTCACCAGCTGATCCTTAGCACCACGTCGCTATTTGCTAAATCATATGACTTTATTTATGACAAATTTTTATTTGAATTACATCAGCTGGTTTAAAAGCAGCAGATTATCTAACCTCATAAAAGCCTTAATGTAGGAAATAAACATTATTTTCAACCCTTTAGGGCTAACTTTTTAAGGGTTTCAATGGCCTAAAACCTGCACCGGCATCATAGTTACAACATGGAAAAAAACTGCATGAAAATTGGTTCAGTAATTTAAGAAATAAAGGGGAACATACATACACACACACACATACATCGAATTTTATATATATAGATGCCATCAGCTTAAACGCTGGTTTGAACTTCTAGAGGCTTTGCTAAGTTAAACGAGGAGGTGGTTTACCATTGTCTTCCTCACTGAGGGTAAAAGTGTGCTTATCAGGATGCCAGGCCCTCTGAAAAGCATAACTTTCCACCAAAATGACACCGTCGCTTTATTCACCACAGAGTTTGGGTGTATAATGAAATTCATTACTTTCAGAGGAGATAACTCTGATTAGTGTCTTTTACACCTCTACCTCTTCTGTTCTTAAATGATTCAGTCATAAATTTTGTCGTAAAATCATGCTTAGACCGAAATATTAAAAAATCTCATTTTTTACTAATTTGATAAAAAAATACATATAGAAAATCACTAATTTTCGCTAAACTACGTGTTGTGCAAAAATATATATGTTCAGAATAAAAGTTGCAAGTTTTTTTAATGTTGTATAACTTCTTAATATAAACTTTTGCTCTAGAATGCATTATTAAGGCTGCAATCTAAAAAAAAGTTTTTAATGTTAATCTTTTACACTTTTACACTTTTACCTTTTCTGTTCTTAAATGCTTTAGTCATATAATTGGCTGACCATTTGATAAGAAACAGAATAAGTTTTTTAAATATATTTTTTGTTTGTAACTGTATTGTTGATGTTACTTATTTTTACTTTCTCTTGCCTGTGTGAATATATAGGAAGGAAAGTATTGTTTTCATGTCGATTTTTCGAAATCGATTTTTCACCGGATATAGGCCTACATGTTTTCAGACCCCCTGACAACAAAAAACATGTTTTTAGCGATTATGGGTGAACAAAATATCTCGAGAACAGAACATCGTACAAAAATGAAACTTTAAACGTAAGTTAGGTAGTACTACTAGAGGACCTGACAGGAATATTTTCATCAAAATCGGTCAACCGGAAGTAGTTTATCGTATAATTTTACACTTTTTATCGATTTTCACAAAAACTGCTTTTAGGATTTTTTTAAAAATTGCCTCATTTACTACATTTTTTTATGCTCTACAAGAACGTTAAGCGACATATGTCTGCTGAAATTTTGAAAATGCTTTTTCTCGTAACAAAAATATTTAATTTAAGATTGTGACTTTAATATGCATTTTAGCGCAAAAATTTATCTATAAAAGTTGAAGAAAATTTAAAATCCTACATTTTTTTGTATAACGCTTAGTTTAGAGGTAATTAGCGTTTTTCTGTTATTTTCTTACGAAAACGTGTGAAAAATCGTTTTGTTAAAGATTTCAGCCTTAATATGCATTTTACATCAATAGTGTATATAATCGAATTTACAGGAATTATAAAGATCTACATCTTTTATTTAGACCATTTTTCTCTACAGAGCCTAGTTTAGCGTGAAAGAGTGATTTTCCGTATTCTTAAGCCAAACTGAGGTTGGTTTCATTTTCCATCATTCACTTATGATTAAAATAAGGTTATATTTTTTGTGGTTAGTTTTTTTGTTTATTTGTAATGTTTTTTTTACTAATATTAGGTTATATTGTTTATTATTTGCATTGGCAAGAGGACGTTATGTGATTATTTCCCACCAGATTTTTTATTTTACATATATGATTACCACTTTAAAATGTACAAAGAAGAATTGTAAGCAATTGAAACTTAAATAATTGTCTGTGTTAAGTTAGATAGCTTGTAATGATAAGTTATCATGTAAAACGCGTGCATATAATAATTATGTATCACAGAAATACATTCTTTGTTTATGAATGTTATATGGAACAAAGAAATATATTAAATAAGTAATGTATTACATATTCTTTTGATTGTAAATCGTTTTAAAAGGAATATTCTAACAAAATGCATCGCTGCAGGTGTATAAGTAATTGTAATACTAATAATTGTTATGATACAAGAAAAGCAATGCAATATCGTAATTATAGACATAATGGCATTTGTAATACGTATGCAGATGTTTGATAGACATATATGATCTCTCTCTCTTCGCCTCTCAGTTTCGTGTAATAATACTTTAAATATGGTAGGCGATGCCAGCTGTTTACCTTGAGAATACACCATGATATTTCTGCTACATCATTTGACAGGATATTTCTTAAAAATCTTTTTTATTATTATTTATTTATTTATTTTTGTAATAAATGGTCGATATACTGCATTTTGCTCATAACAAGCAGGTAGAGAATTAAATTATTTGGATTCGATTTACTTGTTTCAGGGCAACAAACAAATAGTTCTGTTTTTTTTTTTATTACATGGTCAGTAGATCACATGATTGTAACATTTAAGAATAGAAGAGGTAGAGGTGTAAAAGAGACACTAGTCAAGAATTATCTCCTCTGAGCGTAATGAATTTTATTATACACCCAGACCGTGCTGTGAATGAAGTGAAAGTGTCATGTACAGGGTGGAAAGTTGGTGTTTTTCATAACCCAAATGAGGAAGGCATGGTAAACCAACTCACTCTTCGTTTTACTTAGTTAAGCCTCGAGAGCGAAGGTTTCCAAAGTGAGGGGTGTTAAATTATTTGCACTCGATCTGCTAGTTCCAGGGCTACAAAAAAATAGTTCTCTTTCTTATTATATAGTCTGCCAATTATATATGAATGAAACATTTAAGAACAGAAGAATTAAAGATGTAAAAAAGATAATAATCAAAGGTATCTCCTCTAGGAGTTATGAATTTCATTACAGCTAGATACTGTGGTGAATAAAGTGAAGGTGTTATTTACGTGTTGGATAGTAGGCACTTTTCGGAGGGCCCGGCGAGCTGATAAGCATACTTAGTAAAGATTCCCAAAATGTGAGGCGACCCCCCCAAGGGAGGCGTGAAGACAAGTCAAAAGGGGCATTGTTGCGCAATAATTAAAGCTTTATTTTTTGCAAAAAATTAATTTTTTTGAAATTTTTTAGTAATAATGACTTTTTTAAGTTCGTTTAGTCACCAAAAGTCACTCCGTCGACAATGTTTCTTTTGCTGTTATTTATAGTGTATTCTAGTTGTTAAATGTAGCATTATTACAAGGCAGATTTTAATAGTGTCCATGGGTTCGTCAGGTTGTGAAACCATTAATTTTCAACGGCGTTAATGACTAAATACAGTACTTTACTCTTTTCCGATTTTACATTCTGTAGTTGCATTGGTTTTCAATGATTTCATAAAAATCTATTTTCTTTTAGCCGATACACCCTTTGGTAAAGTACGGGTCTGTTATAAATCGCGAGTTGATACGATGGCTGACTAATAAAAAATGGCTTTGCTAGTCTTTTTACTGTATATTGCCTGTATGAATATATTATAAGGAAAGAATTGTTTTTACGTCGATTTTTCGAAATTGAGTTTTCACCGGATATACTCGTTTTCAGACCACCTGAACCCCAAAAACATGGTTTTAGCAATTGATGTGTGTGTGTGTGATCAGAATATCTCAAAACGGAACATCGTACGAAGTTGAAACTTGAAATTTAAGTTAGATACCATTACCGGACCCGACACGAACATTTTCATGAAAATCGGTTAACCAGAACTATTAGTTTATTCGTGTAATTTTTTACTTTTTTGCAATTTTCTCAAAATCGGCTACGACGATTTTTTTAAAAATCACCTCATATACTAAATTGTTTATGCTTTACAAGATAGGGTAGGTGCCATGTCTGCAAAAGTTCTTGGAAAGGCTGTTTTCTCGAAAGAATTGTTCTTTTAAGATTGCGGCTTTATTGTGCATTTTAGCGCAAAAATGTATGTAATAGAAGTTGTAGATAATTTAAAAATCTACAATATTTACTTCAAACATTTTTTTGCATAACGCATAGTTTAGCAGTAATTACTGATTTTCTGTTTTTGTTTCCTAAAAAATTTTAAAAAATTGATTTTTCAAGATTTGGACCGCAGTATTCATTTTACGATAAAATTGCATTCATTCAAATGTATAGTAAATTAAAAGATCTACAACTTTTATGTAGAGAATTTTCCTCAATAGACCCTAGTTTAGCGTAAAAGACTGATTTTCCGTATTATTAAGACAAACTAAGGTTGGTTTTCATTTTGCATCATTCACTCATGATTGAAATAAGGTTATGTTTTTTGAGGTTAGTTTTTTGTTTATTTCTATTGTTTTATTTCTAATATTATGTTATATTATTCATTATTTGCATTGGCAAGAGAAATATGTGTGAGTGTTTCATACCGGATTTTTTAATTAAATGAGTTTAAGCTTTTGGTACTTCCTGTATTTTTAAAAATTACTGCAGCTGATCGTTCAGCCAGTTTGTCTCTTTTTTTCACGCATTCTCTCTTTATCTCCCCTTCACACTCATCCCACCTTGTTCACGTATCACTTGTCATACTTTACGCTGTTACTTTGCCAATCAACCTTGAGTTCCGGGTTACATAATCCTTCTTTACAATCTTTTATCGCTAAATTTAAATATATCAGGTGGTATTGAAGTTTTTGCTTAGGTGTTTTTTTTTGTTTATTTTATTGTTCTCCACCTTTTTTGCAATGCCCACCATATTTTATCTACATATTTTTCTTTTAAATTTTTTTATTTATTATCGGGAACTTTTCCGTTTGAATAACAACCACCTAAGTTTCAAATTTTCAGTATAGTTTTCGTTTTAAATATAAAAATGTATTGTCACCTTACAAAGTTACTCTGCTTATTTTTTTAACTTTACATTTGAGCTAAGTTGTTGAACTAAAAAACTTATTTATATATATAATTTTTTTCTTTTAACTTTTTTATTACTTTCTCTTCCCTATATTAATATTGAGGAAACGAAAGTATTGTTTTCATGTCGATTTTTCGAAATCGAGTTTTCAACGGATCTATTAGTTTTCAGACCCCCTGAACCCAAAAACCATGTTTTAAAGCAATTGATTTGTGTGTATAAACAAAATATCTCAAGAACGGAACATTGTGCGAAGTTGAAACTTAAAACTTAAGTTAGGTACCACTAGAGGACCTAACACGAACATTTTCATCAAAATCGGTCAACCGGAAGGAGTACATTATTCGTGTTATTTTTCACTTTTATGCGATTTTCTGAAAAATCGTCTCATTTACTACATTTTTTATGCTTTACAAGATAGGGTAGGCGCCATGTGTGTTGGAATTCTTGGGAGGTTGTTTTTTGTAAAAAAATTGATTTTTTACGATTGCAGCTTTAATATGCATTTTAATGCAAAAATTTGTATAATAAAAGTTGTAGAGAATTTTAAAACCTACAACTTTTATTTCAAACATTTTTTAGTATAACGCTTATTTAAGCGGTATTTAGCGATTTTCTGTTTTTTTCACACGAAAACGTGTAAAAATCGATTTTTAAATATTTTAGCCTTATTTTACATTTTACGACAAAAATGTATGTAATACAATTTATAGGAAATTAAAGGATCTACAACTTTTATTTAAAGCATTTTTCTCTTCAGAGCCTAGTTTAGCGTGAAAGACTGATTTTCCTTATTTCTAAGCCAAACTAAGGTCGATTTTCATTTTGCGTCATTCAATCATGATTAAAATAAGAGTATGGTTTTTGAGGTTAGTTTATTTTTTAAGTTTATTACTAATTTTAGGTTATATTGGTCATTATTTGCATTGGTAAGAGAACGTTGTGTGAGTGTTTCACACGAGATTTTAAATTTGTATAGAGGTTGATTTTCATTTGGCTTCATTCACTAATGATTAACCTATATTTAATATAAGTTATATTGTCATTATTTTTAATGGCAAGAGAAAGTTGTGTGAGAGTTTCACAACAGATTTTTCGTTGTTATATATTACAATATTTCAGTAATATTTTTTTAATTACATACACTTGAAAAACTTAATAAAAAAAATTGTATACGCGTAATGTCATTGTCAGTGTTAGTCAGTCAGTAAACAAAGGCATTGTTCAAACGAAAAGCGTTCATAGATGAGGTAAACAACAAATTACGTCACTAATTTTTTAACCTATTTCGTTTGAACTGTTTTAAGTAATAAAGTATTCTTTAATCGATAATGAGTTTTTTCTGACGTCGTGTGTGTGCTTTTATTACCTTTGTCTTATACGTAATAGGCTGTAATTTGTAACGTTTTCATTGTCTTTTTTTATGTATTTGTGTCAACAGTTTTTCCGTAATTTTTTATCAATTATTTTTATTGCTTTGCTAATTTTTTGTTCGTGTTAAATGGTTGTTGTTTTTAAATAAATTTATCAATTTTTTACTGCAAAATTTATAATCTGTTATTTTTAAATATAGTAATTAGGAGATAAGTTTTCTTTGTCATAAATGTCATGTTCGAAGAAAATTCCCAATCGATGAACTTTATGGAGTTAATACTATAGCCACTGTTGGTCTCTGAGAGTAATGAATTTCATTATACAGCCAGACCCTGTTGTGAATTCTCTGAGAGTAATGAATTTTATTGTACAGCCAGTCCCTGTTGTGAATTCTGTTATAGTGATGTATTTCATTATACAGCCAGACCCTGTTGTGAATAAAGTGAAGGTGTCATTTTTAGGGTGGAAATAAGACGCTTTTCAGAAGAACTGGAAAGCTGATAAGCATACTTTTCCTCTCAGTAATCGAGACAATGGTAAACCACCTCACTCCTCGTTGTAAAGCCTCTAGAAATTCAAACCAGCCTTTCGGCTGATGACCCAAATAGTAGGCAACATTGTTTACTCATGATTATGCATAGAATATATTTTTATTATTTACATTGGCAAGACAAAATCGTGTGAGTGTTTAACAACTGATTTTAGGTAAGTTCCATTACTTATATACGTTACCTAGATTCCATTGAATATCCTCCATTCCTGGCCCGGTATTTGTCCAGTGGAAACTGAAACAAAATTTGTGAGAAAACCTTATTCTATTAAATTATGTAGATTTTGATATATTGGTGCCAAATTTTAAATTTGTCATCTATCATTTTCCTTTTCGAACATCCGTCATACCCGGATGTCAGAAACTACAAGAGATAGCAACAAACGGTTTTCGGATGCGTGATCTTTCCAAAAAATTAGTCGGGCTGGATAAAGTTTAAGTTCGGTTTTGACTGGAAGTAGTCAAAAACCGGAAGTCAAGAAATCAAAATCAGAAACTACTCAGAGACAACGCGTCGTCTCATAAAAGGGATTTTTTTTACTTAAATGTCCAAAAGTTTCAGCTTATAATAAAAAGTTCAAAAGCTCAAAAGTTTCAGTTTTATAATATAAACCTGAAATTACATTCTATGTAGCTGTATTATGTGGCATTTAAATGCACTTTAAAGCCTAAAATGTGTGACCTTATTGAACTTAATTTATTATTTCAGACAATAAATATATTTTTGTCTCGTATTATTATTATTATTTACTATATAACACCATAAGATGTTATTGTTATCTATTTAAAATAAAATTTATTTATTCTTGTTTATTATTTTCTCTGTTATTGATAATAACAATTTATTTTGATTTTATATCGAATTATGTTACAGTTCGTTTACATTGTGCAAACATTATTTTATATTACTTCAGATAAATTTTCCTAATCTTTACTTAAAATTATTATTTTTAATTTTGAACAATTCATTCTTTTTTATTATGTTTGTATATTTTTACTTTCTCTTGTCTCGTATGTATATAATGTTGTTTTGCTCATCAGATTTGAAAGGCTATTTTGGATCTCTAAAGGTTTTACTAAGTAAAAACGAGGCGTGAGATGGTTTACCTCTTGCCTTCCTCACTGATTTTAGAGAGTATGCTTATAAGCATGCCAGGCCCTCCGAAAAACACCCACTTTTCACCCTGCAAATTACACCTTCACTTCATTCACCATAGGTATAGTGAAATTCATTACTCTCAGAGGAGATATCGCTGATTAGTGTCTTTTACACCTCTACCTCTTATGTTCTTAATTAGTTTAGTCATTTAATTTAATTTAATTTAATTTAATTAGCTGTGTGATAAGAAACAGAACAATTTTTTGTAGCCCTGGAACCAACAGATCGAGTGCAATTAATTTAATACTCCACCTGCCCGTTATGAGCAAAGTTTGTTTTATACGGATTTGAATACGAGACAGTGGTTACCGGTGTACGATGTTTGAGTTCAAATAATCACACTTCGGAGGAATGATCGGCCTGAGTCTGTACTAGAAAACACCTCATGTACATGTCATACATATCAACCTCATCTCATTGGTTCAAGTGGTTGCTTATTAATTTCTCTTGCCCTATATGAATTTGTAGGAAATCAAAGTATTGTTTCTATGTCGATTTTTCGAAATCGAGTTTTCGCCGGATGTACAGGTTTTCAACCCCCCAGAACTAAAAAAAAAAAAACATGTTTTAGGGATTGATCTGTGTATGGGTGATCAAAATATGTCAAGAACGAAATAGTGTACGAAGTTAACTTGGATTTAAGTGAAGTATTACTACGGTACCTGACACGAATATTTTCATCGAAATCGGTTAACCGGAAGTAGTAGTTTATTTGAAATTTTTTTTCACGTTTTCGATTTTCTCAGACACGGCTCCTACGATTGTTTTAAAAATCACCACATTTAGTACATGTTACATGTTTTATGCTTTACAAGATACGGTAACAGTCATGTGTTCTAAAATTCTTGGGAACCTGTGCTTTCGTAAAATGAAAATGTTTTTTTTAAGATTGCGGCCTTATTATGCATTCTAGGCAAAAGTATATGTAATAAAAATTTAAAAACCTACAATGTTTATTTAAAAACAGTTTTTGTACGTTTAGTTTAAAGGCAGTTAGTGATTTTTTGTTTTTTTTTCATCAAAATCTGTAAAAAATTGTATTTTTTAAACATTGTGTCTTATTATGCATTTTACGACAAAAATGTATATAATCAAAGGTAAACTAGTGTCACCGGATATCGACATTTAGTGGCGAGTTGAAACCTTACATTTTTTGGTAGCCCTGAAAAGGGCCGTTTAAACGGTGGTCGTCTTGATGGAAAGCGTCGGTCGTAGTCGTCGTGGCGGTCGAGGGGCTGGGTGACAAGGCGTGTCGTCGTCCAGCGGAGACGTCATTCTTCCTTCGCAGTAGTGCCTCGATGGCTTCATCGGATCCGGTGGGCGTAAGGCTCGGTCGAGGGACCGCTGTGGACATGGCTCGCGCCAGCGAGCGATGACGGTCCGGTCGACGGCTTACGGTGACGGGTCGGCGAGTGGAACCATCATCTTCACTTTTGCGGGGTCGTCGATTAGTCTTCGCTATAGTCCGGTAGCTGTGTGCCGATGGTGGATGTCTTGTCGACCCTGTCTGAATTGAAATTGAATCTCTCTGTCGAATGTAGCGCTCTTCATATAGTTGCCGAGAGCGCTGTGGTAGAGGACGGTTATTGGTCGTAGCCTTGATGACAAAGGCCTCTGTCGGTACGCCGCCACAAGTCTACCACCCCTCTCGGAACTATTGGCGGCTCCCTCTGTCGCTATGTCGGAAACTTTTATAGCCGACAGCACAGTACTTAATCAAAGGGAGCGACGGTGACACTAGGAACTTCAAAAACCTATGACATTTATTTTAAGCATTTTTCTCTACAGAGCTTACTTTAGAGAAAATTATTTACTGATTTTTCCGATTTTTTAGTCAAATAGAGGTCGATTTGCAGTTTACATTGTTTATTATTTACAATGGCAAGAGAACGTCGTGTGAATGTTTTACATCAGTTTTTATTTCTTTATATGTACAGATGGTATCTAAATTGTTATACACACATTATGGATTCAAAAAATTACAACACTATTAAAATACAAGTTTTTTTTTTTAAATTGAATGACTAATAGTAAACACATGAATTTACAGTTTAAAAATATAATTTTTATAAAAGTAGGGTATCTAATGTTAGAAAGTGCTATTATTATTTATAAATTAAAAATACTATAAGCATGACTGTCCTTTTACTAGTGTTTCACAAATACTAATAATAATATAATAGAAAAGTAAAAAAAAAACGTATCTGTGTGGGCCAATTGGTGAATTCATCCTTTGCAAAAATAGATCATTAATGACCTCGGTTAGATTTCTTTGAAAGTTGGATCAGTTTTAACGATTCTATTTTATTTTTATTCGTAACCCATTAATTTTTATTTATGACGTCGTATGGAAAAGCGTTGGAATTAGATTAACTTATTTTTTGTTTTTTACTTTATCTTGCCCTATATAATTATATATAGGAAGGAAAGTATTGTTTTTATGTCGATTATTCGATATCGAGTTTTTACCGGATATAAACTTTTTCATACCCCTTGAACCCAAAAAAAAAAAACATGTTTTAAGCGATTGGTCTGTGTGTGTAAACAAAATATCTCAAGAACGGAATATTAAACGAAGTTGAAACTTTGAACTTAATTTACGTACCACTAGAATATCCGACTTGAACATTTTCATCAAAATCGGTCAACCGGAAGTAGTACAGTTAATTCGTGTAATTTTTCACTTTTATACGTTTTTCCCAAAAACGCTTCCGATTTATTTTAAAAATGGCTTTGTTTACATTGTTTTTTATGCTCCGTAAGATAAGCTAATTGTCATGTCAGCTGAAATTCTTGGTTAGACTGTGCTCTCGTAGAAAAAAATCTTTTTTTAAAGATTGCGGCCGTAACATGCATTTTAAGGCAAAAGGGTGAACCATTTAATCACCGTTGAACATTTAAAAACCATACAACTTTTATTTGTACTGTTTTTTTTGTTTTTTTTTTTTTGTATAACGCTTAGTTTAGCGGTAATTAGTGATTTACTGTGTTTTTATCAAAATTTATAAAAAAATCTGGTGTGAAACACTCACACAACTTTCTCTTGCCAATGCAAATAATTAACAATAAACCTAACATTAGTATTAAAACATTGAAAATGAACAAAAAACTAACCTCAAAAAACATTAGTGAAATACGCAAAATTAAAATCGACCTCAGTTTAGCTTAAAAATACGGAAAATCGCTCATTCACGCTAAACTAGGCACTGTACAAAAAAATGCTTAAAATAAAAGTTTTAGATCTCTTAATTTCCTATAAATTTTATTTTATACACTTTTGTCGTAAAATGCATTCTAAGGCCGAAATCTTAAAAAAATAGATTTTTCACACGTTTTCGTGAGAAAAAATCAGAAAATTGCTAATTACCGCTAAACTAAGCGTTATACAAAAAAATGTTTGAAATAAAAGTTGTAGAATTTTACATTCTCTACAACTTTTATTATGTAACGTTTTGCGCTAAAATCCATATTAAAGCCGTAATCTTAAAAAGAAAATCTTTTTACGTAAAAACAGCCTCACGCAGAATTTCAGCAAACATGGCGCCTACCCTATCTTGTAGAGAATAAAAAATTGAGTAAACCAGGCGAGTTTTAAAAAAATCGTAGGACCAGTTTTTGAGAAAATCGCAAAAAAGTGAAAAATTATACGAATAAACTACTACTTCCGGTTGACCGATTTTGATGAAAATGTTCGTGTCGGGTCCGGTAAGGGTATGTAACTTAAGTTTCAAGTTTCAAGTTCGTACGACGTTCCGTTCTTGAGATATTTTGTATACACAGACACACACACAGACCAATCGCTAAAAACATGTTTTTTGGGTTCAGGGGGTCTGAAAACGTATAGATCCGGTGAAAACTCGATTTCGAAAAATCGACATGAAAACAATACTTTCCTTCCTATATATTCATATAGGCAAGAGAAAGTAAAAATGGTATTTATTATTATATCGGTTTTAGTATGCATTTTACGACAAAAATTCATATATAAAAATTTATAGTAAATTGAAAGATCTACTACTTTTATTTCAAGCATTTTTCTCTACAGAGCCTAGTTTAGTGTGAAAGAATGATTTTCCGTATTATTAAGCCAAAGTAAGGTTGGGTTTCATTTTGTATTATTCACTCACGATTAAAATTAGGTTTGTTTTTAAGGTTGTTAAGTTATTTTGTTTTTCCTAATATTTTATTACTAATATTAGGTTATACGAGATGTGGCTATTAAATAACGAGACTGACGACGTAAAAATTTTTATTCTAATTTTATACATAATCACTATCACCTTCAATATACACTCCTTCTAGTCTATATCCCTACAACGCTCCATGCAAATTTTCCATTGTTGGAAACTGTGCTGGAAGTCATCTTCTGTTAGCTCCTTCAGGACACGTGCCGCTTTCTGTTTTACAGCATCCACAGACTCAAATCTTGTCCCTTTTAATGAAGATTTCATCTTAAGGAACAGGTAGAAGATAATAGCATGTGATGAAACGTGGTTTTTTACTTACGATCCGGAAACGAAGCGCCAATCTATGCACTTGAAGAGCCGAACTTCACCGACAACCAAAAAACCTCGAATAAGCAAGTCAAAATTTAAAGCAATGATGATTGTTTTTTTTTTTATATCCATAGGATTGTGTACCTTCACTGAGTTCCTGAAGGTCAAACAATTAATCAATATTACTACCTTGAGGTACTTTCTAAACTACTTCAAAGAGTGAGGAAAAAACGCCCCGAAATGTGGAAGGACAAACCATGGGTTCTCCACCAAGACAATGCGCCAGCTCATTCCGCGTTATCTGTCAAGAGGTTCCTAGCCAAGTACAGCACCTCAGTGTTCCGTAAGGTGAAATCTGCATTAAAAGGGACAAGATTTGAGTCTGTGGAAGCTGTAAAAGAGAAAGCGGCACGTGTCCTGAAGGAGCTGACAGAAGATGACTTCCAGCACTGTTTCCAACAATGGAAAATTCGCATGGAGCGTTGTAGGAATAGAGGAGTGTATATTGAAGGTGACAATAAGTGATTATGTATAAAATTAAAATTACATTTTTTACATCAGTCTCGTTATTTAATAGCCACACCTCGTATTGTTAATTATTGACATTGGCAAGAGAAAGTCGCGTAAGTGTTTCACATTAATTTTTTTTTAAGATGGCTGCCTTAATGTGCATTTTACGACAAATGTATAATTAGTAAATATGTTAAAAAATAGATAAATACATTTTTAAAATAAAAAAAGGTTCTTGGTTCAATTCCTAGTGAAGGTAGTTACTTTTACACGGATTTGAATACTAGACCGTGGTTATCGGTGAACTTTGATGGTAAGGCTTCGATTAACCATACTCTTTCAGGAATAGTCGACCTGGGTCTGTATAAGACTACACTTCATTTACACGTCATACACATTATCCTGATCTCATTGGATTAGATAGCTTATTATTTAAAATGGAATGGGTTTCAACGTAGGTACACACATTAGGTGTTAACAAAAAACAAAGATTTTGTTTATTTTTATGTTTCTTTCTCCGATAATAGGCTTAAAAATGTTCTTTGATGTCTTAACTGATTCTTGATAACCCCTCCCTCCCTTCGTCTAAACCGTTTCTTATCATATAACGGTGTTTCGTTCAGCTTGTCCTACTTCACCTGTAAAACAACATCATTAACAAAAACCTGACCTTTCATACACATATACAAAATATACACACTTACGCAAAGTTAATTCGTTATTTTCTTTTAACAAAACGATGAATTTTTCTTCTTAAGTGTTTTTCGTTCGGTCGACTTAGGACTACAATAATAATGAATGTATTATATTTTTTACTTTCTTTTGCTTATATGAATATATAGAAAGAAAAGTATTGATTTCATGTCGATTTTTCAAAATCGAGCTTTCACCGGATCGCACGTTTTCAGAACCCCTGTACCTAAAAGACCATGTTTTTAGCGATGATGTGTGTGTGGGAACAAAATATTTCAAGAACGGAAGATCGTACGAACTTGAAACTTTAAATTTAAGTTAAATATTACTATCGGACCCGACACTAAATTTTCATCGAAATCGATCAACCGGAAGTTGTAGTTTATTCGTGTCATTTTTCACTTTTTTGCGGTTTTCTCAAAAACGGCTTACGATTTTTTTAAAAATCGCCTCATTTACTATATTTATGCTCTACAAGATAGGGTAGGCGCCATGTTTGCTGAAATTGTTGGGGAAGTTATTTTCTCGTAAAAAAATTGTTTTTTAAGATTGCGACTTTAATATGCATTTTAGTGCATAAATGTATGTAATTAAAGTTGTAGAGAATTTAAAATCGTACAACTTTTATTGAAACATTTTTTTGTATAACGCTTAGTTTAGCCGTAATTAGTGATTTTCGGTTTTTCTTTTATAAAAATGTGTAAAAAATCGATTTTTTAGGATTTCAGCCTTAGTATGCATTTTGCGATATAATCAAATTTATAGGAAATTAAAAGATCTACAACTTTTATTTTGAGCATTTTTCTGTACAGTCTAGTTTAGCGTGAAAGAGTGATTTTCCTTATTTTTAAGCCAAGCTGAGGTTGATTTTCATTTTGCCTCTTTCACGCATGATTAAAATTAGGTTATGTTTATTTGTAATGTTTTATTACTAATGTTAGGTTATATTGTTCATTTTTGCATTGGCAAGAGAAAGTCTTGTGAGTGCTTGACACCAGATTTTTGTTTTCCATAAAGTCCAGCCTTTCTAAGTTTGCTCCTTCTGTAAACAAACAATGACTTCACTGAGCATGCGCATTACGTAAAAATGTGTACACGCTGATTAAAAAGTAACAACAAAATACTTTCAAAAGTATTTAAGTACAAAATACTTTTAAAAGTATTTTTATAAATGAAATTGTTAGGCCTACATCATGTCATGACTGATATTTTAAGTAATATAAGTACTTATAATTTAAAACTTAGTCAACTTAATAGGAATACGATATCCGTAAGTCGTAGATCCTAGCGTACACCCTGTAGTAGCTGGTTTTGGTTTGTTGACAGTAGGAACAAACTAAGGACGGCTGAACTGTACAAATGTTTTTTTTTTGGTTTTCTTAACTTTTCCTTTGAAAACCCCTTGTGATTTTTTTTAAGTCATTAGCTGAAAAGCTGGTTTGAACCTCTCGAGGTTTTACTAAGTAAAACGAGGAGTGAGGTGGTTTATCATTGACTTCCTCACCGAGTTAAAAGTATGATTGTCAGTAGGCCCTCTGAAAAGCATCTACTTTCCAACCTCGAATGACACCTTCACTTCAGTCACCAAAGGGTCTGGCTGTATAATGAAATTCATTATTTTCAGAGGAGATAAATTGGACTAGTGTCTTTTACACCTCTACCCCTTCTGTTCTTAAATTCTTGTTTTTCTTACATGTCCACTCAAAAATTGATCTTTCAATTGTTTACCTAAATTTATTTTTTCTTCTACTGCATCTTTATATAATTTTTGAGAGGGCCTACCGTGCTGATAAGCATATTTTTCATTTAGTGAGGAAGGCTATTGTAAAATACCTCTCTCGTCATTTTACTTAGTAACTTCATTCCTAGTAACCGTAACTAGTAACGTAATTTTTTTTTTTTTAATTCCTAATATGTGTACGTTGCAATCTGTTCAATTCAGAACAATAAGCAACCCCATGACCCGATGAGATGGAAGATGACGTGTAAATGAGGTGTAGTCTTGTACAAACCCAGGTCGACCATTCCTGAGAGAGTATGGTTAATTGAACCCCAACCATCAAAGTACACCGGCAATCACTGTCTAGTATTCAAATCCGTATAAAAGTAACTACCTTTACTAGGATTTGAACCAGGAACCTTTTAATAATGAATATTATTTTAATAATGATAATGTATTTGATAAACTTGTCATGTATTACATGGATTACTTTATTTGTTACAGATCACGTAAGAGAAGGCCAAGTACCTCGCAGGACGAGGTTGGTAAAGAGGATTTGATGAATGAATGCACCGCAGCTCTTGTCCTCATGAGTCTTTCTTGCAGTCCGCATTCACCAGGCCTAAATGGTTTGTTTATTTTATTTATTTATTTATTAATATACATTCAAAGTTTATTGTAATGTGTTTAATTAACCTTCAGATTTCTTATTTCGGTTCATTTTTTTTAAAGCCCTTCAAGCAAGATTTAGTTCATTTTTTAAAATTTTTGTTCATTAAAATTTATTTCTCGTGGTTTCTTTATTAATTATTGTTATTTTTACCAAGTCTGCTTATTGGTGACAATTTTTGAAATTGTCATCATTTTTTCCTTTTCAGACCGCATTGGATCACTTGAGTCAGTTTCTGGGCACTCTCTTTCTTTTCTTTGATTTTCCTTCAGTTTCTTTTTCATTCTGGCAGATCTTTTTTGCCTTTCTGCTTCCGAAAAAATCACGTTCCTTTTTCCTCTTTTATGTACCTTTCCTTGGAATCTTTTTTTTTATCTTTTAATAGTTTCAGCTGTTCAGTTTTATTTTCTAGATCTTCGATGGTGATGCCTAATTCTTCCATATATTTCTTGATTTCTCTTAACCACATTACTTCTGTCTCTTTTTCTAGTAGTGTTTTCTGACTATTTGGTTTGTGATTCTATCTTTGGGTGTTCTGATTATATGTCCAAAGAAGGATATTCTCTTTTTTCTTATCGTATTTATTACTGATTTGGTCTTCTGGTAGACCTGTTCATTTGGTAGTAATCACCATTCTTCATCTTCAATAAAAGTATTTTATCTTTATTAGGATTTGAACCAGGAACTTTCGTTTCAACTTTACCTGTAGACCAATCCGGTGGTTCATGATTAAAATTAGATTTGTTTTTTTAGTATTTACATTGACAAGATAAAGTCGTGTGTGTTTTTTATATTAAATTGATTACTCTCTCTTGCCTATATGAATAAAGCGGAAAAACTAGTCTCGTTTAAGTCTCGATTTTTCGAAATCGAGTTTTCACTGGATCTACACGTTTTCAGGCCGCCTGAACCCAAAAAAGTTGTTTTTAGCGATTGGTGTGTGTGTGCGTGCGCGCGCGCGCGTGTGTGTGTGTGTGAACGAAGTATGTCAAGAGCGGAACATCGTACGAAGTTGAAACTTAAAACTGAAGTTAAATGCCACTAGAGGACCGGACCGGCACAAAACTTTTCATCAAAATCGGTCAACCGGAAGTAGTAGTTTATTCTTGTCATTTTTTATTTTTTTGCAATTTTCTCCAAATCGGCTCCTACGATTTTTTTAAAAATCGCCTTATTTACTAAATTTTTTATGCTCTACAAGATAGGGTAGGCGCCATGTCTGCTGAAATTTTTGGAGAGGCTGCTTCTCATAAAAAAATCGGTTTTTTAAGATTTCTTAGTTATCATTTTACGATAAAACTGTATATAATCAAATTTATAAGAAATTAAAGATCTACAACTTTTATTTCAAGAATGATTTTCCGTATTTTTAAGCCAAACGGAGCTTGATTTTCATTTTGCTTCTTTCACTCATGATTAAAATAATATTATGTTTTTTGAAGTTAGCTTTTTGTTTATTTTTAATGTTTTATTACTAACATAAACCCACCGGGTTGGTCTAGAGGTAAAGTTGTCGCCAAAACAGCTGATTTTCGGAGACGAAGGTTCCTGGTTCAAATCCTAGTAAAGGTAGTTACTTTTATACGGATTTGAATGCTAGACAGTGGTTACCGGAGTACTTTGATGGTTGGGGTTCAACTAACCATACTCCTTCAGGAATGGTCGGCCTCAGTCTGTACAAGACTACGCCTCATTTACATGTCATACACTTCATCCTCATCTCATTGGGTCATGGGGTTGCTTATTGTTCTGAATTGAACAGATTGCAACGTACACATATTAGGAATTTAAAAAAAAAATACTATTATGATGTTATATAGTTCATTATTTGCATTGAGAAGAGATAGTCGTGTGTGTGTTTTATAACAAATTTTTTCATTGTTGTTGAATGGGTTACGTAACTTCCTCAGTATTGTTGAACTGGTTGTTAATTTATGTGTTCACGCAGTTAGTTTTGCTCAGTTAAAAAAATATAAACATCAACACGCGTAAGTGTTTTTATTGTTATTTTTTAACTTGCGAATTTTGTGTGCGTTGTGGGTGTATTAAATGCACGGGCATTTGCGTTTGAATGCCATCCATACACGTGACATAGTTCATGAAGGCCATTCATATTTTCCTCTCAAGGGCGTTTATCAACTGCTTAAAGTTATTTTAGTATTCGGTATAGACTATACTGTTTTAAAGTTGTATAATTTGTACATGTACGAAATTTAATCGATCCTTAACATTATTCTATTGTTTTTTTTTTTTTAGTTTTTTCAAAGACCTTGACGTTACTGTAAAATAGGATTATTTTTTTTATTGTTACATAAATTTTAGGAAGTAATATAATTTTTGTTTAATTTGATTCGTTTAAAAAATCTGGTGTACAATATTCACAAGAGTTTCTCTTGAAAATGTGT
Organism: Catonia carolina; assembly: GCA_035578175.1. Lineage (NCBI taxonomy): Eukaryota > Metazoa > Arthropoda > Insecta > Hemiptera > Achilidae > Catonia > Catonia carolina. The sequence continues at coordinate 16,367,154 of JAQMRL010000014.1, read as the reverse complement.
TTTTTTTTTGTTTTGGTCATTAGCCGAAAGGCTGGTTGAACCTGTAGAGGTTTTACTAAGTAAAACGAGGTGGGGTAATTTTTCTTGACTTCCTCACTGAAAAGTACGCTTATCAGCATACCGGGGCCTCTGAAAAGCACATATTTTCCACTCTGCAAATTACACCTTCACTTCATTCACCATAGGGTCTGGCTGTATAATGAAATTCATTACTTTCAGAGGAGTTAACTCTAATAGTGTTTTTTACACCTCTACCTCTTCTGTTCTTGAATGATTCAGTCATTTAATTGGCTGATTAAACCATGTTTGCTGAAATTCTTGGTGAGGCTGTTTTCACGTAAAAACGTTGTTTTCCTCAGATTACGGCTTTAATATGCATTTTAGCGCAAAAATGTATATAATAAAAAATGTAGAGAATTTAAAATCCTACAACTTTTATTTCAAACATTTTTTTTTGTATAACGTTTAGTTTAGCGGTAATTAGCGATTTTCTGTTTTTTTCTCACGAAAACGTGTGAAAAATCGATTTTTTTAAGATTTTGGCCTTAGTATGCATTTTACGACAAAAGTGTAAGATATAATCAAATTTATAGGAAATTAAACGATCTACAACTTTCATTTAAAGCGTTTTTCTCTACAGAGCCTAGTTTAGGGTAAAAGAGTGATATTCCGTATTTTTAAGCCAAACTGAAGTCGATTTTCATTTTGGGTCTTTCACTCATGATTAAAATAAGGTTATGTTATTTGAGGTTAGTGTTTTGTTTATTTCCAATGTTTTATTACTAATGTTAGGTTATATTGGTCATTATTTGCATTGGCAAGAGAAAGTTGTGAGTTTTTCACACCATATTTTTAAACTTTTTTTGGCCTAATGATATTAAAACTTTTTCTTATCCGCTTTGGAGTCCGCGCACATTAGTCCGGTTAACCGGGATTTTACTGTATTTTCATGTTCTTACCCTTATAATGTCAGCAAGTCTTTTTACATAAGCGCTGGCATTAAATTATAATATTTAATCTAAACACTACCACATTAAATTAAACAATATTTTTGTATATAAATTCTTCTAATAATTGGAACAGTTAAATTTTGTCAGTGTTTTAAAAAATTATTAGTATGCTTAAAATATGGGTGCTTGATTTTCCTGAAATCACACCAAGGTTATTTTTCTTATGTAATTGTTGTAAAAAAGTCATACGTTTAAGTGTTCAACTAAAATTTGTTAAAACAAAAACTTGTTTTGGTATTTCTATATTAACCTTCATTTAAAATCTTAACTGTTTTAAAAGTAATTTAATTTAAATTTTTTTGTAAAAATCAGTTTTTTTGTCTTCAAATAAATTGTCACAATATTAATTAATTAAAAATAGATTACTTGTATGTCTAAAAGGATAACGATTACTGCCCAGTTTACATTGACTATAGTCAGCCTTTTTTACTTTCTTCTTTCCTATATTAGGAAGGAAAGTATTGTTTTCATTTCGACTTTTCGACTACAAAATAAAATAGATACAGGTGACTCTGAACTATACGGCAATCTCTTGGTAGCTCTTTATATTATAGCTAAACGTATGGTGTGAAACACACGACTTAGAAATAAACCAAAAAAAATAATCTAAGAAAGCATAACCTCATTTTAATCATGAGTGAATGGTGCAAAATGAAAATCGACCAGTTTGGCTTAATAATACGGAAAATTACTCTTTCACGCTAAACTAGGCTCTGTAGAGAAAAATGCTTAAAAGAAAATTTGTAAATCTTTTAATTTTCTATAAATTTTATTTTATACACTTTGTCGTTAAATACATACTAAGGCCAAAATCTTAAAAAATCCATTTTTTTTACAGATTTTCATGAAAAAATACCCGGAAAATCACAAATTACCGCTAAACTAAGCGTTATACACAAAAATGTTTGAAATAATAGTTGTAGATTTTTAAATTGTCTACAACTGTTATTATATATTCTTTTGCGCTAAAATGCATACTAAGGCCGCAATATTAAAAAAACTATTTTTTTTCTACGAGAGGACAGCCTCCCCAAGAATTTCAGTAGGTATGGCGCCTACCGTATCTTGTAGATCATGAACACATGAACAATGTAGTAAATGAGCTGTTTTTGAGAAAATCGCCATAAAGTGAAAAATGACACGAATAAACTACTACTTAAGGTAGACCGATTTTGATGATATTCGTGTCGGGTCCGGTAGTAATATCTAACTTATGTTTCAAGTTTCAAGTGCTAAAAACGTGTATATCCGGTGAAAACTCAATTCCGTTCTTGAGATATTCGGCTCACACACGCACACGCGTGCGCGCGCGCACACACACACACACACACACCAATCGCTGAAACTGCTGAAAACTTGTACATCCGTTGAAAACTCGATTTCGAAAAATGGATATGAAAACAATACTTTCCTTCCTATGTATTCATATAGGCAAGAGAAAGTAAAAATGTAATTAGTTAAAAACTTCCGAGCTATGTAAATGGAGATTTGGTAAAATACAAAAGACATATCACAATAATTAGGTAGATCATTTTTGATTAATGCAGAATCGAATACAATAATTTTAGCGGAATATAAATTAATTTAATTATTAGATTCATGACATAATATAGCAGGAAAGGAAACCAAAGTAAATATCCGGTCAAAACCACAAACAAACTCAGGTAACAGACTGGATGCATGCAAAGGTCTGTTAAGTTTTGACATGAAATGGCTTAATAACTATATGTTTTATGCAATCGACGCATACAACAGAAATTACTACTGAAGTCAATTCAACCGTTTGGTAATAACACAAAATGATAGTTTTATCAAAATATATATAACTACCCTGTAGGGCTGCGTGTTTATAGTTCAATGACCCTAAAACCTTGAACCCGAACGACCCCTGTTCTCTGTGGTTTTTGTTTTTAATATGTTGATCGAGTGAAAACAGGGGCTTCACCCCCTCTCAGCCTTGAATCTATAGCTTCCTACATCGCATTAACTCCTATTATTGCGTTTCACAGTGTTACATATTATAGTACTAATACACAAAGACAAAGAAATGTCCTTCCATTTACAATAATTTATAGTAGTAAACAAGTAATGTCTTCAAAATAATCATAAGTGATGGGCAAGAAAAATATAAAAATCTGTTTTAAAACACTCACAGACTTTCTTTTGTCAATGTAAATAAAGAATAATACCCATTCAGTAGCTATGTCCACACTCGTGCAATGTAGCATGCCATTTCATCTGTCCTCACGTGTTTGAAGAGCTTTATCTCAAAAAAACAACGAATATTTTTGAATACTACTCTGAATTAAAGCCTGTTCTTTCCTGCGTTGATTGGTTTGACTTAAATTATTTTATTTTGAAACTAGTCGGAGATGCAGCAATTTTCGCATAAAGAGTACTCAAAATTTAGCCGGTTTTCCGTTAATGTGGTTTTTAAATGTCCCTTACTTCGTCCAGGCTTTTCATAAAAGAACAGCGTTTAAGTACGATGAAGATCAGAGTTTTCTCTTTATGAACATTTTAAAATAGAAGTCTGATGTTCCACTTTAAAATCCCGGCCATTTAAAAAAAACGTATTTTGGCTTCACGTAAAGATAGATAATGATTTTTGGACTGAACCATGCATTTTTACAGCAGTATTGTGCCATGTATCGTATTTTGCATTTGTAATTAGAAATATATATGTGGTGTTAATAGAAAATTCTATTAGCCTGTAAACTTCTTGAGAGGAAACTGAGCTCTATTGCGGTATCTGCTCCAAGTATAGTCGTTTAGAAAAACAAATTTCTGTGTTTTTTCTGCTGCAACTCATTCCGTAGCTCATTTAGCATTATTTAACGATGTTTTTATTTTTTTTAAATAAACGCTTTGCTTGACATAATACTAGAATAAGGCGGTAATAAGAATAAGGCCGAAATCTTAAAAAAGTCATTTTTTTACAGATTTTCATTAAAAAAAAACCAGAAAGTCACTAATTACGCTAAACTAAGCGCTATACAAAGAAGTGTTTGGATTAAAAGTTGTAGGTTTTTAAATGTTCGACAACTTAGATTATAAACTTTTACCCTAAAATGCATATTAAGTCCGAAATCTTAAAAAAAACGTTCTATGACAGATCAGCCTCCCCAAAAATTTCAGCAGACATGACGTAACCTACCCTATTATGTAAAGCATGAAAAATGTAGTTAATACGACGATTTTTTAAGATATTTCAGAAGTTGTTTTTTAAGAAAATAGTGAAAAATAAATAAATAAAATTGTGAAAATGAGTAAAAAATTGGTCGAATAAACTACTAATTCCGGTTCACTGTATTTTGAATACACAAAGACAAATAATTTAATATTCATATAGAGAACAACGACTCTACTGGACAGACATTGAACTATGATTCTCAGAAAAAAAAATACAAATTACTGTTATCATGATTCATTAAATATTGAGATGGAATCGAGCGAAATTTCCTAGAAAAATTGACACACGCCATCTTTTTAATAAATAATAACACAGACCTCAAGTTAATTTGGTAACCAGACATTCGAAGAACAAATAAAGACAATACGCCTAAAAAGTTGCGCAAATTCACATCATTAGTTTTATCAATTTGAAAAATTTATTCACACAATTTCGGCTTAAAATGCCATCACAGCCTCCCGACCTCACCGACACTCCCCGACACCGGATATACACATTTTAAGACCCCCTGAACCCAAAAAACATGTTTTTTCATAAGCCGAAAGGCTAGTTTGAACCTCAAAAAGCTTTACTAAGTAAAACGAGGAGTGAGGTGGTTTACAATTCCCTTCTTCACTGAGTGGAAAAGTATGCTTATCACCTTGCCAGGTTCTCTGAAAAGCATCTACTATCCATCGTGCAAGTGACACCTGCACTTCATTCACCACAGGGCTATAATGAAATTCATGACTCTTAGAGAAGATAACTGTGATTAGTGTCTTTTACACCTCTACCTCTTCTGTTCTTAAGTGCTTCAGTCATATAATTGGCTAACCATGTAATAAGAAAGAACAATTTTTTGTAGCCCTGGAACTAGCAGATCGAGTGTTAATAATTTAACTGTCCATCTCCTTGTTATGAGCAATTCCGAACTTAAGGAAATTAAACCAGGTGTACCGTAAGGTAGTGTACTTGGTCCTCTTTTATTTCTACTTTACACTGGTGATCATCCAAATTTTAAAAATAAAACTGTTGCAACATTTGATGATGACACAGCACTGTTAGGAGTGGGGTAACAGCAATAGAAAAAGGAGGCTCAAATTTTACGGATACTTGTATAAAATGGATGTCAACCGGTTGACAAAACAAATTTTTGAGACACTAAACAATATACCTAAGGTGTCGGATAAATGGTTTAAAAAGTCACAAAGGATTTTGGAAAACCGAAATTAACCGAGAAAACTTAATGAAACAAACCAAATTCAGACAATTAATTACAAATTTTAAGGGCTTCCATAAAGAGAAAAAACAGAAAACCGGGTGGATAGAAGAAAATAGAAAAATTTAGTGAGCAAATGCTGAGATGTGGGCTCCAAAAAGAGCTTTCAGAAACATCTAAACTTACCTCACGTGGTCTAAAATTGACCCTAAAAGAGGAAAAATATTTCTGTGTGCGTGCACTTTTGATACAATATTTTATTTTGCCCCCCCCTCAAAAAAGTTTCTAGATACGTGCCTGTTCACTAATGACCCGAAAATTTATCAGTTATTAAAATGTTACTGAAATAGGAATTTTGGTATTTGTCAGCAATAAGTTTGCACGCAGCGTGGTTGCAATTGTTAATACAGGTATAAACGTAACGAATAAATTATAATTTTTAAAAAGCTGTACACGCGTAAATAGTGTTAAGTGTATTCATAGTTAACACAAAATGTATCGGTGTAATGTGTTGTGTACGCTTGTTCTACATTACTGAAAACTACCGGATTTTAAAACTGTTTTAATTTTCATAACATGCGTTCTAATTTACATAATAAGACAAAAAAAACGGAAAAGTTTATACATAAATACATTTGAAATAGGAATACTGCTGTTCGTTAATACACTTAACACACAATACCTAATACTATTAAAATTAAACTAGCGTTACACAATACCACCACGCGATATCAACATGTGGCTAAACAAAAAAAAAAAAATTACATTTTTACTGTCCATATTTTATTAAAATTGATTACTTGGCTGTTACGAACGAAATTTTTATGTATTTATAGCCTATATTTTCGTGATATAAAATATATCAGTATATTTACTAGATGTTCCAAAAGTGCAAGATGGTAAAATGTTTCGCAAGCAATAAATGTTATTTTTCAAAACACAATATCATCTTAAAAATGCAAATAGAATCTACTGAAATTAATGTTTGTATATTTTCTGCCATTTTGAGTGCAACTTTTTTTTAAATACGAAGGTGGTCATGTGACACATTATTTGGATGAAGTTCTTTACTTTTTTCTTCCTCACTTAATGGAAAATCTTCCATTCTGAAAATCATCCACTTTCCACCCTGCAAATGACACCTTCACTTCATTCACCGCAGGGTCTGGCGGTGTAATGATGAAATTCATTACTCTTAGATGAGATAACTCTGACTAGTGTATTTTGTACCTCTACCTCTTCTGTTCTTAAATAGTTCAGTCATTTAATTGGCTGACCATATGATAAGAAACAGAACTATTTTTTGTAGCACTGGAACTAGTAGATCGAGTGCAAATAATTTAACACTCCACCTGCTTGTTATCGGCAATATTTAAACTTAAAAGGTATTAAATCAACGGGTTTATTGCATTTCTAGGTTATTCCGGCATTATTCCACAGTTTACAATTTCAAGGTGTTTGTTTTTGTTTAGGTCAACAGCTGAGAGGCTGGTTAGAACCTCTACAGATTTAACTAAGTAAAAACGAGGAGTGAGGGGGCTTAACATTGTTTTTTTTACTGAGTGGAAAAGTATGCTTATCAGCATGCCAGGTCCTCTAAAAAGCATCTACTTTCCACCTTGCTAATGACACCTTCACTTAATTTACAATAGGATTTAGCTGTATAATGAAATACATTAGTCATATAATTGGTTGACCGTGTGATAGGAAACAGAACTATTTTTTGTAGCCCTGGAATTAGCAGATCGAGTGCAAATATTTTAATACTCCACCTCCCTGTTATGAACAATGGACGTAAATTAGGCTTGAATTTAAACAGGATCCATAGTGAAATTTTTTCACGAATGTCTGTCACCTGGTCACCATTCAAAGTCAGTTATCCAACCAGTGTGACTTAATAATTAATAACGACTCTCTACCAGCCAAATTGTTAATCATATCAACTGTAAAGTCATTGCCAATTACTATGGATTGTAGAAAAAATATAACTTGAAAAAGGGATTCGAATAAGTTTCCTTTACCCTAGTATTAAAAGTTACGACTGAGCCATCGAAGCGGTAATAATAAATTGTTTTTGTAAGTAATTAAAAATACTTAAAAATGCATTATGTAAACGATTTAATGTAAGCTATTAATTACATTATCATATTTTAGTATTTATTTGATTCATAATACTGGTTATCAATTAATTGGACTGCTGTGAACTCAATCTTGGTTAATTTTGTTGATAAATTACATCATTTTATTATCAATCGTAAAGTCTATTCATAAGCCATTCGTATAGTGACATAAATTTGATGGCGTCATTTTGGTTTGTCCGTCCGTCCGTCACGCTCAGATGTCTGAAACTACAAGGTATATCAACAAACGGTTTTCGGATTCGTAATCTACCCAAAAAGTTAGTAGGCTTAAATTGGGTTTGAGGTTCCGGTTTTGATCAGAATTGGCCCTAAACCGGAAGTCAAGAAATCGAGTCAAAAACTACTAAAAATATCAACAATCGGTTTTCAGATTCATAAACTACACTAAGTGTTAGTGGGCTTGGATTGCGTATGAAGTTCCTGGTTTTCACAAGAAATCAAAGTCGGAATATTTGGAAACGAAAATAGTGTTATTCGATTCCTCTTAAAGAGTATGTTCAGAAATCATTGGGTTTAAAGTTCCGTTTGGCCGAAACTGCCCCAAAACCGGAAGTCAAGAAATCAAGGTCACAAACTACTAAAAAATATCAACAAATATTTGTCAGATTCGTAGTTTACACAAAAAGTTAGTGAGCCTGGAATGAGTTCGAAGTTTCGGTTTCGACCGGAAGTCAAGAAATCAAGGTCAGAAACGACAAGAAATATCAACAGTTTTCAAATTTGTAATCTTCACAAAAAACATCATTTTTTAAATATTATTATTGAAGAATTCAGTACAGATACGTATTGAGTCACTTGTATAACGGTTATCTAAATGAAAAAATCTCTTTCATGAGCAGTTGCGTCTAATGGCTGGTGGCAATTTTTAAAAAGGCTTACCTTTGACTTATGGCAATAACCATTAGTGATTTCTGTATCTACTCTTTAAGAGAAATCGAATAATACTATTTCTGTTTACAAATTCCGACTTCAATTTCTTGAATTACGGTTTTGGACCACGTCCGGTTGAAACTTCAAATCCAATAATTTCTGTAAGAATCAAATGACACTATTTTTGTTTCCAAATATTCCTACTTTGATTTCTGATTTTGGGCCACTTCCGGTCGAAACTGGATCTTCAGACCCAATGATTTCTGTATCTGCTATTCAAGAGGAATCGAATGACATTTTTTTTGGTTCCAAATTCCTACTTTGATTTCTTAACTTCTGATTTTGGGCCACTTCTGGTCGAAACTGGAACTTCAAACCCAATTATTTCTGTATCCACTCTTTAAGAGAAATCGAATGACATTTTGTTTTGTTTCCAAATCCTACTTTGATTTCTTAACTTCTGATTTTGGACCACTTCTGGTCGAAACTGGAACTTCAAACTCAATTCTGTATCTACTCTTCAAGAGGAATCTAATGACACTATTTTGGTTCCCAAATTCCGACTTTGATTTCGTAACTACCGGTTTTGGGTTACTTACGGTCGAAACCGGAACTTCAAACCTAATCAAGGTCCATTAACTTACTGGGAAAGCCAGAGTCCTGTAAAACTTCAATTAGGTATCTTTCCGAACTCTTTTATCCAATGACGTTATTATCCCACTTAAATACCAAATTACACTATTTTTGTTTCCAAATTCCTACTTTGATTTCTGATTTTGGGCCACTTCCGGTCGAAACTGGATCTTCAAACCCAATGATTTCTGTATCTACTATTCAAGAGGAATCGAATGACATTTTTTGTTCCCAAATTCCGACTTTGATTTCATGACTTCTGATGTTGGGCCAATTCCGGTCGAAACTGGAACTTCAACTTAATTATTTCTGTATCTACTCTTCAAGAGGAATCGAATGACACTATTTTGGTTCCCAAATTCCGACTTTGATTTCTTAACTACCGGTTTTGGGTCACTTGCGGTCGAAACCGGAACTTCAAACCTAATCAAGGTTCATTAACTTACTGGAAAAGACAGAGTCTTGTAAAACTTGAATTAGGTATCTTTCCGAACTCGTTTACCCAATGACAGCGTAATTATCCCACTTAAATATACCGAAAATGGTTCAGTTTATCGATCACGTCTACGTTTGTGCATTTCTAGCGTATGTTAACGTTGACATGTAATGTTCAATTCTGAGAATTTACAATACATAAACTACTCAATAAATATAATAAATAAATTTGTCTTTTACATAAACTTTCTTTTTTTTATGTAATAAACTGATTATCTTTCTAAAATAAAAATTAATAATGCAATGTTACGGGGAACTGAAAACCGCAGTAATAAAAATGCATTCGAATAATAATAATTTGTGGTTGTAATTTTTAATACAATCTTAGTTTTATTACGATTATTTTTATATTTATCCATCCGTAAATTCGTATTAGCTTTATTTCATGTATTGGTTAAAGTTTTGAGATTAAAAATTCATGGTTCATTTTGTTAGTAGAGCAACTCGTAAGAAACCTTTTCATTATTTGCTTATTTATAAGAAATATTAAATTATAAAATAGTATGCGTTTTACTGTTGTACCTTTCACTCGTTTTTACATTTAAAAAATCTGGTGTGAAACACTCACGTGACTTTATTGGCAGTGTAAATAATAAAACATATAATCTAATTTTAATCATGAGTAAATGACGCAAAATAAAAATCAACCTCTGTTGAACTTAAAAATACGGAAAATCACTAATTGACGCTAAATTAAGCTCTGCAGAAGAAAATTCTAGAAATAAAAGCTGTAAATTTTCCTATAACTTTAATTATATAAATTTTTGTTGTAAAATTCATTGTAAGGCCGCAGTATTTAAAAATTTCATTTTTAATATACCTATTTTTTGATTTTATAATTAATTGTTGTTAAACATAAAATCACTAAGCGTTGTACAAAAAAGTGTTTGACATAAAAGTTGTAGTTTTCTTAACGCGTTCTACAAGTTTATATTTAGGCCGTATTTTTGAAAACACAATTTTTTACTACGAGGCGCAGTCCTTCCTAGAATTTTAGCAAACATGTCGATTACCCATTCTTGTAGACCATAAATACTGTAAAAAATTAGGCATTTAAAAAAAATTATAGTAGCCGTTTGGTGAGAAAATCGTAAAAAAATTGCACAAATAAACCAACTTCGGTTGAGCGAGTTTGATGAAAATTTTCGTGTTGTATCGTAGTACTTAAGTTCCAAGTTTCAAATTTGTACAATATTTCGGTCTTGAGATATTTTGTTCTACACACACACACACACCAATCGTTAAAAACGAATTTTTTGGGGTTAAATGGCCCTGAAAACGTGTATTTCCGGTGAAAACTTGATTTTGGAAAGTGAACAGAAAAACAATACTTTCCTTCCCTATAGACGTAGGCTATAACGCAAGATAAACTACAGTAAAAAGAAATTGTCAAAAGTAAAATATAAAAAATTTGAAAGCCTCCTCCGTTATTTTGACATCACTAATTATCTGACACAGCTGAAGTTTGGCAAATCTGTGTTTTTTTTTAAGAATAAAAAAACTAAATAATTTTCAATTCGACTAATTGTGCCTTAGGGGTTAAATTGGGGTAACAACCCTCAAGATATTAACATTGTTTCTATACTTTCTTAAAAAAACTACATCTGTAATAATCGGAAGGATATTCTGCAGGTAATATTTGGAAATTGTAAAGTGTGGAATAACACCGGGATGACCTGGAAATTCAATCAGCTCGTTGATTTATTACCTTCTAAATTTAAATATTTCCCTTAACAGGTAGGTGGAGTGTTAAATTATTTGCACTCAATCTGCTAGTTCCAGGGCTACAAAAAATAGTTCTGTTTCTTATCACTTGGTCAGCCAATTATAAGGCTGAAGCATTTAAGAACAGATGAGGTAGAGGTGTAAAAGACACTAGTCAAGAGTTATCTCCTCTGAGAGTAATGAATTACATTATAGGCTACAGTCAGACACTGTGTTAAATGAAGTGAAATTGTCACTTGCATAGAGGAAAGTATATGCTTTTTGGAGGGCCTGGCATGCTGATAAGCATACTTATCGACTCAGTGAGGAAAGCAATTGTAAACCACCATACTCTACAGATTACTCTGGAATTACTCTGGAAATCCAATAAACCCGTTGATGTAATGTTTTTTAAGTTTAAATATTTCTCTTAACAGGCAGGAGGATTATTAAATTATTTACACTTGATCTGCTAGTTTCAGAACTACAAAAAATAGTTCTGTTTCTTATTACATGGTCACCCAATTATATGACATTTAAGAACAGAAGAGGTAGAGGTGTAAAAGACATCAGAATTATCTCCTCTAAGAGTAATGAATTTTATATTACAGCCACACCTTGTGGTGAATAAAGTGAAACTATCATTTGTAGGATGGAAAGTAGATAACTTTCAAAGGGCCTGGTATGCTGATAAGCATATTCTTTTAACTCGGTAAGGAAGGGAATTGGAAACCTCCATACTTCTCGTTTTTTAGTAAAACATCTAAAGGTTCTAACCAATTTTTCGGCTGTTGACCTAAACAAAAACAAATAATACCGGGATAACCTGGAAATTCAATAAACTCGTTGATTTAATCCCTTATAAGTTTAAATAATAATTAATTAATTAAATTATTATTATAAATTTTATAGATTTTAAAATTAGTACGTTGAACGTTTGTTATGTTCGTTTAATATGCCTTGTTTTGAAGGATATTGTGAACGCTTACAGGCTGTAGAAATAAACACTGCGGAAATGCAGCTTATGCTACCAGTAACGGCCTTGATTATGATTAGCCTATGTCCCTGCGAACTGCGAATTGAACTTAAATTGTAAACCGTCCATTCAGTTAAATGGAGAATGCGTTTACATCTATAGAACCTTGTGCTAGGTTTCACTTTGATTTTATTTATTTATTTATCTATATGTATTGTAATACATTTTACTGTATTTTATTCTTGGGTTAATTCAAAATCCATACACGGTAGTTATGTATTTACTTTGACAAGGTCATCCGATTATTAGAAATGCTCTTAAATGTCCAACTTGCCTATTTAAAAATGGTGGTTTACATGTGCCTTCCTCACTAAGTAGAAAAGTGTTCATATATTTTTCCACTTTTTATACTGAAAAGCATCTACTTTTCACTCTCCAAATGACACATTCACTTTATTCACCACAAGGAAAATTCTTTACTTTTAGAGACGACAACTCTGATTAGTGTCTTTTACACCTCTACCTCTTCTGTTCTTAAATGCATCAGTCATATAATTAGCTGATCATGTAATGAGAAACAAAACGATTATTTGTAATCCGGGAATTAACAGATCGAGTGCAAATAATTTAACAGTACACCTGCCTGTAATGGGCTAATACCATATCTTGTTGAGCATAAAATATTTAGTAAATGAGTTGATTTTTTAAAAAAATCGTACGATCTGTTTTTGAAAAAAATAATAAAAACATTGAAAAATTTCATGAATTAGTTCGAACTTCGTACGGTATTCCGTTATTGAGATATTTTGTTCCCATACACACAGACCAATCGCTATAAGCAGGTTTTTTGGTTTCAGGGGGCCTGAAAACGTGTATTTTCGGTAAAACTTGACATAAAAACAATACAGTAAACCTCGTTAATCCGGATCTCCAGATATTTTTTTATTGTTATTTTTTTACATTTCTCTTGTCTATATGAATATATAGGAAGGAAAGTATTGTTTTCATGTCGATTTTTCGAAATTGAGTTTTCACCGAATGTACACGTTTTCAGACCCCCTCCTATTTTATCCGAGGCGGCGAGAAAAACTCCTGTTCACTCCTTCACTATGGGGGGGAAGTAGTGTTGGACTCAATTGAGGCGTCCTCATCCAGCCCCAAGGAGGCCGCAACTGCCTACCAACCAAAAACCCGCCGCCTGGCCACTTGATCCGACTTCAGCAAACTACCCTCCACCTCTCTCGGAACTGTTTATATAATACTACAAGGGAAATGTCGGATTAAAAAAAATTTATATACAGACCCCTAAAATAAAATAATTTTAGACCCCTGGACCCAAAAAATGTTCTGTGTGTGTGTGCGCGCGTGCGTGCACATACACACCAATAGCTAGAAACATGTTTTTTGGTTCGGGGGTCTGAAAACTTGTATATCCGGTGAAAACTTAATTTAGAAAAATCGACATGAAAACAATACTTTCTTTTCTAAATATTCATATAGGGCAAGATAAAGTAAAATGCAGTTTCATTAAAATTTGGTATTTTATTTCAATTTTGATTTTTTGTATTCAAAGATTTTGATTTTTTCGCAGGTGTTAATTGGAATGGCCGTATATCTCCCAGTCCGTCATTAACCGACTCCTGGAGATCCAGTACGCCTTCACCTCCGCTAAGTGACGGTGGTGGTGGTTGGGCTAATAATTCCACCACGGATGAAGGAATTGTTATCGATGAAGATTTTGAGGAATTGCCTCGAAAGAAAAAGGTAAGTTTACTTAATAATTGTTGATCTTCTTTGAATTTCTCAATGTTTATTACAAGATCAAAGAGCAATATCCAGTAATATTTTCAGAATTGTTTTATTAATTGTCATCTACCATTCTTCTATGTCCGTCCGATAAACCCGGATGTAAACGGATGTACTGCAAACGATTTTCGGATTCGTAATCTACACAAAACGTTAATGAGACCGGATTGGGTTTGAAGTTCCGGTTTTGACCGGAAGTCAGGATGTCGAATTTAGGAAACAATCAAAGTTATAAAATCTTTAAAACCATACAACTTTTTATTCATATATTTTTTTGTACAACGCTTAGTTTAACGGCAATTAAAATTTTTCTTTTTTTAATTATTTTGTATAAAACATTCATTCTCGATCGTCACCTTTCAAAAAAAAAAAATGCCACACCCCTCTTTTTCCGTCGGGCGTTAAAAATAGTGTCATTCTATTCCTTTTAAAAAGTAAATACAGAATCATTGGGTTTAAAGTTCCGGTTTCGACCAGAAGTTGCCCAAAACCGGAAGTCAAGAAACCAACTCGGAATTTGGAAACAAAAATAGTGTCATTCGATTTCTCGGTAAGAGCAGATACAGAAATCTTTGGGTTTGAAGTTCTGGTTTCGACCAGAAGTGGCCCAAAACCGGAAGTCAAAAAACCAAAGTCGGAATTTGGAAACAAAAATAGTGTCATTCGATTCCTCTTAAAAAGTAGATTCAGAAATCATTTATGGTTTTTGCCATTGGTCAAATGTAAACCTTTTTAAAAATTTTCAACAGCCATGAGACACGTCGTCTCATGAAGGATTTTCATTCCTGTTAATTTCAACAATAATTAATAATTTTTTAAAAACTTACATAAGTAACCTAAAAGGGTAACAGTAAATTATTTCCTGGAGTTATTTCTTAAATACAATCATATGGTGACCACGTGATATTTTTTTAATTAAATTTATGAGCGTTAAAACAAGTTTTAAGTTTTATTTTTCTATTAATATAACAGATTTTTAATTTAATAGTTTTTTCAGAATACTGTCTTAGGTCAGTTAGATTGTTAATTTTTATTTTTAAGGTTTTTTGTAGTATTATATTAAAGTAGTTGACCTTCAACTAAAAGAATTTGGCAGACCTTGACTCCTCCATCTTAATAAGAGAAAATAAAAAAAGTGGGCATTTTGATAATAAAATTATTATGGTGCATATTTAATACAGTGTGAAAAAGTAACACTGCTTATTTAAATATATTTTATATTTAAATTATTTTTATGAAATGTATTGTTGATGAATTTTAACGTTTAGTACTCATTAAAAAAAAAATTATATATGTTTAATTAAATTATACGTGATCTTGAACTAGGTTTTCACGGTTATTTCAAATATAGTAAAATCTGGTGTGAAACACGTACATGACTTTCTCTTGCCAGTGCAAGTAATGAACAACATAACCTAACATTAGAAATAAACAAAAATACTAACCTTAAAAACATAACCTTATTTTAATCATGAGCGAATGATGCAAAATGAAAACCAACCTTAGTTTGGCTTGATAATACGGAAAATCATTTTTTGATCCTAGACTGCGCTCTGTAGAGAAAAATGGTTGAAATAAAAGATGTAGATCTTTTAATTTTCTATAAATTTGATTATTCACTTTTGTCGTAAAGTTTTTATTCACTTTTGTCTTACTAAGGCCGAAATCTTTAAAAAATCAATTTTTTTCAGCTTTTCATGAAAAAAAAAACAGAAAATCACTTATTACCGCTGAACTAAGCGGTATACAAAAAAAAGTTTGAAATCAAAGTTGTAGCTTTTTAAATTCTCTACAACTTTTATTAATCACATTTTTGCGCTAAAATGCATTTTAAGGCCTTAATCTTTAAAAAAATTGTTTTTCTACGAGAGCCCAGCCTCCTCAAGAATTTCAGCAGACATGGCGCCTACCGTATCTTGTGGAATATAAAAAATGTAATAAATGAGGCGATTTTTAAAAAAATCGTGGAAGCCGTTTTTGAGAAAATCGCAAAAAAGTGACACGAATAAACTACTACTTCCGGTTGACCGATTTTGATAAAAATGTAAGTGTCGGGTCCTCTAGTGGTATCTAATTAGTTTCAAGTTTCAACTTTGTACGATTTTTCGTTCATTCACACACACACACACACACACACACACACACACACACACACACACACACACACACACACACACACACACACACACCAATCGCTAAAAACATGTTTTTTGGGGTTGAATCCTGAATCCTGGTTGAGAGGGCTAAGAAGCCCTATGATGGCGACATCGTGTTAAGGAACACCTGGTCGCTCGGGGAACAATATAACAGAATAATTGCAACCTCAAGAAATTTAGGGGGAATTTTATAGTTTAAATAGGAAATAGGATTCTGGTTCGTGGGACATTGGAACTGGGACTTGAAAGGAGGTAATTTATTTTTAGAAGTTATTTGTGGAAAATTTAAATTAAGGGACAAGTGGGTTTAAGAGCGGCTCTTTTATTTTATTTTATTTTTCAGTGGCCTTTTTTCAGTTTTGTGGGAGGTCTATTATCTTGGTGAGGGGAAGGCATGCATGTTACTGAACGTGGACTAAAGGTATAATTTAAGGTAGGGGTTAGTTTATGATTTCAGGGGAGACGGAAAGGGTAGAGTTTGGCATAATCACCGGCCTTTTTATCTTCTGAGTGTTTACTAATTTAAAATGGCGGCTCTTTTCACCGTAGTGGAGTGATTATGCATAGGAACATGGGGACAACTACCAACTGGGGGGAGTGAGTCATACAAGTAGGAGGGGCATGGGCAAATAAGAGGAATACAGGGCAGAATAAAAATGTGGCAACTCTAAATTTTGTTAAGTCGGTCATACTAAAATTTAGATAAAGTCGTGGAATGGTAATGGGATAGAGACTTCAGGTGGGTGTGGGCGTCGGTACAAGTCCTGAATGATCTGGGGTCCGTCAGTTTTCCCAGCGTCGTGTAGCCGTTTCGAGGTATTGTAAATAAAGTCCTCCATAGAAGGGAAGAGAAGGTGTTCGTGTATGATGCGATTGGATATAAGATAGTGGAACTGTGTGATGCACCGGAGGACTTTGTTCTGGTATGCTGAAGTACGTCTTTTGTTGGACTTGGAGAGAAAGGGCCACCATACCGGTGACCCGTACAAAAGGAAAGGACGTAGGATAGAGGAGTACATCAGAAGTTTCAGTTTTGAGGAGTATGCAGGAGAGAGGAACAAAGGGATGAGTAAAGCGAACAAGGCCCTACCCTTGCTAAGCTTGCTGTCAATGTGCTGTCGAAGTGTCAATCGTTTATCTAGATCAACCCCTAGATATTTCACGCTGTTCTGCCATGGGAGGAGTTCCCCTTCCAATCGTAGAGGCGGAGGAACATTGCGTTTTAGTGTAAAGTGGATTGCTTCGCATTTTGTGGGGTTAAGTGATAGTCTCCAGACACGACACCAGCTAGTGATGTCTAGAAGCTGAGTTTGAAGCGCGCGGCAATTGAGACGGAGGCATCTGCCGTGACGGTACAGAATAGCATCATCGGCAAACAGTCCGAATTGGATTGAATCACGGACAGGAAAATCGAAGGTGTACATAAGATAGAGGATGGGCCCAAGGACCGAGCCCTGAGGTACACCCGCGGACGAAGGGGTGAGTGGGGACATGGCCATGTGGAACTGAGGAATAGTGACAGAGACTTGGAATTGTCTTCCAGTAAGATAGGAATGGAGTAATCGGACAGTTGAGGGGGGAAAGAATTGTGCCAGTTTGTAAAGGAGGCCCATATGCCAGACGCGGTCAAATGCAGCCCGAAAATCAAGCAATACAGCCGTCGTGTCACAGTAAGAATTTCTGGCATCCACAAGTGCCGTGACGATGCGGAGGAGTTGGGTAGTTGTGGAGTGTCCTTGACGAAAACCAAATTGCTCGGGGGGAAGAACAGATTCAACAACAGGTCGCAGGCGCGGGAGAAGAAGCCTTTCGAATAATTTTGACAGGATCGGCAAAAGGGAAATTGGTCTATAACTTTCGGGATCAGTCGGACGTTGGTGGGGTTTCAGAATAGTAATGACTTTTGAAACCTTCCACGAAGAGGGGAAATGTTGCAGCGCCAACACTGCATTGAAAATTGTCAAAAGATGAAGCTTTAGATCTGGCGGGGAATTCAGGATGGCGTATCCAGAGACATTATCAGGACCAGGGGCCTTACGCGGATTAATCGAGGAAATTACAGAGGTGACATCATCCTCCGTGAAGGGCTGTAAGTTACAGGGCGTAGGGTCAGAGAGCGTTGAGTTGACTTCATCATGAATGAGTTCATCCTGGTCATGATGAACGGGCGGAGGGGCAACAAAATGTCGTTCAAAATGCGAAGCGAAAGTGTCAGCAATCGCCTGCGGAGAATATGTCGAACCATTAGGTGTCATCAGAGGATGCGACTTCCTCTGGGTCGACAACAAACGACGTGTAGCCTCCCATGGTCTTCCGTCATCCGCTACTCGATGAAGGTAGTCCTCCCACTTACTACACCGGTGACCATCGAGTAGCAGTTTACACCTAGCAGCGGCACCGTTGAACAGATCCCGATGATGTGGATCTCTGGTGCGCTGCCAGAGCCTTCGAAAGCGACGCCTATCGGCGATTGCTGCTTTGATAGGAGCTGGAAGTGATGACCTAGTGCGAGGCGGGCGTGGGTGCGAGTTCTGGGCAATGGAATCGGAAAGTATCGAAGTGAGGGAATCAAGATGGGACTCAAGCTCAGTTACAGTGGTAATAGTAGGGGGTTCAGGTGGAATTAGGGAGGCAACTGAGTCATAGAAGGAACGCCAGCAGACCTTCAGAGAAGGAGGCGGGACAGGGATACGAGCAGTCGAGGACGTGAAAGTAAACAGAACTGGATAGTGATCAGAATTCAATTCAGGTAATACATCGATGTCTGGGACGGAGGCAAGATCGAGAGAAATAGCGTAATCAAGGATATCAGGAAGTTGATAGGTGAATGGGGGCACCCTTGTCGGGGTGTCAGGAACATGGAGCGCTAACGACAAAGGAGACTGCTCGAGGAAGGACAGGAGTTCAGTACCAGCAATGTTCGTTGTTCGGCAGCCGAGGTCCGTGTGTTTGCTGTTCCAATCGCCAGCTGCAAACACAGGTTGACGTTGGTCGAAGAGCATAGCAAGGGTTGCGGGGTGGAAATGGGCAGCAGATGGGGGGCGGTAAACTGAAATGAAAGTAACCAGACGTGAGAAGAGAGGCACCGTAACAGCGACATGTTCAATCGAAGGAATATGGGTCACGTCAAGGAAGTTATGAACAAGTCTCTTATGTATCAGAACAGCTACCCCTCCTGCCGGGACCACAGCGCCAGGTCGATCGGCACGATACACAATGTAGGGGGATAGGCGAAAGCGAGTAGTAGGTAAAAATTTAGTTTCCTGTAGAAGAGCAACGTCAATATCGTAATCTGTTAGTACTCGTAGTAGGTCGTTTCGTTGGCGAAGGATGCCATTGCCATTCCATGACATAATGCGAAAACGCATTACAAAAGGAGGGAGGTCAGAGATGAGATAAGGATAGTGATAGCTTCAGAGGCGGAGCTAATAGATGTTAGTTGAGGAAGAACATTAGCCACCCAAGCTAGGAACTTAGGGGAGGTTAAGAACTGGACGATCGTAGAAAAATCGAATGCAGTGCTGTCCTTAGGAGGGACTTTTTTAGCCGGGAGTGGCGGAAACTCCCTTTCGGAGAAGACCGGCTTGGATGGCTGTGAGTGGTGGGACCACTCAGAAGTCGGAAACTGGTTCTTGGTGGTGGCCCTGTGCACAGGAGCCTTCTTAATGATTGTTTTGTTATAGCTCCTCTGAGTAGGAGGGGAAGAAGAGGAAGAGGGTTGTGATTGTGTCGCCTGGGACTTGGCGGTAGACGGAGCTGATGAGGAAGCGGCCGTCGACTGGGCGGCAGCCTTGCGCCTCTCGGCAAGAAGCCGGACATGTAATGGGCACCCCCGATAGCTAGCAGGGTGCTGGCCATTACAGTTGCAGCAGCGAGGCTGTTCAATTAACTTGCCTTCACACTGAGCTGCGTCGTGCTTACCGCCGCACTTGACGCACCTTAACTCATGGTTACAATTAACCGATGAGTGGCCATAACGCTGGCACTTTTTTTTGGGGTTCAGGGGGTCTGAAAACGTGTAGATCCGGTGAAAACTTTATTTCGAAAAATCGACATGAAAACAATACTTTCCTTCCTATATAATTATTCATATAGGCAATAGAAATTAAAAAGTGGGCATATTTATAAAAATTATTATAATGCATATTTAAATATTTAATATTTTAATTATTTTTATGAAATGTGTTGTTGATGCATTTTAACGTTTAGTACACTCATTGAAAAAGAAAATAAATATACGTTTAATTAAATTATACGTGTTCTTGAACAAGGTTTTCACGGTTATATAAGCTCTTTCAAATACAGTAAAATTTGATCAATAAAGTTTTTATATGATTCCTCCTTTGTGAGTGGATTAAATGGGAAATCGTCTTAACTGGGAAACAAGTAGAATGGGCTTAGCTATACGCCCTTTGTTTATCTTTACAAAACTACCGTACGTCCCTTAAAGTTGGGCTCCCCGCCCCAAGCGTGACGTCTCATTTTCTATAAACTTTGATTACAATAATTAAAAATAAAGCCAGCATGATGATTTGTTGAATGTGAACATGACCCTCCTTAGATCCTAGCCTTCTGATTTTAATCATATGTAGAATTATTTCATATATGTATTTCTGTGCGTTCAGATTGGAAGCGTTCACAAGTTTGACGGTCACGTGTAAGGTAAAACAAATCTCACCTTTCTTGTACAAGGTTAATTTATTTCCTTTTATTTTTATTCTAATGATTAATGTCCCTGACACTATCTAATTTTTTTAGTAATTTTTATATTGTAATGTATTTGAAATTCTAAATTACATAAGGTTTACTTATTATTAAATTTCAAAATCGTCTTCGTGGTTTGAAATTGGAGAGGTATTTGAAGAAGGTTGACTATTTTATAAGTCATCTACCCCAAACCAAAACGCCATAAATTTTTATTGAATACATTTTCATCCCTTAGATTCCCTTTCACCCTCTCGTAATGCCATCCTTCCACGTCTTTCTGAATCATTCTCCATTATTCACAGATGACCGTACTAGATGAGATGTATTTCTTCAATTCATTTTGTTGTTTAGTTCATCAGCCGAAAAAGCTGGTTTAAATCTCTAGTGGTTTTACCAAGTAAAACGAAGAGTGAAGTTTACCATTGCCTTACTCACTGAGTGGAAAAGTATTGTGACACTTATCGCTAAAGTCCGTTTCGGGATCTAGGTAATTAAATAATTAGTACACTAAAGATTAAAATACAAGTATCTATTACAACTAAAAGATTTACAAAATAAATAATAAACTAATTATAGTGAAGTAATACAGTAAATAACTTAAATAATTTACTTAGTACTACTTACAAACAATTATACAGAATGCACATACACAATAAAACTGAATAACAATAGTTGACCAATACAATGGCCGGAACGTTGACCTCTTCGAACGTACCGATAGCACACGCAATAAACACTAGTCAAAGATCAAACGAATACTAACTCTCTGACCGCATTTGGGGCTCTCTTTATATAGGTGGATCAATGATATTTCTAGAAAGACAGGGAGTTTCGATGCAATAATCATCATCATCACCCAAACACGGATAGGCCTAAAGCCTGTTCCGGCACCCATCTTCGTAGCGGTCTTCCTCTATCACGTCTACCCCGTGGGGCATAACTTAATATTTGGACTGGTAGTCTTTCCTCTCGCATTCTATTCACATGTTCGCACCACCTGGAATTGTAGCGCGCAATGCCGTCTAACAGTGGTTGGACCTGTAATTCTGCTCGAATACTCTCATTACGTTTCATGTCCAGTCTATTATAGCCTGCCGTCGCCCTTAAAAACCTCATTTCTGCACTTTGTATTAGAGATCTCTCTCGTTGCGTCATGGTCCAGCTTTCACTGCCATACAGCAAAACCGGGACTGCCATAGTTTTGTACAGTTTAATTCTTGTATCCTTTCTTGTCTTATTTTTCAAAGTTCGATGTATTGTCCCGCAAATTGTTCTAAACTTATTCAGTTTATTCATAACATCGTCATCTTTTAAAAAGCTTACGTCACATCCTAAATATTTAAAATGCGAGACTTGTTCTAAAACCTTATTATGTATAACGATTTTCGTTCTGACTGGATACTTGCCCTTAAAGGCCATAGTCTTTGACTTAGCGGCAGATAGCTTCACTCCATAACCCTCACAGATCTTTTGTAGTTCAAACACAGCTTTCTGCAAATCATTTTCAGTTTCCATGATAATTACCTGATCATCCGCATATAGCAAACAGCTTAAATCATAATCGGCGATTTGTACACCAGCATTTATGCTCTCCTTCCACTTGTTCAGAATCCAATGGATTGGATTCGATGCAATAATAAAATACAAAAATCCTTTTTATTGGTTCTGGAGAAATATTAACTAGTGTAAACAAGTCACAATAGAATTAAAGGTGTTACACAAATAGTTGTACAACAAAGACCCTACCTTACTTTACACGGCCCTTTTTAAATATCCTTTTATTACTAACCCTATTGTTACTTTGTCACTCTATTATTTACTATTTAACATTTATGAATCTCTCGGTTCCCCTAGAAGCCTCTCGAACACATATTCCTCTTAGATATTGTCACAGTATGCTTATCAGCATGCCAAGCCCTCCAAAAAGCATCTACTTTCCACCCTGTAAATGACACCTTTATTCACCACATTATATGGGTCATTATTTATATTGGCAAGAGAAATTCGTGTGAGTTTTTCACATTAGATTTTTTATAATTTTTATCACCATAATTAAATTGTTTGTGTATTTATACATTTCGAACAGGATTATTATAAATAATGTTTCAATTATTTTAGTTTACGTTGCTTTTAAAACATAATTAACAGCCCGGAAATAACTTTTAGAAAATGTTTTAAATCATTTCCGGGTTTTTTTTAAACTACATGACATATTGCTTTATATTTTAAACTGTATTAAACAACTTTGTACATGTTTGAACAGTAAACAAAGGTTTAATACATCGGTTTACCGGGTGTTTCAAAACGTCTTAGCGCGTGCGCGCTTCATTTTCGTATTTTATATACCAAAACGAACAATATATTTCATATGAAAAAATTTCGAATAACCCTTCGTTTTCATTCTGTCCTCCATTTTGTTTTGTTTTTTCAGAAAAACCTATATATGTTTTGAAAGGATTGAAATTTGAAACAAATATTTGCACCTGTG
This sequence comes from Catonia carolina, assembly GCA_035578175.1. Taxonomy (NCBI): domain Eukaryota; kingdom Metazoa; phylum Arthropoda; class Insecta; order Hemiptera; family Achilidae; genus Catonia; species Catonia carolina. Next base: position 16,343,777 of record JAQMRL010000014.1, on the reverse strand, counting down.
TGTGTACTCGGAAAAATAAAAAAAATACGATCCTTATTTCCATATTTTTCAAAATGGCGACCAAATTAAACTTGCAAAATCGTTTTTCTCGAAAACCATTAGTTTTATCGAAAGGCTTTTTATTATCAGAAATATTAGGCTTATTGTCATGAATTAAAAGATATTCTATTTTTGAAAATCGGATGGCAAATAACCGAAATATAGCGAAAATCCGGTTGCTTAATTTTCTTGTCGATTCCCGTAAAAAAAATTATACAAATGTCATCCAACCCCCACCGGGTTGGTCTAGAAGTAAAGTCGTCGCTGCGGATCACTGTTTAACAGCTGATTTTCAGAGACGAAGGTTCCTGGTTCAAATCCTAGTAAAATTAGTTACTTTTATATGGATTTGAATATTAGACAGTGGTTACCGGTGTACTTTGATGGTTGGGGTTTAATTAACCATCCTCTCTCAGGAATTGTCGACCTGGGTTTGTACAAGACTACACCTCATTTACACGTCATACACATCATCTTCATCTGATTTAGGTCATGGGGTTGATTATTGTTTTTAAATTGAACAGATTGCAACGTACTTCATTTTAAACACTGTTTTTTACTGGAGAAGATGAAATCGGCAAGAAAATTAAACAACCAAATTTTCACTAAATCTCGGGTTATTTATGGTCCGATTTAAAAAAATTAAATATCTACTTATTCATAAAAATAAGCTTAACTTTTTTGATTATGTCACGTTTTTCGACAAACTAATAATTTTCGAGAAAAAGTGTTTTCAAAATTTAATTGACCACCATTTTGAAAATATGTAGATGAAGATCGTATTTTTTTTTACAGAGGTAACAAAGGTTCCTGGTTCAAATCCTAGGACAGGTAGTTACTTTTATACGGATTTGAATACTAGACAGTGGTTACCGGTGTACTTTGATGGTTGGGGTTCAATTATCCATACTCTCTCAGAAATGGTCGGCTTGAGGCTGTACAAGACTACACCCCATTTACACGTCATACATATCATCGTCATCTCATTGGGTCATGGGGTTTCTTATTGTTCTTAATTTAATAGATTGCAAAGTACACATATTAGGAATAAAAAACGAATTTTAGGGAGTATATAGGTGCAAATAATTGTACAAAATTTCAATCCTTTCACGAGATTTATTGTTTTTTCTGAAAAATACAAAATGGCAGATATTATGAGAATGGAGGGTTATTCGATATTTTTACTTTCTCTTGCCTATATGAATGTATAGGAAGGAAAGTATTGTTTTCATGTCGATTTTTTGAAATCGAGTTTCCACCAGATCTACACGTTTTCAGACCCCCTGAACCAAAAAAAAATGTTTTTAGCGATTGGTTTGTGTGGGTGTGTGTGTGAACAGAATATCTCAAGAATGAAACATCGTACGAAATTGAAATTTGAAACGTAAGTTAAGTACCACCATTAGAGTACCCGACACGAACATTTTCATCAAAATCGGTCAACCGGAAGTAGTAGTTTATTCGTGTCATATTTTACTTTTTTGCGATTGTCTCAAAACCGCCTCGTACTATTTTTCTAAAACTCGGGTTATTTACTAAATTTTTTATGCTCTACATTCTACAAGATAGAGTAGATGCCATGTCTGCTGAAATTCTTGGGGAGGTTCTTTTGCGTAAACAAATTGTTTTTTTAAGATTGCGACTTGATATCCATTTTAGCGCAGAAATGTATATAATAAAAGTTGTAGAGAATTAAAAATCCTACAATTTTTGTTTGTAACATTTTTTTGTATAACGGTTGGTTTAGCGGTAATTAGCGATTTTCTGTTTTTTTTCTCACAAAAACTTGTAAAAATCTATTTTTCTTAAGATTCAGCCTTCGTATACATTTTACGACAAAAGTGTATAGAATAAAATTTATAGGAAATTAAAAGATCTGCAACTTTATTTAGAGCATTTTTCTCTACAGAGCCTAATTTAGCGTGAAAGAGTGATTTTCCGTATTTTTAAGCCAAACTGAGGTTGATTTTCATTTTGCATCATTCAATCATGATTAAAATAAGGTTATGTGTTTGTAGGTTAGTTTTTTGTTTATTTTTAACATTTTATTACTAATGTTAGGTTTATTGATAATTATTTGCATTGGCTAGAGAAAGTTGTGTGAGTGTTTCACACCAGATATTTTTGTTATATGAAACATTTTGTTTTGGTATTTATAGAATACAAAAATGGAGCGCGAGTAAGGCGTTTTGAAACACCCGGTATAGTGATTGTGTAAAAAGTTCGTAAGGATAATAAAACCTTCTGTTTTTGTTTCAGTTTTTATTTTTTCAAAGATCAAGGTTAGTTTGGTTTTGACCTTGTAAATATTCTTTATTATTTGGCCTAATCCTTACACTACCTTTCCAAGTCAATTCAGTGAACATTGCTGACCTTGTGTTATCTATTTATTATTTACCTTGCAATGTTTATTAAGTTACACTTCTTTGTGTCGTACGCTTACAACTTTGAGGTTATGTATTAAGAATAAGAAGCAAATGGTCTAAAAATTGATAACTTTCTACCAGTAATACTTTTTGGCCCATATCGGGCAGGTTGAGTGTTAAATTAATTACACTCAAAGGCTAAAAAAAAAATAGAACTGTTTCTTATCACGTGGTCAGCCAATTATATGACTTAACTATTTAAGAACAGAAGAGGTAGAGACGTAAAAGACACTAGTCTGCGTTATCTCCTCTGAAATTAATGAATTTCACTACACAGCCAGACCCCGTAGTGAATGAAGTGAAGGTGTAATTTTTATGGTGGAAAATAGATGTTTTTTTTGGAGGGCCTGGCATGCTGATAAGCATACTCTTTCAACTCTGTGAGGAAGGCAATTCTAAGCAAAACGAAAAGTGAGGTGATTTAGCATTATATTCCTTTTCTCTGAGTGGAAAGGTATGCTTATCAGCATGCCAGGCCTTGAGAAAAGTATCTACTTTTCACCATGTCAATGACATTTTCACATCATTCACCATAGTGTCTGGCTGTACAATGAAATTCATTACTCTCAGAGGACTAGCATGCTTCTACTAACAGCATCTATTAACCAGTCGATCAAAATTTTATAATAACCTATCAATTCATTTCTGTGTTTTCAAATTTTTACGAAATTTTACGCTTCTGTGTTTTCAAATTTCTTATGTAATTTTTGTAAATGTTGCTGAGTCGGTGACGACACCTGGATACTTATCACTAAATTTTTCCAGTGCTTTAGCAGTATTTTTATGTTGCTTCCACCAAAACTGAAGCATATAAACTCGTTCAGTTGTAAATATTTTAAATGTACTGTTACGAAGAAAAAAAATAGAAACTACTCGGAGGGAAGTACCTCACAATAGCCACTGTTACAGACAACTAATGAATGTTGTACGTGATGCTGCCAACATTACACTATTACCAACTTATCAAAATGAAATGTCCCATTTCATGTGGAAACCGACATATGGGCCATCCGGTATACAGTGTTAGAAGTTACCCTAGTTTTTTTTATATTTTGAAATAGTGATAAAAATTATGCATTTATAATTTTCTTTGTACTACGAGCAGGGGTTTCGTTGCAGTAAAACAGTCTGGACAATTTTTTGTTGTACTGATGCTGCCAACATTACACTATTACCAACTTTTCAAAATGAAGTGTCTCATTTTTGGGGGAAACCGACATATGGGCCATCGGGTATACAGTGTTAGAAGTTGCCCTAGTTTTTTTATATTTTGAAATAGTGATAAAAATTATGCATTTATAATTTTCTTTGTACTTACGAGCACGTGTTTCGTTGCAGTGATACAACAGTCTGGACAATTTTTTTTAGAAACAAAAGAATATTAATGTAGTATTATAAATTTATTTTGCTCCGTTTAGTTAAGAAATTTTATTCAGACGCTGGCCTTGGTAACACGTGATATTGATAACAAATAGACTCACTTTGTAAATAATAATAATAATTACGCATTGGTTCAATAAACTGCGTATAAATTTTCAAATTTGTAGTTTTGTCGTGCGAAAAATTAACTATGACACACGGGTAAGTATTTACAGATATACGAGTATATAGCTGTATGTTCAAAACAAAATGCTGCGTAAAACATTACTTCACCGCGGGTTTATTAAGTATTACGTCTTCTTATATATTTTATTTATCGATATTTTAAAAATATTATTAATCTATATTTCAAAAGAAAATATATGTGCTTAAAAATGTGGTAAGTAATTTCTTTGATCAATTCTATAAAATCGGTCTTGGAGTAAAGTCGTCGCCAAAATTAGCTGTTTAACAGCTGATTTTCGGAGACGAATGTTCCTGGTTCAAATCCTAGTAAAGGTAGTTACTTTTATACGGATTTGAGTGCTAGACAGTGGTTACCGGTGTACTTTGATGGTTGGGGTTCAATTAACCATACTCTCTCAGGAATGGTCGGCCTGAGTCTGTACAATAATTGCATTCAAGAATCTTTAGGAAATTAATTCGACGTTCTATACATATCTAGTTCAAGAAGTATATTTTTACTTTTTGTCGAGTTTTCAACGGATATACACGTTTTCAGACCCCCTGAATCCAAAAACCATGTTTTTTTTATCGATTGATCTGTGCGTGCGTGTGTGTGTGTTTGTGAACGAAATATCGTAAGTTAAAACTTGAAACTTTTGTTACGTACTACTAGAGAACCCGACACGAACCTTTTCATCAAAATCGGTCAACCGGAAATAGTAGTTTATTTGAGTAATTTTTCGCTTTTTTGCGATTTTCTCAAATACGGCTACGATTTTTTTTAAATTGCCTCAGTTACTAAATTTTTTATGCTTTACAAGATAGGGTAGGCGTCATGTCTGCTGAAATTCTTGGAGAGGTTGTTTACTCGTAAAAAAATTGTTTTTTTTTAAGATTGTGACACTAATATGCATTTTAGCGCAAAAATTTATATAATAAAAGTTGTTGACAATTTAAAATCCTACAACTTTTATGTCAAATATTTTTTGTATAACGCTTAGTTTAGCGGTAATTAGCAAATTTTTTTTTCTCACGAAAACGTGTAAAAATCGTTTTTTTTAAGATTTTAGCCTTAGTATACATTTTACGACAAAAGTGTATATAATGAAATTTATAGGAAGTTAAAAGATCTACAACTTTTATGTAAAGCATTTTTCTCTACAGAGCCTAGTTTAGCGTGGAAGAGTGATTTTCCGTATTTTTAAGCTAACTGAGGTCGATTTTCATTTCGCGTCTTTTATTCATGATTAAAATAAGGTTATGTTTATTGAGGATAGTTTTTTGTTTATTTCTAATGTTTGGTTATATTGTGTATTATTTGCATTGGCAAGAGAAAGTTGTGTGTTTCACACCAGAATTTTTTATTTATATGATTACGGACGTTAAATTTTCACTCGGGGTTGTAGATGTCCATACATCTGCTTTTGTATTATTATTTTCTAACCGCTTCTGTGTCTACTGTTAGTCTGTTGAATTTTGTTTTGGAGGGGATGAGTTTGTTCCCGGGTGGGATAACTTGATGTTATTGGTACAGCCCCGCCGACCTGGCGGGATGTTTATGTCTGACCTTCACAAAACCCCAGGTATACGACGATATGGGTATCCTTTATAAAATACAACAGACATCTCCCACCCTTAAGTTATTCTTTGGAAAAAATACTTACCCTTCGTCATAAATGTCCTGGATTTTAAATTATTTCGGACAGCTGTTTACGCTTGATCTTAATGTACGTGTTGTTCCCTTATAAACTACTTCAGTCCATTTATGTGTCTCCACAATGGTTCCAGTTTTTCATTCCTTGTTACCCATATGATTTCTTTGTGTAGTAATTTCTATCATTGTCATTTTCAACTGAAACTAGTTTTGGACTGTAACTTAAATGAGTAATGAATATGTTTTCCTACCCTGTTGTTTAGATCATCAGCTGAAAGCTCGTGTTTGAACCTCTAGAGCTGGTACTATGTAAAACGAAAAGTGAGGTGATTTACAATTACCTTCCTTACTGAAAATAAAAGTATGCTTATCACCATGGCAAGTCCCTCTGAAAAGCATCTATTTTCCACCCTGTAAATGACATCTTTACTTCATTCACTGCAGAGTCTGGCTATATAATGAAATTCCTTATTGTCAGAGGGATAATTTTGACTACCTAGTGTTTTTTACATCTCTTACTCTTCTATTCTTAAATTCTTCAGTCATATAATTAGCTGATCACGTGATAAGAAACAGCCTTCCTCACTGAGTGGAAAAACACGCTTATCAGCATGCCGAGCTTTCTAAAAAAGCACAATTTTCCACTTTACAAATGACACCTTCACTTCATTCACCACAGAATCTGGCTTTATGATGAAATTCATTACTATCAAAGGAGATAACTCTGCTTAGTGTCTTTACACCTCTACCTCTTCTGTTCCTTAATGATTCAGTCATTTAATTGGCTGACCATGTGATAAGAAACAGAACTATTTATTGTAGCCCTGCAACGAACAGATTGAGTGTAAGTAATTTGACACTCCACCTGCCTGTAATGGGCATAACTGGCAGGTGGAAAGAACGGAACATCGTACGAACTTGAAACTTAAGTTAGTTACCACTACCGGACCAGACACGAAGATTTTCATCAAAATCGGTCGAACAGAAGTAGGAGTTAATTCGTTTAATTTTTCACTTTTTTGAAATTTTCTCAAAAACGACTCCGATGATTTTTTTAAAAATCGCCTCATTTACTAATTTTTTATGCTCTACAAGATAGGGTAGGCGCCATGTCTGCTGAAATTCTTGGGGAGGTTGTTTTCTCGTAAAAACATTGTTTTTTTAATATTCCGACTTTAATATGTATTTTAGCCCAAAATGTATGTAATAAAAGTTGTTGACAATTTAATAACCGTTTTCTCACGAAAACGTGTAAAAATTAGATTTTTTTTAAGATTTCAGCGTTAGTATTTTACGACAAAAGTGTATATAATCAAATTTATAGGAAATTAAAAGATCTACAACTTTTATTTAGAACATTTTTCTCTATTTGAGCCTAGTTTAGCGTGAGAGTGATTTTCCGTATTTTTAAATCAGCTAAGGTTGATTTTCATTTTGCGTTTTTCACTCATAATTAAAATAAGGTTATGGTTTTTGAGGTTAATTTTTTGTTTATTGCTTATATTTTATTACCAATGTTAGGTTATATTGTTCATTATTTTGCATTGGCAAGAGAAAGTCGTGTGAATGTTTCACTTCAGATTTTTTTTTTCAAAATTAATGCGCACTCTTAAATGTAAATGCATGGGAACGTTGTTTGAAAATTTATCACGTATTCAATTTTTTGTAGGTCTTACAATGAGCCGGCATTGAATATAAGATTCTTTATTTTGTACCGCTATAAATCCTTTGTACGAAAGAACATTTTCACTTGTTGAAACTGTCCCAATTGCTGTAGAGAGAGAACTGATTCATATAAAATATTTTTCTTTATTGTTACACAATTAAGTTATGAGGATACAGTTAAGAACTATTCTATGTTGGAATATTAGTTCATTATATTGTAAAGTAGTATCACAACCTATAAGCTAATCCAACCACTTCCAGTACAGTGCTATAAATTTTCATGTTGTTTGGTTGGCAACGTTGCTTGCGTGCATGCCTCCGCCCAGTCAGCTGATGAAATACCGGCCGGCTTATCAAGGACATTCCCTGCACAACAACATTACTTCACAACAGTAATATCTATTCTCTAACCTGATAAAATCGAACTATTCTTTATTAATTTTATTTATTTACAATATAAATGTAATATTTTCTTGTTTTAAAATTATTTAATGTTAAAATGTTTACTTGTCTTGTTTTTAAAAAAAATTTAGTGTAAAACACACTACTTTTTCGTTCCAATGTAACAATAAAAAAGTATAACCTGTTTAATCATTTTTGTAAACAATGTAAAATGGATAACACGACACAAATTTAAAATCAACTTCTGTAGAACTTTTTAAAATACATCAAACCTCATCCTGAAAAGTAAAATATCTTCCAATCTCAAACTTCAAAACTCAAATTTTTAAAGGTAACCGTTGAAACTACAAAATTTCAAATATTTAAGGTGTACATTTGAAACTTTGAAACTACGAACGACTCATCGCCAAACCCAAAGCTGAAACGTATCAAGTTTAAACCTATAACATTCTAATTAAAAATTAAAAATTTTGAAACATTAACCATAACTTGCAAACATTTGAAGAGGTGCAGGTGTAAAAGACACTAATCAGAGTTATCTCCTCAGAAAGTAATGAGTTTCATTATACAGTTAGATCCTGTGGTGAATGAAGTGAAGGTGTCATTTGCAGTGTGGTAGATATGTGCTTTTCGGAGGGCCTGGCATGTTGATAAGCGTGCTTTTCCACTCAGTGAGGAAGGCAATTGTAAATTATCTCATTTTACTTAGGAAAACCTCTACAGGTTCAAACCAGTCTTTCAGCTGATGATCTTAACATTTTTACTACGGTAATGTTTAAACATAGGTTATTATGTTTTATTATTTATATTGGTAAGAGAAAATCGTGTGAATGTTTTACATCATATATTTTTGGTGCGTTAATTTTCGTGGTGATGTGCTTACATAAAAGATATTTTATGTTCCAAAGTTGTATTTTACATGTTACTTTGATTGTTTAATACATACAGAGACAGCTGTGTTTATGACGTCATTTTTAAGTCTGCTCTCTGATTGGTTGTTACGAGGTCGTGTGCGCTCCGGACAGGATTCTCTCTCTAGTTGATAAGAATGCGTTTTTTTCTTTCTCCTTTTTCTCTTTACCATCTCCCACGATATTTTCCACCTCTCTTATTTTACTATCTTCTCCTTCTACGTCTTGTTATGCTGTTCAGTTGTTTATTTGACATACTAATCTTTGCCAATTCTAAATTGCCAATGTTACGTCATACATTTAAATGTCGCAGTTGTTTTTTTTAATGGATGATAGTCGGTAGTTTATTTTTATTTCGGTGTGTATTGTGTTTGTTATTTTTGCCAGCAAGCCGGCCGGCGTTTTTTTGTGTTACACTTCTGTCATTTCTAATCGTTTTGTAACATTATATTATTTTATTAAATGTCATAGATTAAAGATAACTTTTTTTTAGTTTTTAATTTACCCTTCCATCTTCATTTTCTCAAATTCTTTTAAACCATTTTTATTATTTATTTAAATTTTATGATAGTATTAAATTTAGATTGACCTATTTTCTGACAGATAAACTGATGTAAAAAGCTTGTGTTAGATTGATCAGCATTTTATTATATATTATTTTCAACTCATTGTTGTAAGTTCACCCACCAGGTTGGTCTAGAGGTAAAAATATCGCTTTAAGTCAGCTGATTTAAGACAGCTGATTTTCGGAGACGAAGGTTCCGGGTTCAAATCCTTTTTTGTTCTTTCTCTTGCCTATATAAATATTATATAGGAAGGAAAGTATTGTTTTCATGTCGATTTTTCGAAATCGATATTTTACCGGATGTACACGTTTTCAGATCCCCTGAACCCAAAAAAAACATGTTTTTTGCGATTGGTCTGTGTGTGTGTATGTGCGTGTGTACGTGTGTGTGAACAGAATCTATCAAGAACGAAACTTTGTACAAACTGGAAACTTCAGTTAGATACTACTACCGGACCCGACACGAACATTTTCATCAAAATTGGTCAACCGGAAGTAGTAGTTTGTTCGTGTCATTTATCACTTCTTTGCGATTTTCTCAAAAACGGGTCCTACGTTTTTTTTTTTTAAATCGCCTCGTTTACTAAATTTTTTATGCTTTACAAGATAGGGTAGGTCATGTCTGCTAAAATTCTTGGAGAGGCTGTTTTGAAGTAAAAAAAATTTTTTAAGATTGCGCCTTTAATTTTTTAATTTTAGCGCAAAAATATATATAATGAAAGTTGTAGATAATTAAAAATCCTACATCTTTTATTCGAATTTTGTTTGTATAATTTTCCTATTTTAAATATTTCGGCCTTAGTATTATGCATTTTACGAGGAAAGTGTGTTTAATCAAATTTATAGGAAATTTAAAGAACTACAACTTTTACTTCAAACATTTTCCCGTACAGAGTCTAGTTTAGCGTGAAAGAGTGATTTTCCGTATTTTTAAGCCAAACAGGTTGATTTTCATTTTGCCTCTTTCACTCATGATTAAAATTAGGTTATGTTTTTGAGGTTAATTTTTCTGTTTATTTCTAATGTTTTAATACTATGTTAAGTTATATTGTTCATTTTTTGTATTGGCCAGAGAAAAACATGTGAGTGTATCACACCATATTTTTTTATTTGATGGACAGAGGTTTATTTTCATTTTGCGTCATTCACTAATGATTAAAATTAGGTTATGTTCTTCATTTTGCATTATTTATTCATGATTAAATAAATGTTACATGATTTATTATTTATATTGTTAAGATAAAGTCTTGTGATACGTTGAAACAATCGTACAAACTGTTTTTCTCTACGCACATAATAGTACTTGACTGCGTATTAACAGCCCGAGCATAATGTTTCTATATTGACTGCAAGGACAAATAATTTCCTGAATTTCTTCCGCTTGTTTTGTTTTTCTTTTAGAGTACTGTTTTCGTAGAATCTTTCCCAGTTTTTTTTAATAGATACTTTTCAATTACGTCATACCGATTTTGTAAATAATAAACAAAAACAAATTTACTTGTTTATTCATTATTGAATATACACGTGTCAGACTTAATGTTACATAAACTATTTATTAAAATTGTTGCGTAAAATCATTTTTGCCTGAAGTTAAAGAGTTTTATAACAATTTGTAACTACAATTCTTAGTTAGTGACGTAATATTATTTTAGTCCCAAAATATTTGTGGATTAATTCTTGCGTATTTTTCAAATAAATGTTTTCAACCTTTGTTCATGGTTTTAAAATATTTAGAATTTTTACTTTCCTATATGAATATATGGTAAGGAAAGTATTGTTTTCATGTCGATTTTTCGAAATCGAAATTTCACCGGGTATATAGTACCTTTTCAGACCCCCTGAACCCAAAAAAACATGTTTTTAGCAATTGGTCTGTGTGTGTGAACAGAATATCTTAAGAACGGGCATTGTACGAACTTGAAACTTAAGTTAGACACCACTACTGGAACCGACTCGAACATTTTCATCAAAATCGATCAACCGGAAGTAGTAGTTTATTCGTGTCATTTTTCACGTTTTGCAATTTTTTTTTCTCAAAAACGGCTGCTACGATTTTTTTTTTAAATCGCGTCATTTACTATATTTTTATGCTCTACAAGATAAGATAGGCGCCATGTCTGCTGAAATTCTTGGGGAGGCGTTCTTTCGTTGAAAAAATTGTTTTTTTAAGATTGCGGCCTGAATATCCATTAGAGGGCAAAGTTGTAGGAAATTTAACTTTTATTTCAAACATTTCTTTGTGTAACGCTTAGTTTATCGGTAATTAGTGATTTTCGGGGTTTTTTTTCATGAAAATCTGTAAAAAAACTCTGATTTTTAGATTTCGGCCGCAGTATACATTTTACGACAAAAGTGCATATAATAAAATTTATACAGAATTAAAAGATCCACAACTTTTATTTCAAGCATTTTTCTCTATTATTAAGCCAAACTAAGGTTGATTTTCATTTTGAATCATTCACTCATGATTAAAATTAGGTTATGTTTTTGAGTTTAGTGTTTTTGTTTATTTCTGATGTTTTATTACTAATGTTAGGTTATATTGGGCATTATTTGCATTGGCAAGAGAAAGTCGTGTGGGTATTACACACCAGATTTTTCGTCTAAAAATTAATCGTGTTACATCTTATGAATGTGGATTAAGTGAAAAATGCGCTAAAAAAACTGGTATAAATTTTGTTTCCAAATCGTTAGAAAATTCCTAATACATTTTTGTTTTTCGTAATTTACACGAATAAAATTACAAAAAAACCAAGCTTTAAAACGAGCTGTACCTGAAATTTTTATGTTTTTTAATTGGTGAGATAACGCGGTTTCAATCACAGGCTTCATATTTTATTCTACGTACCGTAGTCAATGTTATTCCTCTCTAAGTAATGAATTTCATTATACAACCAGATCCTGTGGTGAATGAAGTGAAGGTGTAATTTGCAGTGGAAAATAGATGCTTTTCAGAGGGCCTGGGATGCTGATAAGCGTACTTTTCCATTCAATGCGGAAGGTATTGGTATTTAAACCACCTCACTACTCGTTTTACTTAGTAACACCTCTAGAGGTTTAAACCAACATTTCGGCTGATGACCTAAACAACAGCATGGATGGAATCTAAAACCAATAATAGTTTTTCTGCTATAAATTAAGAGAAAAGTTTTTATATGGTACTATAAAATTTAGCTTTTTATTTAACTAAATCCTGAAGTTTTGTTTCATATCACATATTCAGCCAATTTCATGACTGAGCTAATTAAGAACAGAAGAGGTAGAGGTATAAAAGACACTAGTCAGAGTTATCTCCTCTGAGAGTAATGAATTTCATTATACAGCCAGACCCTGTGGTGATTGAAGTGAAGGCGTCATTTGGAGGGTCGAAAGTAGATGCTTTTCAGAGGGCTTGGATGTTGATAAGCATACTTTTCCATTCAATGCGGAAGGTAGGCCTATTGGTAAACCACCTCACTCCTCGTTTTACTTAGTAAAACCTCTAGAGGTTCAAACCAATATTTCGGCTGATGACCTAAACAACAACATGGGTGGAATCTACGACCAAAAATTGTTTTTCTTTTGTAAATTAGAGAAAAGTTTTTATATGGTACTAAAATTTAGCTTTTTATTTAACTTATTCCTGAAGTTCTCTTTTATATCACATAGTCAGCCAATTACATGACTGGAATATTTAGGAACAGAAGAGGTAGAGGTATAAAAGACACTAGTTAGAGTTATATCCTCTGAGAGTAATGAATTTCATTATACAGCCAGACCCTGTGGTGAATGTAGTGAACGTGTCATTTGGAGATTGAAAAGTAGATGCTTTTTTGAGAGCCCGGCATGATGGTAAGCATACTTTTCCACTCTGTGAGGAAGGCAATGGTGAACTACTCCTCGTTTTACTTATTAAAACCTCTAGAAGTTTAAACAAACTTTACGACTGGTGACCTAAACAACAGCTGGGAACCGAACCTGGAACCTCTGCGTCCATCTCAATGCCCTCTGGATTCCAGAAATATCTAAATTTATGTTACCAGGTCTATAATTAACCTTACGCAAAAATAAATTGGTGGATATTCAGGGGTTTTCTCATCTTAAACCATTAATAACAAATAAAATCAATTTAACCCTTTCCAAAAAGTGTCCGGGTTAATAAAATTGTAATATTCTATGGGGTAGAAATCTTAAATCAATAAATATTTTGTATTTTTATAAGTAAAAATGTAAAGTGACATCGGTATAACCCGGAAAATCAATATACTAATTAAATTTTTATGTTTTCGTGGCGTAGCGCGGGTGCAGTTTTTGGTACAGAATAAATTTTATTTGATTTCATTATTTTGTTTGGTACGTTTATGTACAATCTCAATTTATTAATGAATTATTTCGTTATAAATTTATTTACTAAAGAAATACGTAGTATTTATTTACACATAGCAACATTTGCGATGTAAACACAGTATTGTATCAGCTGATTTAGAAGCGTAATATCGTTGAAAACAGATGTTGAGAGATCAGAAGTGGGGGTACAGGCATGTGTACAGAATTCCAAATGGAAGGGGAAAGACACGTGCAGCCGTTTCCCCCCCTTTTACCTTTCAAAATGACAGTACAGTACGGTTTTCTGTATCCCCTCCACTTTGTTGGTTTTTTTTTGTTGTGTTTCTACTGTTTGCTCCCTGTACCGTGTCATGTGTGTGTACTCATTTGTTTACTTTGTTTTGGTATTTTTTTTACAAAATTTACTATGTGTCTTTGTCGATTGCGAAACAATGATAAATATCCCTGCTAATTCGATTAATTTTTTTTTATAAGCTCTTGATTTCATCACATTTCTTTTTACTTTATCTTGTCTATATAAATATATGGGAAGGAAAGTATTGTTTTCTTGTCGATTTTTCAGAATTGAGTTTTCACCGGATCTACTCGTTTTCAGACCCCCTGAATCCAAAAAACATGTTTTTAGCGATTGGTTTGTGTGTCTGTAAACAGAATATCTCAAGAACGGAACATCGTACGAACTTGAAACTTGAACTTGAAACTTAAGTTAGATAATACTACCGGACCCGTCACGAACATTTTCAGCAAAAACGGGTCCTAAGATTTTTTAAATAATGCATTTAATATGCATTTTACAGCAAAAATGTGTATAATAAAAGTTTTAGAGAATTTGAAACCCTACAACTTTTATTTTAAACATATTTTTGTATAACGCTTAGTTTAGCGGTAATTAGCGATTTTCTGTGTTTTTCTTACGAAAACGTGTGAAAAATCGATTTTTTTTAAGATTTCGGAATTAGTATGCATTTTACGACAAAAGTGTATAACGAAATTTATAGAAAATTAAAAGATCTACAACTTTTATTTAGAGCATTTTATTCTACAGAGCCTAGTTTAGCGTGAAAGAGTGATTTTCCGTATTTTTAAGCCAAAGTGAGGTTGATTTTCATTTTGCGTCTTCCACTGATGATGAAAATTAAGTTATGTTTATTGAGATTAGTTTTTGTGTTTATTTCTAATGTTTTATTACTAATGTTAGGTTTATTGTTAATTATTTGCGTTGGCAAGAGAAAGTTGTGTGTGTTACACATAAGATTTTTTTTTTTTACAAAATTTCCTATGTGTCTTCGTCGATTGCGAAACAATGATAAATATCCCTGCTAATTCAAGAAAAGAGAGTAATGAATTTCATAATGCAACAAGAAATTGTGGTGAATTAAGTGAAGGTATCATTTGCGGGGTGGAAAGTGTATGATTTTCAGAGGACCTGGCAAGGTGATGAACATACTTTTCCACTCAGTGAGGAAGGAATTGGTAAACCACGTCACTCCTTGCGTTACTTAGTAAATTCTACAGATGTTCAAACCAGCTTTCGGCTGATGGCCTAAACACAACAATTTATTTTACTGTTAACGGTTGAAGTTACTCTTTGTTTTGTTTCTTTGTCATTAGTTATAAAACTTGCTAAAAAATTATTGATTTACTTTTTCAATTCTTAAATTCTTTAGTTTAATATTTCGGAAAAATATTTTTTGGTGTACGTGACAGATTTCCTTTCATAATATTGTTTTGATCAAAGAATTTTTTTGTTGGGAGGGTACTTCTCTTTTCTCTTGTTATTACTGAAGTTCAAAAGAAAATAACTACAAAAGATCTTACAGCTGATGGCGTTACTGACCTTGTACATTTTCTACCTGTTACACCCTCTGTTATCCCATGGGGTAAACTTTTAGTGAAATGAAAAAACACCTGTCTGTTTACAATGAATTGTATTTTTATTGGAAAGTATCTGGACTGCATTCCTGAAAAAAAAAATGCTGAACGTAGACTGACCGTTTCGAAATTTAGTTTTGTTAGGCGCCTTGGGTCAGGGTATTATTGTTTTCTTAAGGGAAATGCAACCCACCGGGTTGGTCTAGAGGTAAAGTCGTTGCCAAAATCCGCTGTTTAACAGCTAATTTTCGGAGACGAAGGTTTCTGGTTCAAATCCTAGTAACGGTAGTTACTTTTATACGGATTGAATACTAGACAGTGGTTGCCGGTGTACTTTGATGGTTGGGGTTCATTTAACCATACTCTCTCAGGAATGGTCGACCTGAGTCTGTACAAGACTACACCTCATTTACACGTCATACATATCATTCTCATCTCATTGGGTCATGGGGTTGCTTATTGTTCTCAATTGAACCGAATGCAACGTACACAAATTAGGGATTATAAAAAATAAAAGGAAAGACTGGTCGTTTTGACTGAAAATTTTGGTTTTTGGTTTTTTATTACTTTCTCTTGCTCCGTATGATTATATAAGAAGTAAGAAGGAAAGTATTGTTTTCATGTCAATTTTGCGAAATCGAGTTTACACCAGATACATACGTTTTCAGACCACCTGAACCCAAAAAAACATGTTTTTTAGCGATTCGTGTGTGTGAAAACAAATTATCTGAAGGACGGAATATTATACGAAAATGAAACTCTGAATTTAAGTTAAGTACCACTAGAGGATGCGACACGAAACTTTTCATCAAAATTGGTCAACCGGAAGTAATGGTTTATTCATGTCTTTTTTAACTTTTTTGCGATTTTCTCAAAAACGGCTCATACGATTTTTTTAAAAATCGTCTCATTTACTAAATTTTTTATGCTCTACAAGATAAAGTAAGCGCTATGCCTGCTGAAATTCTTGGGGAGGCTGTGCTTATGTACAAATTTTTTTAAGTTTTCGGTCTGAATATCCATTTTAGGACCAAAGTTATGTAATCAAAGTTTTAGAAATACTCAGTAGAGTATTTCTACTGAGTATTTTGAAAAAAGTCGTGATAACTGGTCTTGTCATCTACTCCGAATGTCACCCAATAGACTTCCATTGCAGGATGGGAGTACAAACCTATAGGAAAACGAGATGTGGGAAGGCCGAGGAAAAAATGGATGCCGGAACAGGCCAATAGAGCCTAATCCTTGTAAGATGATGATGATGATGAAGTTTTAGAACATTTAAAAACCTACAACTTTTATTTCAATCTTTTTTTGTACAACGCTTAGTTTAGTGATAATTAGTGATTTTTCTGTTGTTTTTTTTTTAATATTTGGATGGAAACGATCAGAAAACGAAAACTAAAATTCTACGGACACCAGTAATATAGGTAATCGATGATAAAAGGTTAACAAAACACATTGTTTTTAAGGCATGAAACTGTATATCCAAGGAATCAGTTTTAAAGAAATCTTTAAAGATGTGAAGAAAATTAGAATAAATCGAAAAACATTATTATAAAAATCAAATTTAGATAATAGATTAATGGCGTAAAGAGTTTCCACGAAGAACAAAAACAAGACACCGGATAATGAAAAAATTATGAAGAAAAACCTTGTGAAAGATTGCTAAGAATGTGGGTTTGAAAATGTTCTATAAATGTCTAAAGTTACATGTTCTAAAATGCTCCTTAATAGAAAAAAATATTGATTTATAATGCAATTGAAAACTAACTTACTACAATTTAATTAACGATATAACTTAATTATAGTCAGATTTTTTTATCTCTATGTAAAAATGATCCTTCTGTTCTATTGTTCGTTACAACGGAATGAAATATTGCCTTCTGGATCCTTTCACGTAAGACCTGTGTTGCCAAGTCTTTCATTCGAAGTACATTCACCTAAACTGGCGGGAAAGCATTTTCCCGCCAATTGTCTCATTCTTGTCATCAATCGTTTCTAACCTTTAAACGTACTTCGTCAAATGTCCTTTTCTAAAAACATCCTTTTTATTGTTTGTACATTTGAATTTACTGTAGAATGTTTTTAAGTTGTTTTCTTTAACCGTTTTGTGAGGTTAAAATTTTGATTTTATTTTCTAATCCGGAATTTTCGTCCAGAACAGGGAGGTCGAGTGTTAAAATATTTGCCCTCGATCTGCTAGTTCCAGGGCTACAAAAATAGTTCTGTTCTTATCACCTTTTCAACCAATTATATGACTGAAGCATTCAAGAACAGATGAGTTAGAGGTGTGAAAGTCACTAGTCAGAGTTATCTCCTCCAAGAATAATGAATTTTATTAGGTATACAATCAGACCCTGCCCATAACAGACAGGTGGAGTGTCAAATTATTTACACTCAATCTGTTCGTTGCAGGGCTAAAATAAATAGTTCTGCTTCTTATCACATGGTCAGCCAATTAAATGACTGAATCATTTAAGAACAGAAGAGGTAAAGGTGTAAAAGACTCTAATCAGAGTTGTCTCCTCTGAAAGTAATGAATTTCATTATACAGCCAGACCCTGTGGTGAAGGAAGTGAAAGTGTCATTTGCAGAGTGGAAAATATGTGCTTTTCAGAGGGCCCGGCATGCTGATAAGCGTACTTTTCCACTCAGTGAGGAAGGCAATGGTAAACCACCTCACTCCTCGTTTTACTTAGTAAAACCTCTACAGGTTCAAACCAGCCTTTTGGCTGATGACCTAAACAACAACAACAATCAGACCCTGTGGTGAATGAAGTGAAGGTGTCATTTGCTGAGTGGAAAGTAGATGTTTTTCAATGGACCTGGTATTTTGATATGCGTACTTTTCCACTCAGTGAGAAGCAATGGTAAATCTCTCGTTTTATTTAGTAAACCTCTCGTGGTAAACACTCCTCGTTTTATTTAGTAAAACCTTTACAAGTTCAAACCAACCTTTCGACTGATATAAACAACAACGATGCTTTATTACGAAAAAGGAAGCAAAAGATTTTGTATGGAGAATTGAACCAGGAACTTTAAAGTTCAATAATCCTACTTGACGGATAAATTTGAATCCGTGCTTTCTCGACCTGTAACTAGTATGTTATAATTTTTAATCATGATTGTCTTAAATTTTATTTTATTTTATACATGATTACGCTATTATTACAATACAGTAACTTGACTTTTATAAAATCTGGTGTGAAACACTCACACGACTTTCTCTTAACAATCCAAATATTGAACAATAAAACCTAACATTAGAAATAAACAAAAACTAACCTCAAATAACATAATCTTATTTTAATCATGAATGAAAGACGCAAAATGAAAATCCATCTCAGTTTGGCTTAAAAATACGGAAAATCACTCTTTCACTCTAAACTAGGTTCTGTAGAGGAAAATGCTCTAAATAGGAGTTGTAGATCTTTCAATTGAATATAAATTTGATTATAAACTCTTTTGTCATTAAATGCAAACTAAGGCTGAAAATCTTAAAAAATTGATGCTTTTACTCATTTGTCGTGAGAAAAACACAGAAAATCGCTAATTGCCGCTAAACTAACATATGCGTTATACAAAACAAAAGTTTAGGATTTTAAATTCTCTACAACTTTTATTGTATACATTTTTGCGAGTCTCAATCTTTAAAAAAAACAATTCTTTTCGAGAAAACAACCTAACAAAGAATTTTAGCAGACATGGCCCCTACCCTATCTTGTAGAGCATAAAAAGTTAAGTATAGTCTATGAAACGATTTTTAAAAAAATCGTAGGAGCCGTTTTTGAGAAAATCGCAAAAAAGTAAAAAATGACACGAATAAACTACACACCCGGTTGACCGATTTTGATGAAAATTTTCGTGTCGGGTCTGGTAGTGGTATGTAATTTAAGTTTCAAGTTCGTACGATGTTCCATTCTTGAGATATTCTGTTCATACACAGACACACGCACACACACAGACCAATGGCTAAAGACATGTTTTTTGGGTTCAGAGGGCCTGAAAACGTGTAGATCCGGTGAAAATTCTATTTCTAAAAATCTGCATGGAAAAAATACTATACTTTCTTATTTATTCATATGTTGTTGTTGTTTAGGTCATCAGCCGAAAAGCTGGTTTAAACCTCTAGAGGTTTTACTAAGTAAAACAAGGAGTGAGCTGGTTTACCATTGCCTTCCTATCTGAATAGAAAAGTACGCTTATCAGCATGCCGGGCCCTCTGAAAAGCACATATTTTCCACTCTGCAAATGACACCTTCACTTCATTCACCACAGGGTCTGGCTGTATAATGAAATCTATTACTTTCAGAGGAGATAACTCTAATTAGTGTATTTTACACCTCTATACCTCTTCTGTTCTTAAATGATTCAGTCATTTAATGGGCTGACCATGTGATAAGAAACAGAACTATTTATTTTAGCCCAGCAATGAATAGATTGAGAGTAAATAATTTGACTCTCTACCTGTCTGTTTTGGGCAATTTATTCATATAGGCAAGAGAAAGTAAAAATTAATGAATTGAATACGGAAAACTTAGGTGACAGTGCAGAAAATATGAATTCAAAAATACACGAAGAAAAGTCATAGAAAAATTCTATAAACTGATATTAAAAATTCAATGTGGTTATACATAAATTACAGTAATATTGTATGTAATCTGGAATATGACGCAGTATGAATCACAAAAGATGGTTTCTACAGGAGTCTCTCTGAGCTAACTGACGCTAAAAGGTCATTGAACTTGCTCCAGCATTCGCACGACCCACGTGCGCGCGCGGGCAAATACTACTGCGTACACCTCCGCTTTTGTTTTGGTTTGTTTTAGCATGTTAGCATGTTTAGGTCTTCAGGGGTTTTGTCTTTTAATAATATTCTGCTTCTTATTACATTATTATATTTTCCTAATTTTATAGACTTTTCAAAAATTATAAACGGTGTTATTATCAATCTTAATTTTTAAACGACCCCTTAAGTACTAATAAAACTAAAAAATCTGGTGTGAAAGACTCACACGAGTTTCTCTTGCCAATGCAAATAATGCCCAATATAACCTAACATTAGTAATAAACAAAAAACCAACCTATAAAACATAACCTTATTTTAATCAAAAACAAAAGAAAAAAGAAAAAGAAAACAAAAGAAGAAAGACGCAAAATAAAAATCGACCTCAGTGTGGCGTAAAAATACGGAAAATCACTCTTTCACGCTAAACTAGGCTCTGTAGAGAAAAATGCTGAAAATAAAAGTTGTACATCGTTTAATTTCCTATAAATTTGATTATATACATTTTTGTCGTAAAATGCATACTAAGGGTGAAATCTAAAAAAAAACGATTTTTCACAAAAACCAGAAAATCGCTATTTACCGTTAAACTAAGCGTTATACACAAAAATGTTTGAAATAAGAGTTGTAGGATTTTAAATTCTCATTTTGTATTATATAAATGTTTACGCTAAAATGCATATTAAAGCCGTAATCGTAAAAAAACAATTTTTTACGTGAAAACTGCCTCACCAAGAATTTCAGCAAAATGGCGCCTATCCTATCTTGTAGAGCAGAAAAAATTTAGTAAACCAGGCGATTTTTAAAAAAATTGTAGTACCAGTTTTTGAGAAAATCGCAAAAAAGTGAAAAATTTCACGAATAAACTCCTACTTCCGGTTGACCGATTTTGATTAAAATGTTCATGTCGGGTCCGGTAGTGGTATGTAACTTAAGTTTCAAGTTCGTACGATGTTCCGTTCTTGATATATTCTTTTCACACGCGCACACACAGACCAATCGCTAAAAACATGTTTTTTTGGGTTTAGGAGGTCTGAAAAAGTGTAGATCCGGTGAAAACTCGATTTCGAAAAATCGACATGAAAACAATACTTTCCTTTCAGTATATTCATATAGACAAGAGAAAGTAAAAAACGTAACCCCAGAATTTTTATTAAAAGATAATGTATTTTTATGAATTGTCTTCTTAAGTCAATTTTTGTGAAATGCATCACTGTTTCATTAATGGACTATTAAGGCAGGTATACAAAAATAACAAACAAATTATTGTGGTTTCATATAATTTTAATATGTGTTAGGTCATCAGCCAAAAGGCTGGTTTGAACCTCTAGAAGTTTTAAAGTGAAACGAAGTTTACCATTGTCTTCCTCACTTGACTGGAAAAGTATGCTTATCACCATGCCAGGCCCTCTGAAAAACATCTACTTTCCACCCTGCAAACGACACCTGCACTTCATTAACCACATGCATTGGATGTATAATGAAATTCATCAATCATAGAGGAGATAACTCGGACTAGTGTCTTTTACACTTCAACCTCTTCTGTTCTTAAATAGCTCAGTCATATTATTGGCTGACCATGTGATAAGAAACAGAACTGTTTTTTGTAGCCCAAGAACTAACAGAGACAGTTCAAAATATTTAACTCTCCACCTGCCTGTTTTAGATTTATATACGAGGTGTGGCTGTTAAATAACGAAACTGACGAAAAAAATTTTATTTTTATTTTATACACAGTCACTTATTGTCACCTTCAATATGTACACTCCTTCTCTATCCCTACAACGCTCCATGCGAATTTTCCATTGTTAGAAACAGTGCTGGAAGTCATCATCTATCAGCTTCTTCAGGACACGTGCCGTTTTTTTTTTTACAGCTTCCACAGACCCAAATCTTGTCACTTTTAATGCAGATTTCACCTTAGGGAACAGGTAGAAGTCACATGGTGCAAGATCTGGTGAATAAGGTGGATGTTCTAACACTGAGATGCTGTACTTGGCTAGGAACCTCTTGACAGATAACGCGGAATGAGCTGGCGCATAATCTTGGTGAAGAACCCATGATTTTTCCTTCCACATTTCGGGGCGTTTTTTTCTTACTCTTTGACGTAGTTTAGAAAGTACTTCAAGGTAGTAATATTGATTAATTGTTTGACCTTCAAGAACCCAGCGAAGGTACACAATCCCATGGATATAAAAAAAATCATTATTGCTTTAAATTTTGACTTGCTCATTCGAGCTTTTTTGGCTCTCGGTGAAGTTCGGCTCTTCCAGTGCATGGATTGGCGCTTCGTTTCCGGATCATAAGTAAAAAACCACGTTTCATTACGTGTTATTATCTTCTACCTGTTCCGTAGGTTGAAATCTGCTTAAAAATGGACAAGATTTGAGTCTGTGGAAGCTGTAAAAGAGAAAGCAGCATGTGTCCTGAGGGAGCTGACAGAAGATGACTTCCAGCACTGTTTCCAACAATGGAAAATTTGCATGGAGCGTTGTAGAAATAGAGAAGGAGTGTATATTGAAGGTGATAATAAGTGATTATTTATAAAATTAAAATAAAATTTTTTACATCGTCAGTCTCGTTATTTAATAGCCACACCTCGTAAACTAGGTAAAAACGTTGTGTACAACTAAGGTATTACAATACAATAAAGAAAAAAATGGAGAAAAATTGGGAGAGGCAAGATATCCGGGTGTTTAAATCAGATATTATAAGAATAATAAACAAGGTATTTATATTACACATGCTTTTGCATGTGTTTCACATAAAATAGATTTACGTATTAAGAGCTGTAACACATGTTCTTTAAGACAGATTGATAAGTCTATATAGATCGGTACACCATATTAATAACAGACTGGAGAAAGGCCATTGACATCTGAGCGTTTGTTGTTGTTTTGCTCGGGATTTTATGTCCAACTCAACGAACCAAGGTCGGTGCCTGGCTCGATGATCCTCTTTTCTATCAACCACAACAATTTAACCAACCCAACCAACGCATCACAGGGGTACCAACATAACAGATATCTATTATGGGTTGTAGATAAAAAATAACTTTTATTATTAACTATTATTCGTAATACAACTAGAATCTAATGTGAAACACTCACACGACATTCCCTCCATTAATGTAAATTTTAAAAGAATCTGGTGTGAAACTTGCACAACTTTCTCTTGCCAATATAAAAAATGAACAATATAACCTAACATTAGTAATAAAACATTAGAAATTACCATAAAAACTAACCTCAAAAAACATAACCTTATTTTAATCATAAGTGAAAGACGCAAAATGAAAATTAACTTCAGTTTGGCTTCAAAATACGGAAAATCACTCTTTTACGCAAAACTAGGCTCTTTGGAGAAGAATGCTCAAAATAAAAGTTGTAGGTAGATCTTTAAATTTCCTATAAATTTGATTATACACTTTTGTCGTACAATGTAATACTTATTAGGCTGAAATCTAAAAGAAAAATCGATTTATTTTTACACGTTTCGTGAGAAAATAAACAGAAAATTGCTAACTACCGTTAAATTAAGCGTCAAACAAAACAATGTTTGGAATAAAAGTTGTAGGTTTTGATTTCTCTACAACTTTTGTTATATACATTTTTGCGCTTAAATGCATATTAAAGTCACAATCTTAAAAAACAATATTTTTACGAGAAAAAAACCTCCCCAAGAATTTTAGTAGACATGGCGTCTATCCTATCTTGTAGAGGATAAAAAAATAAGAAAATGAGGCGATTTTTAAAAAAATCGTAGGAGTGGTTTTTGAGAAAATCGCAAAAAAGTGAATAATAACACGAATAAACTACTACTTTCGGTTGACTGATTTAGAAAGAGTGATTTTCCTTATTTTTAAGCCAAATTAAAATTGATTTTCATTTGACGTCTTTCACTCATGATTAAAATAAGGTTACGTTTTTTGAGGTTAATTTTTTTGTTTAATTCTAATGTTTTATTACTAATGTTAGGTATATTGTTCATTATTTGCATTGGCAAGAGAAAGTCGTGTGAGTGTTTAACCAGATTTTAAAGATAATTTTAAACATTGACAATATAATTTTTTTAATGGCATTAAATAAAAATATTCTGCGCTGAACCTTTTGATTAGGGGAGGAAGTAACACTGATTGCTTGTAATTTTACCAGCCTTTGTTAGAAACTGATGCACTTTTCACAAATAACCTTTTGAAAGATTCAATGACGATTTTAAATTTTTTTCAAGTCTTCTACTGCGTGCTTGAAATTTGGTATGACTGGTTACATCGCTAATTTAACTGATTTTTTCGGAGCATTATACTTGATATGGGAAACTTTTTCCCGGATACTTCTGCTGCCTCTTTAATACAACGTTTTCTATTCCAAGGTTACGAAAACATTTTTGTACACATTTGCGTTAAATACAAAAAATAATTCAGTTTTTTTATAAATTCAAACAAAAAGTTTTAAGTTTTGAATATTCGAGTTTATTTTTTGTCATCAGTCTCTCGACTGGTGATGCAGTTCTCCAAGCTGTTCTATCTTGCGCAAGTCGTTACATATCTACAATTGTACATACCTTATAACACCCTACATCTTTTGTAATTTGCCTTAAATATTCTAACCTTTGCCTCCCCCTACAATTCACTCCCTCAGTATTATTACCCTCCATTATTGATAGACCAATACCTGGATGTCTTCAGATATACTCCACTACCTATCATTTCTTCTGGTAAGATGCTTCCATATACTTCGTTTTTCATCCACTCGTCTAAGAACCTCTAAATTACTTATCATGTCCACCCACCTAATATTTAACTTTTTTCTATAACAACACATTTAAAAAATTTCCACCTCTTTCTTTCTACAGCCCCTTTTACCCACGTTTCACTTCCGTATAATACTACACTCCAAACATAGTGTTTTAAGAAATTTTTATCTGTAAATCAATGTTTGTAGTCAATAAGCTGTTTTTCATTTCAAAGGCTTTTCTAGCTTGAACAATATTGTACTTTTGATATCACTTGTGCTTGTACCATCCTTTGTTATTTTACTCCATTGATTGCAGAATTCCCCAACTTCCTGTATCATTTCGTTGCGTACTTTTAAATTTCCTATCTGATCTAAAACACTTATGCTACTCCACAACATTGTCGTTTTGTTCTTATTAATTTTCATGACATATATATTCCAGTTAAGAATGGTAATTTTAACGTAAATTAACGAGTAAATTGCTAGGGAAACCAAATTTAATTTGAATTTAAAAAAATTCGAGTTATGGAAGTTCAACTGGTTTTGTTAGTAGTAATAGGCCTATTCGTTGCAAAATCCTGTATCACATCTTTTCAGGATGTGAAAATTTGTTCATTGTTTCATGTAAGCAATAATAATTTAAAAGATTGTTGCTAAAAATCTTGAAACATGTCATTCATTGGTAGGATTTGTTTTACGAGTGTTTGTTTACATGTTGTCCAACAGTTGATTGGCTGTGAAGTGCCATTAAAAGACGGACTAGAGGAAGTATAGACGGAACCAAAGAATAACAGTGGAAAGGAAGAAGAGCAAAGAACGGCGTGGGTCCGTTAGGAACATCACTACGAACCACACAAAACACCACAGGAGTCAAATACAGTTTCAAGGTCAGAGGGTCAATGACACTTGACGCTGCAAACTGTTTTCTAGAGGTTGTTGACTTCTTTCCTACTAAATCACTAGCCATTGTGACGTCATTAATAGTGTAATTTTCTTCTCTGTCCATTTTTTTAAAATTGCTCTTCAATTCGATCATATCTTGAATGTTCATCGTGGAACAACAACCATTTGGGGGAAAATTTAATACATTTAACTTTTATTTATTTAATAATGGTTCAGTTTTAACAATAAAAATCTGGTGTGAAGCACTCACACAAATTTCTCTTGCCAATGCAAATAATGACCAATATAACCTCACATTAAATATCTAAAAAAAACTAACTTTAAAAAACAAAACCTTATTTGAAACATGAGTGAATGATGCAAAATGAAAATCAACCTCAGTTTGGCTTTAAAATACGGGAATTCACTCTTTCACATTAAATTAGGCTCTGTAGAGAAAAATGCTTAAAATAAAAATTGTAGATCTTTTAATTTTTTATAAATTTGATTTTATACATTTTTATCGTAAATTGCATACAAGGCAGAAAACTTAAAAAATCGATTTTCACAGATTTTCATGAAAAAAATATTAGTTGATAATTACCGATGAACTAAGCGTTGTACAAAGAAATGATTGAAATAAAAGTTGTACGGTTTTAAATTCGTTTTTGCGCAAAAATTTATATAATAAAAGTTATAGAGAATTTAAAATCCTTCAACTTTATTTCAAACTTTTGTTTGTATAACGCTTAGTTTAGCGGTAATTAGCGATTTTCTGTTCTTTTTTTGACGAAAATTTGTAAAAAAAGATTTTTTTAAGATTTCAACTTTAGTATGTAATTACGACAAAAGTATATATAATCAACTTTATAGGAAATTAAATGATCTACAACATTTATTTAAAGCATTTTTCTCTACAGAGCCTAGTTTAGTGTGAAGGGTGATTTCCCGTATTTTAAAGCCAAACCGAGGTTGATTTTCATTTTGCGTCTTTTACTCATGATTAAAATGAAGTTAGTTTTTTGTTTATTTAAAATTTTTTATTACTAATGTTAGGTTATATTATTAATTATTTGCATTGGAATGAGAAAGTTGTGTGAGTGTTTCACACCAGATTTTTTAGTTTTAAGTTTTATCATTTGTTATCCATTCAGTCTTTTCAAACGAGATTTATATATCCTGTTTTTCCTGGCATTTTTTGAGCGTTTCTATTTCGTGTTCAGCTTGTTCTGTGTTTCCATCTTAAAAATTTTGGTTTGTAATAACAAAATATTTTACCCCTGTACGAATGACGCAAACCGTTTCGCTGCGTAGAAAGTAGACGAAGAGTTGCCAACCTAACATCGTTGAACAATTTGAGTCTTGCGCCGTACCGATTTGGTTAGGCTAACATGTTGACATTTTAAAAAATTTTCTTATTCAATATTAATTTCCTTCACCTTAATCTTTACCACAATTTATAATTTTTATCAAAATCCCAAGAAGTTCCTGGAAATAGATGACAGTAATTTTTACTTTTTCTTGCCTACATGAGAATATATAGGAAGGAAAGTATTGTTTTCGTGTCGATTTTTTGGAATCGAGTTTTCACTGGATCTACACGTTTTCAGACCCCCTGAATCTAAAAAAAACATGTTTTTGGCGATTGGTCTGTGTGTGTGCGCGCGCGTGTGCGAGGGAGGGAGGGACTGAGTGAGTGAGTGAGCGAGGGAGCGAGTGCGCGAATGAGAGTGTGTGTGTGTGAACAGAATATCTCTAGAACAGAAAATCGTGCGAACTTGAAACTTGTAATTGTGATACCACTAGAGGACTCGACACGAACATTTTAATCAAAATCGGTCAATCTGAAGTAGTAGTTTATTCGTGTCATTTTTTACTTTTTTGCGATTTTCTCAAAAACGGCTAATACGATTTTTTTTTAAGTAGCCTCATTTACTTCATTTTTTTATGCTCTACAAGATAGGATAGGCGCCATGTCTGCTGAAATTCTTGGTGAGGCTGTTTTCTCGTAAAAAAATTGTTTTTTTAAGAGTGCGGCTGTAGTATGCATTTAAACGATGTAGACAATTTAGTTTAGTGGTAATTAGCGATTTTCTGGTTTTTTCTTACGAAAACTTGTAAAAAATCGATTTTTTAAGATTTTAGCCTTAGCCATTGATTTTAGCCATTTTACGACAAAAGTGTATATAATCAAATTTATAGGAACTTAGAAGATCTGCAACTTTAATTTAGAGCATTTTTTCTACAGAGCCTAGTTTAGTGTGAAAGAGTGATTTTCCATATTTTTAAGCCAAACTGAGGTTGATTTTCATTTTGCATCATTCACGCATGATAAAAATTAGGCTATATTTATTGAGTTTTTTTTTTGTTTATTTCTGATGTTTTATTACTAATGATAGGCTATATTGGTCATTATTTGCATGGCAAGAGAAAGATGTGTGAGTGTTTCACACCAGATTTTTCGATATATATTACTTTCTCTTGCCCTATAAGAATATAAATGTGTTTAAGTCATCAACCGAGAGGCTGGTTTGAACCTGTAGAGGGTTTACTAAGTAAAACGAGGAGTGAGGTTGTTTACCTGCCTTCCTCACTGAGTGGAAAAATACGCTTATCAGCATGCCAGGCCCTCTGAAAAGCACATATTTTCCACTCTGCAAATGAAACCTTCACTTCATTCACCACAGGGTCTGGCTGTATAATGAAATTCATTATTTTCAGAGGAGATAACTCTGATTGGTATCTTTTACATCTCTACCTCTTCTGTTCTTAAATGATTCAGTCATTTAATTGGCCGACTATGTGATAAGAAACAGAACTATTTATTTTACTCCTGCAATTAACAGATTGAGTGTAAAAAATTTGTATCTTCACCTGTCTGTTGTGAGCAGAATGGATGTAGTTATAGAAAGAAAGTATTGTTTTCATGTCAATATTTCGAAATCGAGTTTTCATCGTATATACACGTTTTCAGTTATCCTGAATCCAAAAATACATGTTTTTAGTGACTGGACTGTGTTTTGTCTGTCAAGTAAACACTTGGAACTTAAGTCAGGTACCCGAAAAGTTAGGTTAAGTTAGGTTTAAGGGGACCCGACGTGAACAATTTCATGAAAATCGGTCAACCGGAAGTAGCTAGTAGTTTATTCGTGAATTTTTCACTTATGTGATTTTCTCAAAAACGTTTCAAATGATTTTTTTTAAATCGCCTCTTTTACTACTTTCTTTTTTGTTTAACGAGATAGGGTAAGCGCTATATATCTGCTGAAATTCTTGAGGGGGCTTGTCTCATAGTGTTTTTTCTTTTTTTTTTTAATTACGGCCTTAATATGCATTCTAGGGAAAAGGTGTATATAACAAAAGTTGTAGAACATTGAATCACCTACAACTTTTATTTCAAACATTTTTTTGTACAACGCTTAGTTAAGCGACAATTAAGTGATATTTTTTCATCAAAATCGTTAAAAATTTGGATTTTTACGATATAAGTTAGGTATAAGTTAAAAGATAAGTTAGTTTACGAACCAAAGAAATTTGAATAAAATATCACAGTGAGGAGAGGAAATAAATTAACAGAGAAACGAAGAAGAGAACATGGTTATATGTATTTAGAAGATTCAGGAGGAACCCGGCAAATGGCCGGGAGAAATAGAAGGAAACATGAAAGCATTAAAATTCTTACGCTCTCTTAAACAGGGAATAAATGTGAATTATAATTATAAATATTTATTTAAAGATTATAAAATCATTAAATTTTCATAGTCACGGTCAATAACAAATAAGGAATAATTTTAAAAGTTTTATTTAAATTAGCTGCCTTTTAAATATGACCATGATCCTTTGTTATTGGTAGATTTATAAACTAGGTCTATGTTATGTTTGTTGATATTTATTTATTTTATTTTATTTTTTTAACTTGAACCCGTAATGTTGTGTGTTATTACAAAAGGAGCTATTTAATTTATAATAATTGGTATGAACATTATAAAAAATATAGGTAATGATTATTTATAACGTCATGACCCAGTAAAGGAAGGTTTGTTTACAGTGTACACAGCGCACCTGTCGGTAGAGTTTGTAAACCTTACTACGAACTATTGATCGTCTCATGCACGTGCAACTAAAACCGAACCATCTTCTGTACCTTCGTGTTTTGAATGCTGCAACTTCCTAGATACAACCTAAAAAAACTTTTTTCATCAGAAATTATTTTTTTGAACATATTTATTATTAAAGTATTTCATAAATTTTTGTAAAATTATTAAATGGTGATGTCAAAGATATATACGAGGTGTGGCTATTAAATAACGAGACTGACGTTTTAAAAAATTTAATTTTATACATTATCACTTATTGTCTACTTCATTGTACACTCCTTCTCTATCCCTACAACGCTCCATGGAAATTTTCCATTGTTGGAAACACTGCTGGAAGTCATCTTCTGTCAGCTTCTTCAGGACACGTGCCGCTTTCTCTTTTACAGCTTCCACAGACTCAAACCTTGTCCCTTTTAATGCAGATTTCACCTTAGGAAACAGGTAGAAGTTACATAATGCAGGATCTGGTGAATAAGGTGGATGTTCTAACACTACGATGCTGTACTTGGCTAGGAACCTCTTAACAGAAAACGCGGAATGAGCTGGCGGATTGTCTTGGTGGAGAACCCATGATTTGTCCTTCCACATTTCGGGGCGTTTTTTCCTTACTCTTTGACGTAGTTTAAAATGTACCTCAAGGTAGTAATATTGATTAATTGTTTGACCTTCAGGAACCCAGTGAAGGTACACAATCCCATGGGTATTAAAAAACCAATAATTATTATTTTAAATTTTGACTTGCTCATCCGAGCTTTTTTGGCTCTCGGTGAAGTTCAGCTCTTCCAGTGCATGGATTGGCATTATATTTCCGGATCATAAGTAAAAGACCACGTTTTATCACGTGTTATTATCTTCTACCTGTTCCCTAAGGCAAGGAAATCTGCATTAAAAGGGACAAGATTTGAGTCTGTGGAAGCTGTAAAAGAGAAAGCGGCACTTGTCCTGAAGGAGGTGACAGAAGATGACTTCCAGTCTGTTTCCAACAATGGAA
Organism: Catonia carolina; assembly: GCA_035578175.1. Classification (NCBI taxonomy): domain Eukaryota; kingdom Metazoa; phylum Arthropoda; class Insecta; order Hemiptera; family Achilidae; genus Catonia; species Catonia carolina. Next base: position 16,312,880 of record JAQMRL010000014.1, on the reverse strand, counting down.
AATTCGCATGGAGCCTTGTAGGGATAGAGAAGGAGTGTATATTGAAGGTGACAATAAGTGATTGTGTATAAAATTAAAATTAAATTTTTTACAATGTCAGTCTCGTTATTTAATAGCCACACCTCGTATATCAACATTACTATTTATTATTCTTTATAAATTGCCCATAACAGGCAGGTGGAGTGTTAAATTATTTGCACTCGATCTGCTAGTTCTAACTCAACAATAAATAGTTCTGTTTCTTATCACGTTGTTGTTTAGGTCTTCAGCCGAAAGGCTGTTTTGAACCTGTAGAGGTTTTACTAAGTAAAACGAGGAGTGAGATATTTTACTCTTGCCTTCCTCACTGAATGGAAAAGTACGGTTATCACCATGCTGGACCCTCTGAAAAGCACATATTTTCCACTCTGCAAATATCACCTTCACTTCATTTACCATGGTCTGGCGAATAATGAAATTCATTACTTTCCGAGGTGATAACTCTGATTAGTGTATTTTACACCTCTACCTCTTCTGTTCTTAAATGATTCAGTCATTAAATTGGGTGACCATGTGATAAGAAACAGAACTATTTATTTAAGCTCTGCAACGAACAGATTGAGTGTAAATAATTTGACACTTAACTTGTGTGTTATGGGCTTTTTTATCACATGGTCAGCCAATTAAATGACTGAATTATTTAAAAATAGAAGAGGTAGAGGTGTAAAATACACTAATCATTGTTATCTCCTCTGAAAGTAATGAATTTCATTATACAGCCAGACCCTGTAGTGAATAAAGTGAAGGTGTCATTAACAGGCTGGAAAATGTGTATTTTCAGAGGGTTGATAAGCTTACTTTTCCACTCAGTGATGAGGAAGACATTGGCAAACAACCTCACTCCTCGTTTAACTTAGTAAAACCTCTTGAGGTTCGAACCAGCCTTTCGGTTGATGACCTAAACGTCAACAACAACTTTGATTTTATACAATTTCGCCGTAGAATGCGGATAAGGTCTTTAAAAAAAAAATGTAACCACGAGAGTTCAGTCCCCTATGAATTTTAGGAGATATACCCACATTATAGAGCACAAAAAATATACCTAAAGGAGGTTATTTTAAAAAAAATCGTAGAAGTTTTTAAGAAAGTCGCAAAAATTTAAAAAATCGCGTGAATACACAAAGACTTCCGTTTGACCGATTTCAATGAAAATGATCGTGTCGTCTCCCATCATAGTACCTGACTTAAGTAGTACCTGGCTTAAGTTCTAATGACTCAAGCAGTTAAGAACAGAAAAGGTAGAGGTGTAAAAGACATTAGTGACAGTTATCTCCTCTGAGAGTAACGAATTTCATTGTACAGCCAGACTCTGTAGTGAATGAAGTGAAGGTGTCATTTGCAGGGTGGAAAGTAGATGATTTTCAGAGGGCCTGGCATGCTGATAAGCATACTTTTCCACTCCGTGAGAAGGATAATTGTAAATCACCTCACTTCTCGTTTTATTTAGTAACGCCTCTGGTGATCAAATTAGCCTTTAAGCTGATAACCTAAACAACAACTTTGATTATATACAATTTTAGCGTAAAATGCGGATTAAAGCTGCAATCTTTAAAAAAATTAACCAAAAGAGTACAGTCCCCTTCAAATTTCAGCAGACATACCGCTATCCATATTGTAGAACACAGAAAATGTAGTGAAAAAGTAATTTTAAAGAAAATCGCGTGAATACACTACGACTTCCGTTTGACCGATTTTAATGAAATTTTTGTGTCGTGTCCCATCATAGTACCTAACTTAAATTAAAAGTTTCAACTTCGTGTGATTTTCCGTTCTTGAGTTTTTCGCACACCAACACACCAAGCGGCGAAAACTCGATTTCTCCTTCTCTTTCCCTTCATCCTCCTCCTCCTTCATCTTCTGCCCCTCCTCCTCCTCCTCCATCTACTTCTGCTCCTCCTGCTCTTCTTCTTCTGCTCCTTCTACTCCTCCTTTTTCTGCTCCTCCTCTGCTTCATACTCCTTCTTCTTCAGCTCTTTATTCTCCTCTTTATTCTGCTTTTCCTCCTCCTCCTTCTTCGTCTCTATCCGTTCTTCCTTGAAGGTTCAAAATTTCCTCCTGAGAATCACTAACTTCCTCGGCGTCTCCAGTCCTAAAAAATGGTGAAAAATCAAATTATTTTTCATTTCCAATACTTTTTGGATTTTCCTGTCGTAGTCTACTATTTATAGTTCTGGATTTTTAAGAAAATTTCAATTTTTGTGGATTGTAGAAAATTTAAAAACCTACAACTTTTATTTAAACATTTCTTTGTATAACGCTTAGTTTAACGGTAATTAGTGATTTTCTGTTTTTATTTTCATGAAAATCTGTAAAAAACAATGGTTTTTTTAAGATTTCGGCCTGAGTGTGTATTTTACGATAAAAGTGCATATAATCAAATTTATAGGAAATTAAAAGATCTACAACTTTTATTTAAGCAATTTTCTTGACAGACCCTAAATTAGCGAGAAAGAATGATTTTCCATATTATTAACACAAACTAAGGTTGATTTTAATTTTGTATCATTTACACATGATTAAAATTAGGTTACGTTTTTTGAAGTGATTTTTTGTTTATTTAAAGTCGCATCAACAGCTTGATCATTAGCGATTACGGTGGATTAAGAATCTGTAATGATGGGTTTTTTGCACGTAATAATTTCCAGCCGGGAATCGAACCCGGGACCTCCGATTAGTACGCTGGCGAGCTGTCCTCTATTTTTCCGTTTAATTTGTTACGTCGTTTAATAATTTTAGGTTATATTGTTTATTATTTGCATTTGTCAGAGAAAGTCGTGTGAGTGTTTCACACCAGATTTTGTTTATAAGTAATTTGGTACCAGTAATTTATTTATATTTAAAAATATATATTTTACAATTTATATACGAAGAAGCAACAGTGTTATTGTCAATTTAAAAAAGTAAGGTTATGTTTTTGTTTAAAGATCGGTTTTTCAAGTTGGCAGCACTGCTGTGTTTGTATCGATCAGCTGTACGAAGTATGAAATTAGGGCAAGCATCAGTTTGTTGTAGGTGACCCCCAAATAGATATCTGCGCCCTAGTCCCGGGACTTTCTGGAATATTAGGTCAACGCGTGCTCCATTTTAGAGCTCTCTTAAAATCGCTATATAGTTCTCTGTACTACATTGTCTGACCCGTTTACATCACAATACCTGTAACACGTCTGGTATTAATATCCCTTCGTAATTAAATTTAAATCTATTTTAAGATAACAATATAGTATTATTTTATAAAAATATATTTAAATTTTAAATGTTTATAACTAAAAATATATATTTGTGTTTTACAATGTTGTTGTTTAGGTAATCAGCCGAAAGGCTGGTTCGAACCTCTAGAGGTTTTATTAAGTAAAACGAGGTTAACCATTGCCTTCCTCACTGAGTTGATAAGTATGCTTATCAACCCTCTGAAAAGCACATATTTCTATCCTGTAAATGACACTTTTCACTTCATTCGCCACGGATCTGGCTGTATAATGAAATTCATTACTCTTAGAGGAGATAACTCTGACTTGTGTCTTTTACATCTCTTCCTCTCCTGTTCTTAAATGATTCAGTCATTTAATTGGGTGACCATTTGATAAGAAACAGAACTAGTTTTTCTAGCACTGGAACTAGTAGATCGAGTGCAAATAATTTAACACTCCACTTGTCTGTTATGGGAAGAATATAAATGTATAGGGAACGAAAGTATTGTTTTCATATCGATTTTTCACCAAGTATACATGTTTTTCAGGCCGTCTAAACAAACAAAAAAACATATTTTTAGCGATTGGTCTGTTTGTGTGTGAAAAAATATCTCAAGACGAAATAGCCCACGAAGTGGAAACTTAGAACTTAACATGTAGGTATTGTTTTTAAGATTCCGGACTTAATATGCATTTTAGGGCATAATTGTATATAATCAGAGTTGTAGAAAATTTAAAAACCTACAACTTTTATTTCAAATATTTTTTGTACAACGCTTAGTTTAGCTGTAATTAGTGATTTTATATTTTCATCAAATTCAAAATATTGGATTTTTTTAAGATTACGGGTTTATTATGCATTGCACGATAAATGTGTATGGGAAATTAAAAAGTCTATAACTTTTACTCATAAGAATTTTTCTCTACAGAGCCTAGTTTGGCGGCAATTATTGATTTTCCGTAATTTTAGTAATTTATTTCAAATCAAAAACTGTAATAACATTGACTTTCATCCCTTCTAAATTTTCTGGTCTGGTTCTTTACCGTCATCGATTTTCTTTTCTCTCCAGAAAGCTTTCATTTTTTTCGGTTTTAATATTTTAAACTTTTTCCAAAAATCCTGCTTTTTTCCTTTTATCCCTTCTTCTAATCTCCTCTATTTCTAATATTTTTTCATATATTCTGATCTGGACTTTTTCACCATTTTTCTGTGGTGTTTTTCCAAAGAATTTCTGAAATCTCCGCAGGAAATGCCAATCCATATACTTTGCTTTATTAAAATATTCAGTGTTTGTTAAATCATAGTATTTTTTTTGTTTTTTTCGCTGAAATGAATAATTTTATTTAAACTGTTCTTTTTATTATTGTGCCCACAAAAATCGATTTTTTTGTAAAGTTGTTTTTTAAATTTACTTCATCGTTTTTTTAATTTTGTATTTTTCGGCACGCTGTATAACGGTATTCTCAAAAATAGTATTTTTGTTTGGATTTTGCGTAACTGGTTTATTTGCTAACTTTCGCGTTCGATTCCCGGTCATTTTTTCTCACTTATTTTCACCTTCCAGGCTTTATTGTCTGTATAAGTCTTAATACAACCAAAACAGTTAACGTAAAATAAATAAATAAAAGGTTCTATTTTGCTTTTTATCTCGAAGAACAAAGGGAAAACCCCAGGGATTTTTTTTTTTTAGAAAAAGCTATTATTTTTTACTAATTTCAAAGTAGTATTCCTATTTTAGAATGGCTAAACTATTTTAGAGATTTAACAGTTAAGCTATAAAATTATCACCGAATTGGTAAAATAAAGGTAAAATCGTCGCCGCGAGTCAGCTTTTTAACCGCTGATTTTCAGGGATCAAGGTTCTGTAGTTCAAATCCTAATAAAATTAATTACTTTTATACGGATTTGAATACTAGACAGTGGTTACCGGTGTACTTTGATCGTTTAGGTTTAATTAACCACACTTAATGGTCGGCCTGAAACAATACAAGACTACACTTCATTTACATGCCATACATGTTATCCTCATCTCATTGGGTCATGGGGTTGCTTATTGTTTTTAAATTGAAAAGATTGCAATATTCACATGTTAGAAAATAACAGGCAGGTGGAGTGTTAAATTATTTGCACTTGTTCTGCTAGTTCCAGGGCTATAAAAAATAGTTCTGTTTCTTATCGTATGGTCAGCCAATTATATGACAACTATTTCAGAACAGAAGAGGTAGAGGTGTAAAAGAAACTAGTCAGAGTTATCTCCTTTAACAATAATGAATTTCATTATACAGCCAGACCATGTGTTGAATGAAGTGAAGTTGTCATTTGTAGAGTGGAAAGTAGGTGCTTTTTAGAGGGCCTGGCATGCTGATAAGCATACTTTTCCAATGGCATACTAACTCACTCCTCGTTTTACTTAATAAAGCCTCTAGAGGTTCAAACCAGCTTTTCCGCTGATAACCTAAACAACAGAACATTACCGTATGAAAGAAAGCTCAAAATAAGAAATTTAAAAAAAACCTGTTTACTGAAATAATTTTCAACTTTAAGCTGCAATTTTCGTTCAAAATTTCATTTAAATCTAATATTTTGAAATAGTTTAATTATTCCAGTGTAGTAAACGATTCTGGTATAGTTAAATTATGACAAATTTAAATTTACATCAATCAATTTTTTGTAGCTTGACAATTATCTTTTAATGTTAATATTATTCTAAACCAACATCAGAAGGAAAATTCTCCATATTTCTAGTACAAAAAATAGTTCTGTTTCTTATCATAGGTCAGCCAATTATATGACTGAAGCATTTATGAACAGAAGAGGTAGAGGTGGAAAGTGGATGCTTTTTGGAGGGCCTGGTATGCTGATAAGCATACTTTTTCACTCAGTGGGGAAGGCAACGGTAAACCACCTCACTCCTCGTTTTACTTAGTGAAGTCTTGGAGTTTCAAACCAGTATTTGAGCTGATGATTTTAGCAACAATATTTCCAGTACCGACTTTTATTTTTTTTGTCATTCGTTCACATTTTACTTTCACTAGTTTAAATAAACATCAAGAAAGTACGGGTAAAATTTAAAAAATGACGTGTGCTTTTAAGTTCAGAATATTTTCACTCAGTTTTCCTTTTTATTACCTTCATAAATACATTTTTTATATATTTTTCTCTCTTTGAAGTGTTCAAGCGAAAAGAATTATATTTAACATATTGACATTAAATTGATTAAAATGCTGTCATTTGCAGATTGGTTTCATGTCATTATAATGTGTCAGCAAAGTAGTTTTTTATAAGCCACTGTAGGTGATCAAAACCGCTCTTGTTTCAATATATTACTGGAATACTTTAACTTCTCTTTTAGATATCACAGATTAAAAAAAGTGGTGTGAACACTCACATGACTTTCTCTAACTTTCTGAAAATTTCTGAAACTGACTTTCTGAAAATAATGAACAATGTAACCTAATATTTAAAGTAAACAAAAAACTAACCTCAAAAAACATAACCTTATTTTAATCGTGAGTAAATGATGCAAAATTAAAACCAACCTTAGTTTTGCTTAATAATTCGGAAAATTACCATTTCACGCTAAATTAGGCTCTGTAGAGAAAAATGCTTAAAACAAAAGTTGTAGATCTTTTCATTTCCTATAAATTTGATTATATGCATTTTTGTCGTAAAGTGGATACTAAGGCTGAAATCTTTAAAAATCCATTTTTTACAATTTTCTTGAAAAAAAGCAAAAAACACATATTACCATTTAACTAAGTGTTATACAAAGAAATAATTGAAATAAAAGTTGTAGATTTTTAAATTGTCTACAACTTTGATTGTATACTCTTTTGCCCTAAAATGCATATTAAGGCTACAATCTTAAAAAAAAAACAATTTTTTTTGTACAAGAAAACAGCCTCCCCAAGAATTTCAGCAGATATGGCACCTACCCTATCTTGTAGAGCATAAAAAATATAGGAAATAACACGATTATAAAAAATATCATAGTCATTTTTGAGAAAATCTCAAAAGATTGAAAAATGACACGAATCAACTACTACTTCCGGTTGACCAATTTTAATGAAAATGTTCGTGTCAGGCCCCGAAGTGAAACCTATCGTAAGTTCTTAGTTTCAACTTCGTACAATATTCCGTTCTTGAGATATTTTGTTCACATGGACCAATCGTTAAAAACATGTTTTTTGGGTTCAACGGACTGAAAACAAGTATATCTGGTGAAAAATTGACATGAAAACAATATTTTCCTTTTCTATGATATTCATATCGGGAAAAGATAGTAAAAAATAACTTGGTTACTTGTGAACTTTGATGTTCAATTAACTATACTCTCTCAGGAATGGTCTGCCTGAGTTTGTACAACACCTCATTTACACATCATACATATAATCGTAATCTCATTGGGTCATGGGATTATTTGCTATTGTTATAAATTGAAGTGGTTAACTGCGAAAGCGTAAAAAGCTTCCAGGTTATGTATCAGATCACTTCAGTGGGCACAAGAGTGTTGTGCCAATAAAAAGTTGTATTGTGTGATCGAAGATCGCTTTATGTCTTATCAGCTTTCATATCGCTTCAGTGAGCACCACGCGTAAGGTTTGTGTTGTCAAGGTGTTTCAGCGTTTCAACATTCATATTAAATAGCAGATATAAAATTTTCTATTGATCATTTTTTGGGGGAAATGTGTCACATGTAAAGCTTTCGATTGTCAGAAATTTAGAGAATTAATTTATCAAATAGTCAAGACAATGGGGTGTTTACATGAATTTATATATATTTAACATTTTCTACGTATATAAGTTCGTTAGAAATATACCTATTCAGGTTAAATTTACTTCCGATTCGAAATGATAAACAGATTTTCACACTTAATGGAATTATAAATGACATTACTGGATTTGCTCTTTCGATCAGTGTAATTTAATTCAATATTTATTAAAATTAATTAATATGAAAATAAATTTTGTGAGTTAATTTTTAAAAATTTCTTTTCAGGCGAATCGTATGGTATTTCAGTGCACCTGGCCAGGATGTCTTGTCATTACAACGACGTGTTCTGCTATAGAAGCACATGTTCGAAAAGCTCATCTTGCGTAAGTTTACAAAAAAAACCATGCTTTCTCTATAATGAAGTTCCAGAAGTTTGTAGTAATTAATTTTTATAAATTATTTCATTTCTTTATTGGAAAAATTGTGATATTATAATAAATCTTTTTTATAAAATATCTTGTTTAGGTCAACAGCTGAAGTGCTAGTTTGAACCTCTAGAGGTTTTACTAAGTAAAAACAAGGAGTGAGGTGGTTTACTATTGCCTTTCTCACTGAATTGAAAGAGTATGCTTATCAGCATGCCAGACCCTCCGAAAAGCACCCATTTTCCACCCTGAAAATGACACCTTCAGTTCATTCACCAAAGGCTTTGACTGTATAGTGGATTTCATTACTTTCAGAGGTGATAACTCTGACTAGTGTCTTTTACACCTCTATCTCTTCTGTTCTTAAATAGTTCCTTCATATAATTGGCAGACTATGTGATAAGAAGCAGAACTATTTTTTGCAGCCCTGGAACGAACAGATTGAGTGCAATTAATTTAACACTCCACCAGCTTGTTATGGGACCTTACAAAATATATATGATGCTTAATTTCAGTGCAAAAATATTTGTCATTATTGTTTTCATCTTGTTTGTAGCAGTCATATTCAATCTTAACTTTTTACAGCAAGTGCTGTAGAAATTTGTTACTGTGATTTGCAAGTGTTTTATATGCAAGTTCTCAGGAATCTATAACAAAATATCATAGTAAAAAAATTTCCTGTGCGCGTGCGCTAACTGAAGATTGGGAAAGAGTTCTCTCCCTTAACTGCCTCTTTGTGATAATTGGAGCAGCCATGCGATAGCACAGATAGCACAGGTAGTTAGTTTGCAGTAGTTGGTTGTGATAGTTGTTACTGGTCAGCGATGATTAACAACTGGATCAATATTAAGGGAATAGTATCAATGCACAGGAGTGGTAGTGGTGAAAATAGTACAAGCAGAGCAAATCATGTCTTTCAAGTTTTATTTTTAAATTGTAAAATAATAGTTCTGTTAGTACTATTTTGTTAACTGTGCCACATAATAATCTATATGTAGACAGCCTCTGTACCGTAGTGGTAGAGTTTTAGCCTACAATGCAGAGGTTCGATTCCCAGCTTGGTCCTGGAATTTTCAGAAGTTAAAACTCATTAAAGTCACTAATAACCAAGCTGTTGATGCAACTTTAAATGAGCTAAAAAAATTGATACAATAAATTTTATAAAAAGTTGATATTCTTTTCATTTTTTATAGTTTAAAGATTTGTTGGTAAATTACTGTATTTGGTAACTAAATCAGCTGTTAAACAGCTGACTTGTGGTGACAACGTTACTTCTAAAGAATTCTCTTCAAAGAATTTAGTAAAGTTTCCACTTAAAGTTTAAAACTAATAAAGAGAGATTCAGTAAACTTTATAGCTTAAAATTATGACGAATCAGAAATTTCAAAAAGTAAAAAAAACATTTCCTGATGTTATCTTAATGGTATTTTTCATATATAATTAATTTTTTTTTCTTTATTTAGGAAAGATGACGAATGTTGCATGGATGATGATCACGAAGAAGAATTTTATTACACAGAAGTCGAGCTTGGATTGACTTCATCACCACCTACGTTATCTCATAGAGATATGGCACGTCCGCCTCATGAAGGTGAGGCAACCTTCACACGTATGTTTTGTAAGAAGAAATTAAAAACCGTTATGAATTTTTATTCTATATGTAGTTAATTTTGCATTATCTTCGTTAGGTTAGGTTAGTAATACGTGAAATAAAGTTCGGATTTATCAGTTGTATGTATCAAATAATATATCAATTTCCAATCCTGATAATAACGAAATTTGAACGTCATTGTTCTTATGACTAAAATGAAAATTTTATTTTTTATTATTGTCGGATGTTATGTTCTGATATTATTTCGTTAACTCAGAAACTGAATCTTCGGTAAATATTCCTTTTAAGAAAAATAAAGTAGATTTTTTACAAGAGTTATTTGTAAAATAAAAGAACGTTTTCATTTGACAAGCGTTACAAAATCCCCTTACCATTCCCACCACCTGGCCAATGACTTCTGGCAATGAATGCAGACACATTTAATGTGTGAAAAATCAATTTTTTTTTAAAGATTTCGGCCTTAGCATGCATTTTACAACAAAAGTGTATATAATCAAATTTATAGGAAATTAAAAGATCTACAACTTTTATCAAAGCATTTTTTTCAACAGAGCCTAGTTTAGTGTGAAAGAGTGATTTTCCGTATTTTTAAGCCAAACAGGTTGATTTTAATTTTGCATCTTTCACTCATGATTAAAATAATATTATGTTTTTAGATGTTAGATTGTAGTTTGTTTCTAATGTTTTATTGCTAATGTTAGGTTATATTGGTAATTATTTGCATTGGCAAGAGAAATATGTGTGAGTGTTTCACTCCAGATTTTTGTGTTTATTTTCACATCCAGAATCAGTTACTGAAGTTTGGCTAGTTCATCGCAAAACACCTGCATGTATAATATAACATGCATGGTTTTTTATATTTACTATTGATATTATGAAAGAGTTTTCGCAAAATCAATCTTAGAATTCGTGAGACTTCGCAAAAAGATTGTGGTAGTATTTTTATCAATATCCTGTACTTCCAGATCCTTGTTAACATCCTTATACCGATTGGTTCAAATCTTCCTAGTTGTATTAAATTAAAATTTACTTTTTTTCAGATCCAGAATATCAGAAGAGCTTAAATTCAAGTTTCTCAAATATTGGACAACAAATTGCTCGTCCTATCAATATTCCCGGAGGTTCAACTGTACCTCAGTGGTCATTGTCTGCGACTACATCACCTGTAAGTTTTTTTAAACGTACTATAAGTATTTATGTGTAAATAAAATTTTTTAACAGGAAATTCATTGTAGATTATTAAGTGTTCAAATTCAAAACCGGCAAATGCCAGGGATGGTCGGTAAGGTTCAACAGGGAATAAATGACAACCGATTCACAAAACAGTAGACCTTAGGTATCAGATAAATGGTTTAAAGAAGTCTGAAAGGATACTGAAAAAACCGGAATGAACCGAACCAAATTCAGGTAACTAAATACAAATTTTAAGGGCTTCTATGAAGAGTAAAATCGGAACACTGGGTGGATAGAAGAAAGGTGAGTAGCCTACAGTGAGTGAATGCTGCGAATGGTGGCCCCTACTGTCAATGACCAACAAAAAGAAAATTTTCTGATTCCACAATTGTGTCCTTCACATCATCTTGGGTTTCCACTACAAAATTCCAAATTCCATTGTACGGAACATGTTTTGACCACTTCGTTTCATGACTACATCCACAACATGTCCAGAAATCTTCATGAGTGGGGAACGACGTCTGACATCGACAACATCAGAAATATTTATGGAGTATATCCACCAGAGATTTTTTTGACCCTGCCATTCCATGACTATTTGAGGTGATGTGACTTCAAGCCGGGTTGAACACATAATTATGTATATCAACGGTAGTCTGCCCGCCCAACTGAGTTTTTCATGATGTTAATTTTTTGTTAATACTGTGGAAAACCAGGAAACCATTCTTTAATACAAATGTTCATATTTATATTGGTCGCTAATTCCCTTGCGTTTTCTGATCCTGAAACTGGATTTTTCTTCAACTACCTGTCGGAAAGGTTCTCAATGAAGGACCCTCGTCCCATCATCTCTCCCCATTTGACCAGATGGTAATCCCCATGATGTCAATGGTAACATCTTCTTTCAGTTTCAGAATCTGAGCTGCAAAACGAGTTTCCAGAAACATCTAAAGTCACCTCATGTGGTTTAAAAATGGCTCAAATGAGGGAAAAAATACTGATGGAAATTTTACGTTAAAATTTCTTTTGAAAAAATGAAGACTTTTAATTTTTTATGCACTTTGAGGAAATATAGGTATTAGTATAGGTACATTACATCAAAACCGACACCCCAAAGAAAATTTTTATCTGTGCCACTGCTTATATTAAAACTTTTCCATGTTATCTGGATTGGGATCAATGCCATCTTGATAACGGTTGTTTACTATTTATAATTTTAAAATAATTATTTATACAGAAAAAATGTATATTATATATTTTGTTTATTACAGAATTCCCCACAAAAACATCTGAAACTATCAGTATCTGCACCTACAACAAAATTACCTAGCAGTCCTACGAGAAAAATGAGAGGCGAAACGAAAAAATGCAGAAAAGTTTACGGAATGGAACATCGAGAACTTTGGTGCACTCAGTGCAAATGGAAAAAAGCTTGCACTCGATTTGGCGACTAAACAAGGTTCTTTTAAGAGTTATGACATGACAAGAAATTTAAAGTACAACTTTATTGTGTATTATATATCGTATTTATTATAAATACATTAATTTTTTAGTTGATTTATTTTATATAATACACAATAGTTATTAAAGAAAATAATCATTGAATTTGTAATAGTATGTGTGTTACGATGTAAGAATGTACTACGTATTTAAGATTATTAGATTCCAGTTCATTGTAAATGTGTTTGTCGCTATACGTTATTTTATATAACGGACAATATAATCAAGTACATATAATGAAGTATGTACTTATAAAAGCAATATTATATTGTATCGTTAAACTAATTACTAAAATCGCAATATAAAATTTTATATATTTTTAATACTTTCAAAAAAATTTATTTAGTTTAATCTTGTTTAAATTTGGTTTTTTTATATTTAAAATCTCTGTTGAGGTTGAATATTATTGCAGTTGACCCCCGTACTATAACAATGTAATATTGGTTTCGGAAAAATAATCGGTTCTGTAAATTTGTTGAAACTTTATGATTGGTCAGTTCTTTATTAATTTTTATACACAAGGTGGTATCTTTCACGAGTGTTGATCAGTTATAAAGAAGTTTTTAGGGTATATTGACACAAAGATTATATTTTTTTGTATTTAACAAAATTGGGTGAGCGCCCAATAAGTAACACCAGGGGCAAGCAACTTTGTATTGTGACCAGATGACAGTCATTTGTGAACAAACTCTACTGGGGGTCCCTGTTCTCACTCATTCCTAATTTACGTCAAAAATACAGCGAAAAGTAGCGAATGAATTGGGTAGTTGTCTATACTGTACAGCTCCTGATGAGAAATAATAGCAAAAAAACCCCTTCAGGCCAACCCGATCAGTCAGCTGGTAGAAATTTGCTATTATTTGTTAAGTAACACCAATTGGGAATGCCACTTTGTATGGTGACCAAGCTGATAGTCGTGTAAACAAACTCTACTGTGTGTCCCTGTCCAAACTCATGCTTAATCCTTCATCTGGCCCATTGGTGTAATGGTTAGCGCAACTGGCTTCTACGCCGGGGTCCTGGGTTTGATTCCAGGTCAGGTCTAGCATTTTTTCATCACTCATTTTCATATATCATCATTCTCCACCTTCTGCATTAGCAGAAATTGCAAAACAGTCAGACGTAAAACAAAAATAAATGTCTAATCCACGTCAAAAATACAGCAAAAAGTAATAACCGAATTAAGTGGTTGTCAATAATGTACATTTCCCGATGAGAAGTAAAATCAAAAAAATTACCAAAAAAACAAAATATGTATTTTACACAATTGATAAGATGTATTAAAAATCATACAAACGTTGAGGGTTGTAGACAAGACTGCATGAATGCGACAACCTTTTCACTTCTGGTTTTGTTACTTGCCTATTTGGTTTCTTATGTTAAACATTTCTTGACGCCAATGACATCATGTAGTCCATTTTGTTCTTCGACTCAATCAATTGAAAATCAACTACAACTCTGGTAAACCGCTCTTTGTTGTGATAATGTTAAAGTATCATTGAAAAAAAATTCCAACCCCTTTCAATTTATTATTTTGTTTTTTAATTCACAAACTGTTTTTTAAGTTTTGTATAAAAATATTCACATATTTAATATTTTATAAGTATATATCACATAGTTTTACATGTTTGATTTGGCGTTGTAAAGATAGGTTGTGAACCCGTCACAAATTGGGGGTCTACTGTATAAGTTAAAGGCATCCAAATTTAGAACTTCGTGGTAATATGATTACAATTTAATATATTAAAAAAAATGACTATAGTTATTTTAAAATTATGCAACTGGAAATCAAATTTTAATCTTAAAAAGATTAATCGCGTGTAATTATGTGAACTAAAAAGAAAGTTTGTGTCTATTGTATGAGATCAAAAATTAAAGTATTAAAAAATACTTTTAAAAAGTTATTAAATCATCGATCGAAAAAAGTATTGAAATACCAGTGATATTTATATAAGGAATACCGCAAGGTTCAATTCTTGGCCCATTTTTATTCAGTATTTTCGTTATAAGTTTTCATGATTGTAGTATTTTTCGTATACGTTGATTTTATAAAATTCTATAGTTATTTTGTATGAAAAATAAAATCAATGTCTCCAGATCTCTATTTATAATGAAACTATTGTGATATAAGTTTACGTTTTTCGTAAAAAAAAATTGTAGGATTTTATATTTTACAAAATTATGGGAGATGGTTTTCGTATTGTAAACATTTACGATGGACTTACGGATCGTTTAATCGGAATTGATAATTTTGTGTGTTGTTTTCTTGTAAAGTAAGGTACTGGCTCATTTTAAGGCTTGAAGATGGATTTCTCTATATGCATTTTGAGACTTTCAGCGTGATGTTTCACGTAAGTTCGTTATTGGTGCTTGAATCACTGGATGTAATTACATTATAATTCCTGTGATTGGTTGTTGTACAGTTAAACTGTGATACGATCTTTGAGATTTATAAATCATAATAATTTTCTTTAAAAGACAATAATTTTTATTGGACCTGAATGTAAGACACAATTATAAAAGTTTTTGTTAATTTTTAAAAAAATAAATATATTAAAATGAGAAATTCATTTTTCAAGTCTTAAATTTATACAAGTGATATATTTGTTTATGTTGTAATGTACAAAATTTTATTTTTTAAGATAAATTAAGAAAAATAATTATTGAAAGACAGTTTTTAAATACATAATTTTGTATTTGATGTTTTAACCTACCATATTAGTGATTCACTAATTGTTGTTACTAATTGGCCTAAATGTTAAAAAAAATTTTTTGCCATAAAAATGTGAGAGTATACTTTCGAGGGGAATCCAAAAAATAAGTTTCCCTTGTCAAGGAAAAATAAAAAATAGTTAAAAGGTTTACAAAATATATTTATTCATTTTTGGAAGGAATTACTTATTTTTCTACAAAATCTCCTTCCCTTTCCGGGCATTTATAGTACCTAGGCAAGCGGTTTTTAATTCCAATTCATACCAATCTGCTGCCATATTCCAAAGTCGGTTATCAACCTCGTTTTTCACATCGTCATCATTATTGAAGCGTTGACCGCCGAGATGTTTTTTGAGCTGTGGACCAGCGACTATTTTTTGAAAAGAAAGTGTAATGTTCATCTTCAAACAATTTCAAAAAAGATTGTGCAGATGT
The DNA here is from genome assembly GCA_035578175.1 of Catonia carolina. Classification (NCBI taxonomy): domain Eukaryota; kingdom Metazoa; phylum Arthropoda; class Insecta; order Hemiptera; family Achilidae; genus Catonia; species Catonia carolina. The sequence continues at coordinate 16,297,081 of JAQMRL010000014.1, read as the reverse complement.
CAAGCAACACTGCTTATGAGCATCAGACAATAAACGCGGCACTCATCCTCCACAAACTTTTGAGAGGTGAAGATCTTCAAATATCATGTTGTGAAGAGAGGACTGGCTAATTTCAATATTTGGTGGCAGTTGAATTAAGATTGTGTCAGGCGTGAGCCGCTTGTCAGAGTCAATGACCTTACGTACAGCAGCAATGGTGTTGCCTTGGCGAAAAGTTGCTGGTCGGCTGGTACACAGATCATTGTGAACATTTTCTCTGCCTTCTATAGAGATTGTTCGCCAACAACAAACCATTTGGACAGACAAGACATCTTAATCATAAACACTGCAGAACTGTCTATGAATTTCCATAGCTGATTCATTTTTTGCTGTCAAAATACGAATAACACTTCAGATCTCACAACTCGCGGCAGAACGAAAGGGAACCTCCATTTTGTTCAGTTCGCTATTGACGTCTGGTTGGTTTACAGCCACCAGACCAAGTGCAAGTGCTCCCACTACACTTGAACTAAAATTCCCTGCATGCGAAAACTGCCCACTTAACTCTTACTTCAAAATAAAACTTAGGGAACTTCCTTTTTGGATTCCCCTCGTATTAATTTTTTTTTTTTTTTTTGGTATTTCAAAAGAAAATTTATTTATTGATAATCAGTTGAATGATATTAAGATGGCTTTTCACTGCCAATAATATTAATAATTAATATATTTATAATATATATCGTAAAAAAACAAAGAAAGTATTTATAGATGTTTTATAAAATAATGTGATATCAATTTTTTTAGTCTAAAAAAACATGAATCATTAAAAGTACAAAATTGACAAAAATGGTAGGTACATTTTGTCGTTATTATTTATTATTATTATTATTATTATTATTATTATCGTTTTTAATTATTGTTAAGTAAAAATAATATGTATATATTTTAATTTATAAATTTAAAAAATTATTTTATTGTCTTTCTTTGTATATAGTACAATAATGTGAGCAGGGGTTTTATAGTTTATTTTAATTAGAGAAAACTTTTACAATGATTTTAGATTTCAATCAGTTTTTAAATTGTATTTTAATTATATACTAGAATCAAACCTGAAATCTTCTATTTTGTAAGATATTTTAACATGAGTTCACACTAAAAATGTACGATTTTATTTAGTTATAATTTTAAAAGCAATTTAAATTTTAAAAACGAAATGTCTGAAATTGTTAGTAGTTAATCTGTATAAAATAAAAGCTCTTGGGTTTAATTCTAAGTTAAAATTTGGATATTTTACAACGTTGAAACATATCGTTCTATATAAAATAACAGTAGTCACTAATAACCAAAATGTCCGAAAACCGTTTTTTGCTATCTCTCGTAGTTTCTATCTCTCATAGTTTATGTAGATTACGAATTTGTAAACCATTCGTTGCTATCTCTTGTAGTTTCTGACTTTGATTTTTTAACTTTCAGTTTTGGGCCACTTCCGGTCAAAACCGGAATGTAGGCCTCAAACCCAATGTAGGCCACTAACTTTTTGTGTAAATTTCGAATCCAAAAACCTTTTGTTGCTATTTCTTGTAGTTTCTGACTTTGATGATCTTGACATCTGGTTTTGGGCCACTTCCAGTCAAAACCAGAATTTCCAACCCAATCTAGACCCACTAACTTTTTATGTAATTTTGAATTCAAAAACCATTTGTTGCTATCTCTTGTTAGTTTCTGACTTTGATAATCTTGATGTCTGGTTTTGGGCCACTTCCAGTCAAAATTGGAATTTCAAATTCAATTTAGGCCCACTAACTTTTTGTGTAGATTACGAATCCGAAAACGGTTTGTTGCTATCTTTTGTAGTTTCTGACTTTGATTTCTTGACGTCCGATTCTGGGCCACTTCCAGTCAAAACCGGAATTTCAAACCCAATCTAGGTCGACTAACTTTTTATGTCAATTACGAATCCGAAAACCATTTTTGGTATTTCTTTTAGTTCCTGACATCTAGGTTTGGTGGACGGAGAAAGGTAAATGATAAATGACAATTTAAAAAATTATCACCAATAAATTAATACTTCACAATAACCCTGCTGACATTATTTTTTTTTTAATCGTAACAATATTTATATTTCTAGTTACCAATCAGTGAACTACTGTAATGATGAGCAGTATGTAAAATAATATGTATATTTTATTCATATTTTTATCTATTTTAATTTTAAGTACTATTATATAAATGTGTATTTAATAAATAAATTATTATATTATTTAGTATCTACATATTTAAACAAAGCAAATTAAATTTATGTATCTATTATTAAAAGTATTTTAAAGTTAAACAAATAAAATAATAATAACTATTCTTGATTATATTTTTTAATTTATTTATTTTAAATAGATAAATATAAATACCATGAGAATTATTAAATATTAGTAAGAATATTATATGAAAAATATATAAGTTTTATGTGTGATTTTATTTTTATAACAGGCTGACGATGTGGTGAACACCACAAAAATGTTATCTATTTGGTAAGTGTCTTACTAATTCTTGAACAATCGTTGTGGGTTTTTGTATTTTTTATTTATAATTAATAAATTTTAAATGGTATAATGTTTTATAAATATTCCGTTTATCAGCTTCTAATAAATTTAAGACTTACACGTTACAAACAAAATCACTATTTTACAAGTTAAAACAAATTAGTTTTTGAAACTGGAATTTTGTTGACATTAGTATGAATCAAAAATTGTACAATCTTTTTATTTTGTGATAATTTTACTTACGCAGACAGTTATTTTCTACGCAGAAATCGAATGTCCCATAAATAATTTTGAAAAAAGTTAAGTTTAAAGGATGATAAATAAAGATCTAACTTCCCAAATGGTCTTATACCAAACAACTAAAATAAAAAATGCATTAGAACTACAACACGGATTGTTGAGTTACCGAGCTTCTACTGTTACTTCAAATTTACCAATCACAATTTTTTCTAAATTAAAATTTAGATATGGTAATGCCTTACATCGTATATTACTCAGGAAGCTCTAAGCTTCCAACAATAAAATAATTTTTGAAATCGATTACGTATTTTTAATAGTAAGGTTTCTTGTTTATTTTCAAAACCTGAAACCCTACCTTCTATTCAAAATATTTTAATATTTCGACAGATATAAAATTTTAAATAATATTTTTAAGAACAGTTATTATTATTACTATTATTTAAATAAAGATAATAAGTAATAAACTATCAGTAAAATAATTAGTATTAGTATAATTTATTTCTGTATTCTCTTTATGACAAATTTATGTAGTTTTTTTATTCATCATATAACATTGTGTGTAAAAATAATCTTTAAAAAAATTATGAAATATTTTCTTATTTACTAATATAAGTTTTTTTTTTTTTTACTTATATGAATGGTTTTTGTGTTAGTGACTGGTACATTTTTTTTTAATAAATACAAGGGATACCCAGGAACTAAAGAGTACATAATTGTTTAAAAATTGAAAAGGTAATATATTTATAAAAATTTACAAATGTACATCAAATATTATTTTTCGATGTAGTCGCCTTTGTTCCCAATTGAATTTGTGAACAAAGAGATGAGCTTTTTGATACACTTGTCAAAAAAGACATCCACCGCTCTTTTGGTACCCACCTCGCACTTAATTTTTAAAAACCAAGAGTGCTTTAATAAAGATTTCATATAGAAGAGATTTCTGAAACCATTGTGTTCATTTCGCCCGAAGTCAATCGATGGGTTACGACGAATCATTTTATCCGTCATGATTAAAGGGTTGCCCACTTTTTTGTTCATCGTGAACATTTTTCTTCCAGTTTTAAACTTAATGGCATTACTTGTACAAATTAGTTTGATTCATTACAATATCCCCGTAAACAATTTTGGGTTCATTAAAAATCTGGTAATGCGTATTTTAATTAATTTTTGAAATGGTACCACTCATTTCAACTCAACACTTCTACAGGAGTTTTCAGCCAACTAACATTAACGAGCGTGTGTTTTACTGCCAACAACTTGCCCTTGAATGCAATGCTGCTAACTTTGCTGAAAAAATCCCTTTAATTGTCAGTACTCCTAGTTTCTGGACGTGTCTCATATTTTATCATTTAAGAGCTATTTTAGATCACCTTATATAACATAAGTTATTTTTAAAACGTGTTTAATTTGTACTGTTCATAGGATTCCAGAAACTCTTAATTTTCTTTGTGGATGTTCATGGAACAATGGATACAAATCGTATTACTTGATGACAAAGTCCCGTCACTTCAGGTAGTTTGATTAAGAAATATTCCATCGTATATGTTGAAGTTACTTTAAAATAATATGGATGGGACTGATTACTCTATTTTAAGTTGAAATTATGGTTGTAAACCATATAACTATATTTTCTAGTTAAATGAAGCAGGTTTGTTCAAAATTGGAAAAACTATAAGTGATTTTTTTTCTTCGTAAGGGCCAATTTTAGATCACGTGAGGTGACTAGATGTTTCTGGAAGTTGTTTTTGCAGCCCACATTCTCACCATTCGCTCACAGTAGGCTTCTTTCCTTTCTTTTTGTCCACCTGGTGTTCTGTTTTTGCTCTTCATGGAAGCCCTTAAAGTTTGTAATTAATTGTCTGAATTTGTTTCGGTTCAAGTTCTCTCAATATCCTTTTTGGACTACTTTAAACCATTTATTCGACACCTTAGGTCTATTGTTTAGTGTCTGAAAAGTTTGTTTTGTCAACCGGTTGTCATTCATTCTATACAGGTGTCCATAAAATTTTTCCTTTTTTTTTTTTTAATCATTTCCATTAATCGTTCATTTCCCTTGTTACAGTTCTTCTCAACCTTGTAATCTAGGAAGTGATTTATATGAAAAATGATAAATTCAGCAGTAATTATTGTGCCTTCTCATTTTTCTTATTTGAAATTTGTGCTTCCTGATAATGAGTGTGGAAGCAAGTCATTCGTGATTTTTTTTTGTATGTTGTCATAGTAGAAAACAGTTAGTTACTGCTCTCTTCCGTGAATTTTTCTTTCCAAAAAATTGGTACATTCTAGGGTTTCACTGTTATATTTATTACGATAAGTTTTCCAATTAAGAATTTAAAACTGTAATTTTATTTTTATTAGTATTTAAGTTCTAAACGCTGTCCTAGTTCTTCTGATTCAATCTTGGGTATAACAAACACTGCTTTGCACGATCCTTTCGTATTGTTTCGTTAAAGAAACCTGGCCCTGTTATTTATCTTCGAACGATCATTTGGTATTTCCCACGACATCGTTTAAATTATCTTCCATCAGTTTCAGTTTCACACCGCTTTGGATCGTGTATCTTGTAGGAAAAAACTGTCATGGAATTGTTTTTATCTGTTTACAAAAGCAAAACAAATTACTGCCCGTTCCTAAGCTTTGTGCAGCTGAGAGGAATGCATTACATCACTACTACTGTGAGAGATTGGATTAGTAGTAGTAACGTTTTACTAGTGCTATATTTGTAGTAGTCACAGGTACTATCCAAACTACATAATATATTCGGTGTCGCCGTTCACAGCTAATATTCAAAACAACACCCATGTAATGTCACCGCACTAGACGGCCTACTGCCTACTGTCTAGCAAACAGCAATGAAATGATTAGTATAGTATTATGACATAGCAGCTGTCCGGTACTTCGTCTGTCCTCTTCATCCCGCAGCTGCACAAAGCTCAGATTCATACAGTATATGAAGTCTATGCATAATCAAACTTGAACATCTATTTCTCCATTTACACATCCCGTCACTTATTGCTGTTTTCCGAAATTTGATAGAAATGCTTCATTTATGTCCAGAATCACTACATGGAAAACACACTTCAAAATCTAGAAAACAAATTTGTATTTTCTAGTTAATAATTAAACAAAATTTTTTCCTAAGGAAATCGATTATAACAAAAATTTAATTAATATTTTATTACATTTGTTTATCATGTTCAGCACTACAGATGCATATAAAAGGCCAACACGACGGACTATGGACTTGTTAACATATCATATTCAAATATTATTTCAGAAAAATATCTGAATAAATACCAAATTGTGTGAAGAATACAATACTTAAAAAAGTGGACAAATTTGGATATGTTACCATTTTGGTTTGGGAAATCGGAGAGGGGTTTACATTACACCATTTGTTTGACTTTCATAAAACCGTTAAAATGATTTGTCACGAAATAGAGGTTGTTATTTTAAATTTTGACTTGCACCCCCCCCCCCAACCCTATTACCAAAAAACATGAAAAATGTGATTAAAACTTCCAAAAGGTAGAGCAATTAGTTAAAAAAAGTTTCTGAATGTTTTGATGTAATAACCTGTAAGAGTTTTAAAATTATTAAAGGGGATAGGAACCTTTGCATCCCTCTGTATACGCCCATGGTGCTGAACGTTTTTAAAAAAAAACATTGTAGTTCATTGGTACCTAGTTACTGATATAACCTAACATGTATTTTTATTCTTTGAACATATATAATATATACTCTTATGTTTTATTTCATAATTTATGTCAAATATTATTTTTTTATGTATTTAAATTTATGAACGTTTAAAAAGTTTCGGTGTTACAGTTACCATAAACAGTTGTACAATATGAAAGTTCTTCTTAATTTTAAACATAATTATTTTAAAAAATATTTATTAATTTATAATATATACTAATTTATAAGATTCTTTAATGTGTACTTATTTCATTTAAATGTTTTTTCTAACTACTTGTTTAATTTGAAGCTTCGTATCCCTATGTTTTATAGGTTATGTTGTTCAAAAGAAATTAAATATTCTTCGTATAAAATTGAAAAAAATCAAAAAATCAAGTGGCCATTTTATAAATATTCTTTTAAAATGGCATTTTTTGTTTTTTAATATGTAATATTACTAAGAACATTACGGTATGAAGTAAAAATGTTTATAAAACAACTCTAGGGTGCTAGGAAAAATGAGTAAAGTCAAAATATTTATTTTAAATGGTCTTACAGTTTTAAATAATAAAATTATCAATTTACATTATGTTTTGTTATAAAAAATTTATATATTATTTTATTTTTTATTAAAAATTATTTTAGAGCATTTTAAATAACTTAAGGGGAGACTGTACGTTGTATCCCACCAATGTTAAATTTGCTATTTTTAGTTACATTTTTCTTAGGATTGGTAAAAGATAGGGAAGTAAAACTTAACACACTATAGGTGTCGGGTTTCTTCTCGAGCTACTGACATTTTTAAAATTTAATCTTTGTACCATATCATTTTTTTTTTTTAATTACGAATAACATAAAATTTTTACAAATTGTTTTCTACGTGTTTTGCGTACTACTAATTTTTGGAGCACCTGAGGAAGTCATAAATATGTCGGATATGTGGCTATACAAGATAATTAACTGGTAAAAATTTCAGCCTGGTTTATTGGTTTCTGAGAAAAATTTACGTAGTGTTAAAAATCTGAATTTACGGGAAAACGCAAGAAACAAGAAGGCACAAATCAAAAAATAAATGTACAAAACCAAGTAAATTTCTCATCAACAGTTGTTTAGAAAGCTGAACCAACAGCTGAGAATACAAAAAAACAGTGATGCAGGTATTTTAAAAACTAAAATTCTCTTTGCACTAAAACGAGCAGTATAAAATTGTGAAAAATATTCGTTCTAGGTAACATGATAATTTTTCTGTGTAGACTTGATAAAAACTTAATTTTTTCATAAAAAAATTATTTTTTTAAATAATTCAGAGTTTTTTCTGGTAGATCTAGGCCTAAACTATTGAAAAACATAAAAAAATCAAAAATCAATATTTTGAGATAAACCATTGTGCCATCTCCCCTTAAGATATTTCCAGAAACTTTTTTTCACCCCTCTGGTGTTTCATTATTGTCATATTTTTCATATGGCTTACAGAACACTTCTATTCCTTTGTACATATTCATAGAAGCTTCTCAGAATTGGATGATCTGTGTGCACTTCATGAAGCAACTGGTGGATTCCAGTCTGTAACGGATTTTACCACCTGGGATAGTTTTATTTTTAAAAGATTTTTCACCTACTTACTAAATTTACTTAAAAGTAAAAGAGGTGGAACTGGTTACTCCATTTGATTTTAGAAAATTACTTGTAAATTGTAGAGTTCTCTACTTCAATTCATTATAGAGCACACCCTTGTTCAATAACAACTCATGGAGTATCCACATCAAAATTTGGATTTTACCCGTCATTTGGTAGAAGATTTTGCCTTTTCCGATCGCTTCATTGGAGGAGGCGATCAATTATTTTTATTATTTTATTGTTGTTTAGGTCATCAGCCGAAAGGCTGGTTTGAACTTTTAAAGGCTTTACTAAGTAAAACGAGGAGTGAGGTGGTTTACCAATGCCTTCCTCACTGAGTAGAAAAGTATGCTTATCAGCATGCCGGGCCCTCCGGAAAAACAAACAGTTACTTTGACTGTAGAATAAAATTCATTACTCTCAGAGGAGATGACTCTGACTAGAGTCTTTTACACCTCTACCTCTTCTGTTCTTAAATTCTTCTGTCTTATAATTGACTGGCCATGTAATAAGAAACAGAACTATTTTTTGTATCCCTGGAACTAGCAGATCGAATGCAAATAATTTAACACTCCATCTGCCTGTTATGGGCAAATAATTTTATTATGTGTACAAAGTAATAAAATGCAAGAACCCATATGGAAAGACGGAAAACTTATTCATAATGTCCAGTGCGAGTCTGATTTTACAATTTTTCAAATTTTTAGTGTTTGTAATACTATTTTTTTTCAAAGTTTTAAAAGTCCAGGATTTTTTACCTGTATTATTGTTAAGTGCCTTGATCTCAAAGCATTATGAGAAAAATTTTAATTTCTAAAATACTGAATTATTTCATTTTGACCATTTTATGACTTATATTCATTTTCTCTGGTACCCTAGAACTAATTTAAGAGTTTTTCATTGAAAATTTAAGTTACATTGTACATAAAATACTCTGAAAAAACCTGTGATTTTAACAAGATAAAATCCTAACAAAATTTAAGTGTTTTTTTCTAAAAAAAAGTAAAAATAAATTATGTCCTGTCCAGGATTAACTTTTATCATAAATTTATTTCGCTTATTTACCAAATCTGTAACAACACCTGAATGATCTCAGAAAAACCATCTTCATTTAATAAAAAAAACAATAATATTTTTGGGCATTTCTCTTACCAGTAAAATTTATAATCCAGCATGTTTACCATTATAATTTTTATTTTAGATGACCAGTTTAAATATTTTTTAGATTAGGTTTTATTTTAATCTTTTGTAAAGTATAATTTATTTTTTAACTGCGAAGCTCAAATAATTTAAATGTATATTTCAATGTTATATGAATTCCATAATACATTTTTATGTTTCTTTTTCTTTTCTTCGTTAAATCATTAGATGTTAATCCAAAGGGTGATGTAATGTGAGGAAAATGAGTGAGATGTTTTACCGTAGCTTTCCTCACAGAGTTTTAAAATATCATTGTATAGAAGAACCTTGTTAATCCGGATCAATTGGGGGCAGAGTTGATCCGAGTTTACAAAATCTAGATTATCCAAAGAATGAGGAAAATTGATAAAAAAAACTTATCAAAAATATTTTTAATGTAGTTTAAAAATTAGTATCGACATACTTTTATCTAAAAACATATAATACTGTATGTATTTACACTGTACGTGATATAGTTACAAATTAGTCGGTAATTAAAAAAGGCAGTGAGCTTTTCCTGCTTCAGTTTTCTGTATCGCTTACGAGCAGCTCGATCTCAATAAATTTATCTATATTTGCAATTGCTTCGGCATGGATCATAACCACACCTGGTTCATCAATACTGCCTGAATCCTTTTCATTTTTTTTTATAATTCATTTATTTAAAGTTGCATCAAGTGTTTGGTTATTAGCGACAACGGCGAATTATGTGACTGTAACTGCGGGTTTTGACTTGTGAAAATTTTCCCTTGCCAGGAATCGAACCCGGAACCTCCACGTGGTGAAACTGAAACTGATAAAAGATAATTTAGACGATGTCGTTGGAAATACCACCTGATCGTTTGAAGATAAATTATGGGGCTAGGTTTTTTCAATGAAACATTATGGAACGTTCGTTGGAAGTTAAATTTAGTTTCACATTCAGAAAAACAAGCGGAACTAAATAGCAATATATACTTCAATAATAATATCAACATATATGTACAGAACAGTTACCAGATTTTCTGTAATATAAATCAATATCACAAATAATCTTGCTGGGCGGGAAGGACTAACGTTGATATGTACTTATATATGTTCAACTTTTCTTTATATATTTTTTGTCCTAATATGTGTACGTTGCAATCTGTTCAATTCTGAACAATAAGCAACCCCATGACCCAGTGAGATGAGGATGATGTGTATGACGTGTAAATGAGGTGTAGTCTTGTACAGACTCAGGCCGACCATTCCTGAGAGAGTATGATTAATTGAACCCCAACCATCAAAGTACACGGGTAACCACGTCTAGCATTCAAATCCGTATAAAAGTAACAACCTTTACTAGGATTTGAACCAGGAACCTTCGTCTCCGAAAATCAGCTGATTTTGGCGACGACTTTACCTCTAGACCAACCCGGTGGGTTATGTTCAACTTAAACTGAAAGTTGTGTTACTACAGAAAGTCATGGAATCGCAATTGTCGGATCGTCGCTAGTGGGTGCAATCTGGTATAGATGCTCCGGATGGTTTCAATTTCTGAAGCCATTCCGGTGTCGTGAAGATTCCTTGAGGTGTTTTGGATGTAGTCCTGGATGGAGAGAAAGAGAAGTTGATCATGGGTGATGGAGTTAGGAATTAGATAGTGGAAATTTGCAATGAGACATAGGATGCGATTTTGAAAGGCGTGAAAGGACTTTTTATGCGTATTGGCTAGGAGTGGCCACCAGACCGGTGACCCTTAAAGAAAAGCCAGGAACGGACAATGGCAGAATATAAGAGGAGTTTTACAGAAGTGGCTATAGATTTTGAGCGGAGAATGGGGGTAAGTTTGTATAGAAGGATCTTGCCCTTTCGAATTTTGTCATTGTCTGCGTAGTCGGCTAACGCGCTAAACACTACGCTATGGAGGCGACCCTTTTCATTTTCTGTAATACTGCATGATGCAATTTCTTCCTCTATGGTCACTTTATAATCTTCGTCATTGTTAATTTGCAACCAATTGTTAATGTCTTTTTCAGTATTGGAACAGCCATCAATATTTTTTTAAATGTTTATAAAATCTTCCAAATTTTTTTTTTTTTTCAATTTTATTGTTTTCTGGCAAGTTTCACACACCAGGCAATTTTTCCAAAACTGTATCAAAGTTTATTTTCAAAGGGAAAAAAGGTGATTGTTGAGTTACCAGTTTGCTCCTTAGCAAAAGCAGGCGGGGTGATTGCAATGAACTCACCCGGTGGCAAGTGAATTCGAGTAATATTTATTTATTGATTTATTGTCAGTAAAAACAGTCTTCACTTACTATGCTAAACAATATATTTTTTTCCAAAACTGGTCCAGGATAACAAGGTTCTACTGTATTTATTGTACTAGGCCCAATAAAATTAACGATTTTATTTTATTCTTGCTTGATTTTTATTTTTATATCAGGGTCATTATTTTACATAAAATTTGTAAAATACTCTGAAAATTATTGTCTTTATTTTTCCTCTACATTTTTACATTATATACTTTCAGAGAAATTATAGAATTATGAAATGTATTAAAAAATATATAAAAAATTGTGTTCATTTTGAAATTTGTTTTTTTTAAATTTTATTTAAAGTCGCATCAACAGCTTGGTTATTAGCTACCACAATGGGTTATGTAAATGGAACGTTGGGTTGTGATTTGTTATTATTTCCAGACCCTAGCTGAAAATCAAATTCAGGACCCTCCATATTGTATCTCGCGCTATCACTACGCTATGTAAGCAATCATTTTGAATTTTATTTAATATTATATAAAATTACTGCTCATTCCATTGTAATTTGACATGAAATTTTATTTTTTAAAAAAGCTAAATTTAACTGTTTATTTTATTTCTCCGATAATCAAATGTGTTGTTTCCTTTTTAATCAAAATGCAGTAAACTCTTATTTATGTAGAATTTACAAGACTAAACCCAATTTGAATTACCATAAGTCCATTTTACATGTACGTTGTTTAGGTCATCAGCCAAAAGGCTGGTTTGAACCTGTAGAGGTTTTACTAAGTAAACCGAGGAGTGAGGTGGTTTACCGTTGCCTTCCTCACTGAGTGGAAAAGTACGCTTATCAGCATGCCGGGCCCTCTGAAAAGCACATATTTTCCACTCTGCAAACGACACCTTCACTTCATTCACCACAGGGTCTGGCTGTATAATGAAATTCATTACTTTCAGAGGAGATAACTCTGATTAGTGTCTTTTGCACCTCTACCTCTTCTGTTCTTAAATGATTCAGTCATTTAATTGGCTGACCATGTGATAAGAAACAGAACTATTTATTTTAGCCCTGCAATGAACAGATTGAGTGTAAATAATTTGACACTCCACCTGTCTTTACATGTACAATATTACATAATTCGTGCTTAATCTTTTTAAAGATTAAACCATGATGCTTTGATATTTATTTTAACTACATTTTATTTCGATAAATTTTTTTTATTTATTTATCGTTGCATCAATTGCAAGGTCATTAGCGACGACGTTGGGATGTAACTGTGCGTAATGAGGATGAAGTAATTTTTTGTAACATATGAAAATATGCCGTGCTTAGTGGGATTTGAACCCAGGACTGCATGATGAGGCGAGCACGTTACCAACTACACCAATGCGGCTGGCTTCGATAAATTTATTAATTATAATTTTCCCTCAAATGTGTTATCAAATTTTTCGTATAACTCGGACTGATCCCAAATCTTCAGGTTTCAATTAGTAAGAGTTTACTGTATGTTATATTAAATATTTAATAAAAATTTTGCGACAAATTATTAATTAAAATTTATCAAAATTACGGTACTAAAATTAAAATCCCAACAATTCAAGAAATACTTATATTTTTATATTCCCTAAAAACTGTTCCTAATAATTTATTTAAAAAAATATATATATAATAAAAGACATCTTTTATAAAAAAAATTTAAAATTTCTTATTAATAAACCAAAATAATTTAATGATCTCAATAAAATTTGTATATTAAAATGTTTTTGTAAAATTTTGAATCTCAAATTCATATCCATCAAATCATTTTAGATGTTGTATAACAATATCATTAACTGCCTGATAATAATACATTTCAAATTAAAATTACAGTAAATGCCACTTAATATGATATAATATAAAAGAACGGAATTTAGTAATAAAATTACATGTAATTTATTTTGTTTATATAATCACATATTTTATTCCACTCCTCACTGTATTTAAGGTTGTTTATAAATATACACAAACCGTTTAAAAATTTACTAAAGGGCTTAAATTATTATTTTTTCTTATGGAATGTGCTAAGTACAGGGTGCCCCACAAGGAACCAACATAATTTACAGGCGTGTTCGTCTTATCAAAATATTGAAAAATTTCATATTAACATATGTCCAGAAATGGTTTGTTAGCGGGTTACAGCTGGTGAAAAATTTCACCTTGGGTTTAGAGCTTATTCCTGAATAAAACCATCCTGAAGGTGTAGGACCCAATTTTTTGATATTGTTTATTATAGATTTTGACTGATAAATTGAATAAAATAGGTTTTAGAATTGTATCTTCAGTAGTTTTCATGATTTTCAAAGTAAATTCAAAAATTTGTCTTATAAAAACAGTTTTATTTAGCTTTGCTCTACAATTACTTCATGACCAATAAATGCATAAAATGTTTTAGTAAAAACTGGTAGAGAATTTAATTCTGAAAACATTTATATATTTTATTCAATTTATCGGGTCAAAATAATCAAATTTACTTATTTTCCATAAAAATTTGTATTCTTAATGATAATCACGTTACAGTTTGCCAGTCAGACTTTTACGTATTTTTTAAATATTACAAAAAAATCCAAATACATGAACATAATAAGTGGCGGATACTGTATATTTAATTATTTTAAAATTTATTTCCAGTTATCTTAAATTTAATCACAAAATAAATTTATATCTTTTCTATTTTCAAATTTATTTTTTCTATAAAAATATAATTTGGTATTTTATTTTCCAGGGTAATAAAACTATCTATTCTATAATATTTATCTGTAAGATTCTCTTTATTTTGTCGTTAAGTATTCTATTTTAATACATAATTTATTTATTTATTTATATTTGTGTGTTTATTATTCGTATTGTAACAATCATTTTTGTTTGTTGTTTTTAGAATTAGAAAATATTATATTATATAGCTTACGAGTACCATATATAGAATTGATTAATGTAAAAAAATGTAGGTATGCGAGACCCATAATATTTGTAAAAAAGAAAACAATTTTAATATATATATATTTAAGGATAAGACCTAATTGTAAATACATAATAAATATTTATCTATTGTATTATAAATAATTATATATATAATAAACAAACTAAAATCAACGTTAAATCTGTATTATTATCATCAATAAGTGTGTTTTATTTAATTTTAATATTATATTTTATATAAATACGTTATGTTTTATTATTATGTTTAATAATTTATTTATTTTTAAAGTGTTCAGATTTATTAGTCTGTGGGTTCATAAAATAATGGGAATCACAAATTTGAATATGAAATTATGATGTTAAAAGAAATGTCTTTTTGCTTGAATGGTTTGTCTAAAGATCTCATTATTATTAATAATTCATTACAAGTTAATGTTATTTAGTTACAAATGAACTGCTCATTTTAATGGTTTATTCCGTTTTTGTAAATATTTATATATATTTTTTAAAATTTAATAATATCGAAATGGTTGTTTTTAATAAATTCTTGGTGTTTTCTTTACTTTTGTATTTTTTTGTTTTTGTTTTCTATTGAACGAAAAATTTGAAATATTTTGTCTGGTTTTATTATTTACAAGAATTATGATAAGAAAATTTTGTAGTTTATTTAAAAAAAAAAAAATTATTCTACGAATCCTAATCACCCAAACCTTTGTCATGCGTTTCATCCATTTTTCTGATGTGATACCATAGTGATCAGTTTCCTCTATAATTTCTGTTATATTTTCGTAATATTTTACCTTATTGAATTTGGTCCAACAACACCATCTACCTTAGTATTTCTGTGAAGATTTGTTTTTTATTACGGAATTCTATATAATTTTCCTAAAACTTATATAAAAATATTTTTTTTTACTAACCTTTTTTGATGCCTTAATCTTCCTGTTAAATATTATTCTACTTGGTGTTGTTGTTAATTTCTGGAATTCTGTTGCTCCTAAATACAGAGTTCTATCAAACTGATTTTTATAATTTTGAGATGATTTTAAAGAGTATTCCTTCTTGATTTACCCAAAATTCTAAACTAGAAATTCATGCTAAAATGAGCTTCATTTTACGAAATGAAAAATGTAAATTTCGTTGACATCGTAATGGTAATAGTGTAATAAAATGCGGTTTGCATATATACCCCTCCATAGCCGTATTCCATAAGCATACAGGATATGTGTCATCTCTCTTCTCATCTCACAATACATTCACTCGGTAAGAGACATGTTTTAACGTTGTTGTTTTTTTTAAGTTTTAGTTTAAAACCATTCTTTTCAGGACGAAACTATTGTACTACTGTGCTTTAGTCGTTTCTCATCATTATTCTAAGAACAGTTAAGTTTGTTTTTAATTTAAACAATTTATTTAATGATAGAGGTTTGAAACCCAAGAATGTTGTGCGAATTTATCCGCACTGGTCCATTATGCTAATTATATTAAAGTTAAAAAAATTTTATTATAAGTTTTACCTTCATTAAATCAATTATATAACCTAACATAATCAGTTACCTAACCTAATCTTACCTCAATATTTAATTTTTAATATATGTTCCAAAATTTTTGTATATTAAAAATATAATCATAAATAATAAAAATTGAATAATCTTTTCGCTAAATCAAATTATATTTTGTCAGAATGTAAAAAGTAGAATAGAGACATTTAACAAGTGTGATACATGCAATATAAAGTGACTTTAATTTTAGTAGATATTTTTTTGAACGTATTTTACAGAACATCCATGAAGACGTAATTATTAATATTTTAAACACAAAGTACGTGTCATGTGTTTCGTACTTTAAATCTATAAACACACCCCCATATCTTTTATAAAACTGTAATTATATAAGATCAAATTAACAATATTTTCAATAATTTCCCTTTCTTATTATTGTAAATAGAACGTAAATACGTTAAAAAAAATTTAAATTGATCAAAATTCATTTTGTGTATGTAGATGATATATAATAATTATGAGTGAAATTATATTTTTATTAAAAATCTATCCATATAATGGAAAAAAATTGTAAAATTTAATTAGATGTGATATTTTTTTTAAATGCAGACGACGATACAATATTTTTTTATAAATAAAATGTTGAAGAAAACAACGTACAATAAAAACAAAAAAATATAATATGCATAGATACCAAAAATAGTTTAAAATAAATTTAAAAAATTTATTCATTTATTTTTTTTTTATAAATATATTAATGGAAGAACAAAATACATTCTTTCTTATTCATTTGTGATACCACATATTTTTTAAGATAATAAAGATTTTGGTGGTGGTTTCTTAAATACAGCTTGATACGATTATGATAAAAATTATGTCCAGAATGTAAAACCAACCTTAAATACTTTTCAGTTTATATATTATAATATACTATAATATTTTTTGTGATTATCTTAACTTATGTATCTATATTATATATTGTTTATTGCTCATAATTTATTTTATATATAAATATATTATTTCACCATAAGTTTAATTCATAGTTTTTATTATATAGTTAAGGTATATGATTATGATAATGGAATTTCTATAATGGCGGACCAAAAATGTTAATGTATGTTCAAAGAGATTCTTCCAAAGAGGATACAGTTGAGGTTAGAATTTTATAAAGTATACATAATATGATTTAATTTTTAAAAGAACATGGTTTTGTGGATCCTTAAGATATTTTTAAATACTTTTGTTTTTTCTTGGGCATAATATCGATAATATGAAATAATTTATTTATTAATATAGTTAAAATAAAAAATGTATAAATACTTTGTTATTTAGTTATATTTCTGTTTACAGTAATAAACAGTTATATTTGTACAGTTAACTTACAAAAGGTTCCACGATATACTGTATGTATTCTGGGTATAGGGTATGTTTTTGTGTTGGCTGAACTGAAACCAAAGCAGTTGCACATATTTTAGCGCACTGATCCTTTCCCCCGTTATTCACGTTAAAACCAAAGCCAAACTCGTGACTCAAGTAACTACATCATAATTTTCAAAAATTTCTAGTCTATAAAGTATTGTCCAATATAATTAATTTTATTTTAAATATATTTTTATGTTCTTTTACAAGTTTAAAGATTCTGTTAAAATTTTAGTTTGATGTTCATAATGCATAATATATCTTCCTGCCTCACATATCGTCGTGTTAGTGGCAAAGTTGTAAAACTACATCTCTTACCGTTACTAAGCAATATGAATTCAAGTTTTTGCATCTACTGAAAATTGGAATTTAGAAAATTGGAATTTGGAATTGGAATTTGGTAAAAATGCGAATGTTGAGTCAGGAAGATGTTTTTTTTGCTGTACTGAAAAATTGCCATGTTGCAGATTCGCAACTTTCCCACCAATGCAACGATATAAGATAGATCAAAGATGGAGGTCCAAATTATACAAATTTATTCAGGGTCAATTGACTGAAATTTCATGAGTTTAATACAAAAAACTGCTCTTAATGAAAATAAATAAAATTATAAAATATTTTACTTAATGATTGATTAAAAATACTTCAATCCATTTCTGGAACCATTCCAATGTTTTTTTTTTCTTTTTTATCACCACAAAGGATCACTTTAGTCTCTTTGGTTAGTTCTTTTTCTTCGGCAGTTTATTTCCTTTTCATTTCTTTCTTGCCAATACTTTTTCATTCTGTCGGATCTTGCTTTTCTCAATTCGTCTGAACAAACCTGTTCTTTTCATTTAATTGTTCTTACTGATAAAATTTTGTTTTTGTCATTAATTGTTTCTTTGTAAACCGGTGTGCGATATTTGACATCAGCAATTGTTAGATTTAATTCTGTTCTGTCTTTTTTGATTTCTTCAAGCCAAGGAATTGTAGCTCCTTCTGTTTTTACACACATGAATTTTTCTACAATTCCAATGTTATTATAACTCTTAAAAGTTTACCAAATATAACAAATATCCATTCAAAATTTTGTAATCGATATAAAATGTAAACTTAAAAAAATTGTAAGTATAAATCGTATAAAATGTAATTTTGTATACATTAACATTTTTTAAGTTATATTAGGAAATTCATTATCAGACTATATTATATATTGTTCATTTATGTTATCATAATAATTAATCTATAAATTATATAGCGTTATTTATTGATTTACAAAATATAAAATAATATTTTATGATATAAATAAATATATATATATATATATACTATTAAGATAACAATATGGAGTGTAATTTTAAACATAAAGATGTGTGAGTACTATTAGTATTGTTCAGTTATAAGTACATAATGTAACGATGTAAAGGACATTATTAAAAATATATATACGTTTAAATTTCAGATATTATATTGTAATATTTTTCCTATGTAAAAACCAAAGTAAGAAAAAATGATTTATTTTTTTAAATACCTATATTGCTTGTTACGTAACGCTCTCTGTCTATGTATATCCATAATATTTTTCTATATTATCTTAAATTAAATTTATCAATGTAAATTATAATTTTGTATTTCCGAAGTATTTAATATAACCTAACCTTTTTGTAGTTTAGGTTATATTATATGAGGGGATACCCAAAAGAAACCAGATTTATTTTTCAAAAGCTATTTATTTTCAATTTTTTTACAAAACAACCTTATCCCCTTCAAATACTCTCTATTACAACTAATACATTTATCCCGCCGTTGCTTCCACTGTTCGAAACATTTTTTGTTGTCATCTTTAGAAATGGCTGACAGCTCCTCCCTCGTTTTTTTCTCGACCGCTTCAATGTTGTCTGTGTCCTTTAATGTCCCTTTTCATGGGTTGAAATAAAAAAAAGTCGCACGGAGCCAAGTCAGGCGAGTAAGGTGCGTGGGGCAGCGGAACCATGCCATTTTTAGTCAAAAAATCTTTCACCGAGATGGCTATGTGTGCAGGTACATTGGTGTGGTGGAAGAGCCAGTCTCCTGTCTGCCACAAATCGGATCTTTTTTGACGAACACTGTTGCGCAATCTTCTTAAAACTTCCAAATTGTCAGTCGACGGTCTGAGAGTACACGCTCTCGAATTTTTTTAACATTTTCGTCGATTCGGGCAGTTCATGGACGTCCAGAACGAGGTTTGTTTTGTGAATCGACATGTCACCATTTTTAAACCGAGAAAACCACTCATATACTTAACATTTTACCATAGCATCATCTTTGTAAACTGTTTTCAACATTAAAACAGTTTCAGCAGCACTTTAACCGAGTAGAAAACAAAATTTCACAGCGACACAATGTCCACTTAAACTTGCCATCATAAAAAACGAAACAAGAACAAAACAGTGCTAGCAAAAAGAATCACTGCAGATGAATATTGAACTCGCAATGAGTTGCGCTATACACGTCTGTGCGGCAGAAATGCGTATTACACAAGCACCGCCCACAGCAATGCTATTCCGGTTACTTATGGGTACCCCCTTATATAACCTAAATTGAATATATTTTTAAATATTTTATTTTATGTAGAAATAAAAGTTAAAATTTCTTTCTGGGAAGATTGTTTGAACATATTGGAGCCTGTTTGAGATAATTAACATGTAAGTACAGTTTGTGCAATCTAAATGTTAATAATAATTTTGTTTTTAAAAAATATATCAATTTTAATAATATTGTTTACTTATTGTAATAAAAAGCTTTGTTGAGTTTTTGTTTTTCGTAATTAGTTCTGCTGTTAAGTATAATAACGTATTTATAAATCTGTTGTTAAATTTATTTTTCGTAATTTTTATCTGTTGTACTTATTAATATTATTAAAATTTATCCATATGATTTTTATTGTTAACAATCATTTACTATTTATGGGCATACTATAGTTGTATGATTTACTTTCCAGATAATTGTACAACTTTCTGAACACGTTCATTCTTATTATAATTTTGTAATTCCAGGGTATTTAATATAACCTAACCTTTTTGTAGGTTAGGTTATATATTGTATAACCTAACCTTAAATTGAAGATATTTTTAATTCTAAGTTAATTAATCTAAGAAAATTAATCAAAGTTAATTCTAAAGAGTTATCATTTTCAATAAAAGAAAAATTATTACCTAACAGTTTTATTGAATGTTAATTTTGTTTATTTGAGTTTAACTATACTTTTGTTATTGCAAAATATGATTTTATTTTTTGACAAACATTATTATGTAGTTTATTTTTAAAATGTAAAACGTAAAGTTGCTTTCCCAGTTTTATTTTAACGCAATACTTGATGTATTAACAAACATCTATAATATTCTTTTCACGAAACAATTATTTTGTTCAGAACCTTCTGCTTTATAATCCAGTGTATTACCATGATTTCTTTATGCAAACTACATTGAATTTTTTTGGATAAAATTATAACATCGTTATTACATATTTTTTATCGTAAAAAATGTCTAAAAATTGTTAAAGATTGTTAACAAATTTAATTTCTTTATAAACTTTAATTTTTATTAAAAAATATAGTTTATTAATAATGTAATTAAAAATATAAATATATAAATACAGTTATTTATTAAGCAATGCTTTTTATAAACGCAAAATATAATAATATATCAAAGCAATTGTTTTGTATAACTTTTTTGATAAACTTACATTATAGTATTGTATTTAAATTTTTCAAATATTTATTTGTATTCATGTTCCTTTATAAGAAAATGTATGTTAAATGTAATTGTTTGGTGTAAATTTCTTTTTTGTACTTTTTAAAACAAAATAACAATATTTATATTGATAAATGTCGTGCGTCCATTTTTATCTATTATATGTATTTTGTAGGGTGATTAGAAATTTAAATTTTTGAAATATTATCATTATGATACATTAAATAGCTTTTTGTATTATCAATATTAAACGTAAATATTTATTAAATGTCTATGTAAATTTAGTTTTACATTTTAAATAAAATTTAAATGGTTTGACAGTTGGTTGAACTAATGGAGCGGAAGGAATTTTATTTATTTATTTTCAATAAAAAAATTATTTTCTTCAAGTAATTCAAAATTTCTCAAGAGATAATTTTATAGTTAAAAATAAGGAAATATGTTAGTATAAAAATTGTCCCGGAAACATTTTGTTAGAGCGTTACGGCTGTTGAAAGATTTCGTCTAGAATTTAGTACCCAGGTGAAATTTTATATAGAAATTTTTAATTTCTATTTAAAGAATTATGGCGAATTTGGTCCCATGATTTGGTTTTTTACTGGAAGAATTCAATAAAATAGGTCTTAGAACTGTAAATTCAATCGTTTTAAAGGTATTGTTATGGATTTGGAAAAGCAAATAACGTGAAGTATAAAATCAAAAAAATCAGTCAACCGGAAGTAGTAAATTATTCATGTGATTTTTTACTTTTTTGTGATTTTATCAAAAACGGCTCCTAATATTTTTTAAAAAAATTACCTCATTTATTATATATTTTATGCTCTTAAGTTAGGGTAAGCGCCATATCTGCTGAAACTCTTGAGAGCCTGTGCTTTCATCGGAAAAAATAATTTTTTTTTAAGATTTCGGCCTTAATGTGCATTCTAGCAAAAGTTTATACCTAAAGTTGTACAAAATTAAACAACTTACAACTTTTATTTCAAACGTTTTTTGTCCAATGTCCAATTGGTCTATTAGTGATTTTTCTGAATTTTACTTCAAAATCGGTAAAAAAAATTACATTTTTTAATATTGTATGCAGCCTTATCATGCATTTTATGACATATGTGTATATGTAACAAAAGTTAAAGGAAATAAAAAAAAGCGACAATTGTTATTTCAAGTATTTTCTTCTACAATCTAGTTTTGCATTATTCACTCATGATTAAAATTAAGTTGTTTTTATTTTACATTATTTACTAATGATTCCACCTAGATTGTAAGGGTTTTATTTACATTTGCTAGAGACAGTCATGTGAGTGTTTCAAACCAGATTTTCAGGCTAATAACCATAAAAAAATAAAATTAATTCAATTTCAGTATAACGTCGTTTTACCTACTTGAGTTTCAGGCAAAATCTTTCACCAACCATAACTTGTTAACAAAACATTTCGAGACATTTTTATAAAAAAAATTTAATTAATATTTAATTATTCTTTATATTTAGTAAAAAAAAATTTATCTTCGTGTATATATTGCTGTCATACCATTTTGAAAACTGTTTATAATTCTTAATTCGTTTCTCTCTTTCTCTCTCTTAAGTATGGACTAGACAAATAGATTTTTTATTTTTTATCTATTTATAAAATAATAATTTAAAAAAATACTACAAATTTTATGTAATTACCTATAAAAATTATTTTAACGCATCTATAAAAATGTATTACCAAAATCATTTGTTCTTATAATTATTATTTTTTTATTAGTTTTAGTTATTTAAATAATAAGTTGTTATGATTTTATTAACATATATTATGATTATTATTATTATTATTATTAGTAAGATAAATATATATCTATATAAATATGAGTTAACTTTTATTTTTTTAATAAAATATGCTTTAAAAAATATTTTAAAAAGATTCTTGAAGTATTTACTATAACATATATTTAATAAATAAATAAATATATATATATATACATATTGTTAAACACACTTACTTATTGTTTCTTTTTTGTAGTGGAACATGTAAGAGAAAGTTAAAAATAAATATATTTATGCCGTGTCTTTCGTATGTACAAATATGTTTTATTATTTTTAAAAACCCAATTTTTTTATATATTAAATTTGAAAGGACGATTAAATTTCATCACGTATCACTGTGTATAATTTAATCAAAATCATCTTTTATAATATAAACAATATTTATAAAAGGTGTTCATAAGAATTAGGGTAAATTTTTAAATGGAAACATCCATAGGGATGTTACCATTGTTACTAAATGGTGAGTATGCATGGTGCGGAGAAATCTGGAATGTTTGGGAACTCTGAAAAGAGCCGTTTACTGTTGTTGCGTTTAGTTGAAAAGATTCGGTTAGCTGTGGCAGTCATAGTTGTTGTGACCTAAGAGAAGGAAGACGATACGGTATGTCATTGTCCAACAAGGATGTAATCTTTCCTCACAGTAGTGCGTCAATGGCTCCTTTGTCAGGACCCGCTGGGCACAACATTTTTAAAAAATCTGGTGTGAAACACTCACACAATTTTCACTTGCCAATGCAAATAATGACCAATATAACCTAACAGTAGTAATAAAACATTGGCAATAAACAACAAACTAACCTCAAAAAACATAACCTTATTTTAATCATGAGTGAAAGACACAAAATGAAAATCAACCTCAGTTTGGCTTAAAAATACGGAAAATCACTCTTTCACACTAAACTAGGCTTTTGTAGAGAAAAATGCTCTAAATAAAAGTTGTAGATCTTTTAATTTCCTGCAAATTTGATTATACTTTTTTTGTTGTAAAACGCATAATAAGGCTGAAATCTTTAAAAAATCGATTTTTTACACGATTTTGTGAGAAAAAAAAGAAAATCGCTAATTACCGCTAAACTAAGCGTTATACAAAAAAAATGTTTGAAATAAAAGTTGTAGGATTTAAAATTCTCTACAGATGTTATTATATAAATTTTTGCGCTAAAGTGCATATTAAAGCCGTAATCTTAAAGAAACAATTTTTTTTACGTGAAAACAGCATCACCAAGAATTTCAGCAGACGTGGCACCTACCCTATCTTGTAGAGCATAAAAAATTTAGTAAACCAGGCGATTTTTAAAAAAATTGTAGGACCAGTTTTTGAGAAAATCGCTAAAAAAGTGAAAAATTACATGAATAAACTACTACTTCCGGTTGACCGATTTTGAAGAAAATGTTCATATCGGGTCCGGTAGTGGTCTGTAATTTAAGTTTCAAGTTACAAGTTCTTTGTCGGAACAGGCAAAAGCCTAATCCTTGAGTGTAAGAAGAAGAAGAAGAAGTTCTTACGATGTTCCGTTCTTGAGATATTCTGTTCACACACACACAGACTAATCGCTAAAACATGTTTTTTGGGTTAGGGGGTCTGAAAATGTGTAGATCCAGTGAACTCGATTTCGAAAAATCAACATGAAAACAATACTTTCCTTCCTATTTATTCATATAGGCAAGAAAAAGTAAAAATTACTTGATTGGTGAAACTTTTATGGTGTACCAGAATTTCTCTCTTAACAGTAGTTAGTAGATCAGTGTGCGATTGAAAAAAATATTTTGCAGGTGTTATAATTTCTTGACTTATCCTATACTTCCTCAGGAACCTCTGGACGCAATTTAAGAAAAAAAACACTTGGTTGAAGGATTGATGTGGCCATCGCTCATGGCAGTGGGTGAAGACTATCCTGGAGTTGGGTTGGTGAGTGGAAGCATCATCTTCTTTTTTGCGATTTTATCAATGGGTCTTCATCGGAGCCTGGTAATCGTATGCCAATGGTTGTTGTCTTGTCAGAGCTGTAGATGGAATGAAATGACGAAAGAGCTCAGTGAAGACTACTTTATGTACAGAAGTAGGGGTGATTTCTAGTTCTCTGTTTTACCAACAAAAGTCTCTCTTTCAGAATGTCGGAAGTTTTATCTGTGACAGCGCAGTAGCTAATAAAAGAAGGTGATGGTGACTACATCATTCACTCTAATGGTACAGTGACAATGGACCAAGATTTTGGATAACGATATTTTGTACGTGATACAAATAACCTCTGCCCATAACAGACAGGTGGAGTGTCAAATTATTTACACTCAATCTGTTAGTTGCAGGGCTAAAATAAATAGTTCTGTTTCTTATAACATGGTCAGCCAATTAAATGACTGAATCATTTAAGAACAGAAGAGGTAGAGGTGTAAAAGACACTAATCAGAGTTATCTCCTCTGAAAGTAATGACTTTTATTATACAGCCAGACCCTGTGGTGAATGAAGTGAAGGTGTCATGTGCAGGGTGGAAAATATGTGCTTTTCAGAGGGCTCGGCATGCTAATAAGCGTACTTTTCCATTCAGTGAGGAAGGCACAGTAAATCACCTTACGCCTCATTTTACTTAGTAAAACCTCTACAGGTTCAAATCAGCCATTCGGCTGATGACCTAAACAACACAAATAACCTATTATAAACTGGTACCGAAAAATTGCTCGGTTCACCTGTATTGGTACAAGTTATCAATTAGTCAACATTTTACTTTTACTTTTAAACTGGAATGAATGAGGAAAGGTGGGAACGTGACGTGAATGTGAATCGATCCAGTGATCGAATTCGGCGTGAAATTTTTCAAGGATGTGGTGCCAATTTTAAATGATAATGATTTGTAAACTATAATGGATGATTTTTTTGTGAGATTTTCTTTTTTAAGAAATGAAACAGGCACGAAAAGTTAAATTAAAATGTTTTTTTTTTGTTATTTTTATGGTGGTCAGAGAAGATCACTATTCCACAGTGAGATATGAACTGTGGATTATTACCTTGTGAAAATTTCCAGACCCTGTCCAGGAATTGAACCCAGGATCTCCGTGTGGTAGGCTAGCGCGCTACCACTAATCTACAGAGGCAGCCAAGTAATTGTGATTAATGAATTTAACATTTTGTTAAAATTTAAGCTTATAAATTTTATTTTGACATAAATAATTAGTTATTACTCCTAAAAAAGGATTGGTTTTGACACCTCGGATGAAAATGTGGCAGTAAATATAAGTATGTACATAAAATTAAGAAATATTGAGTTCTTTTGGTTAACGAATAAATAATCATATTTGTGAACAAAATATTTAATTGATCTTTAGTGATGAAGTCAGCATTGTGGGTAATCAAACAAAATTTCTTAAAATAAATTCAAAAAGAATTTAGTTATTAAATTTTGTAAATATGATTTGTAATTTATTGTTAAATTATTAAGTATTTTGAAATTAATTAAAATTTATACTATTGTATATATATAATTAAACGGCCCAATCAAATTTCGAAAATTAAAATTTTGAAAATTGTACCAAAAAAATTATGAAATTACCTTCTATTGATTTGACAATATGTTCAGGAGGTGCTGCTATCTTTTGGAAAGAATTAGAATAAGGTGGACTATCTAGTGGCGCCTCCATACTGGAGGCAGTGGAATTAATTTACTCTTTGTTTTGTAGGAGAGTTCGTGTGTTTAGGGAAGGAGCTTGTTGGTTTGACGATTGCGCTTGTAGCGTTCGGTTAGTGAGCGTGGTTTCCTTTGTTAGATTTTGTGATTTGAATCTTTTCTGTTTATTTCAACAGAAATGGGATTATATTTAGACAATTATGTATTAAGTAAATATTTAATTTTATTCATCTGTTATATAAAATCTTGATTCCGGTATAATAAATTATAATATTCTAAGCAAATAGATAAACAAACAAAACGTGTGTGTGAGATAGGTTATTTTATTTTAATTCATTAACATAGCTTATATGCTTTTTTAGCCTGTTTGTTTATCGTTACTATATACTTTCTGTTTAATCAGATGAAACTTAGATAATTTTGAAATATATTTGTTTTTAATAATGGCTAATTTTAACGTTTATTTTTTTAATTCAAGGAGAAAGTTTTCTCTAAATAATAGGATTTTTAATAATTCATTTTTAATTTTGTTTGTGATGATGTGTTGCCGGACAACTTTTGTGTACGGTGCTAATAATACAGATATTAATTGTTCAAATGTGAAATATTCGTATGAAACAAAAGGCCTAAACGCAAGACAAATTCCGAACAGCCCTTTACCTGGTGAGTTATTAATTGTTTAGATATGTACAAAGGTTTCTATCAAAACATTGTATAGATTTTTTATCAAATTATTTTTAATATTGTTTTTCTTTCGTGTCATTAATATTGGTTAGTAATGGGATTAATATTATTTCTAGACTAAAAGCCTACCGGTAGAAATATAACTCAATTGTGTATTTTGATATCTTATCTTCATTTTTAATAAAAAATATTAATTATTTAATGTACGTAACTTTTTTGCTTGTCATGTACTCTTTCAACATTGTAGAAGCCCTTCACATGTTTCTTGATCTTGTGAATTCATTTTCATTCCTCTTATAATTCAAAATTTCACGATTATAATGTTTTTTATGTGAATTTTTCTATTTGTAAAAGTTATTGTCGTTGTATTATTAAATTTGTAATGTTAGTGTATTGTACAATAATAAATTTGATGTTAAATTAATTACGTCGGTCAATAAATAGCGGTTTAATTTTGTAGTTGCGTTAAAATTCCTTGTTGGCTAATTATAAATTGAAAATACATTTTTATCTACTGTACTTTGCAATTTTATTTGATCGGTTTAAATTGGAGTATAAATAAATAAAATTATGTACGCTAATTAAAACGTCAGTAATTAATATTAGTTTTAATTAATTATCAATTGTAAAATCGTTTTGCTAAATTTTTTAACAAATAAAATTATTGACCTTTTGTTTTACAATTCTGTAGGTTTTACGTATTAGTGTTCAAAGCTATTGTTTAAAAATGTAATTTACCGGGTATAAGGTTTCTTAAATTACATTCTTTGTAATATTTATTTTTTCTTGTTAATCTAATATTACGTTAATTAATTATTCATTAGTGATTACTGTACAATTCTTGTGAAAAAGTATTGTGCCTACACGATTGTATGTAGAACGATTTTTCAAAAATGCTTTATATTTTTGTATTTTAATATAGTGCCACGGCATTCATTATTTTTACTTTCTCTTGCCTATATGAATACATAGGAAGGAAAGTATTGTTTTTATGTCGATTTTTCGAAATCGAGTTTTCACCGGATGTACACGTTTTCAGACCCTTTGAACGCAAAAAACATGTTTTTAGTGACTGGTCTCTCTCTCTCTCTCTGTGTGTGTGTGTGTGTGTGTGCGTACGCGCGCGCGTGTGTGAACAGAATATCTCGCTAAACACTATGTTTAGGGTGTAGCATTATACGGGAGTGAAACGTGGGTGATAAGGGCTGTAGAAAGGAAGAGGATAGACATTTTTGAAATGTGGTGTTACAGGAAAATGTTAAAGATTAGGTGGGTGGACAAAATAAGTAATTTAGAGGTTTTTAGACGAGTGGATGAAAGAAGAAGTATATGGAAGCATCTTACCAGAAGAGATAGGCTAGTGGGGCTTATCTTAAGACATTCAGGTATTGGCTTATCAATAATGGAGGGTAATATTGAAGGAGTGAATTGTACAGGGAGGCAAAGGTTAGAATATATAAAGCAAATTACAAAACATGTAGGGTGTTACAGGTATATAGATATTATGAAACGACTTGCGCAAGATAGAACAGTTTGGAGAACTGCATCAAACCAGTCGAATGATTGATGACAAAAAAATGTTCGTTGTAAATTTATATTTATTTTGTAATTTATTATATTATTGAGGTAAAATTTATCAAAACATTCCGTGTTAGTATTACTTAATTTTCTGTTACGGAAATAAATTTAAACGATCAAAGCGAATTTAAATAAATCTTGATTGCTACTCCGTCATTAAAAATATATTATTCTGTTGTACAGTTTTTAATAATAAAACTTCTGTGATGACGGATTTATACAGTGTAGATGAAATCTAAAATTCTGAAAGGTGTTAGAATTTAATTTCCTGTGCTTTAATTAATAAAGTTTTCTATTAAGTTTTTTTTTATTCGGTAGTTTTAAATAGAAGAAAGATTTCACGATATTTAATTTAGTAATGAACCGTTATTAAGTAAAAATCTTTGATTTTGTGAACTCGAAATGACTTTTCGTTGTATTCTGCTTTAATTTCAAACTAACTTAATTTTCTTTGGTTTAATTTAATTCATGTGTGACGTGTTTAGGTTTTTACTTTCTTTTGCCCTGTTTAAATGTATAGGAAGGGAGTATTGTTTTCATGTCGAGTTTTCCCCGGATATACATTGTTTTCAGACCCCTATGAATCCAAAATGCCCATAACAGACAGGTGGAGTGTCAAATTATTAACACTCAATCTGTTTGCTGCAGGGCTAAAGTAAATAGTTCTGTTTCTTATCATATGGTCAGTCAACTAAATGACTGAATCATTTAAGAAGAGAAGAGGTAGAGGTGTAAAAGACACTAATCAGAGTTCTCTCCTCTGAAAGTAATACATTTCATAATACAGCCAGACCCTGTGGTGAATGAAGTGAAGCTGTCATTTGCAGAGTGGAAAATATGTGCTTTTCAGAGGGCCCGGCATGCTGATAAGCGTACTTTTTCACTCAGTGAGGAAGGCAATGTGGTAAACCACCTCACTCCTCGTTTTACTTAGTAAAACCTCTACAGATTCAAACCACCCTTTCAGCTGATGACTTAAACACATGAATCCAAAAATATGTTTTTTTGCGATCGATCTGTGTGAACAAAATATCTCAAGAAAAGGTTAGCGCCCTGTCTGCTAAAATTCTTGGAGAGCCTGTGCTCTCGTAGAAAAAAATGTTTTTTTTAAGATAGCGGCCTTAATATGCATTTTAAGGCAAAAATATAAAAAATGAAAGTTGTAGAACATTTTGAAAACCTACAACTTTTATTTATTTTAACTTTTATTAGTGATTTTCTATTTTTTTTTTTTTCATGAAAGTTGGTAAAAAATAGGATTTTCAAGATTGCGGCCTTAGCATCCATTTTGTGACAAAAGTGTATGCACCTCTAAAATTATAGTAATTAAAAAAATCTGGTGTGAAACAATCTCACGACTTTCTCTTGTCCATGCTAATAATAAACAATATAACCTAATATTAGTAATAAAACATTAGAAATAAACAAAAACCCTCAAAAAACATAACCTAATTTTAATCATGAGTGAAAGACGCAAAATGAAAATCAACTTCAGTTTGGCTTAATAATACGAAAAATCATTTTTCGACGATAACTTAGGCTTCGTTGAGAAAATGCTTAGAACAAAAATTCATATTTTAATTTCACAAAATTTTTACATATTTTAATTTCCTATAAATTTGATTTTACATTCGCTTTGTCGTAAAATGCATACTATGGCTGAAATCTTAAAAAATCGATTGTTTTACACATTTTCGTGAAAAAAAACAGAAAATTGTAAATTACCGCTAAACTAAGCGTTATACAAAAAAAATGTTTGAAATAAAAGTTGTAGAATTTTAAATTCTCTACAACTTTTGACATATACATTTTTGCGCTAAAATGCATATTAACGTCGCAATCTTTAAAAAAACAGTTTTTTTACGAGAAAACGGCCTCACCAAGAATTTCGGCAGACATGGCGCCCTATCTTGTAAAGCATAAAAGATTTAGTAAATTGAGACGATTTTAAAATAAATCGTAGGAGCCGTTTTTGAGAAAATCGCAAAAAAGTGAAAAATTGCACTAATAAACTACTACTTTCGGTTGACCGATTTTGATGGACATGTTCGTGTCGGATTCTCTAGTGGTACTTAACTTTAGTTTCAAGTTTCAACTTCGTACAATAATCCGTTCTTGAAGTATTTTTTTACACACATATCGCTAAAAACATATTTTTTGGGCTCAGGGGTCTGAAAATCTGTATATCCGGTGAAAACTCGATTTCGAAAAATCGACATGAAAACAATACTTACCTTCCTATATATTCATACAGGCACGGAAATAAAATATCGTCATATTTTTATGGGAAGTATTTTCTTTTACAGAGCTTATTTTGGCGTCAGTTAGTGATTTCCCGTATTTTTAAGTCGAACAGAGATTGATTTTCATTTTGCGTCATTCATTCGTAATTAATAAAATAGGTTACATTGACAAGAGAAAGTCGTGTGAGTGTTTCACACCAGATTTTTTTTACGGCAGTAAAAAGTATTGGAGCGATAGTTTATCCATAACTAAATGAAAGCTGAAGTATTAGTTCGGCTTCTAGAACCAAACCGGAGACGTATAAAATAAAAAGGACCGTAAGGTAAACGTACTGTGAAATTAGTTATTATTTGGTTTTATATTAGGGTGTGTAAAATTAGGTTCATTCAGTTGTGTGCGGTAAGGGGAAATAGATATTTAGATGACATTAATGTGAGTTTTGGAGAAGTTGATCCATTCAAAGGTTGTTTGTAAAATCGTTTTTTTTTTTGTAAAAAAAGACGTCATCTAGTTTGAGGTTTTTATGAACGATCCCTTTTTGGATTGAGAGCGTAAGATCAGTGGTTTGGGTTATTGAATTTCAAAGAATTATTATAAACCCTCGGTTTACTAGTAGTTTTTCACTAGGGTAGGTTAGGTTATGGTTAAAATTTTTAATGGAGGGTGATAACTGAGGTTTTAACATAACATAAAATGTCTCCTTCAGGTAGATTAATCGTATCCTTTAAGGATACAGATTTCGTACACCTACCAGTAAATATTCATTCAATCCACCCACCCATCCACTCTTTTTTTTAAATAGTTTTGTTATGTATTTTAGGCTTTCAAAGTTCTTCGTCGGTTATGAAAGAAATTCCTTCACAATGAACAGGAAGGAGTCTGGATGGGTCCAGGTGTTTTTAATCCTATAGCTTTAGACCTCGGCCACTGTAAACCAAGAATGTTTCGACGCGCCGCTTGTCGAGAGCTAAGCCAGCACGTTCGCCTCGTTTTATAACTCTCTCTCTCTCCCTCTTCTCTTGCTTATAACAATTTTGTTTTTATATTATTTCTTCAGCTGTTGTTATTTTTTGTCCCATACTAAACACGCGACCACATTTCACGTCAACAAATTGTTTTATTTGTTACATATTTTGTATTTATAATTTTTCACGAATTCGTTTTTAAATCACGTAAAGTAATCTGCTGTGAAACACTAACACAACTTTCTCTTGCCAATGCAAATAATGAACAATATTACCTAACATTAGTAATAAAAACATTAGGAATAAACAAAAAAAAAGTCGGCCGCATTGGCGTAGTTGGTAACGTGCTCGCTTCTCATCATGCGGGGCTCAAATCCTATTCAGGCACGGCATATTTTCATACGTTACAATAAATAATTTCATCCTTCACCGTCTGCATTAACAGTAATTGCAGAAGAGTCGAACGTTAACCCCCCCAAAAAATCTAACCTAAAAAAATATATAACCTAATTTTAATCATGATAATGATGTAAAATGAAAACCAACGGTAGTTGGGTTTAATAATAAGGAAAATCACTTTTTTACGCTAAACTATGCTCTGTAGACAAAAATATTTGAAATAAAAGTAGATCTTTTAATTTCCTGTTGTTGTTTTGGTCATCAGCCAAAAGGTTGGTTTGAACCTGTAGAGATTTTGCTAAGTAAAACGAAGAGTGTGGTGTTTACAATTGCCACAACTCACTGAGTGGAAAAGTACGCTTATCAGCATGCCGAGCACTCTGAAAAGCACATATTTTCCACTCTGCAAATGACACCTTAGTTTTATTCACTCGAGATCTGGCTGTATAATGAAATTCATTACTTTCAGGGAAGATAACTCTGATTAGTATCTTTTATACCTCTGCCTCTTCTGTTCTTAAATGGTTGTCATTTAATTGGCTGACCGTGTGATAAGAAACAGAACTATTTATTTTAGCCGTGCAACTAACAGATTGAGTGTAAATAACGTGATACTCCACTTGTCTGTTATAAGCAAAGAAAATCAGTAATTACTGCTAAACTAAGCGTTATACAAAAAAATGTTTGAAATAAAAGTTGTAGATTGTTAAATTGTCTACAACTTTCATTGTATACACTTTTGCGCTAAAATGGATATTAAGGATGCAATATTAAAAAAATAACAAATTTTTTTACGAGAGAACAGCCTCCCTAAGAATTTTAGCAGACATGGCGCGTACCCTATCTTGTAGAGCATAGAAAATGTAGTAAATGAGGCGATTTTTAAAAAAATCGTAGGAGGCGTTTTTGAGAAAATCGCAAAAAAGTGAAAAATTAAACGAATAAACTACTACTTCCGGTTGATCGATTTTGATGAAAATGTTCGTGTCGGGTCCTCTAGTGATATCTAACTTAAGTTTCAACTTCTTACGATGTTCCGTTCTTGAGATATTTTGTTCACACACACACACGCACACACGCGCGCGTGCGCGCACACACACACACACACACACTCAGACCCAATCGGTAAAAACTGGTTTTTGGGTTTATGGGTGTCTGAAAATCTGTATATCGTTGAAAACTCGATTTCGAAAAATCGACATGAAAACAATACTTTCCTTCCTATATAAAAAAAGGCAAGAGAAAGTAAAAAGGTACTTGAATTTATTTTCATTCTGTTAACATTGGAACAGAATTAGGAAATGGAAAAATAATTTGACATACTGGCAGTTAATTCGTTTTATTATTTCAACGAGATAAATAACTTTTGGAGCTGAACTTTTGAACGATTTTCTATCTCAGTTTTTAAATGTCACTCTACCAATATAATATTAACAGAAATAAAAGAAAAAATATTTTCTCTGACGTCTACAAAGTAAAATCAACGATTCATGGAGTTAAAAAAAAGAAAACGATAAGCGAGACAAAAAAAGAGAAGGAAATTCACTTCACTTTAAAACGACGCTTTTATAAAACTTTATTACTCTAGCAAAATAACTTTTATTGATATCATGAAAAGACATAACGATTAATGTTCTTGAAAAATAATTTGAAGAACTGTATTTCTTTTTAATATATTTACTGATGTAATACTTTTCTGCTTAACAAATTTGTGTAGTCTTTCAAATAGAAAAAAACTGGTATGAAACACTAACACGACTTTAATTTACCAATGTAAATAATAAAACATAACCTAATATTAATCATAGCCTAAGTGTTTTAGGTTTATAAGTGTTTTTTTTCCTATAACTTCGATTATATACACTTCTGTCGTAAAAAACTAACCTCAAAAAGCATAACCTTATTTTATGTAATCATGAGTGAAAGACGCAAAATGAAAATCAACCACAGTTTGGCTTAAAAATACGAAAATTCACTTTTTCACGTTAAACTAGGCTCTGTATAGAAAAATGATTTAAATAAAAGTTGTAGACCTTTTACTTTCCTATAAATTTGATTATATACACTTTTGTCGTAAAATGTAGGCCTATACTAAGGCTGAAATCGTTAAAAAATATACTTTTTTACAAATTTTCGTGAAAAAACATAGACTACAGAAAATCGCTAATTACCGTTATACAAAAAAAACTGTATTATACAAAATTTGTAGGATTTTAAATTCTCTACAACTTGTATTATAGACATTTTAGCGCTGAAATGCATATAAAGCCGCAATTGTAAAAAAACAATTTTTTTTACGAGAAAACAGCCACTTCAAGAATTTCAGCAGACATTGCGCCTACCCTATCTTGTAGAGCATAAAAAATTTAGTAAATGAGGCGATTTTTAAAAAAAATCGTAGAAGCCGTTTTTTGAGGTAATCGCAAAAAGTGAAAAATGACTCGAATAAACTAGTACTTCCGGTTGACCGATGTTAATGAAAATGTTCGTGTCGGGTCCGGTAGCAGTATGTAACTTAAGTTTCAAGTTCGTACTAATGTTCCGTTTTTGAGATATTTTATTCAAAGACACACACAGACCAATCGCTAAAAACATATTTTTTTGGGTTCAGGGGGTCTGAAAACCTGCAGATCCGGTGAAAACTCGAATTCGAAAATCGACAATAAAACAATAGGTACTTTCCTTCGAATCTATATAAATGAAATTGGGATTTTGCCTGTACAATTTTTCAAAATGCCCCTAATTTTGTTTCTACGCCAAATCTACAAGTATTCACCCAAAATAAGTTCAGCTGAATTTTTGTCTGTTAGTATGTTACGGCATCACGCAAGAACCGCTGAAGCAAATTCAATGAATTTCGGTATTTAGGTTCTGGACATTATCAAAATGAAATAGGCTATCATTTTTTTTAATATCACAAAAGAATGGGGGATTTCAGAGGGAGGGTAAACAAAAAACTGCGAATATCTCCGTTAAAAGTCAATCTATCAAAAAATGTTATATAACCGAACTTACGAAACGTTTAAAGACAAATAAGTTTTATTATGTAAAATTTTTCACTTTATGCATAATAACGGAGATATTACCAATTTTATAAGAATAAACATAGCAATATTTTAGAAAACAAAATAAACAGAACAATAAACATAAGTCTACGTGCCGCTGGTATTCATTCCGAAGCTCTGTACCCTACCCCTTCCACCACTACCTAACCTTACACGACACACCCGTTCTCGGTCACATTGTCAAAAACGAAACTTGTCACCTGAGTAGTTAACCATCGCGGAGTGTTCCATTTGTGATTTACCTTTCATTTCAATTTGTATTGCTCTGTAGCGAACAATTAAATTACCTACAGTTACATTACACACAGATTTGTGTGAGTTAAACTTCAAAACATCAATTTTCATTGCTCTATATAAATAGTAAATTTATTTATTTATATAAAATAATTAACTACGCTTCTGAAAAAATAATAAAGCGCAGCGTAACTTGATTTAAAACCACATAGATCTCGCCTTTATTTTACGTCCAACTGTTTTGGTTTGTCATTAATAATAATGCTGACGTTGAAAGGAGCTATGAATAGATAACAATGAATGACTTAATAATATCAGACCTGACAGGGATCGAACTCAGTACACCAACAGACTGTACACAGCACCAAGGAAACCGTTCGAAGAACGTGCATTTTAGCTAGTATTATAATTTATATTAAATATATTATATTTATATATTAAGTTATCTGCCCATAACAGACAGGTGGAATATCAATTTATACTTAATCTGTTCGTTGCAGGGCTAAAATAAATAGTTCTGTTTCCTATTACATGGTCAGCCAATTAAATGACTGAATCAATTAAGAACAGAAGAGGTAGAGGTGTAAAAGACAATAATCAGAGTTTTCTCCTTAGAAAGTAATGAATTTCATTATACAGCCAGACCCTGTGGTGAATGAAGTGAAGGTGTCATTTGCAGAGTGGAAAATATGTGCTTTTCAGAGAGTCCGGTATGCTGATAAGCTTACTTTTCCACTCAGTGAGGAAGGCAATGGTAAACCATATTACTCCTCGATTTACTTAGTAAAACCTCTACTGGTTCAAACCAGCCTTTCGGCTGATGACCTAAACAACATAATTTATATAGGCAAGAGAAAGTAAAAATACTGTAAGATTTCATACGAAATATCCACAAAATGTGACATATTATGTTGGGGGGGGAGGGGGGATAAGAAAAAACTCATTTCAATTGGTTGTCCTTACCATTTCTTCTGTCTCTTCAACGTTTCGGAATGATCAAAAAGATGTAATTATTTTAATAGAAGCTCAGAGATATACAAAGCTAAACTAATATTAAAAATGGACAATAATATTGCAACAGTAATTTATAAATTACTCGCTTCGCTTATTTTTATATCATAATTCTAGTAATAAAATTATTAGTGATTATAAAAATGAAATTTATTACTCGTATAAAATGATATTAGTTACGGTTCAGTTGGAAAAATTTCATAGTAATCGGTTTAATACTTCTTCAGCTATGGTATCATGTCAACATGTCACGTCTTCTTCTGTAATATCTGCCGCCGCGTTAGATAAATTCCTAAACGCTAGAAAGATGAATCTAATTCGTACAAGGATGAGTTTCTTATATTTTATTAGCCTTTTTCATTTACTTCGATTCGCATTCCGAATGATTTTATTGTTTTACAATCGGATAATATTGTGTATTGAAGTTTTTTTTTTTGGAAAAATTTATTTTCTTGTCGAAATAAATTAAGAGTACAGAGATGCGATTCCTGCGAAAAACAAAGAGTTGCAGTCGTAGGGGCCAACTGAGAAATGAGGATATAAGAACAGAACTGGATGTAAACAACCTGAATGCGGAAGATTACAGAATATCGGAATCTATGGAGTTCGTTGAGAGAATCCCTGAGGGAAGGATCCCCCACAAGATATGTTGGGAAATCACGTAAAAGATGGCTATAATTCAATAGTTTTTCGCTGTTGTAAATCGGTACTGGCGGAAACGCAATTTTCGATTCTGAGAAGAAAAAGAAGAAATAAAGTTTCAGATCAGGAGGATTGTGTTGTTTAGGTCATCAGCCGAAAGGCTGGTTCGAACCTGTGTAGGTTTTACTAAGTAAAACTAGGAGTGAGGTGGTTTACCATTGCCTTCCTCACTGAGTTAAAAAGTACGCTTATCAGCATGCCGGGCCTATTGAAAAGCCCATATTTTCCACTCGGCAAATGACACCTTCACTTCATTCACCTCAAGGTCTGGCAGTATAATGAAATCCATTACTTTTAAACGAGATAACTCTGATTAGTGTCTTTTAGACCTCTACCTCTTCTGTTCTTAAATGATTCAGTCATTTAATTGGCTGACCATGTGATAAGAAACAGAACTGTTTATTTTTTCCCTGCAACGAACAGATTAAGTGTAAATAATTTGACACTCCACCTATCTGTTATGGGCAGAGGAGAATGGTATAGTAACTTTAACGAAGGAAACCAGTAAGAAATTTTATTATGACATGGAATTCGTCGAAGAAGCATAACCAAAAACAAAAGTTAAATTGTTTGGTCATATTGTAAGGTATATCTAAATCGATGGAGGGAGAAAGTAGAGGAATGCCTGTGGGAAGGATCCCCCTCAGCGTTTTCCTATCCGGAGGAGAGATGTTGGCAGGCCATGGAAAAGATGGCTATAATGCTATACTATAGTTTGACGGTACAGGCGGAAACTTTATCGTTGATTCTGTGAAGGAAAAGAAAAAAATTAAGTCTCAGATCCTCATAAGGAGAATGGTATAGTAACCTTAAAGAAGAAATCCGATGAGAAACTTTCCGAAGACATGTAATTTATCGAAGAGACATAACCAAAAACAAGAGTTAACTTGTTCGGTCTTTTAGTTAAGCATATCGAAATCGATGGAGGGAGAAAGTAAAGAGAATGGCTAAAGGAAGGATTACCCTCAGTTTTTTGCAATACCGACATGTGTGGAGGAGAGATGTTGGCAGGCCACGCAAAAGATGGCTAAAATTCAATATTTTTTCGCTGTTATGAGTCGGTACAGGCGGAAACTCTTAATCCTTGATTCTGAGAGGAAAAAGAAGAAAGTTTCAGATTCTCCTAAGGAGAATGGTAATTTTAAAGAAGGAATTCAATAAGAAACTTTACCAAGTCATGGAATTTACCGAAGAAATTATACCAAAAAGTAAAGTTAAATTCTTCGGTCACTTAGTTAAACTGTACTAACAATTACTGAACAACCAGATTTTCAACAAATTGGAGAGTTTTTCAAATGCATTCTCACGAAGATTTTCAATAAAATCAGTAAACTGGAATTAGTAGTTTATTCGTGTAATTTTTCACCTTTTTGTGTTTATCTTAAAAACGGCTCCTACGATTTTTTTTAAAAATCGCCTCTATACTAAATTTTTTGTGCTCTACAAGATAGGGTAGGCACCATGTCTGCTGACATTTTTGGAAATGCTGTTTTCTCGTAAAAAAATATTTTTTTAAGATTGCTGGTTTAATTAACATTTTAGAGCAAAAATGTATAGGCCTATAATAAAAGTTGTACAGAATTTAAAGTCCTACAACTTTTTTTTATAACGCTTAGTTTAGCGGGTAATTGATTTTCTGTTTTTTTCCATGAAGATGTGTAAAATTGGATTTTTTAAGATTTCAGCCTTATTATGCATTTTACGACAAAAGTGTACAATCAGTTTCATAGGAAATTGAAAGATCTACAACTTTTATTTAGAGCGTTTTTCTCTACAGAGCCTAGTTTAGCGTAAAAGAGTGATTTTACGTATTTTTAAGCGAAACTGAGGTTTTCACTTTTGCGTCTTTCACTCATGATGAAAATAAGATTATGTCTTTTGAAGTAATTTTTTTTGTTAATTTCTTATGCTTTATTACTAATGTTAGGTTATATTGTTAATTATTTGCATTGGCAAGAGAAAGTTGTGAGTGTTTCACACCAGATTTTAAAAATGTCCAGGTTAAAAACCATGAGACACCACTAAAATTTACCCTTAATTTATCTCTTCAGAATTTCAATATGGCTTTATTTCACTCTTTCTCCAGAAATCATGGCGAAATTTTTCGCCAGGCATAACTCGCTAACAAACCATTTCCAGACCTATGTTTATATGAACTTTTTTTTATTTTTAGCTATAGAATTATATCCCTAGGGATTGTTGGGAAATTTAGAATCACCCGGTATATATACATCTTTCATCCACTCGTGTAGGATGAACATTTTTACTTTCTCTTGCGTATATGAATATGTATAGGAAGGAAAGTATTGTTTTCATATCGATTTTCGAAATCGAGTTTTCATCGGATCTACACGTTTTCAGACCCCCTGAACCCAACAAACTTGTTTTTAGTGATTGGTCTGTATTTGTGCGTGCGCGCGCGCGTGTTTGTGTGAGTGAACAAAATATCTCAAGAACGGAACATCTTACAAACTTGAAACGTAAGTTTCCACTGGAGGACCCGACACAAACATTGTCATCAAAATCGGTCAAACGGAAGTAATAGTTTATTCGTATAATTTTTTACTTTCTTGCGAATTTCTCAAAAACTGGTCCTACGATTTTTTTAAAAATCGCCTGGTTTACTAAATTTGTTACGCTCTACAAGATAGGGTAGGCGCCATGTTTGCTGATATTCTTGGTGAGCCTGAGTTCACGTAAAAAAATTGTTTTTTTTTAAGATTTGGCTTTCATATGCATTTTAGCGCAAAAATATATGAAATAAAAAATTTAGAGAATTTAAAATCCTACAACTTTTATTTCAAACATTTTTTTGTGTAACGCTTAGTTTAGCGGGTAATTAGCGATTTTCTGTTTTTTCTCACGTAAAGTTGTGAAAAATCGATTTTTTTAAGATTTCGGTCTTAGTATGCATTTTTAAACAAAAGTGTATAAGTTATGATCAAATTTATAGGAAATTAAAATATCTACAAGTTTATTTACAGAATTTTCTCTACACAGCCTAGTTTAGCGTGAAATAGTTATTTTCCGTATTTTTTAGGCCAAATTGAGGTTGATTTTCATTTTGGATCATTCACTCCATGATTAAAATAAGGTTATCTTTTTGAGGTTAGGTGTTTGTTTATTTTTAATGTTTTATTACTATTGTTAGGTTATATTGGTCATTATTTGCATTGGCAAGAGAAAGTTGTGTGAGTGTTTCACACCAGATTTTTAATAATCTGTGTTTATTTTCAGTCCTAAGTTATCTTACTTTTCGATCAATTTATAGACACCATTGTTCAAATTAAATAATGTCAATAAAGTTTGACTGTTTTTATATTGTAAATTCCATTTAGGAACCGGATTTTGGAAAGCAATTTTCCATTAAGTGATCAATGTAAATTATTACTAAAATGCAAGTTTTGTTAAAAATAAATTCATACTTTTTATTTTAAAAAGGGTTTTTTTATTGGCACGATGACAAAACGTAGAAAAGGAAATTTTTCTTCAGGTATTTTAACATTCTTTCGTAAAGATGTTATTACAAAACACCTGCCTTGAACTGGAGGAATCCAGTGTAGCGGCTATAGATTTTAAATAATTTAAAATAAAATGTTGTTTGTTAAAGGTGAACAATCTTACATGCACCTGCTATCGGGTAACATGCTGGTCGATGTTGTTTTTTTACTTTCTTTCAACTAAAAATTTGGTGTGAAACACTTAAACAACTTTTTCTTGCCAATGCAAATGTTGTTTAGGTCGTCAGCCGAAAAGCTGGTTTGAACCTGTTGAGGTTTTATTAAGGGGGTAGTCAACCCAGAAAATAAAAATCAAAACGTCTGGCTATAATTTAACATTATTTATTTTAAATGAAAGAGTAATTTACTAGTACCCATCTACCATTTGAACCAAGCCAAAAAATTAATTACAGCCCCTAAAATAAGGGAGAGGTTGGAAATGCAAGCTTTTACGGGGAATCAAATATCTCAGGAACCAAGAAAGATATAAACATGATTCTTATATTAAAAAATACAGAAAATTGCTGTTTATTATCTGTTGTATGAGCTTGTATGTATTTTTTATTACAAGAAATTTATTGAAAAAAACCATATTTTCAAAAATATTTATTTTATGTATTCACAAATTATTTTTTAACTAAATCCCTATTAAAGTTTTTGTAATAATCATTCCACAGTTAATAGAGCAAAATATTATGAACGTTTGAAGAAAAACGTCATCCAAATATCTCCAATACTAACCAAAATATTTAATTCCCAAGAATGTACAATCATGTAAAAACCACATTACCGGAAAAATTAAAAGTTGAAGGAATAATTTCACTCGCCTTGCTAGTAATCTTTATTTTATTAAACAGTGATAGTTTTATAACTTTTTGTCAAAGTATAAACAAATTTCATTCAGAAAATTTTAAACCTCAAATAAATGCAAAAAACATCGAAATTTAAAAAAATTCATCTTCTTCAGTTGACTACCCCCTTAAGTAAAACGAAGGGTGAGGTGGTTTACCGTTGCCTTCCTCACTGAATGGATAAGTACGCCTATCAACATGCCGGGCCCTCTGAAAAGCACGTATATACTATCTAATTATTTCCACTCTGCCAGTGACACTTTCACTTCATTAACCACAGAGTCTGGCTGTATAATAAAATTCATTACTTCTGATTAGTATCTTTTACACCTCTACCTCATCTGTTCTTAAATGATTGAGTCATTTAATTGGCTGACCATGTGATAAGAAACAGAACTATTTATTTTAGCCCTGCAACAAACAGATTGAGTGTAAATAATTTGTCACTCCATCTGTCTGTTATGGGCAGCCAATGCAAATAATAAACAATATAATTTAACATTAGTAATAAAAAATTAGAAATAAACAAAAAAACTAACCTCAATAAACATAACCTTATTTTAATCTCGAGTGAATGATGCAAAATGAACTCAACCTTAGTTTAGCTTAATAATACGGAAAATTACTCTTTCACGCTAAACTAGGCTCTGTACAGAAAAATGCTTCAAGTAAAAGTTTTAGATCTTTTCATTTCCCGTTGTTTAGATTATCAGCTGAAAGGCTGATTTGATCCTCTAGAGGTTTTGCTAAGTAAAAACGAGGAGTGAGGTGGTTTACCAGCCTTCCTCACTGAGTTGAAAGAGTATGCTTATTAGCATGCCAAAAAGCACCCACTTCCACCTTGCAAATGACACCTTCACTTCATTCACCACAAGGTCTGGCTGTAAAATGAAATTCATTACTTTCAGAGGAGATAACTCTGATTAGTGTCTTTTACACATCTATTTCTTCTGTTCTTAAATTATTCAGTCATATAAGTGGCTGACCATGCGATAACTAACAGAACTAATTATTTTAGCCCTGCCACGAACAA
This sequence comes from Catonia carolina, assembly GCA_035578175.1. Taxonomy (NCBI): domain Eukaryota; kingdom Metazoa; phylum Arthropoda; class Insecta; order Hemiptera; family Achilidae; genus Catonia; species Catonia carolina. Next base: position 16,254,346 of record JAQMRL010000014.1, on the reverse strand, counting down.
ATGAGTGTAAATAATTTGACACTTCACCTGTCTGTTATGAGCTGAAATTCTTTCTTATATTTCCTATAAATTTGATTATGTACACCTTCGTCGTAAAATACATGCTAAGCCCGGGATCTTCAAAAATTCATTTGTTTACAGATTTTCATGAAAAAAAATCGCTTATTACCGCTAAAGTAAGCGTTATACAAAGTAAAGTTTGCAATAACAGGTGTTTTTTTTTTTTTTTTTTTTTTTTGTAATAACAGGTGTAGGTTGTAAAATCTCTACACTTTTTATTATATACACTTTTGCCCTGAAATGCATTAAGGCCGCAGTCTTATTAAAACCATTTTTTCTACAAGAGCACAACCTCCCCAAGAATTTCAGCAGACATAGCGCCTACCTTATAATGTAGAGCATGAAAAATTTAGTAAATGAGACAATTTTTAATAAAAATCGTGGCAGCCGTTTTTTGAGAAAATTGCAAAAGAGTAAAAAATTGCACGAATAAACTACTACTTCCGGTGGACCGATCTTGATGAAAATGTTCGTGTCGGGTCTCCAGTAGTGCCTAACGTAAGTTTCAAGTTTCAACTTCGTACGATGTTCCGTTTTTGAGATAGTTTGTTCACACACACACACCAAGGCTAAAAACATGTTTTTTGGGTTCAGGGGGCCATCCGGTCGAAACTGAATTTGAAAAACTCGACATGGAAACAATACATTCTTTTCTATGTATTCATATAGGCAAGAGAATGTAAAAAGTGTAGAACGAAAATTGTGTTTTTATTAAATTAAATCATTACTGAAAATTTAACTTATTTATACTTTCTCTTGTCCGACATGAATATCTAAGAAGGAAAGTATTTTTTTTCCTGTAGATTTTTCAAAATCGAGTTTTCAACGGATATACACTTTTGAGACCCCTAAATCTAAAAAAAAACATTTTTTGCGATGGGTCTGTGTATTTGTTTGAACAAAGTATCTCATGAACGGAATATTGTACGAAGTTGAAACTTGGAACTTAAGTTAGGGACCACCAGAGGACCCGGCACGAACATTTTCATCAAAATCGGTCCACCGGAAGTAGTAGTTTATTCGTGCAATTTTCTCAGAAATGGCTCCTACGATGGTTTTTTTTAAATCGCGTCTTTTACTACAATTTTTATGCTCTATAAGATAAGGTAGGCGCCATGTCTGCTGAAAATTTTGGGGAGGCTGTCGTAGAAAGAAATGGTTTTTTAACGATTGCGGCTTTAATAGGTCTATGCATTTAGCGCAAAAATGTATATAATAAAAGTTGTAGAGAATTTAAAATCCTACAACTTTTATTTGAAATTGTTTTTTGTTTATCGCTTAGTTTAGCGGTAATTAGCGATTTTCTGCTTTTTTTCTCACGAAAACGTGTAAAAAATAGATTTTTTTTTAAGATTTCAGCCTTAGTATGAAATTTTTGGGGAGGGTGTGCTGTAGAAAGAAAATTTTGTTTCAAGATTTTGTCCTTAATATGCATTTGAGGGCAAAAGTCTATGTTGCAAAGTTGTAAAACATTTAATAACCTACAACTTTTATTTTTATTGTTTTTGTACGCTTAGTTTAGCGGTAATTAGTAATTTTTCTGTATTTTTAAGGCGAACAGTTTGATTTTCATTTTGCGTCATTCACTCATGATAAAATTTGTTATGTTTTTCTTTTTACATTGGCAAAAGAAAGTTCTCTGAGCGTTTCACACCAAATTTTTTAAGTTTATTTAAAGTCTCATCAAGAGTTTCCTTATTAATGATTTCGGTGGGTTTTGAATTACAATAATTTTCAGATCGTAACCGGGAATCGAACCCCGTGGTCTCCGCGTTGTAGGCTGGGTTGGTTGCTACCACTACGCTACGGAGGCGGTCAATTAAATTCGAATCGCAATTAAACTAATGTCGAATAAATTTACTGAAGTTTAAATTAAAAATAGATATAATAAAATAATCTAACTGAAGGTCTTGGTAACCAAGTGGAAAATACACGCAGGTTGATAAAAACAGTGTAGAATGAATGTAATTTATTCTATTCATGGACGTTCAATGAACATTCGGATGGTGTTCCCTTGAAAAATCAACAAATGAAGTCTAAAAATAATAAATTCACGCGGTTATAATGTTGTGAAAATGCAACATTTTTTTCCATCCATGAGACAACGTAAATGTGGCTGAAAATTAATTTTTACTCCAATATTGATCAATTTTTTTCGCACAAAACTATCACTGATTTCCCAATAAATGCAGTACAAAATATGAGAATTTCATTTATTTCCACAGAGCTACGGAAACGCTTTTCCAAAGATATTTCTGTTACCTACCCTCGATTATACAACCAGCTTTCACAAATTTATAAAAATCTGGTATGAATTACTCACGAGACTTTCCCTTGCCAATATAAATAATGAACAATATAACTTATCTTTAATCATTAATAAAAAAAATCTGGTGTGAAACGCTCACACGACTTTCTCTTGTCAATGCAAATAATAAATTATTTATCATGACATTAGAAATAAACCACTCTTTAAAGCTAAACTAGGCTATGCAGAACAAAATGCCTAAAATAAAAGTTGCAGATATTTTAATTTCCTATAAATTTTATTTTATACACTTTTGTCGTAAAAATCTGTGGCCAAAATCTTAGATAATACATTTTATACAAATTTTCATGAAAACGATAAACAAAAAAATCACTAATTACCGATAAACTAAGCGTTATTAAAGAAATGTTTAAATTATAAGATTATATATATGTTATATATATATATGTAAGTAAATATATATATGATATTAAAATTACACAAATAAACTACTACTTCCGGTTGACCGATTTTGATGAAAATGTTCGTGTCGGGTCCGGTAAGTGTCTAACTTAACTTTCAAGTTCGTACGATGTTGCGTTCTTGTAATATTCTGTCCACTCTCACACAGACACACACACACATACAATCTTTTTTGGGTTCAGGGGGTCTGAAAACGTGTATATCCGGCGAAAACTGGATTCGAAAAATCGACATGAATACAATACTTTTTTTCCTTATATGTTTGTTTGCAACGAAAACATACAGGAAGTTAGGGAATTCTGCTATCTAGGGAGCAAATTAACACAGGATGGTAGAAGCACAAGTGATATCAAAAGTAGAATTTCTCAAATTAGAAAAACATTTGAAATGAAAAACAGCTTACTGACTACAAACATTGATTTACAGATTGAGAAAAATTTCTTAAAACACTGTTTGGAGTGTAACATTATACGGGAGTGAAACGTGGGTGATAGGGGCTGTAGAAAGGAAGAGGATAGAAGCTTTTGAAATGTGGTGTTAAAAATATGTTAAAATTCGGTGGGTGGACAAAATAAGTAATTAAGAAGTTTTTAGGGGAGTGGATGAAAAAAGAAATATATGGAAGCATCTTACCAGAAGAAGGGATAGACTAGTGGGGCATATTGTAAGACATCCAGGTATGGCTATTAATAATGGAGGGTAATATTGAGGGAGTAAATTGTAGGGGGAGGCAAAGATTAGAATATGTAAAGCAAATTAGAAAAGATGTAGGGTGTTACAGGTATGTAGATATGAAACGACTTGCGCAAGATAGAACAGCTTGGAGAACTGCATCAAACCAGTCGCAGACTGTTGACGAAAAAAATGTTTGTATGGGGGCAACAGAAGTAAAGATTCTATAACATACTATCGGTTGAATTTTATTCTTTCATCTTTTTTCGTTCAAGTACTTAGAACTGTGGTTGTTTCTTATTTTACATTTACGCTAATGATTAAACGTAGGTTATGTATTATTTTTTATTTACATTGGCAAGAGAACGTTGTGTGAGTGTTTCACACACACGTTATTAATTATTAGAAGAGAAAATTTATAGATATTTTATTCTCTTGTTAAGATTCTCTTCAGTTAAATACGTGTGTTTCATCCACTTCATCCTTAAATTAGAATTTTTTAATTAGCCTCACATAAATTTCGGTCGAGTAGCAAATTTAGTTCTGTTGAGTGAAACATGTTTAATTTCGTTTCGTTTTTTCATATCTAAAGAAAGATTTTTCACGTCTGAATTCATTTTATAATGATGTACCATTATTCTCATATGTTTTACCTCCTTTTATAACGGGTGTTTCAAAACTGACGCAGTTTGTTTTTAGTTGACAGAATTGGAGTACAAAAAAAAACTGGTGTGAAACACTCACACGACGTTCTTTTGCCAATGTCAATAATGAGCAATATATCCTAACATTTGTAATAAAGCATTAAAAATAAACAAAAAACACTAACTTCAAATAATATAACCTTATTTTAATTACGAGTGAAAGACGCAAAATGAAAATCAACCTCAGTTTGGCTTAAATATACGGAAAATCATTCTTTCACCCTAAACTAGGCTGTGTAGAGAAAATGCTCTTAATAAAAGTTGTAGATCTTTTTATTTGTTATAAATTTGATTGTATACACTTTTGTCGTGACATGCATACTTGTATAATGAAATTCATTACTTTCAGAGAAGATAACTCTTGATTTGTGTATTTTACACCTTTACCTCTTTTGTTCTTAAATATTTCAGTCATTAATTGGCTGACCATGTGATAAGAAACAACTATTTTTTGTAGCCCTGGAACTAACTGATTGAGTGCAAATAATTTAATGCTCCACCTGTCTGTTCCGTTAATTCGTAGGATTTGTAAGCGAAATAAGTCCTAATAATAAACACACGTTTATCTTTGAAAATGTACAGATTAAGAAAAATTTCTTAAAACATTATATTTGGATTGTAGCATTATAGAGGAGTGAAACGTGGGTGATAAGGGCTGTAGACAAGAAGAGGATAGAAGCTTTTGAAATGTGGTGTTATAGGAAAATGTTAAAAGATTAGGTGGGTGGCCGAAATAAGAAATAATTTAGAGGTTCTTAGGCGAGTTGATGAAAAAAGAAGTATATGGAAGCATCTTACCAGAAAAAGGGATAGGCTAGTGGGGCATGTCTTAAAGACATCCATATCTTAAAGACATCATTGGTCTATCAATAATGGAGGGTAATATTGAGGGAGTAAATTGTAGGGGAAGGCAAAGATTAGAATATATAAAGCCAATTACAAAATATGTAGGGTGTTACAGGTATGTAGATATGAAACGACTTACTAGATAGAACAACTTTGAGAACTGCATCAAACCATTCGAGAGACTGATGGCTAAAAAAAAATCTTCGGAAAATGGCATCGTTAACTAAATACAGATGAATGGATTCACAAAAAAAGTAATGGTGCGCAAGAACGAAATTTTAGTTGTTACAATCTGTTACTTGGAATATAATGATGAAACTAATACGAAATTTACCAATGAGTTACTTTTACCTTCTTGATGTTACGGGTGTCATTTTTGAAACACCCGTTACGATCTAATAATTTATTTTATTCACTGAACAGTTAACGAATAACGTTTGCAATATTTTTATTTACAAAAAGTTCTTAAGCAGCATTTTCTGTTGTTCGTACTGCGTTTTGTTGTTGGCAATTATTTAAGGTACCTAATTGAGAGTTATCGAAATTGTTTTCATTTCATACATGATAACAGTGTTGTTTTTGCAAAATGAAACCTCTTTCAGTGAAGTGGAAACCTGTATTGCTTGATATGAAGTATGGGATCACATTATCAAGCGATTTAACTGTTACGTTCATTAAAAAAAAAAAAATCTGGTGTGAAACATTCACTCGACTTTCTCTTGCCAATGCAAATAATTACCTATATTTTTTTTTATTGGTTTAACGTCCGACACTTCTGCAATTACTGCTAATACAGACGGTGAAGGATGAAATGATTTTTTGTAACGTATGTAAATATGCCATGCCTAAATGGGATTCGAACCCAAGACCGCATGATGAGAGGCGAGCACGTTACCAACTACGCCAATGGGGCCGGCCAATTATCAATATAACCTAATATTAGTAATAAAACATTACAAATAAACAAAAAACTAACCTCCAAAAACAAAACCTATTTTTTTAAAAATTTATTTATTTAACGTCGCATCAACTGCAAAGGTCATTAGCGACGACGTTGGGCCGTAACTTTGTACAATGGAGGATGAAATGATTTTTTTGTACGTATGAAAAAATGCCGTGCCTGAGTGGGATTCAAACCCAGACCGCATGATGAAAGACGAGCACGTTACCAACTACGTCAATGCGGCCGGTAATTTTTAAAACCTAATTTTAATCGTGAGTCAAAGGCGCAAAATGAAAATCAACCTCAATTTGGCTTCAAAATACGGAAAATCACTCATTCACGATACACTAGGCTCTGTAGATAAAAATGCTTTAAATAAAACTTGTAGATCTTTTAGTTTCCTTTAAATTTGATTGCACACTTTTGTCGTAAAATGGCTGAAAAGGCTGAAATCGTATAAAAATCGATTTTTTTACACGTTTTCGTGAGAAAAAACATAAAATCGCTTATTACCGCTAAACTAAGCGTTATGCAAAAAAATGTTAGAATTAATAGTTGTAGGATTGCCTACAACTTTTGTTGTATACATTTTTGCGATAAAATGCATAATAAATTCGAAATCTTAAAAAACAACTTTTTACGCAAAAACAGCCTCTCCGAGAATTTTGGCAGACATGGATGGCGCCTGCCCTGTCTTTTGAGAATTTTGGCAGACATTGCGCATTCCGCGCCAGCTCATTCCGCGTTATCTTTTAAGAGGTTCCTAGCCAAGTACAGCATCTCAGTGTTAGAACATCCACCTTTTTCACCAGATCTTGCACCATGTGACTTCTACCTGTTCCGTAAGGTAAAATCTGCATTAAAAGGGACAAGATTCGAGTCTGTGGAAGCTGTAAAAGAGAAAGCGGCACGTGTCCTGAAGGAGCTGACAGACGATGACTTCTAGCACTGTTTCCAACAATTGAAAATTCGCATGGAGCGTTGTAGGGATAGAGAAGAAGTGTATGTTGAATGTGACGATGAGTGATTATGTATAAAATTAAAATTAAATTTTTATGTCAGTCTCGTTATTTAATAGCCGCACCTCGTGTATCAGTTGAGATTCATCTGTTCGTTAATATAAGTATAGGCATTTCATCTGGCGCGTGGAGACTACGAATAAATCAGCTTGCATATACTACATCCACCCGTCCCTCACCTATTCTTATAGACTGTTCATAAAACTGATGTATAGTATACATTTTTCTACATTTTATAGTGACATTCTTTTATTGTAAATACAGTACAAAGCGAATGGGGAGTGATGTAATGTATTTATAATAATTAATCAGTTATTATTGTTATTATACAGTTATAGGCTTATGTCTGCCCATAACAGACAGGTGGAGTGTCAAATTATTTACACTCAATCTGTTTGTTGCAGGGCTAAAATGAATAGTTCTGTTTCTTATCACATGGTCAGCCAATTAAATGACTGAATCATTTAAGAACAGAAGAGGTAGAGGTGTAAAAGACACTAGTCAGAGTTATCTTCTCTGAAAGTAATGAATTTCACTATACAGCCAGACCCTGTGGTGAATGAAGTGAAGGTGTCATTTGCAGAGTGGAAAATATGTGCTTTTCAGAGGGCCCGGCATGCTGTTAAGCGTACTTTTCCACTCAGTGAGGAAGGCAATGGTAAACCACCTCACTCCTCGTTTTACTTAGTAAAACCTCTACAGGTTCAAACCAGCCTTTCGGCTGTTGACCTAAACAACAGGCTTATGTATGCATAGTTTATTTACAAATTAAACTGGTTTTGACAGCAGGTGACTCATCAACTACATACGCCTAACTAACAAATGAAACGCACAGTGAATATTGTCATTCAGTGTTTAATCAATTGCCGTTCAGTACAATCATTACGGTTATACAGTGTCAAGGGGTTTTTTATGTGTGCAGATCGAATAGTGTGTGTGTGTGTGTGTGTGTGTTAGTGTGAATAGTGAGTGTGTTAGATTATACGAGTTTTAATTTTTAGAACTCGTAGTTCTACCTATTTTGATTTGTTAATTTACCTAGTGTAGTGGTTATTATTTTGTCGTTTACTGCTATAGTTTACATTAAGCTTAAAAATAATCTAAAATCGGAGGGAGTAAAGTTCTTCATAGCCAATCTCGAGAGAAAATTGCTAATGTGGTTACGTTTATGACCGAGGAAGCAAAGCACGGTGTTTTACTATAGATGTTAAGAAAATTATCGAACGCGTTAGTGCAGCAGTTAGTGTGTCAAAATGTTCAATTGCGCGAATAAAAAAAACATCGAAAGTAATATTAGAAGTATCTTCACTGTCTTTTACAACACCCAAAAAACATTCGGTACGGGCCAAACCTGTTACAGGTTTGGATGATTTTGACAGGACTGTTTTCCGTCAAAAAATAAATAATTTTTACACAGACGAAGGTGGAAAATGCTTACTAACAATAAATAAATTATTAATAATCAATTAAAAAATTAAAGTAGCGCTGTTTCAAAACTGTTACCGAAATTTTGTTGAAGTATAAATATTCTTAGAAATAGCTTTATAAATTATAATTGGGTCTATATGAATATTATTGTATAAAAATGTACGCTTTGTAGAAAATTGTGTCATCCATTTTGTTTTGAAGTGGGCATTTTTGATACACCTTATAGTATTGTAGGCTGAACTCTGCAAGCCAGATGAGACGCCTATATTATACGCGTGTTACGTTCATCCAGTAAGTTTAATCATACGATTTTTGATGTTACTACTTCTTTTGCCACGCCTGGACTGTGTTTTTTCCAGGTGAAAATATTTTGGTTTGCCGTCATTAATTAATTAATTAAGTAATTCTATCGGTCAGTCCCGCGACTGCTGATTTTTTTCACAAATGAGTGATGAATTAATGCCAGAACTGATCGGGTATCAAACCCGGGATCCTTGTAGTGGAAGCCAGTTGTGATGACCACTACACTATGTACGGCCGTTTTTCATAATTGTACATATTTTGGAAATCCCAGATAGTTCCATACATACAATAATCTATTTAAAGAAGATGTATTGTAATGGAGAAATTATTGTTGCGACAGGTAGTCAAATGACATGTTATTTTTGTTTATTTGTGTTTCAACCAGCCGAGTTATTTTCGTCTAATACTTGTATAATGTTAACATGACAAGGAAATCTGACATAACATGACTTGGAAACATCTAATATTGATTTCTGTTATCTAGACTTAGAATTAATAATTGACATAGATCCATGTAATTGGCCGTTCAGGAATTTCTGTAGGTGTATTCTTCCTGTAGATATTTCTGAAAATAAATCCGATTTATTTGTTTTTGCTTTCTCTTGCCTACTTAAATGTATAGGAAGAAAAGTATTCTTTTCATGTCGATTTTTCGAAACCGAGTTTTCACCGGATATACACGTTTTCTGACCCCCTGAACCCAAAAAACATGTTTTTCGCAATTATTCTGAGTGTGTGTGAACAGAATATCTCAAGACAGGAACATCGTACGAACTTGAAACTTGAATTAGATACAACTATCGGATCCGACACAGAAATTTTCGTCAAAATCGGTCAACTGGAAATAGTAGTTTATTCGTGTCATTTATCACTTTTTTGCGATTTTCTCTAAAACGGCTCCTACGATTTTTTTAAAAATCACCTCATTTACTACATTTTTATGCTCTACAAGATAAGATAGGCGCCTTGTCTGCTGAAATTCTTGGAAAGGCCGTTTTCTCGTAAAAAATTGTGTTTTTTAAGATTTAGACTTTAATATGCATTTTAGCGCAAAAATGTATGTAATAAAAGTTGTAGACAATTTAAAAATCTACAACTTATATTTCAAACATTTTTTTTGTATAGGTTAATGCTTAGTTTAACGGTAATTAGTGATTATCTGATTTTTTCATGAAAATTGTAAACAATCGATTTATTAAGATTTCAGCTTTATTATGCATTTTATGACAAAATTGTATATAATAAAATGTAGGCCTAAAGGAAATTTAAAGATCTATAACTTGTATTCATAGCATTTTTTTCTACAGATCCTTAGTTTAGTGTGAAAGACTGATTTTCAGTATTTTTTAACCAAACTGAGGTGATTTTCATTTTGCATCAATCGCTCATGATTAAAATAAGGTTATGATTTTTGAGGTTAGTTTTTTGTTTATTTTTAATTTTTTATTATTAATGTTAGGTTATATTGTTAATTATTTGCATTGGCAAGAGAAAGTTAAGTAATTGTTTCACACCAGATTTTTATCAGAAAAAACACTGTATGTACGCAAAAAGATATTATAAGTTACATCTTTCTATTGAGGTACTAAATCATGAAATTTCCAATTTCACAGTGATTCTTCACGTTTTTATTTTGTAATCTAACCATTTATTCGGTTGAAATTGATAAAAATGAAACGTCCTGTTCACTGAACCTAAAATATTTTTCGATGAAAAAATCTCTTGGACAATGTAATGTATAAATGAACATTTTACGCCAGTTATGAAGAACAAAATGAAGCAGGTGTATCGTTTTTATTTTCCCATGATTAAAATATGTAAGATGTATTGTAGTCGTGAAAATATTCGATTGTGATTGCAATAAAATCTAAATTACTTCCGTAGAAGTTTATATTAGTATTGGTTTGTGTTAATCAAATTCGAACAATTTTGACTTTTTCTTGCCCTAAGTGTATATATATGTATAGAGAAGGAAAGTATTGTTTTCATGTAGAGTTTTCGAAATCTAGTTGTGCAATTTCATTCTCTTATTAACAGGTTGATTGCCACGCTTTTTTTATCTATGCCCATAACAAGCTGGTGGAGTGTTAAATTATTTGCACTTGATCTGCTAGTTCCAGGGCTACAAAAAATAGTTCTGTTTCTTATCACATGGTCAGCTAATTATATGACTGAACTATTTAAGAACAGAAGAGGTAGAGGTGTAAGTCTTTTACACCTAGTGTCTTACTAGTCAGAGTGTCTCCTCTGAGAGTAATGAATTTCATTATACAGCCAGACCCTGTGGTGAATGTAGTGAAGGTGCCATTTGCAGTGTGAAAAGTAGTTGTTTTTTCGGTGAGCCTGGCATGCTGATAAGCATATTTTTCCAATCAGTGCCGAAGGCAATGGTGAACCATCTCACTCCTCATTTTACTTAGTAAAGTTTCTTCAGTCGATTGTACGTTAATAGATATGAAAAGAAATAATCGGGAATCAATCCTAGGTTCTTTAGCGTTCATATACATACAATTATGTCCATAACGGGCAGGTGGAGTGTTTATTAGTTGTAGTAGCCTACTCAATCTGTCGGTTCCAGGGCTACAAAAAAATAGTTCTCTCGCTTATCACATAGTTAGCCAATTATACGACTGAACTAGTAAAAAAGAGAAGAGGTAGAGGTGTAAAAGACACTAGTCAGAGTGTAAACTCCTCTGAGAGTAATGAATTTCACTATACAGCCAGACCCTGTGGTGAATGAAGTGAAGGTGTCATTTGCAGGGTGGAAAGTGGTTGCTTTTCGGAGGGCCTGGCATGCTGATAAGCATACTCTTTCAACTCATTGAGGAAGGCAATAGTAAACCACCTCACTCCTCGTTTCTACTTAGTTAAACCTCTAGAGGTTTAAACCAGCCTTTCGGCTGATGACCTAATCAACAGTATGCATACAATTATGGTTCTGTGAAATTGCATTATGGAATTTAATAATATTGTGTATTAGAAAACAACATTGGTTTTAGTTACCTGATTCAGTGAGAATGTATTTGTGTGGGTTTTTTTCTTTTTAATTGAATTTATTCTCATCTTGAAGGTACCTACGTTAAAGGAGATACTTTGCAATTTTGCCAACAACCGGTGTATAAATATGTAGGAGATCGTATCGTGTATTTGAATATATAAATTTCTTGATGGTATGCAAGACGTCTGAGTCTGGGGATGCAAGTTTTCGGTGTAAGAGAGAGAGAGAATGTGAGAGGGCTAATAATGACTAAGGCGTTGGTATGCTGACGAAGTAAAAGAGGGGACCGGTTTGCTCTTATACCTTTTTCTTACCTTGTCTTGTATACCTTTTCATCTTATATTCCGTACTCTCTGTCTTCTTCCATAGTCTCTGTTGGGTCGGATGGAAAACGGCCATCGAACAGTCAATGTCTTGCATTATGCTTGGGACTTTGTCGGGTCTATATCACCCTCTAAAATAACCAACGGCAGCAAATAGAAATTACAAAGAAACACCGCCTCCTATAGTTCTTACTGCCGGTTCCCTTTAACGTTGTATGACTCCCATCCATTCTACGACCTACGTAATCCATTCTCCCGACAAAACCTTTCGTAGGCTAGGTACAAACGAGCAAATTAATTTAGTTGATTTCATCATCGTACGGTTATCTAACCTGAGGCGTTTTTATTGTGCAAGGTTATAACAAACCTGTTAGTGTAGTTGTGATAGCAACTGGTTTCTGTAGCAGCCGTCCCGGGTTTGATTCCGGGTTATAATATGTCAACAGCTCTGTGGAACCTACATCATAAACCGTCCCTTACACACACTCACACGCGTACGTAAGCACCCCTATACTTGCCTAGCGGTGGTGTACATTCTTCAGTAGTGAGTCACCTGGGTCTTTTCCGTTTTCTGTATGCCACTATCAAATCCTAATCTATCGGGTTGGTCTAGAGGTAAAGTCGTCGCCAAAATCAGCTGTTTAACAGCTGATTTTTGAAGATGATGGTTCCTGGTCAAATCCTAGTAAAGATAGTTACTTTTATACGGATTTGAATGCTAGACAGTGGTTACCAGTGTACTTTGATGGTTGGGGTTCAATTAACCATACTCTCTCAGGAATGGTCGGCCTGGGTCTGTCCAAGACTACACCTCATTTACACGTCATACATATCATCCTCATCTCATTGGGTCATGGGGTTGCTTATTGTTCTGAATTGAACAGATTACAACGTATACATATTAGGAATTAAAAAAAAAAAAAAATATATATATATATATCAAATCCGAATTCCCTGAAGGGTTGCACACTTGTTCATTTCTCCCGCTCCCTACCTTACTAAATACTACTCATACTGAGACAGACACACTCACGCACTCGTATACACATACTTCCCAGTCCTAAGATACAGTACTTTGTTACACGTTCTGTTGTTTTATTTCTTATTTTGATTGTTTTATTTTGCTATTACTACATTACTATTACGTTATATTTTTTAATTATTTACATTGGAAAGAGAAAGTCGTGTGAGTGTTTCACACATACTTTTTTAATTGTCATATCTTCTCGGAGTGGAGTTGACATTACGCAGGAATATTGCTTGTCAGATTGGCGCGCTAGACGCAGGAGTGGGAGAATTGTGTAACCCTTCAGGGAATTCGGATTTGATTATGGCATACAGAAAACGGAAAAGACCCAGTCATCTACTAGGCATTTGACTGCAAGTGAAACCATTTTGCTTGTAATTATATTTATCAAAATTATCAAATAATTTTCAAAATCTAAGTATTACTCCAGGAAAATGAGTCCAAACACGGTGCCGTTGTGATAATTTTAAGCATTTCCGATGTCGGATTTTATTCTGAATGCCGTTCTCACTAGATCACCAATATTGCTGCGTAATGTCTACTCCACTCCCATTTCACAGTTATAGACTACGCAGTCAGTCTACTATGAATTTTGTAAGTTACTTAATTACATTCCGACGGAGGAAGATGCTGCAGTGTTCCTTTAAAAAACGGTAAAAAAACGGGGTTTATTGCACAATCCCAGAAGATGTGACAACTAAAAAAGTATGTGTGAAACACTTACACGAATTTCTCTTCCCAATGTAAATAATTAAAGAATATAACGTAATAGTATGCCCATAAAGGGCAGGGGAGTGTTAAATTAATTGCACGCGATCTATTGATTCTAGGGCTACAAAAAATAGTTCTGTTTCTTATCACATAATTAGCCAATTTATATGACTGAACTATTTAAGAACAGAAAAGGTAGAGGTGTAAAAGTCAGAGTTGTCTCCTGTGAGAGTAATGAATTTCACTATACAGCCTCAGATCCTGTGGTGAATAAAGTGAAGGTGTCATCTGCAGGGTCGAAAGTGGGTGCTCTTTAGAGGGCCTGGGATGCTGATAAGCATATTCTTTCAACTCGGTGAGGAAGGCAATGGTAAACCACTTCACTCCTCGTTTTTACTTAGTAAAACCTCAAGAGGTTCAGACCAGCTTTTCGGCTGTTGACCGAAACAACAACAACAACAACGTAATACTAATGTAGTAATAGCAAAATAAAGAATAAAACAACAGAACTTGTAAGATAGTACTATATACTGGGACTGAGAAGGACGTGTGTACACATGCGTGAGTGTGTCTGTCTCAGTATGAGTATTCAGTAAGGCAGCGAGTGGGGGAATTGAACACGTGTGTAACCTTAAGGGAATTCGGATTTGATATTGGCATACAGAAAACGGAAAAGACCCAACTGGTTTCTGTATCAGCCGACCCTTTCACATATTCACACGCGTACGCAGCACCCCTATAATACCTAGCGGTGTTCTACATTCTTCAGCAGTGATTCACCAGGTCTTTTCCGTTTTCTGTATGCCACTATCAAATCCGAATTCCTTGTAACTGTTTTACGAGAAAACAGGCTCCACAAGAATTTTAGCAGACATGGCGCCGTCTACCTTATCTTGTAGAGCATAAACATTTTTGTAAATGAGGCGATTTAAAAAAAATCGTAGTCGTTTTTGAGTAAATTGCAAAAAAGTGAAAAATGAAAAAAGATGAAAATGTTCGTGTCGGGTCCGGTAGTAGTATCTTAACTTAAGTTTCAAGTTCGTACAATGTTCTGTTCTTGAGATATTTTGTTCGCGCGCGCGCGCACACACACACACACATACACACACACACACACACACACACACACACACACACACACACACACACACAGGCCAATCGCTGAAAATATGTTTTTTGGGTTCAGGGGGCCTGAAAACGTGTAGATCCGGTGAAAACTCGATTTCGGAAAATTGACATTAAAACAATACCTTCCTTCCTATACATTCATAAAGGTAACAGAAAGTAAAAATAAGTCGCTATTAATACTAAAATAGCATCATGTGTGTCGTCAGTCGACTTTGGAATCAAAGGGGTTTTGTAAATAGTGATGTTAATGATTCAGCACAGGATTATTTACGTGTGCCTACGTGACTGTACGTGATGGGAAAGTCTAGGAACGGAATTTTCGGCTCCTAGTGCGCATGTCTGTTCCGCTGCTCTCAGTGAAATGCACGAGTTCTGTGATATACTGGGGCTGGGAAGGACGTGTGTGCGCGTGTGTGTGTGTCCCAGTATGAGTTTTCACTAAGGCAGTGAGGTCCACCACCCCTGTCGGAACCATTGGCGGCTTCCCTCTTTCGTTAAGTGGGAAGCTTTGATAGCCGGGAGCAGAGTTCCTATTCAAAGAGGGCGACGTTGGAAATTTAAAGCCCATTTTTTTATGTAAAACTTGGTTTACGTAACAGACGTTTAAAAAGCATACTAATAACAGAAAACCGGCTAAAAACTGGGTATTTTTTCGCTTAAATTGTAGTTACAGTTGGCGCTCGCGCCAATTGTAACTACAGGGAGAAGAGTTCCTCTTTAACTGTCTCTTTGCGATAGTTGGAACAGCGTTAGTAATGATTAACAGCTGGATCGACAGAAAGGGAATCGTATCGATGCACAGGATTGAGAGAGGTGAAAACCATACTAGCAGAGCAATCCACGTCCTCCAATTTCTTTTAATTGTTAAATAATAAATTTATTTATATAGTCGTGCGACGTATTTATACAGTAGTATTAGCCAAGACAAAGAAAGAACTAAAGGATATGTTAAATGGAATGGATGAGATCATGAGAAATGATTACTTTATGAAAATTAATAAGAACAAAACGAAAGTGTTGTGCAGCAGCAAGAGTGGTTTAGAAGAGTATGGGAAATTTAAAAGTAGGCAACGAAAAGACACAGGAAGTTGGGGAATTCTGCTATCTAGGGAGTAAAAATAACAAAGGATGGTAGAAGCACAAGTGATATCAAAAGTAGAATTACTCAAGCTAAAAACAGCCTTTGACATGAAAAACAGCTTACTGACTACAGACACTTGACTTTCAGATTAGGAAAAATTTCTTAAAACACTATGTGTAGAGTGTGTGTATGTTTGGGAGTGAAACGTGGGTGATAGGGGCTGTAGAAAGGAAGAGAATAGAAGATTTTGAAATGTGCTGTTGAAGGAAAATGTTAAAAATTAGGTGGGTGGACAATATAAGTAATTTAGAGGTTCTCAGGCGAGTGGATGAAAAAAAGAAGTATATGGAAGCATCTTACCAGAAGAAGGGAAAGGCTAATGGGGCATATCTTAAGACATCCAGGTATTGGTCTATCAATAATGGAGGGTAATATTGGGGGAGTGAATTGTAGGGAGAGGCAAAGGTTAGAATATATACAGCAAATTGCAAAAGATGTAGGGTGTCATAAGATAGAACACCTTGGAGAACTGCATCAAACCAGTCAAAAGACTAAAGACAAAAAAAATTACCGTGCGGTCGCAATTGCTAATCCTTTGTTAAAGTATCAGAGAACGCATTCGTCTGTACCGTGCCTCGATATGAACTTTTTAAAATGTCTATTACTATTGTTATAATGCCTCTTAGACCTTTTATTTACCTTTCTTTTACTTTTGCTTGTTGAGCTTGTAGTGTTCCCATACATTTCATTCTATTCTTCTACTTTTTTTTTGTTTGCTTTAATTGTATTTTCTTAATTTGGTCTATACTTGCCTTACAAGTACAGCGTTTTTTCTTTAAACCTTGTTTATTTATC
This sequence comes from Catonia carolina, assembly GCA_035578175.1. Lineage (NCBI taxonomy): Eukaryota > Metazoa > Arthropoda > Insecta > Hemiptera > Achilidae > Catonia > Catonia carolina. Next base: position 16,237,517 of record JAQMRL010000014.1, on the reverse strand, counting down.
ACACACATATATATGTATGACTTTTTATCAGTAAATATTAATATACTGTCAATTTAAATCATCGTTATCGAATTCATGATTTATTTTCTGTTTATCCTGTTTCAGGATCCATTTGGTTCTTAGGTCAGCTTTCGCTTTAGTTTCCAATATTTTTGTTAAAACTGTTACCCGGTTGAAAATTTACTGTGGTATCACGTCTTCTGTTTACAATTAATTGTATAGGATTTCGTCACCTTCTTAACGTTTCACGGACTGAAACGTTTTAAAACGTAGGATTTATCTTTGGGATTTTGTTAATCATGGAATCTTTTTTTTCTAATTCTACAGTTAATCACAGTTATCGTCAACTTCAACAATTTTGTGTTTTAAGATGTTATTTCACAGTTCATCAAGTTCATTAGTTTTATGTATATATTTTTTCATCACAGTTGACTTTTTTGAAACACACAACTGAGTGTGGTTTTTTATTTTAATTCTAAGAACATTACTCAGTATATCTCGTCTTTGTGTCACCGTCGCCCCCTTTGATTAGGTACTGTACTTACGACTTAGTGACAGAGGGAAGCCGCCAATAGTTCCGACAGGTGCGGTAGGCCTGTGTCGGCACTGCAGAGGGCGTGTATCCGCCCTTTACGCTGCGCACTAAGGACTATATAAAGAGTGCTCCACTGACCTCGAAATGCTCCAGTCGACTCAACAGCAGACGAAACATACGAGGTGTGGCTATTAAATAACGAGACTGACGTAAAAAATTTAATTTTAATTTTATACATAATCACTTACTGTCACCTTCAATATACACTCCTTCTCTATCCCTACAACGCTCCATGCGAATTTTCTATTGTTGGAATCAATGCTGGAAGTCATCTTCTGCCATCTTCTTCAGGACACGTGTCGCTTTCTCATTTACGGATTCTTCAGACTCAAATCTTATCCGTTTTAATGCAGATTTCACCTTAGGGAACAGGTAGAAGTCACATGGTGTAAGATCTGGTGAATAAGGTGGATGTTCTAACACTGAGATGCTGTACTTGGCTAGAAACCTCTTGACAGATAACCCAGAATGAGCTGGCGCATTGTCTTGGTGGAGAACCCATGATTTGTCCTTCCACATTTTGGGGCGTTTTTTCCTTACTCTTTGACGTAGTTTAGAAAGTACCTCAAGGTAGTAATATTGATTAATTTTTTGACCTTCAGGAACCCAGTGAAGGTACGTAATCCCATGAATATAATAAAACAACAATCATCATTACTTTAAATTTTAATTTGCTCATTCGAGCTTTTTTGGCTCTCGGTGAAGTTCGGCTCTTCCAGTGCATGTATTGGCGCTTCGTTTCTGGATCATAAGTAAAAAATCACGTTTCATCACATGTTATGATCGTTTCGAAAAAATTTGGGTGATTTTCAATCGCGTACAAAGTGTCAGTACAAACATTTTTGCGAGCTTCATTTCAAACATTTTTGAGCGGCACGTGTCCTGAAGGACCTGACAGAAGATGACTTCCAGCACTGTTTCCAACAATAGAAAATTCGCGTGTAGCGTTGTAAGGATAGAGGAGTGTATATTGAAGGTGACAATAAGTGCTTATGTATAACATTAAAATAAATTTCTTTTACAACGTCAGTCTTGTTATTTAATAGCCACACCTCGTATTGTTACATTGGCAAGAGAATGTCATGTGTGAGTGTTACACCTTTTTTTATAATTTGTAAAAAATTAGCCGATTTTTTTCCAGTTTAAATGCGCATCGTATAGTTAAATAACAACTAACCTGTTTAAACTTGCTGAAACTTGTTCGATTGTGAACGAATACAGGTATTGGTAATACTACACCCATTATTTAACAAAAGTACCATACCTGTCCAACAACCCATCTTTTCTGATCTAACCTAACTTTAAATGAATTGACTACCTTTCTATTCTTGTCCGGAATTCCCGTAGCTTTGTTGTTCAGTCAAAAAGTGTCGTCATCGTTCCTAAATGTCTCAATTGGTTAAATATTTTCACTTGTTTTGTAAAATGTGGAATACTGTATCAAATTAAGCATTCGTTGGTTATCATGATTTTTTGTTTTACTTTTTATTGCCCTTTATGAATATATACGAAGGAAAGTATTGTTTTTATGTCGATTTTGCGAAATCGAGTTTTCACCGGATCTACACGTTTTCCGACCCCTTAAACCCAAAAAACATGTTTTTAGCGATTGGTTTGTGTGTGCGTGCGCGCGCGCGCGTGTGTGTGTGTGTGTGTGAACAAAATATCTCAAGAACGGAACATCGTACGAGCTTGAAACTTAAGTTAAGACACCACTACCGGACCCGACACGAATCAAAACTCATCAAAACTGGCCAACCGGAAGTAGTAGGTTATTCGTGTTATTTTTTATTTTTTTGCGATTTTTTTTAAAAACGGGTCCTACAATTTTTTTAAAAAATCGACTGGTTTACTAAATTTTTTTATGCTCTACAAGATAGAGTATGATAGATAGCGCCATGTTTGCTGAAATTATTGGTGAGGCTGTTTTTACGTAAAAAAATTGTTTTTTTAAGAATGTGGCTTTAATAGGTCTATGAATTTTAGCGCAAAAGTTTATATAATTAAAGTTGTAGAGAATTTAAAATCCTACAACTTTTATTTGAAACATTTTTTTGTATAACCCTTAGTTTAGCGGTAATTAGCGATTTTCTGGTTTTTTGTCACGAAAACGTGTGAAAAATCGATTTTTTTAAGATTTCGGCCTTAGAATGCATTTTACGACAAAAGTGTATATAATGAAATTTATAGGAAATTAAAAGATTTACTACTTTTATTTTGTTTATTTTTCTGTACAGAGCCTAGTTTAGCGTGAAAGAGTGGTTTTCCGTATTTTGAAGCCAAACTGAGGTCGATTTTCATTTTGCGTCTTTCACTCATGATTAAAATTAGGTTATGTTTATTTAGCTTATTTTGTTGTTTATTTTTAATGTTCATTACTAATGTTAGGTGTATTGTTATTTATTTGCATTGGCAAGAGAAAATTGTGTGAGTGTTTCACTCCAGCATTTTATACTTTTTCTTGCCCTTTATGAATATATACAAATAAAAGTATTGTTTTCTTGTCGATTTTTTGAAATCGAGTTTTCACCGAATATAAACGTTTTCCGATCCCTTGAACCCTAAATTACATGTTTATAGCGATCTGTTTGTGAAAACCAAATATTTCAAGAACTGAATTTTGTAGGAAGTTGAAACTTCGAACTTAAGTTAGTTATCACTAGAGGACCCGACTTGAACATTTTCATTAAAATCGGTCAACCGGAAGTAGTAGTTTTTCGTATCATTTTTCACTATTTTGCGATTTTCTCAACGGCTACTATGATTTTTTGTTAAATCGCGTCAATTTTTCTTCTTTTGAGACCACAGTGGATCACTTGAATCAGTTTCTGAATCTCGTCTGGTTCTTTTCTTTGATTTTTCTCCAGTATTCTGTCATTCTGGCAGATCTTTGCCATTCTGCTTCCGAAAAGATCACTTTTCTGTTTCCTCTTTTATCTACTTTTTCTTGGAATCTAATATTTTTATCTTTTAATAGTTTCAGCTGTTCGGTTTTATTTTCTAGATCTTCGAAGGTGATGCCTAATTCTTCCATATCCTTCTTGATATCTCTTAACCACATTACTTCTGTTTTTTTCTGGTAGAGTTTTCTGATTATTTGGTTTGTGATTTTATCTGTGGGTGTTCTAATTATATGTCCAATCGCCTCATTTGCTACATTTTTTTAATGTTCTACAAGATAGGGTAGGTGCCATATCTGCTGAAATTTTTGGGGAGGTTGTGCTCTCGTAGGAAAAAAAGGTTTTTTTTAGATTACGGCCTTAATATACATTTTAGGGCACTAGAATGTAAATAAAAGTTGTAAAAAATAAAAAATCCTACAACTTTTATTTCAAACATTTTTTTTTGTATAACGCTTAGTTTAGTGGTAAAAAGTAATTTTCTGGTTTTTTTTTCATGAAAATCGGTAAAATATCGAATTTTTCAGATTTCAGCCTTAAAATGCATTTATTTACTTACAATTTTTTTACTCACATTTTTTTACTTGGTAGCTATGCATTTCAGGACAAAAATGTATATAATGAAATTTATAGGAAATTAAAAGATCTACAACTTTTATTCTGAACATTTTTCTCTACAGAAGCTAGTTTAGCATGATAGAGTGATTTTCCGTATTTTTAAGCCAAACTGAGGTTATTTTCATTTTGCGTCTTTCACTCATGATTAAAATTAGGTTATGTTTATTGAGGTTAGTTTTTTGTCTATTTCTAATGTTAGGTTTGTTGTTAATTATTTGCTTTGGCAAGTTAAAGTCGTGTGAGTGTTACACAGCCGATTTTTTTTTATAGCAATTTTGTGCTAATATGTAATTGGTATCGAACAAAACTGATTCATGGAAAATTTTCTCTAAGCTTTTATCGCCGAATAATAAATCCATTATGTTTAATTTCATGGTCCCATGCTTATTGTTTTTTTCCAACATTTTCACTGTCTAGTAACTATTTCTATTCAATAAATGAAACAATAAATATTACATTTTTAATAATTTTAATAGCATGATACTTTCTTTTAGTTGTGTTTTTCTTTTTTTCTTCATTGTATCCGGCTGAATAAATCAAATGTTATTCTTTAAATTGGCTAAGTATACTTCATCTATTGACTAGAAACTTTTATAAATTGACTTTTTTCGTGACTCATAAATTCTATATCGGACTATAATTTGAACAAAATAAATTAATAAAAAAACTATGAGGAATACAGTCACTTGTAATAGAGACGTGAAGAATTCGCCTCAAGTGTTTATCTTAGATGTGCTTTGTTCCGTTTTCATTGTATGTTTCACCCACTTATTTCCTTTTGTAAATTATCCAGATTTTTTATAAGTAACTTACCTATTTGATTATTCCATTGATTTTAACTTCTCGTGCTCTATATGAATATACTTATAGGGAAGGAAAGTATTGTTTTCATTTCGATTTTTAGAAATTGTGTTTTCACCGGATATTCACGTTTCAGACCCCATGATCCCCAAAAACAGGGTTTTTAGCAAATGGTCTGTGTGTTAGACAACAAAATATCTCGAAAAAAGAATATTGTGCGAAGTTAAAACTTGAAGCTTAAGTAAAGTACCACTACAGGACCTGACACGAAATTTTCATCAAAATCGGTCAACTGGTCTAACGATTTTTTGAACAGAATATCTCAAGAACGGAACATAGTACAAACTTTGAAACTTAATTATATAACTCTATATAACCCGACAAGAAATTTTCATCAAAATCGGTCAACTGAAAGTAATAGTTTATCCGTGTCATTTTTCACTTTATGCGATTTTCTCAAAAACGGGTCCTACGATTTTTTTTAAATCACCTCATTTACTAACTTTTTTATGCTCTACAAGATAGGGTAGGCGCCACGTCTGCTGAAATTCTTGGGGAGGTTTGTTTCATCGTAAAAAAATTGTTTTTTTAAGATTGCGGCTTTAATACGTATTTCAGCGCAAAAATGTATGTAATGAGTTGTAGTGAATTTAAAAACCTACAACTTTTATTTCAAACATTTTTTGTATAAGGCTTAGTTTAGCTGAAATTAACAATTTTCTATTTTTTCTCACAAAAACGTGTAAAAAAATCGATTTTTTAAAAAAAGATTTTAGCCTTATTATGCATTTTACGTCAAAAAAGTATAATCAAATTTATAGGAAATACAACTTTTATTTATAGCATTTTTCTCTACAGAGCTAGTTTAGCGTGAAAGAGTGATTTTCCGCATTTTTAAACCAAACTGAGGTTGATTTTCATTTTGCGTCTTTCCATCATGAATAAAATTAGGTTATGTTATTTTTTTTTTATTCCTAATTTGTGTACGTTGCAATCTGTTCAATTTAGAACAATAAGCAACCCCGTGACCCAATGAGATGATGATGATGTGTATGACGTGTAAGTGAGGTGTAGTCTTGTACAGACCCAGGCCGACCATTCCTGAGAGAGTATGGTTAATTAAACCCCAACCATCAAAGTACACCGGTAACCACTGTCTAGTATAGATCGTATAAAAGTAACTACTTTTACTAGGATTTGAACACGGAACCTTCGTCTCCGAAAATCAGCTGTTAAACAGCTGATTTTGGCGACGACTTTACCTCTAGACCAACCCGGTGGGAGTTATGTTTATTGAGGTTAGTTTCTTGTTTATTTCTTATGTTTTATTACTAATGTTAGGTCATATTTTTCAATATTTGCATTGGCAAGAGAAAGTCGTGTGTGTTTTACACCAGATTTGTTTTTTTATTTGAAGTTAATTTTTTTAATGAAATATTGTTGAATAATTATTATATGTATTGAGAGTTGGTAAGTGAGAAAGAGTATGTAAATGAGCGAATGCTGAGATGGTGGGCTGCAAAAAGAGCTCCTTGAAACGTTTAGTCACCTCATATGGTCTGAAATTGGCCATACACGAGGGAAAAAATAAATATCAATTTTTTGGTTGTGTGAGTGTTTCACACCAGATTTTTGGTATTGTCTTAATCATAAGAATGCGAAGAAATAACATAAAATGTTTAATTAAAACACGTTTGATTAACGAGCTAAAGGTTGTTTAAGTTTATTTCTATTTAAAGTACATTTTGTAAATGAAATATTGCTGAATAATTATTATTATATGTATTGAGAGTTGGTAAAATTCTTGTCGTTCCCATATATAGATTGTAGCTGTTTGGCTGGTCATATCGCCTACACATAAAATACCTTAAAAACCAGCGCATGCAAAATATCGGTCGTTTATTTCTTATTTTACTTTTATTCTTTCTCTCTCTCTAACCAGACTTTTATAATTTATTAATATTTCAACTTCTTTTTCTCTTTAACATATTTAAAGTTAATTTTATGAAACGTGTTTCAACTAAATGTCTACTTTAATTACATTTGAATTTAACGTGTATTCGAATTGATGTTGTCGGTATTTCCTGTCATTAGTTTCAGTTTTCTTTCACTTCGTTCTAACGATTTGCATTCTATTTTCATAAATACTTTTTAAATTTCGTGTTTTGTCAATTCAAATTCAGGTATAGATACTGAATTCACGAGATTGCCTTTTGCGTATGGATGGGCTATGGAAAATGGAAGTGAAAATTTGACAGTGCTGCCAACCTCAACAGCGAGACACTACTCGTACATTTCACTACCGTGCAGTTTCTACATACCTTTTGTATGCTGTTGTTTATTCCGAGAAAATGTTTTTTTCATAAACCTTATAAGAAATATATGTGACCTGTAATATTTGCCTGTAGCTTAATTACATGACTAGAAATGTTTGATTTACTGTAAATACCAGCTACCTTATTTTATTGGAACAAAATTTTCTATGAATGAATCGCCTTCTTTACTATCGCTGTCACCGGCGTCTTTACTATCCGTTTCACTAGTATCTTCCTAACCGTTTCCTTTTTTTACCAGGCGTCAACAAAACTGTTGAGTAATAGCTTCTTCACGTCTTAAAATTCCTTCTTTATTTTGGAATTGTGGAAAGAGAAACATCACAAAAGTTAGCCACTCGCTCGTAGCTTTTGTTAAGAGGGAGGGGAAAGGTTTTTTGTTTAGCTTTAACTTCACAGCATTTTATTACACTGCATATTGATTTCGTTTAGCACTGTGAATAGTCTACCCACGTTTTCGACAAATTAACATTTCTGTTTACGGTAATGAACAGTTATATTCGTACAGTTAACCTACAAAAGGTTCTGTGATATGCTGTATGGCCTATGCTCTGGGTATAGTATAAATTGTTATGTTTGTTGTACTGAAATTAAAGCAGTCGCGCGTGCGCACTGATGCTCTCCCCTTTACCCCTCTTTGCAAGCAAGGACAAACTCGTGAGTCAAGTAACTATAAATCTTGTTCGTTATTACCTCGGTTAGATCTATGATTTGGAAGTTGTTAAAAGTTTTTTCATCTTCTTCTGCCTTTCAAGGATTACGCATCTGCCTGTTCCAAACCTCTCAAATCTACTCATCTGTTTTCGGGCGTCCTCGTTCTCTCTTTCCCGCCGGTTTATAGCTTAGTGTTTGTTTAGGTATCATATCCTCCCTCATTCTGTTTTCGGGCGTCCTCGTTCTCTCTTTCCCGCCGGTTTATAGCTTAGTGTTTGTTTAGGTATCATATCCTCCCTCATTCTGTTCACATACTCTAATAATTGCATTCTGTTCTGAGATACCTTGTAATTTATAGAGAAGATGTTAAGTTCTTTCTTTATCTCGGTATTCCTGTAACGATCTTTTCTACAATACCCATACGTATGTCGAAGGAATTTCATTTCGTCGACGTACGTATGGGTGTTGTAGAGAAGCTATATACAGGAATACCGAGATAAGGAAAGAACTCAACTTTTCTTTTTTGGTTACAAGTTTCTTTATGAAATTTTTTTTTCTTTTGTCTGTACATTATTGACAATTACCTAATTTGATTGCTGCATTTTGCTGTATTATTTGACGTTGATTAAGCATAAGTTTTAACAGGGACAGTAGATGTTGTTTTCCGATGGGTGTTAGCTGGTCACCACACAAAGGTGTTACGTAATAAATAATAGCGACTTTGTACCAGCTGATTGCGTTGGCCCGAAAGCCAGAGGAAAATTTAAATAAATATTTTTAGGATTTTTAAATGATTAAGTTGTGGCAACGTATAACAATTGATTATACAAAGTTTTTTTTTACTTATCCTCAATTTACCGGTCTCGCATTTACCGTGCCTCGGATTTGAGAATAAAAACTGGTTTCAGAGGCAAAGGTTCAGTGGTTTAAATCTTAAAAAAGGTTTTTAATTTTTTTCGGATTTGAATTTTAAATAGCTAGTGGTTACTGGTTTACATTTTATCTGTGGTGTTTTATTATTTTTTTCTTTTAATGAATAATTATAATATTAGTAGATTTTTATTGCACGTTTCTTTTTGAATTTAAAGTAGATATAAAAAAAACGGAAAAGGAAAGTAGTGGAAGAGATTGAATGTCAGTATAATAGAGACATGTTGTAAACTGTCTTGGAGATTTTATTTTAAAAGAAGTCTTTATTAGGACTAATAGTTTATTGGATAAAGAGAGGTAAAAAAAAATAATAAAAAGAAGAAGAATAGGTATGGTATGTATAGCCAGGTGTGAAATGAGACCGGCCAAGAGTGACTTGCGGCATTACAATAGTTCAGCTATCAGCTTCTTAACTATGTGTGTGGCCTTTCTACAATGAACTTAACTAAAACTTGCTCTATCTATCTAGCTTTGGTATATTATAGTTTAAAATAGTATTATAATAGGTTGTCTTTGAAAATGCAGGTTTTACCACACAGATTCTTTTCTTAATTTTCTTCTCTTGAAAAGGACCAACCATCAAGTTTGTCTGTGTATTAGTACGTTAAATGTTGTGTAATAACTATGTATGTGAACCTCTATCATTGTACATTACTCTCTCTCTCCCTCTTTCTAGTGGACTAGCGTGATGTATACCCCTTCTATCCAGCCAACTGGAAAGAGGGGGTATTATTTCCCAAACTGAACTTCATAACCCCCCCTTTTTCTTCTTATAAAATAAAATAAATCTACAAGTTAGATCTATTTTAAAATTTTAACTTCTTTGCCATGTTTTGTTTAGGAACGATCTAATAAAATTACAGTTGAATCTCTATAATTCAAAATACAGAACAATAAAACTATAGAATTTTAATCAGTTTTTAATTTCTTTTACTCTATATGGATATATAGGAAGAAAAGTATTGTTTTCATATAGATTTTTCAAAATCGAGTTTTCACCGGTTATCCTTCACGTATTCAGACCTCTTGAACCCATAATTCAAAATACAGAACAACATAACTATAGAATTTTCATCAATTTTTTGCTTTCTCTTGCCCTATATGGATGTATAGGGAGGAAAGTATTGTTTATATATAGATTTTTCAAAATCGAGTTTTCACCGGATATACGAGGTGTGTTCAAAAAGTAACGGAAATTTTTAAATTTCGCGGGTTTGGATAGTCCGATTGTAAAATTTTTTTTTATTATGTTGGTACACATGCCCCTGACGTACGATAAAATTTTCAACAATATTCATTGCTTAGTTCTTAAGTGGAAGCCGCTAAGGTTAGACGTGTTTTTCGAGCACGGCTATTTTTGTTTGTTGAAAAAAATGGATCAAAGAATTTGTATTAAATTTTGCGTGAAAATTGAAATAAAGTGTAATAAAGTGTGTGAAATGTTAACAAAGGCATATGGTGAGTCTGCTATGAGTAAAACAAGGATTTACGAGTGGTATAAGCGTTTCCAAGATGGCCGCGAAAACGTTGAAGATGACGAACGACCCGGACGTCCAAGCACATCAACAACCGATGAAAACGTGAAAAAAGTGAAAGAAATGGTTATGAACGATCGCCGAATCACAATCAGAGAAGTCAGTGATGATGTTGGCATATCGATTGGCTCATGCCATGAAATGTTTTCGGATGTTTTGGGTATGAAACGTGTGGCAGCAAAATTTGTTCCAAAATTGTTGAATTTCGAACAAAAACAGCGGCGAACGGAAGTTGCTTAGGATTCACTAAATGAAGTCGACAACGATGCGGATCTACTCAAACGTGTTATAACAGGTGACGAAACATGGGTTTACGGATACGATGTCGAAACTAAGGCTCAATCGTCCCAGTGGAGGCATTCTGGATCGCCAAGACCGAAAAAGGTTCGACAAGTGCGGTCGAATGTGAAGGTTATGCTCACTGTGTTCTTCGATTTTAATGGCATAGTGCATCATGAATTCTTGCCACAAGGTCAAACAATCAATAAGGAGTACTACCTACAAGTTCAACGCCGTTTGCGTGAAGCAATCCGAAAAAAACGCCCGGATTTGTGGCAAAACAATTCATGGCTTTTGCACCACGATAATGCACCTGCTCACACTTCATTGCTTGTTCGTGAATTTTTGGCCAAAAACAAAACTGTAACAATGCCCCAGCCTCCATATTCGCCAGACATGGCTCCATGTGACTTTTTTCTATTTCCAAAATTAAAGAGAACATTAAAAGGCCGTCGTTTTACAAGCATAGATGACATTAAAAGCGAATCGGTGAAAGAGCTAAAAGCTATCACAAAGATCGAGTTTCAGAAGTGTTTCGAGGATTGGAAAAAGCGTTGGCACAAGTGTATTGCATGCGAAGGGGACTACTTTGAAGGCGACAATATTAATGTAGATGAATAAATAAATATTTTTTTCAAAAAACGAAAATTCCCGTTATTTTTGAACAAACCTCGTACACGTTTTCAGACCCCTATAAACCCAAAAAACATTTTTTAGCGATTGGTCTGAGTGTGTGTGCGCACGCGCGTGAGTGTGCGTGCGTGTGTGTGTGTGTGTGTGGACAGAGTATCTCAAGAATAGAACATCGTGCGAACTTGAAACGTGCAATTTAAGTTAGATACTACTACCGGACCCGACACGAACATTTTCATCAAAATCGGTCAATCGAAAGTAGTAGTTTATTAGTGTCATTTTTCACTTTATTGCGATTTTCTCAAAATCGGCTCCTACGTCGTTTTTTAAAATCGCCTCATTTACTAAATTTTTTATGGTCTACAAGATAGGGTAGGCGCTATGTCTGCTGAAATTCTTGGAGAGGCTGTTTTCACGTAAAAAACACTTTTTTAAAATTTCGGCTTTAATATGCATTTTAGCGCAAGAATCTATTTAACAAAAGTTTTAGAGAATTAAAAATCCTACAACTTTTTGTTTAAACATTTTTTTGTATTACGCTTGGTTTAGCGGTAATTAGTGATTTTCTGGGTTTTTTTCATGAAAATGAATTTTACAGATTTCAGCCTTAGTATGCATTTTACGACAAAAGTATGTAATCATATTTATTCTAAATTAAAAGATCTACAACTTTTATTTAGAGCATTTTTCTCTGCAGAGCCTAGTTTAGGGTAAATGAGTGATTTTCCGTATTTTCAAGCCAAACAGAGTTGATTTTCATTAAGCGTCTTTCACTCACGATTATAATTAGTTTTTTTTATTGTGGTTAGTTTTTCTTTATTTCTAATGTTTTATTACAAATGTTAAGTTATATTGTTCAGTATTTACATTGGCAAGAGAAAGTCGTGTGAGTGTTTCACACCAGATTTTTATTATTATTTTATCTCGATCTTTTGTATGTGATTTAATTTCTTTACCTCCTGCTTTGTTAGTCCTCCCGGGTGTTCTTTTATATAAATTAAATAATTATCCAGTGAAAAGAATTATCTTTTATAAAAGTAGATTAAAATTTGTAACCTAACGTTCAGATTATTGTAATTAATGATTCTAAAATTATACCTTACAATTGAATCAGATTGTTTATAATTTAATGATTTTGTGAGAACTGTATTTTGACGGGCTTTTATCTTTTATTTATTTTTTATTCGTAATGTTTATGTATTTTTCAATCTGTTCAATTTAAGGATAATAAGCAATCTCATGACCCAATAAAATATGGATGATATGTAATGAGGTGTAATTTTGTACAGACTCAGGTCGATAATTACTGAAAGCGTATGGTCAATTAAACCCCAGTCATCAAAATACACCGGTAACCACTGTCTACATTATTTTTCAATTCTGACGAGCTCTAAACGTACTTATTGCCCTCTACCCGCTTCATAGCTAGCCAAGGACTTGTCAGCAACGTTGCAAATATTTGCTCTCGTAGCTCTGTTACATAATTATTTCATCAGCCATTCTTTTACTTTTTCTTGCCTATATGAATACATAGAAAAGAAGGTATTATTTTCATGTCGATTTTTCAAAATCGAGTTTCTACTGGATCTACACGTTTTCAGACCCCCTGAACCCATAAAAACATGTTTTTAGCGATTGGTGTGTGTGTGTGTATGAACACAATATCTCAAGAACGGAACATCGTACGAACTTGAAACTTGAGTTAGATACCACTAGAGGACATGAACATTTTCATCGAAATCGGTCAATCGGAAGCAGTAGTTATACGTGTAAATTTTCACTTTTTTGCGATTTTCTCAAAAACTGCCTTCGCGATTTTTTAAAAATCGCTTTATTTACTCATTTTTTATGCTCTACTAGAAAGGTGGGCGTCATGTCTGCTGAAATTTTTGGAAAGGCTGTTTTCTTGTAAAAAAAATGTTTTTTTAAAGATTGCTGCTTTAATATGCATTTTAGCGCAAAAATGTATATTAAAAGTTGTAGAAAATTTAAAAAACCTACAACTTTATTTCAAACATATTTTGTATAACCATTAGTTTAGCGGTAATTAGCGATTTTTTGCTGTTTTTTGTTTCAAGAAAATGTGTAAAAATAATCGATTTTTTTTAAGACAGCCTTAGTATGCATTTTACGACGGAAGTGTATAATCAAATTTACAGGAAATTAAAAGATCTTCAACGTTTATTTTTAAGATTTTTTTCTACAGAACCTAGTTTAGCGTGAAAAAGTGATTTTTCCTATTTTTAAACCAAACAGGTTGATTTTTTAAACGCTTTTATTTAACTTACTCTTGGATCCATCAAATCTTGCAACTTAAAATTTTAATACTTCTACCGTATCAATATGAATCAAACTTTGCACACTTGTTTACCTTCGATGACAATACGCTGTGGAGGTGTTTGTAAAGAAAAATTTTAAAATTTAAAAAAAATATTAATTAAACGCTTTTTGGATCCATCATTTTGTTTATTTCTAATGTTTTATTACTAATTTTAGGTTATATTGTTAAAATTATTTGCATTGGCAAGAGAAATTTGTGTGAGTGCTTCCCACGTTTTTAAAATTGTCTTCATCATCATCATCATCATTCCCCTTTGTCCGTCCGGCACACGTATACATGTCAGAAACTGCAAGATAACAAACGGTTTTCGAATTTGTAATCCACATAAAAAGTTAGTAAACTTGAATAAGTTTTAAGTTCCGGTTTCGACCGGTAGTGGCCCAAAAGTATAAGTAAAAAATAAAAGTCGTAATTTGTAAATAAATATAGTGTCATTTGATTCCTATTAAAAAGTAATTCAGAAATAATGCTTTGAAAGTTCGGGTTTCGATCGTAAATGGCCCAAAATCAGAAGTCTAGAAAATAAAATTCGGGTTTTAGAAACAAAAAAAAAGTGTCAATTTGTAAACAGTGCTGGACGTCATCTTCTGTCAGCTCCTTCAGGACACGTGCCGCTTTCTCTTTTACACGTTCCACATACTCAAATCTTGTCCCTTTTAATGCAGATTTCATCTTAGGGAACACGTAGAAGTCACATAGTGCAAGATCTGGTGAATAAGATGGATGTTTTAACACTGAGATGCTGTACTTGGCTAGGAACCTCTTGACAGATACGCGGAATGACCTGGCGCATTATCTTGGTGGAGAACCTATGATTTGTCCTTCCACATTTCGGAGTGTTTTCCTTACTCTTTGACGTAGTTTAGAAAGTACCTCAAGGTAGTAACATTGATTAATTCTTTGACCTTCAGGAACCCAGTGAAGGTACACAATCCTATGGATATCAAAAAAAAAAAAAACAATCATCATTACTTTAAATTTTGACTTGCTCATTTTAGCTTTTTTGGCTCTCGCTGAAGTTGGGCTCTTCCAGTGCATGTATTGGCGCTTCGTTTCCGGATCATAAGTAAAAAACCACGGTTCATCACATGTTATTATCGTTTCCAAAAAATTAAGGTCATTTTCAATCGCGTTCAAAGTGTCAGTACAAACATTTTTGCGAGCTTAATTTCAAACATTTTTGAGCGGCATGTGTTATGAAGGAGCTAACAGAAGATGACTTTCAGCACCACAATGAAAAATTCGCATGAAGCGTTGTACGGATAGAGAAGGAGTGTATATTGAAGGTGACAATGAGTGATTATGAATAAAATTAAAATAAAATTTTTTTACCACGTCAGTCTCGTTATTTAATAGCCGCTCTTCGTATAATCAAATTTGTAGAACCTTTAAAAACCTACAAATTTTATTTCAAAAATTTTTTCGTACAACGCTTAGTTTAGCAGAAATTAGTGATTTTCTGTTTTTAATTTTTAGTTGTTTTATAACTAAAATTATTCCCGATTAAGTCACCTTTCAAATAAAAAGAAACTACCTAAATCAAAATCGGTTTTTCCGTTAGTGAGCTACGATATCACTGACACATTCACACGTGAAACTTATGTTATCCTTCTTTTTCCGTCAAGTATTACAAATAACAGTTAATCACGGAAAGAATAAAGTTAAGTTTTTATATTATTTATGTACTTTGGAATTTAAGCAAATACTGAAAACTATTATTTCATAGATTCCTTTATTCTGGTAGTAAATATATTTTATTAAGTTTCCCACAAGAAAATTCTTTATTTCAACCTTATTGTATAATATTTTCCCTTGAAGGTATTTCTAAAAGAATAGAATACCTTAAAAGAATTTTCTTTTGTGTTCAACCGCTTTTCTTTTGCTTACTTCAACACTTAAAATTTTATGTCATTACTTCCCTGATATTGATTTCAAAAATATATTTCTTTTTTGAACTTAATGAACAAATATTATATTTATTTTTACCAGATTTTCATGTAGCTGTTGACGTTGTTACTCTCTATCACACTCACATACATACATTGTAACGTGTATTTCAAGTTCTTTCGGGATCTGTTTGTGTATAAATAACGAAACTGCTTTATATTAGATTATTACAGTTTTTTAGTACCGTAAAATTACAATAATCTTTTTAACTTAATACTAGACTTTTTTTTTGTGTTTAACGTCCGACTGTTCTGCAATTACTGCTATTGCAGACGGTGAAAGATGAAATGATTTTTTGTAACGTATGAAAATATGCCGTGCTGGAATGGGATTCGAACCCAAGACCACATGAAATGCTAGACTAAATTGATTTCTGAATGTGTAGAACCTTAGTATTTGAACTAAAAAGATAATCTGGTGTGAAACTCTCACACGAATTTCTCTTGCCAATGCAAATAATGAACAATATAATCTAACATTAGTAATAAAACACTATATAAAAAACTAGAAAGAAAACCTCAAAAACATAATCGTGTTTTAATCATGAGTAAATGATGCAAAATGAAAACCAACATTAGTTTGGTTTAATAATTCGGAAAATCACTCTTGGCGGCTAAACTAGGCCCTGTAGAGAAAAATGCTTATAAAAAGGTTATAGATCTTTTAATTTCCTATAAGTTTGATTATATGCATTTTTGTCGTAAAATGGATACTACGGCTGAAATCTTAAAAAAATTATTTTTTACAGATTTTCATGGAAAGAAAACAGAAAATTACTAATTACCGCTAAACTAAGCGCTATACAAAAAAATGTTTGAAATGAAAGTTGTAGGTTTTTAAATTCTCTAAAACCTTGATTACATACATTTGTGCGCTGAAATGCACATTAAAGCCGCAATTCTTAAAAAAAGACTTTTGCGAGAGCACAGCCTCCACAAGAATTTCAGCAGACATGGCGCCTACCCTATCATGTAGAACATAAAAATGCAATAAATGAGGCAATTTTTTAAAAAGTCGGAGAAGCCGTTTTTGAGAAAATCACAAAAAAGTGAAAAATAAACGAATAAACTACTAATTCCGGTGGACCGATTTTGATGAAAATGTTCGTTTCGGGTCCTCTAGTAGTACCTAACATAAGTTTGAAGTTTCAGCTTCGTACGATGTTCCGTTCCTGAGATATTTTGTCCATAGACACATATCAATTGATAAAGCATGTTATTTTTGGGTTCATGGGGGTGTGAAAACGTGTGTAACCGGTGAAAAGTCGATTTCAAAAAATCGACATGAATACAATACTTTTCTTTCCTATGTAGGCCTATTCACATAGGCAGGAGAAAGTAAAATGACGAACTTTTGGGACAGACTTTGTACTGTAGATTGTTGTATTACATTGTTTCGTATTTGAGACTTACGTGTACGGATGGAACTTCTGCAGGAATTATTGTACACTTTACAAACGGATGTCACGTCCTATATGGCAGCTGTCGTTAATCTTTATGTTCAACAAAATAATACACTAATATCTTTTTTTTAATTTCTTGTTTCTCTTGTGTTACAGGTAAGTAAAGAATGAAGTCTGAAGTCGCTTGATTAATAATTCTATACACGTGATGTTTTCTTCCTCCATATCAGCTGAATATTTTGCCCGTGTACTAAGTAAGTAACTGTTTAATTTTAGTAATTCTTCTTTCTGTTTCGGTGTCCATATCATCTGTGTTTTCCTGATAGAAGTGTATTATTTTTAAACCGGTTCTTGATAGTCTGAATTCTCCTTTATCCCTGGATCAATTTCCTCTTAATTAAAAATTTAATATACGAGAGTTCGTATATTAAAGGAAAGAATTTTATTATTTTCGTCGTACAATTTTAAATACCAGTCGTACAGTTTCACCAATTTTTCTATGCCCTTTGGATACGCAGCTAACGCCAAGTTGTTGAACCACTCTAAGTTTGTTGTTGTTTAACACCCTCTCTCAGTTTGCCGTCACTTCCATAGCGGTTCCCGCCCAAAAAGTCCTTTAGTTTGGAGAACAGATGGAAATCACTCGTGGTAAGTCAGGATGATCAAAAAGCTCCCATCGAAACTGTTGCAGTAATTTCTTCGTCAATGCACCAGAAAGTGGTCGTGCGTTATCGTGCAGAAGGACAACGCTGCAAGGTCAGGCTGTATAATGAAATTCATTAATCTCAGAGGAGGACTAAGAGGAGGAGTGACTATAATGCTTTTGACGGTTGATGAGCTCTGCTGTTCCACGCGTTTAGACTATTCAGAACATTTGCAGCGTTGTCAGATTGTACGAATGTTTCAGCCTGACAAGTATTACGCGCGCATGCGTATAAGAGCCGCAGTAGTTCACTCGTGTCTTGCATCTCGTACTGAACACATTAATTATAGAGCGTTTTAACGTGAAATACTTTATAATATAATCTGCTGGTTGTATGTTTATGGATTGTAATTGTAATTGAAAGATTAGAAAAATGGCTGACGAAAAATATAAGATTTACGAGAGCAAGTGTTGGCAACATTGCCGGCAAATAATTGGCTAGCTATAAAGTGGGTAGGCGGCAATGCGTACGTTTAGAGCTCATCAGCCGTGAAAATTAGTATAGTGTCTTTTACACTTCTACCTGCTCTGTTCTTAAATGCTTCAATCGTGTATAATCCTGGTATTATCAGCACGCCAGGCCCTCCGAAAAGCGTCAGTTTTCCACCCTGCAAATTACACTTTCACTTTATTCACCACTTGGTGTTGTTGTTTCGGTCAACAGCCGAAAGGCTGGTTTGAACCTTTAGAGGTTTTACTAAGTAAAACAAGGAGTGAGGTGGTTTACCATTGCCTTCCTCACTGAGTGAAAAACTATGCTTATCAGCATGCCGGGCCCTCTGAAAAGCACATATTTTCCACTCTGCAAATGACAACTTCACTTCATTCGCCACAGGGTCTAGCTGTATAATGAAATTCATTACTTTCAGAGGAGATAACTCTGATTAGTGTCTTTTACACCTCTACCTCTTCTGTTCTTAAATGATTCAGTCATTTAATTGGCTGACCATGTGATAAAAAACAGAACTATTTATTTTAGCCCTGCAACTAACAGATTGAGTGTAAATAATTTGACACTCCACCTGTCTGTTATGGGCAGCACCACTTGGTATGGCTGTATAATGAAATTCATTACTCTTAGAGTAGATAACTTTGACTGGTGTCTTTTACACCTATACCTCTTCTGTTCATAAATGTTTCAGTTGTACAAATAATGTTGGCATTATCAGCATCCCAGGCCCTCCGAAAAGCGTTTACTTTCCACCCTGCAAATTACACTTCACTTAATTCTCCAAATGGTGTGGCTGCATAATGAAATTCATTACTCTCAGAACAGATAACTTTGACTAGTGTATTTTATACCTATACCTCTACTGTTCTTAAATACTTCAATCATATAATTGGGTAACCATGGGATAAGAGATAGAACTATATTTTGTATCCCTTGAACTATCAGATCAAAAGCTAGTGAATTTAACACTACACCTGCCTGTTTACAGAATTTCTATTTTATAAAATATCTATAACAATTTTTCATACGTCAAGCAAAAAAAAAACCAGTCTAGAAGACGTCTAGAATGAACTATCCCAATACACAATCTATGAACGACTCACACATGAACTACACATCATTTATAATGACGCATTTCAAAACAGGTAATAATAATGAACGTTATACCATATAATCATGTTACATACAACATCAATCTCTTTCAATACCATCAAAAAAAAAAGTTAGTAAAAAATATGAATGTGTAGAAATAAAATTACAAGTTACAAATGAAATGGGCGTGAAAAGTAGGAGTGTCTCATATATAAATAGCGTATCATTATCGTATACCAAACCAGTACAATTTGCAGTAGAAAAATGAATTGCATCTACTCCTGGCAAATTACTCTATTTGATTCCGTAAACGGTTTGTTGTATTTAAGCTCCCATTGTGGTTTAGCCGTTTGAATTTGTTTTAATAGATTTTTCATAATGCCCATAACAGGGAGGTGGAGTGTTTAAAATTATTTACACTGAATCCTGAATCCTGGTTGAGAGGGCTAAGAAGCCCTATGATGGCGACATCGTGTTAAGGAACACCTGGTCGCTCGGGGAACAATATAACAGAATAATTGCAACCTCAAGAAATTTAGGGGGAATTTTATAGTTTAAATAGGAAATAGGATTCTGGTTCGTGGGACATTGGAACTGGGACTTGAAAGGAGGTAATTTATTTTTAGAAGTTATTTGTGGAAAATTTAAATTAAGGGACAAGTGGGTTTAAGAGCAGCTCTTTTATTTTATTTTATTTTTCAGTGGCCTTTTTTCTGTTTTGTGGGAGGCCTATTATCTTGGTGAGGGGAAGGCATGCATTTTACTGAACGTGGACTAAAGGTATAATTTAAGGTAGGGGTTAGTTTATGATTTCAGGGGAGACGGAAAGGGTAGAGTTTGGCATAATCACCGGCCAAACACTCGGATTACACTCGGATCTCCTAGTTTTCAGGATACAAAAAATCTGGTGTGAAACACTCCCACAACTTTCTCTTGCCAATGCAAATAATTAACAATAAAACCTAATATTAGTAATAAAACGTTAGAAGTAAACAAAAAAACCAACCTCAAAAAACATAATCTTATTATAATCATGAGTAAAAGACGCAAAATGAAAATCAACCTAAGTTTGGCTTAAAAATACGGAAAATCACTCTTTCACGCTAAACTCTGTAGAGAAAAATTCTTTGAATAAAAGTTGTAGATCTTTTAATTTCTTATACATTTTATTATATAGGCCTACATTTTTGTCGTAAAATGCATACTAAGGCTGAAATTTAAAAAATCGATTTTTCACACGTATTCGTGAGAAAAAAAACATAAAATCGCTAATTACCGCTAAACTAAGCGTTGTACAAAATAATGTTTGAAATAAAAGTTGTCGGATTTTAAATTACCTACAAATTTTATTACATCAATCTCAGAGCTCATCAGCCGTGAAAATTAGTATAGTGTCTTTTACTCCTCTACCTGCTTTGTTCATAAATGCTTCAATCGTGTATAATGCTGGCATTATCAGCACGCCAGGCCCTCCGAAAAGCGTCAGCTTAATTCAAGTCAGCTTAATTGTTTTAAAAAACAATTTTTTTGACGTAAAAACAGCCTCTCCAATAATTTTAGCAAACATGACGCCTACCCTATCTTGTAAAGCATAAAGAATTTAGTAAACCAGGCGATTTTTAAAAAAAATCGTAGGACCAGTTTTTGAGAAAATCGCAAAATAGTGAAAAATGACACGAATAAAATTACCTCCTTTGAAGTCCCAGTCCCAATCCCGCAAGAGCCAGAATCCTATTTCCTATTTTTAAACTATAAAATTCCCCCTAAATTTCATGAGGTTGCAATTATTCCGTAAATTTTGTTCCCCGAGCGACCAGGTGTTCCTTAACACGATGTCGCCATCATAGGGCTTCTCAGCCCTCTCAACCAGGATTCAGGATTCACACGAATAAACTGCTGCTTCTGGTTGATCGATTTTGATGAAAATGTTCGTGACGCGTCCGGTAGTGGTATGTAACTTAAGTTTCAAGTTCGTACGATGTGTTTTCTTGAGATATTCTGTACGCGCGCGCGCACACACACACACACACACACAGACACAGACCAATCGCTAAAACATGTTTTTTGGGTTCAGGGGGTCTGTAAACGTGTAGATCCGGTGAAAACTCGATTTTGAAAAATCGACATGAAAACAATACTTTCCTTCTTATATATTCATACAAGCAAGAGAAAGTAAATAACACGAATAAACTACTTCTTCCGGTTGACCGATATTGATGGAAATGTTCATGTGCGGTGTAGTAGTACCTAATTTAAGTTTCAATTTCGTACGCTCGCGCACGCACGTACACGCGTGCGGGGTGGTGTTGTGCGCGCGCACACACGCGAGTGAGAGAGAGATAGAGTGAGGGAGAAATCGCTAAAAACATGTTTTTTGGGTTCAGGAGTCTGAAAACGTGTATACCCAGTGAAAACTCGATTTTGAAAAATCGACATGGCAAGAGAAAGTATTAAACGTAAAAATGAATGAACTATGCAATACATTATGTATTGTTTCGTAAACAATTTATTTAACTTATTTCCGTTAATAATACAATATTGTATCAAACAATATGTGTAAATAAATTTTAAAGACAAAACGTTTATTAAACAAAGCGAAATTATTTGTCAAATTAAAAATAATATTAACACATAAATTAAATGGTGACGTACGTGTGTGTGCTTTTTTTGTTCTCAAGTACGAAACATATTAAACATTATTAGGTAAAACAATGTTGAAGTTATAAGAGTTAAGTTATGCAAGATGATATACAACTCAAAACTAAGAACAATGAAAATGAAAAGAAGAAGAATTTAAAGGTAAGCTATTTAAGAAGGAGACGAAAAGAATAATGTAATAAATCAAGTGTTAAAATAACGTTAAAATGTTCTGTTAAAAGCGAGTCTAGTTAAAGCTTCTCTTCCCCATACAGTGGTACGTTGTATGCTCGTTTTATAGTAAACTAGAGACTGGCGGTATCTACTAAATATGTAAATTAAATAGGTGCGGCAACTTCATGTATCAGGCGCCACAAAACCACAACCAAAGGGAATTATTGTTCTCAGCGTAGGTGTTTGTTCGGTCATGGACTTCATATTAAAAAAAAAGAACACTGAACAAAAAAAATGTGTTGTCAACTTTTTTACGGGTCACCGAGATTCATATTATGTAGAATTTACTTCCGTAAATAAGATATTTCTTCAAAAATAACCTATTAAACTAAAAGAATTTATCTTTAAACGCTTTATTTTAACTTTCTCTTGCCAATGAAAATAATTAAAAATATAACCTAATATTAACGGGTGTTTCAAAAAGGACGCACTTCGAAGTTTGAGAACGCTAATTTATTTCATTAAGTAATTACAAATTATACGGTATGTAATTATTACCTTTATAACATTCAGATTACCTTTAAAACTTCACAATAAATGTTCAAAATGACTTCCTCCGCTTGTAATGCAAGTTCGGACACGTTTCATAACATTTGCAGCCACTTTTCGTAGTGTTTGCTCATTAATGTTTGTAATCTCACTTTCAATATTAGCCTTCAATTCTTCAATTGTATGAGGATTGTTTTTAAAAACCTTACTCTGTAAATTCCCCCAAAGAAAAAAATCCGCAGGAGTAAGATCTGGGGATCTTGGTGGCCACAATCCGTTTGATATCACACGATGGCCAAAAAATTCTCGTAACATATTCAAAGTTTCAGTAGAAGTATGGCACGTTGCGTTATCCTGCTGAAACCAACAATCTCGATCGTGTAATTCTAACAACGCTATAAATTGTTCAATTAAGTTGCGGTACACCACACCCTTTACAGATGTGTCGAAAAATAAAAGCCCAACAATACGACGCCGGGAGATCGCACACCAAACACCAATTTTACGTGCATGTAGTGGACGTTCATGAAATGTGTGAGGATTATGGTTCCATATTCGACAGTTTTGGCTGTTGATGTAACCATCCAGGTGGAACCATGCTTCGTCACTGAAATAAACACGATCCAATATTTCAACACCGTTGTCATTAACAAGAGAACGTATCCAACGATAATACTGTATACGTTTCCCATGGTCAACTTCTTTCAGTTCATGAACGACATCGATGCGGTAAGGATACAGATTTAATTTTTTTGTAGCCCTTAAAGCGGAAGATAGTGATAATCCAGCCTTAGCATACATTTTACGACAAAGTTTTTATAATCAAATTTATAGGAAATTAAAAGATCTACAACTTTTATTTAAAGCATTTTTCTCTACAGACCCTAGTTTAGCGTGAAAGAGTGATTTCCGTATTTTTAAGCGTAACTAAGGTTGATTTTCATTTACATCCTTCATTTATGATTTAAAATAAGGCTATGTTTTATGAGGTTAGTTTTTTGTTTATTTTTAATGTTTTATTACTAATATTAAATTATATTGGGCATTATTTGCATTGGCAATAGAAAGTTGTGTGAGTGTTTCACACCAGATATTTGGTAGATAATAATATGTGCGTGCAAGCGTTTCTGAAATTCAATGTATTGTTTGACGTTTATTTAATCAGTACTAACCCCAGTCTTCTCACGCATATATTGTGCTTATTTTAAAGCCGACTAAATTGTATTAATAATTAGATTGTATTAATGTCATTATAATTGGATATAATTATTCTATAACTGGCGTCTATTGGGTTTAACTGATTTTATAACGTCATTTCATAAAACAGTACAGTCTGACTTCGTAATGTATTCATGTATGCATAATTTATTAATAGTGTTGGAATAGTAAAGTGTTTGTTTTCTTGTTTTTTTTTTAATCAAAATAAAAAAGGTTATAGGTTAAGCATCTTTCATTGTGATATGAAATTATGATGTCGTTGTTTGTATTTAAATTAATTGTTAAGTCGAGATTTAATTTATTAGCGTTTAATAATAATTAGTTAATGATAGTGAATAAATTTATAAATTTATTCTCTTGGATCAATGGTAGAGTGTGTACACTGTACTGTACAATGCAATATTGTTTATCCCGGGTTCAATTCCTGGTTAGTAACATTTAAAAATATTTGGTGTGGAACACTCGCACGAATGTTCCAAAACAAATGAAAACCAAATCCAATAAAAAAGTGGTGTTAAACATTTACACGACTTTCTCTTGCCAATGCAAATAATGAACCATATAACCTAAGTAATAAAACATTAGAAGTAAACAAAAAAAACTAACCTAAAAATACATAACCTAGTTTTAATCATGAGTGAAAGACGCAAAATGAAAATCAACCTTAGTTTCACTTAAATATAAGGGAAATCACTCTTTAACGTTAAACTAGGCTCTGTAGAGAAAAATGCAATAAATAAAAGTTGTACATCTTTTTATTTCCTATAAATTTAACTATATAATTTTTAATCGTAAAACGCATGCTAAGACTGAAATCTTAAAAAACACGTTTTCGTGGTTTTTGAGAAAATCGAAAAACATGAAAAATGACACGAATGAACTACCATTTCCGGTTGACCGATTTTGATGAAACTTTTTGTGTCGGGTCCTCTAGTGTAACCTAATTTAAGTTCAAGTTTCACGTTCGTACGATGTTCTCCGTTCTTGAGATACTCTGTTCACACACACACACACACACACACACACACACACACACACACACACAGACCAATCGCTAAAAACATGTATTTTTGGGTTCAGGGGGTCTGAAAACGTGTAGTTCTTGTGAAAAATCGGTATGAAAACAATACTTTCTTTCCTATTTATTCATATAATATATTATTTTTTTTAATAAAAATGTCTTAGTAGTTTAATTAGTATTTAAGTAACTAACATGTAGTTGTAATTACTAACACACTAATAGATTACCGTAATACAGTAGTATAATGGACAAAGAAGCACTGAATTGATCTACCATTGAACATGGAAACTATAGTTGGGTGGATTAATTTCCCTACCGCCAATTAAAATAAATAGTTTTTAGATTATCAAAGTATAAGGAAATTAACATTTATTTTGTATTGATATTTATTTTTTGTAAGCAATGGGAAATAAATAAAATATTGGCGAGAGGAAGTGAAAATGAAAATTAAACTTAGTTAAACTTAATAATACGGAAAATCACTCATTGCCGCTAAACTAGGCTCTATAGAGAACATGCTTAAAATAAAAGTTTTAGATCGTTTAATTCCCTGTAAATTTTATTATATAAACTTTTGCCCTAATGCGCATGAAAAGGCTGCAATCTTAATAAAAAATATTTTTTTCTACGAAATCACAGCTTCCTCAAGAAATTCAAAGATCTACAACTTTTTTTAAGCATTTTCTTCTACAGAGCCTAGTTTAGCGTGAAAGAGTGATTTTCGGTATTATAAAGCTAATTAAAAAATAATCCCCCCCACTAACAAATAACTTAAGAAAGAATATAATTCCTAGGACACATACTCAGAGCCGAGAAGTCCAGACTTGTTAACCGGCTGATCAACCATTTTTGGAATAAGGTGTCGAGACCTAGGTGGCTGAAGGATGTACAGCGGGATGTGGAGGAACTTGGAATCATTAAACAAGATCTTCTAACAAAATCAGCTAAGTACAAACAACTAGTCAAGACTAATATGGTAACATTGGAACCAAAAACCAGAAGAGTTTATAACAGGGTGTTTACCGACGAAGACTGGAAACAGAGATCGGAACGTTTTAAGAACATGTGGGCCAAACGAAAGGAAGCCACGCTTAGGAGAGCACACTTTTCAAAGAACCCCAACACTGGAACAGGCCTAAATTCGAACTAGAGTGATACAATGAGGTCTCAAAAGTATAAAAAAAAGAAAAAAGCCAAACTAAGGTTGGTTTCATTTTGTATCATTCACTAATGATTTAAATTCGGTTATGCTTTTTGAGGTTAGGTTTCATTTTTTTACAGTTAACATTTTTTAATTAATTTAGATGAGAATTAACAAATAAACTCCTCTTTAATATTTTCTAGTGTTAATGATACAGGTCGTAAGCAAGTTATTAAGTCGTCAACTGAGCGGTACAATTTTAGAAAACAATGGAGTGCCAAATATTTTAAGTGTAGAGAACATCAAAGAAAACAAACTGTACATTATTCACACGGCATAAATCCTTTTTAATGTTGCTCACATAGGCGTTAAGTTTTTTTATAGCTGTTAACCAGAGAATTTCTAACAAATCTTAAACTTAAAAGATTTAACAAAATCAACAAAACTGTAACGTCTGGTTGTTTTAAATCATTGTATACCACGTCTAATTTCAATACTACTATTGGTTTCATAATCATAGACATCCGAGTTTGAACCCTTGCATCTCCAAATAAATAAGTCGAATTTAAACATATTTTACATAAAAATTTAGCTCATTTTATTCTGCGTTGACCTATAATAGTCCTATATTTTTAATTTTGTTTAAAAATCGCCATATCGAGGTTGGAAACAAAAATACCCGGTTTTTTTTGATACTGCAACAAATTTCATGCGTTTACGAGGCGTGCAACTCGATAATTTTGTGACCGAAAAGTTTGAAATTTTAACACAACATAAACAATTATATTCTTACAGCGTTTACGAAATTTCAAATTCGTACGTTAATTAAATTTTGATTTATTAACAATATTCTGAACTTCTGCTATCTCGGTAACCGCTCGATCGTTCGGCACGGGCACGGGCCGAACGAGTATTATCGTTTTACTCAGCGTAAAAACCTTAATACAGGCATGTTAACCCATTCATTCACCTTGGCCATATACATGTACATAAAATTTTACCTATTCTTATGCACTAAACTGCGCACATATCACTTTGCGTTAAATTGGCCACATACATGAACAAATTCTTTAAGAGTCCAGCAAGTGCTGCAATCTATTGGGACTTTTGAAAAGTTTTAATAATAAAAAAAATAGTAATTTAAGAATATTTATATATATAATTTATATATATTTTAATTTATATATTTTTTTTTTAATTCCTAGTATGTGTACGTTGCAATCTGTTCAATTCAGAACGATAAGCAATCAGATGAGGATGATATGTATGACATGTAAATGAGATGTAGTCTTGTACAGAATCAGGCCGACCATTCCTGAGAGAGTATGGTAAATTGAACCCCAACCATCAAAGTAAACCGGTAACCACTGTCTAGCATTCCATTCCGTATAAAAGTAACTACCCTTACTAGGATTTGAACCAGGAACCTTCGTCTCCAAAAATCAGCTGTTAAACAGCTGATTTTGGCGACAACTTTACCTCTAGACCAACCCGATGGGTAAGAATATTATAATTTTTTTTTAAATTCTAAGATAAAAATTCGTGACTAAATGGGTTAATAACATGAAAATATTGATTGGCCAATGTTGTGGTAGAATTTTTAGAATTTTGAAAAATAGACTGGTTAATGCGGGGGGGGGGGCGTTACTATCCATGTTGAAATCTGCATTAAAAGGGCCTAGATTTGAGTCAGTGGAAGCTGTAAAAGAGAAAGCGGCACGTGTTCTGAAGGAGTTGACAGAAGATGCACTGTTTCCAACAATGGAAAATTCGCATGGAGCGGTGTACGGATAGAGAAGGAGTGTATATTGAAGGTGATTATAAAGAAGTGATTATGTATAAAATAAAAATACAATTTTTTACAACGTCAGTCTCGTTATTTAATAGCCACACTTCGTATTTTTCATTATTTACTTTGGCACGAGAAAGTCGTAGGAGTGTTAGACACCAGATTTTGTTGAAATGAATTACGTTAAATCCAAGACCGGTAAATCGAGTACCTATTGTATGAACAAAAGAAATGTATCTCAAGAACCACTGATAAATCTGTTGTAAGGTCTTTATTAAATTGTTATGGGAAGTTGTAAGATCAGACAACTAAAAATCTGGTGTGAAACACTCACACAACTTTCTCTTGCCAATATAAATAATTAACAATAAACCTAATATTAGTAATGAAACATTAGAAATAAACAAAAAACTAACCTCAATAAACATAACCTAATTTTAATCATGAGTGAAAGACGCAAAATGAAAATCAACCTCAGTTTGGCTTAAAAATACAGAAAATCACTCTTTCACGCTAAACTAGGCTCTGTAGAGAAAAATGCTCCAAATAAAAGTTGTAGATCTTTTAATTTTCTATAAATTTTATTATATACACTTTTATTATAAAACGCATACTAAGGCCGAAATCTTAAAAAAATCGATTTTTCTCACGTTTTCGTGAGAAAAAAACAGAAAATTGCTAATTACTGCTAAACTAAGCGTTATACAAAAAAATGTTTGAAATAAAAGTTGTAGGTTTTTAAATTCTCTACAACTTTTATTATATAATTTTTTTCGCTAAATTGCATAGTAAAGCTGTAATCTTAAAAAAACTTTTTTACGTGAAAACAGCCTCACCCAGAATTTCAGCAAACATGACACCTACCCTATCTTGTAGAGAATAAAAAATTGAGTAAATCAAGCGATTTTAAAAAAGATCGTAGGACCAGTTTTTGAGAAAATCGCAAAAAAGTGAAAAATTACACGAATAAACTACTACTTCCGGTTGACCGATTTTGATGAAAATGTTCGTGTCGGGTCCGGTAGTTGTATGTAACTTAAGTTTCAAGTTTCAACTTCGTACGATGTTCCGTTCTTGAGATATTCTGTTCACACACACACACACACACACACACACAGACCGATCGCTAAAAACATGTTTTTGGGTTCAGGGGGTCTGAAAACGTATAGATCCGGTGAAAACTCGATTTCGAAAAATCGACATGAAAACAATACTTTCCTTTCTATATATACATATAGGCAAGAGAAAGTAAAAATACATGTTAAGTTTTGTAATAAAAAGAAATGTTTCATGAAATTTGTCATTTAATAAAACGCTTTCCTTACTTTTCTTTTTTATTAAAAGGAATGACATTCTCTAAATTATTTTCTCTCCCCCCCCCCCAACACGATGTCAAAAATCTGTTTCTTTTCGTTTTGAATAACCATGTCCCCTTTGTGTTGTTGTTAAGGGCTCTTATCTTAATCCGTTTTGGAATGTTTACCTTTTCGTATGCCTTTTTTTGTCTCCCGTCCTTTTTTCTCTCTAATAAAGAACCGTTGTAGAAAAGAGATTCAAATAAGTCTCTTTTAACCTCTTATCACATTTCTCTCCCCTCCCTCTCTCTTTTTTCTCCCCCTCTGTCTCTCTCGTTCTCTCTCTGTCTATATATTATATACCTTTACCATTCTCTTATTAGCTCTTTTTCTACCTCTCCTATCATTCTGTTTCTTTTTTATGTACCCTCTTGAGACAGTTAACATGATGGTTTGTTTAAAGGACAACGCCAGGATGTTCAAAGTGTCAGGTTCTATTGTTGTTAATCTGTTTTATGTATATATTTTTTTGTTTATTATTATTATTTTTATGATATACTTTACTCTCTCTCACTATTAATTAATTAGTGTACTTTACAAACAAAAAATCTGGTGAAAACACTCTCACGACTGTCTCTTGCCAATCCAAATAATGACCAATACAATCGAATATTAGTAATGAAGCATTAGAAATAAACAAATAACTAACCTCAATAAACATAACCTAATTTTAATCATGAGTGAAAGACGCAAAATGAAAATCGTACTCAGTTTGGCTTAAAAATACAGAAAATCACTCTTTCACGCTAAACTAGGCTCTGTAGAGAAAAATGCTCCAAATAAAAGTTGTAGATGTTTTAATTTCCCTCCTATACAAACCATCATGTTAACTGTCTCAAGAGGGTACATAAAAAAGACACAGAATGATAGGAGAGGTAGAAAAGGAGCTAATAAGAGAATGGTAGAGAGAGAGAGAGAGAGAGAGAGCGACGGGGCGGCAGGGAGAGGGGGAGAAAGAACGAGCGAAATGCAGGGACGGATAGGAGGGAGGGGGAGAGAAATTTTATTATAATACACTTTTGTTGGACAATGCATACCAAGGCTGAAATTTAAAAATTCGATACCACTATCGATAAAAGTTAGATACCACTGGAGGACCTGACACAAACATTTTCATCAAAATCGGTCAACCGGAAGTAGTAGTTTCTTTATGTCATTTTTCATTCGTTTTTTTCAAAAACGGCTCTTACGAATTTTTATAAAAATCGCCTGATTTACTACATTTTTTATGCTCTACAAGATACAGTAGGCGTCATGTCTGCTGAAATTCTTGGGGAGGCTGTTTTCTCGTAAAAAAATTGTTTTTTTTTAAGATCGCTGCTTTAATATGCATTTAAGCGCAAAAATGTATAGGTATAAGAAAAGTTTTAGAGAATTAAAAATTCTACAACTTTTATTTCAAACATTTTTTGTATAACGCTTAGTTTAGCGGTAATTGGCGATTTTTTTTTTGTCACGAGAACGTGTAAAAAATCGATTTATTTAATATTTCATTCGTAGTGTGATTTTTACGACAAAAGTGTATATAATCAAATTTATAGAAAACTAAAAGATCTAAAACTTTTATTTAGAGCTTTTTTCTCTACAGAGCGTAGTTTAGCGTGAAAGAGTGTGATTTTCCGTAATTTTAAGCCGAACTGGGGTTGATTTTCATTTTTCGTCTTCCACTCGTGATTAAAATAAGGTTATGTTTTTTGCCGTTAGTTTTTTGTTTATTTCTAATGTTTAATCAGTAATGTTAGGTAATATTGTTCTTTATTTGCATTGCCAAGAGAATGTTGTGCGAGTGTTTCACACCAGATTTTTTATTATTGTTTATATTTAAATTCGTAAACCGAAACGATTACGGTTTGGTTATTAATTAAAAAATTAGAGAATTGAAAGCACATTTTTTATTAGAGAATTTTTTTACTGGAAATATAAAGCTTTGAATATAATGCGTACCATGAAAGCCCGTACGATTCATCACAGATCTTTTTTTAAATTACAATGTGGGATGTCGATGTATGCCTATTATTCAATACAATAATTTATATTCCATGAGCTACAACAAACCAATTAATAAAAACGACAAATTGTTAATTACCGTCCTGTAAATAACTCGGCAAAAAAAGTAGAGAGAACTGAAATGAAATACACGTCAAAACCATTTTAATACGTTTTTATTAAAATTATTTGAATATTCAAATGAAAAAATCTTCCTTTGTATTTATTATTTGTTAGAAAAGCTTTTAATGGGCTCTATTTATTCTCTTTCATTTTTAGTTTTTAAAAAATTATTTAAGAAAAGGAGCAGGAAATTGAAAATTTTGTTTTGTTTATGTCATCTACTGAAAGGCTGATTTGAACCTCTAGAGGCTTTACTAAGTAAAACGAGAAGGTGGTTTACCATTTCCTCATTGAGTGGAAAAGCATGCTTATCAGCATACCAAGCCCTCTGAAAATCATCTACTTTCCACCCTGCAAGTGACACCGTCACTTCATTCACCACAGCGTCATACAAAAACATATACAACAAAAACGTCTACCAATACACACCAAACTTAAACACTATAAATCAGTCCTTAGATATCAAATGATGTACGGAAGTGAAACTATTCAGCATCGACGTTGGTGGAATCAAAAAGAAACTTAGAACCATCGAGAGAAGAATCTTAAAGACTTTTATCAACAAAAAACACGAAATCGATGGACAATATAGGCTTTCACCCAACGATTTTTTGTTTTTTTTTTTTTTTTGGTTTAACGTCCGACTGTTATGCAATTACTGCTAATGCAGACGGTGAAGGGTGAAATGATTTTTTGTAACGTATGAAAATATGCCATGCCTGAGTGGGATTCGAACCCAGGACCGCATGATGAGAGGCTAGCACGTTACCAACTGCGCCAATGCGGCCGGCTTCACCTAACGAACAATACTGCAAAGATATAGAACCAGTCACAATTATTGCAACGAGAAAAATCTGGTGTGAAACACTCACACGACTATCTCTTGCCAATGCAAATAATTAACAATATAACCTAACATTGGAAATAAACAAAAAAACTAACCTCAAAAAACATAATCTTATTTTAATCATTAGTGAAAGACGTAAAGTGAAAATCAACCGCAGTTTCGCTTAAAAATACGGAAAATCATTCTTTCACGCTAAACTAAGGTCTGTAGAGAAAAATGCTCTAAATAAAAGTTGTAGATCTTTTAATTTCCTATAATTAAATTATACTTTTTTTTGTCGTAAAATGCATAATAAGGCTGAAATCTTTAAAAAATCGATTTTTTACACGATTTCGTGAGAAAGAAAACAGAAATTCGCTAATTACCGCTAAACTAAATATTATACAAAAATAAAAATATTATTAAAAAAAAATTATACAAAAAAATGTTTGAGTTAAAAGTTGTAGAATTTTAAATTCCCTACAATTTTGACTAAATACTTTTTTGCGCTAAAATGCATAATAAAGTCGCAATGTTAAAAAAAAACAATTATTTTACGAGAAAATAGCCTCACTAAGAATTTCAGCAGACATGGCGCCTACCCTATCTTGTAGAGCATAAAAAATGTAGAAAATTAGGCGATTTAAAAAAACAATGTAGGAGCCGTTTTTAAGAAAATCGCAAAAAAGTGAAAAATTACGCGAATAAACTACTACTTCCGGTTGTCCGATTTTGATGAAAATGTTCGTGTCGGGTCCGGTAGTAGTACTTTAAGTTTCAAGTCCGTACGATATTCCGTTCTTGAGAAATTCTGTTCACACACACACACACAGACATCGCTAAAAACATGTTTTTTGGATTCAGGGGGTCTGAAAACGTGTAGATCCGGTGAAAACTCGATTTCGAAAAATCGACATGAAAATAATACTTTCGTTCTTATATATTCATACAGGCAAGAGAAAGTAAAAAGTCGAGAGAAGAATCTTAAGGACTTGTATTAACAAAAAACACCAATTCGATGGACAATATAGGCTTTCACCCAACCAACAAGTCTACAAAGTTATAGAACCAGTCACAATTGAAATGAGAAAAAAGACAATTTTCTTCCTCGGACACAAACTCTGAACTCCAGCAACACGCCTTCTAAGAAGAATCACTGAAAAACTACTTACCGCTAAATCTGAAAAATCTATAGTAACCTGGCTCAGAGAAATTCAAAACTACACGAAAGACCTCGATCTAACCATGGAAGACGTAACACAACGTGCACCTTGGTATAAACACCAAAAGGGAAGTCACAAAGTTAAATTAACCACCAAAACAGTTAAACGCATAATTGGGATTTGTTCAGATGAACTAAGAAAAATAAGATCTGAATATATGAAAAAGTTTTCGAAAAGCAAGAAGAAGAAATTGAAGAAGAACCATCCAAGATGACTAAAGTGATCCTATGTGAACATAAAAGAAAAAAAAATCATGACTGTAAAAGGAGATAACTGTGACTAGTATCTTTCACACCGCTGACTTCTTTGTTCTTAAATGCTTCAGTATATAATTGGCTGACCATGTGATTAGAAACGACTTTATTTTGTAGCCCTGGAACTAGCAGATCGAGTACATATAATTTAACACTCCACCTGACTGTTTTGGGCAGTTTTAATATTTTAGGCATTTGAATTTGGGTTATGGGCATTTTAATTTCGATCTTTTAATCCTCTAATGATTCTAACAATGGTGAATGTCTACCAAGGGGTAGTTCAGGCGTTTTACTTAATTTATAACTATTTAACGAAGTCTTGTTATGTTAGCCGTTGAAATGCCAAAAGAAAAATATTACATGTTTCTTTAAATTTTTATCATTTCTTTGAGATTCAACTAGTTTTCTAGAGTTTCAGGATACAATTATAATGATGAAATTTTGTAGTTTCGCTGTTTAAGCTGATTACGTATAGGGATTAAAAAAAACAAAAAGTAGGGTCAGTCAACAGCTGCAGGTGAAGTTGATGAAGAACGTTCTTGAACGCGACACGTTCGTACGTGTTTATAAAAATAACAAAACATGTATTGTGCATGTCAGGAATTCCATTCGAACTGGTTGTAAAATGAGAAACGTTTAGGTACTCTGGTATTACTGGACCATCAACAAAAGTTTTTCTGTATTGGGTCCGATGTTTGAGAATAGTATAACGTGGTCCGGTCAGATGTATATTTTTAATTCATGGTTTGTTGATACGTTTTGTTCGTTTTACATTATTCGCCACCGGGTCGGCCGAACTGGCGTGTCGGCTCGGTCTGGTATGGTAGACGCCAGAATGAAATGGTTGTTGTTGTAGGTGGGCATGGTGGTGGTAGTGGGGTAAGATAGAGGTGTAGAATGTTTAAAAAGGTGGGGAGGTTCTCGTCGAGTCGCTCAAGTTCCCTTCTTCTTTTTCTTTTGCATATTTCTCCACCGTTCTCTTTTCATTCTTAGTTTCTAACCGAACATACCATACCAACCACCCAACGTTATATATATATATCCAGGTTCTTCTCTATAACATAATCTACCTTTTACTCTTTGTCGTCTTACGGCCGAACTGGACTTGTTCACTCTGTTGCATTCCACAGCAATGAGAATGCATGGGATAGCATTCACCACTGCTGAACGCAAAACGTTTTTCAACAGCATTGAAGACAACAAAACGGAAACTACTTCGAACCAACCACCACCGGCCAGGGAGGCGACATCCGGATTCCACAGTCTTTCTCAAGTTTATTCCTGCATACCATTCCCAAGACATAGTCATCCCTACCTGTTTCTACACTCCACTAATTCTTTGTTTTCCTTACTTCTTTTCATTTTGTTTTTGTTAATCTTTACCGCCCGCTCTTTACACTTTTTTTTATTTGTTGTTATTCAACCAACTACAAAATAAGAACTAAACTAACAAACAACCACCATTATTTCCAGACACTTCATGATCAGATTTCTGTTGTATATATTTTTTCCATTTACTTAAAAAAAAATCTGGTGTGAAACGCTCACACAAGTTTCTCTTGCCGATGCAAATAATTAACAATAAACCTAACATTAGTAATAAAACATTAGAAATAAACAAAAAACTAACCTGAATAAACGTAACCTAATTTTAATCATGAGTGAAAGACGCAAAATGAAAATAAACCTCATTTTGGCTTAAAAATACAGAAAATCACTCTTTCACGCTAAACTAGGCTCTGTAGAGAAAAATGTTCTAAATAAAAGTTGTAGATCTTTTTATTTCCTATAAATTTTGATTATATACACTTTTATTGTAAAATGAATCGATTTTTCACGTTTTCGTGAGAAAAAAACAGAAAATCGCTAATTACCGCTAAACTAAGCGTTGTACAAAAAATGTTTGATATAAAAGTTGTAGGATTTTAAATTCTGAACAACTTTCACTATATACATTTTTGTGCTAAAATGCATATTAAAGCCGCAATCTTTAAAAAAAAATTTTTTTTACGTGAAAACAGCTTCACCAAGAATTTCAGCAAACATGGCGCCTACCCTATTTTATAGAGCATAAAAAATTTATTAAATCACGCGATTTAAAAAAAAACGTAGGACCAGTTTTTGAGAAAATCGTAATCCGGTTGACCGATTTTGATGAAAATGTTCGTGTCGGGTCCGGTAGTGGTATGTAACTTAAGTTTCAAGTTTGTACGATGCTCCGTTCTTGAGATATTCTGTATATACACACACCCACACCCACCCACCCACACACCCACACACACACACACACACACAGATTAATCGCTAAAACAGGTTTTTTGGGTCCAGGGGGCCTGAAAACGTGTAGACCCGGTAAATAAATAAAATTAATATTTCGCGACCCCTTTTATTATTATAATATTCAACACAGTTTTGGTTGCATGACGATGCATTTGCGTGAGCTAAAAACTCAGTTGACAGAGTATTTCCCGGAAGATAAAATTGATTTCTCAAAGAGATGGGTACTGAATCCGTTTTGTGAAAACGTCGTTGCCGCAGCTAACATACCAGTTGAGATTCACGACCGGCTCATCGAAATGTCTGCCGACAAAACGCTACAACTGCAATTTATATCTGAAGATTTAAATACGTTTTGGCTTGCTCGACGACATGAATTTAGAAATTTAGTCACAGAAGCATTGAAAATATTAATACTTTTTTTGTTTCGTCTTATCTCTGTGAAAAAGGTTTTTCATCTGTGGTTTCTCTAATAATTAATTTCTTTACTTTACAAGTAAGTGTACTTATTGCATGTAAAATTCTTATAAGTGGATCAAAAACGGCGAACACTTTCTCATTGGGTGGCAAATTTGGTCAAGGGTGTTAATTGGATAAGAATAATTGGTTTTCAAGTTTAAAGTTTGCAAGTTGAGGTTAACGTTTCGAAATTTTTAATTTGAAAGTAGAATGTTATAGATTTTAACCTAGATACGTTTCATCTTTGGTTTATCTTTGAGAATTTTGGAGTTTCAATGTTTTAAGTTTACACCTTGAATTTTTGAAATTTGATGTTTTGTGGTCTCTATGGTTGACGTTTTGAAGTTTCAAATTTTTTCACGTCTTATCTCTGTGAAAAAAGTTTTTCATCTATGGTTGCTCTAAAAACTAAATATAGGAATCGTATGTTATCACAAGAGAACAATTTACTTTAATTTGTTTCTAACAAAGTTCACGTATGAAGAAAATTTAAATGAAAAACAAATGCAACCATCACATTAATAATTAATTTCTTTCCTTTACATGTAAGTGTACATATTGCATGTAAAATTCTTATAAGTTAATAATAAATTATTTTTTCTCATAATATGATTAAATTATTTCATTATTGTTTCGCGACCCCCTCCCCCTATAATATCACCAAGACCCCCAGGTTCAGAATCACTGCTCATAGAGGTATTTTAAGTAAAAACGAGGAGTGATGTGGTTTACTATTACCTTCCTCACTGAGTTGAAAGAGTATGCTTATCAGCATACCAGGCCCTCCGTAAAACACCCAATTTCCACCCTGCAAATGAGACCTTCATTTCATTCACCACAGGGTATGGCTGTTTAATGAAATTCATTACTCTTAGAGGAGATAACTTCGATTAGTGTCTTTTACACTTCTACCTCTTATGTTCTTAAATAGTGGAATCATATAATTGGCTGACTATGTTATAAGAAACAGAACTATTTTTCTAGCCCTGGAACCAACAGATCGAATGCAATCAATTTAACACTCCATTTGCCCGTTATGGGCAGAATTAGTACTATATATCGTTCTTCTTTTATCTTTCCTGAATGCTCTTTCTTTCTTTTTTGAAATCATTTATTGGCGTTCGTTGGTTTTCCTCCCGAAATTCTAAACTCCAGAACTTTTCTTTATTCCAGATGATTTCTGGTGTAATTTTGTAAATTCCCAGTTCTTTACTTAAGTATTAATGCCACGGTATTTTGGCTGTGTATTTATTTAAAACGTTAAAGATTTGTTCGGTTACCCTGGATTCGTCCATTCTGTTGATCATTTGATAAGAAACAGAACTATTTTTTGTAACCCTGGATGTAGACCTGGGCAAGAAAAATAAGATTAAAGGCTCAAGCACACAGAACGCGATCTGATCGCGTGATCCGATCGCGCTGCCCGCTACGATCTCTGTATTACATAGTATTGCATCATCCTAGTCAAATAGAACGCGGGCAAACAAGAGCGATCGGTCGAGATCGCGGCGGGCAGACTAGGAAAATGGCTTCTTTTGATGAAATTGAAAAAATAATAGACTGTGTGCGGCTTCGTCCTTATTTATATATGGTTGGTTGAATGAAATAGTGTTAAGTCTTAAATTTTTCTCGAGACATTCGAAAATAATTTAAGGCACGATCTTCAAATGAAGCAAGTTCTACACAAAGACGGTGAAATTCTCCCAACTGTTCTCGTTTTTCATTAATTACATGAACCAACTTCTTTCGCTTTCTTGAAGAAAGAGAGAGAATGACAAGAAGTTCGTATTCATTATTACTGCTAGACATTATGTCTACCACATTATGTGTGGCTGTAGGCTCACAGGACAAGTATGCAATAAACTGGATCGCTGCGATCCTATAGTGTTCTTTTTGATGACAATTTTATCGCAGCGTTCAACGCAATCGGATCGCGCGATCAGATCGCGTTCTGTGTGCTAGAGCCTTAAAAGGATTTTTGAATTGGTTTATTTGTTTATGTTATATTTAGTGTAAACTGTACTATAGATATTTGTCTATATTGAAAGTATGCTTTTACATTTACATGGAACACGTGATAGCGAAGCCAAAGAGAGCGAATTGAACGGTAGTGTTTGTGTTGCTAAGAGATGGGACGTGCGGTAAAGTGAACTACGAGTGCGGTGTTTCTCTCTAAATCAATGCTATCGGGTAACCACCACGCCATCCCTAACAACACAACATTTACAACCACGCACAACCCCTTGTTCTATATTATATTAGTACTTGTTTCATATAACATGAAGTCATCGTCGAATGAACGTAATAAGGAAAGTAAAAAAAAAAATAAAAACTGGTGTGAAACACTCACACGGCTTTCTGTTGCAAATGCCAATAACGACCAATATAACCTAACATTAGTAATAAAACATTAGAAATGAACAAAAAACTAACCCCAATTAACCTAATTTTAATCATGAGTGAAAGACGTAAAATGAAAATCAACCTAACTTTTAAAAATACGGAAAATCACTCTTTCACGTTAAACTACGTTCTGTAGAGAAAAATGCTTTAAATAAAAGTTGTAGATCTTTTAATTTCCTATAAATTTGATTATAGGGCCTATACATCTTTGTCGTAAAATGCATACTACGACCGACATCTTAAAATATCGATGTTTTTACAGATTTTCATTAAAAAAAAAACACAGAAAATCACCAACTACTGCTAAACTAAGCGTAAAACAAAAACATGTTTGAAATAAAAGTTGTAGGATTTTGAATTCTGTACAATTTTCATTAAGTACATACATTTTTGGGCTAAAATGCATATTGTCGCAATAAAAAAAACAATTAGTACTATTTTATATAACATGAAGTCATCGTCGAAAGGGCGAAAGAAAAGTAATAAAATCTGGTGTGAAACACTCACACGACTTTCCTGTTGCCAATGCCAATAATATCCAATAAACATAACCTTATTTTAATCATGAGTGAAAGACGCAAAATGAAAATCAACCTTACTTTGGCTTAAAAATACGGAAAATCTATCTTTCACGTTAAACTACGCTCTGTAGAGA
Source organism: Catonia carolina (assembly GCA_035578175.1). Lineage (NCBI taxonomy): Eukaryota > Metazoa > Arthropoda > Insecta > Hemiptera > Achilidae > Catonia > Catonia carolina. Next base: position 16,198,213 of record JAQMRL010000014.1, on the reverse strand, counting down.
AAAATCCTCTAACGTCAAGTTACACGAACACGAGAATTCACTGGTGCGTTCACTTTCCACCTTCCATTTACCTGATAATCCCGCTAGACGCCTTAAAAGACGCTGGAGTAGAGAGAACTGCTAATTTGATAAAGTACAAATTTCATTCTTGGGGAGGCACTAATGGGGGCCCTACCTCTCTCATGCCTATCATGTCATTTATACAATTATCATAATTATCACATTTGTTTGTTGTAAAAATTTTACAGTTGTAAATAAAGAATTAGAGAAAAAGAATTTGTTTATTGAGGTTAGGTTTTTTGTTTATTTCTAATGTTTTATTACTAATGTTAGGTTATATTATTTACACTTAATCTGTTAGTTGCAGGGCTAAAATAAATAGTTCTGTTTCTTATCACATGGTCAGCCAATTAAATGACTGAATCATTTAAGAACAGAAGAGGTAGAGGTGTAAAAGACACTAATCAGAGATATCTCCTCTGAAAGTAATGAATTTTATTATACAGCCCGACCCTGTGGTGAATGAAGTGAAGGTGTCATTTACAGAGTGGAAAATATGTGTTTTTCAGAGGGCCCGGCATGCTGATAAGCGTACTTTTATACTCAGTGAGGAAGGCAATGGTAAACCACCTCACTTCTCGTTTTACTTAGTAAAACCTCTACAGGTTCAAACTAGCCTTTCGGCTGATGACCTAAACAACAACAGGTTATATTGTTAATTATTTGCATTGGCAACAAAGTTGTGTGAGTGTTTAACACCAGATTTTTTACAATATTCTGATTTTTTTAAATCCGTCAAGCGTAGCTAATTTAGTAAAATAACACTGTTACACTCTATCGTATGCTGTTTGTACCACGCCGCCCTTCCGCAGCATGCTACTACAACATTCTTGTCGGGGGTTGAACATTTACCGCCTCGCCGCTGTACGGCGACCTGCCCCATCCCAAATCCGTAATAGGACTTAATATTCGCTCTGTCTTTGAAGCTTTTAAATTAATCTGTAAGTGTAAAATATCCTTTTAACTCAACGTATTCTTTTGCTTATCTCCCTTCATGTTATCTGTTTTGTTTATTTTTTGGGGACGAATTTTTTAATCTGGTTTTCTAAAACAAAAGAAAAATTTGCGGTTTTGTTCGAATTTATTCTGCCAATGTTTTTAATTTTGAAATTTATAACTGTTAACTAACAATTGTGACTGATTTTTTACTTTCTCTTGCCTTATATGAATGTATACTCTATAGGAAGAAAAGTATTGTTTTTATGTCGATTTTCGAAATCGAGTTTTTACCGGTTATACACGTTTTGAGGCTACCTGAACCCAAAAAATATGTGTTAAGTGATTGATGTGTGGGTGTGTGAAAAAAATATTTCAAAAATGGAATATCGTACGAAGTTGAATCTTGAAACATTAGTTAGGTACCACTAGAGGCCCCAACACGAACATTTTCATCAAAATCGGTCCACCGGAAGTAGTACCTAGTTTATTCGTGTCATTTTTCACTTTTTTGCGATTTATAATTCTTCAACTTTTGTTTCAAACCTTTTTTTGTTTAACGCTTAGTTTTGCGGTAATTTGCGATTTTCTGTTTTTTCTCACGAAAACGTGTGAAAAATCTATTTTTTAAAGATTTCAGCCTTAGTATGCATTTTATGACAAAAGTGTATACAATCGAATTTATAGAAAATTAAAAGATCTACAACTTTTATTTATAGCATTTTTCTCTACAGAGCCTAGTTTAGCGTGAAAGAGTGATTTTCCGTATTCGTAAGCAAAAAAATAAAAAAAAGTAAGCAAGTAAATTAAGGTTATGTTATGTTTTGTGGGGTTAGTTTTTTTGTTTATTTCTAATGTTTTATTACTAATGTTAGTTTATATTGTTCATTATTTGCATTGCCAAGAGAAAGTTGAGTGATTGTTTCACACCAGATTTTTTATCTGGTTTTTCTAACACAGAAAAAAATTTGTGGTTTTGTACGAAATTTTTCTGCCCGTTTTTTAAGTTGTAAAATGTTCAAATTTACAACCGTTAACAAACGTTGTTGCCTTTTATTTATTTTGCCTTACATAAATGTATAGGAAGAAAAGCATTGTTTCCACGTCGATTTTCGAAGAAAGTTTTCACTGGATATAGACTCTTTAGACCTCTTAAACCCCAAAAAAATGGTTCTAGTGATCTCTCTCTCTCGCGAGCGCGCGTGTGTGAATAAAATATGATAAGAACGGAATACAGTACGAAATTAAAACTTGGAACTTAAGTTAAGTACCACGGGAGGAAGCGACACGAATATTTTCATTAAAATCGGTCAACCAGAAGTAGTAGTTTTCTCGTACAATTTTTGACTTTTATGATTTTCTCAAAAACGGCTCATACAATTGTTTTAAAATCACCTTATTTGCTACATGTTTTATGCTCTACAAGATAGGGTAGGCGCCTTGTTTGCTGAAACCATGGAGAGGCTGTGCTCTCGTAGAATAAAATGGGGTTTTTTAAGATTGCGGCCTTAGTTTGGCATTTAACGAGAAAAGTATGTATGAAATGAAGCTATAAAAAATTAAAAAATTACACCTTGTGTACACCATTTATGTACAGATCATCAATTTAGTGATTCCCCGTATTTTTAAGTCAAACTGAAGCTGATTTTTATTTTGCGTCTTTCACTCATGATTAAAATTAGGTTTTATTGTTCATTCTCTACATTGGCAAACGATAATTTATTGTGTGAAATTATCACACCAAATTTTTTGAAATTATTTTGTCCGTATACGAAGCTTTTTTATTTCATTTTTTAATGATGTAATAATCGTATATATAGCTGATTAATTTTTATGTGATCAGTTTTGCCAACGTTATAAATTTTTTATTCCCTTTCAATTTCAAAAATAATTACACTATTCTCATTCATTTTATGATAGAGTTATTAATGAAATAACGTTGGTCGTAACGGTAATTTTCATTTTGTTAGGTTGGTACACCTGGACCACCCACAATACTTGATTATGATTGGTTTAATTTTTGTTTTTGTGAATCATTTTAGTTAGTCGTGACAAAAGAATTTCGTTTCTTCTTTATACATTTTTCTTTTTGTTCTTCTTATTCAGCTTTTCTTTAATTCTGTTTAAGTGTATTCTTGTTGCCCTTCGTTTTTTCATCATGGTAATATGAAAAAGATAAAGGTTACGTACCAAAGATTATGTCCGATTTGTATTAAATTTTATTTATGTATTTATATTTTTAAATTTTCGCTGAAAATGTTTTTTACTTTCTCTTGCCTATGTAAATATATAGGAAGGAAAGTATTGTTTTCTTGTCGATTTTTCGAAATCGAGTTTTCACCGGGTCTACACGTTTTGAAACCCCCTGAACCCGAAAAACCATGATTGTAACGATTGGTGTGTGTGCGCGCGCGCGCATGTGCCGCGTGTGTGAACAGAATATTTCAAGAACGGGACATCGTACGTACGAACTTGAAACTTGAAACAGAAGTTAGATACCACTAGAGGACCCGACACGAACATTTAAATCAAAATCGGTTAACCGAAAGTATTAGTTATTCGTGTCATTTTGAACTTTTTTGCGATTTTCTCAAAAACAACTCCTAAATTTTTTTTTAAAAATCGCCTCCTTTACTGTATATTTTATGCTCTACAAGATAATGTAAGCGCCATGTCTGCTAAATCCTTGGAAAGGCTGTTTTCTCGTAAAAAATTGTTTTTTTTTTTAAGATTGCGGCTTTAATAAGCATTTTAGCGCAAAAATGTATAGGCTATAATTAAAATTGTAGAAAATTTAAAATCCTACAACTTTTATTTAAAAAATTTTTTGTATAATGCTTAGTTTAGCGGTAATTAGCAATTTTCTGTTTTTTCCCCACGAAAACGTGTAGATAATCGATTTTTTCAAGATTTCTGCCTTATATGCATTTTACGACAAAAATTTATTTAATTAAATTTATCGGAAATTAAAGGATGTACAACTTAAATTTAAAGCATTTTTCTCTACAGAGCCTAGTTAAGCGTGAAGGAGTGATTTTCCGTATTTTTCAGTCTAACTGAGGTTGATTTTCATTTTGCGTCTTTCACTCATGATGAAATGAAGTTATGTTTATTGAGGTTAGGTTTTTTGTTTATTTCTAATGTTAGGTTATATTTTTCAATTTTTGCAATGGCAAGAGAAAGTTGTGTGAGTGTTTCACACCAAATTTTTTCAGTTTTCAGATTTTTTCAGTTCAGTAGGAGCACCTAACCAAGGCACATGAAAGACACACCACAAAATCTGACCGACTACCTCCTGCAGAAGATTTCACCAACTCTGATTGCTCATAATGAATTCAGTGTTGTAGAAAAAACCTCTTCTTTTTAAAATATCGAATGGAAAAATTTGAAATTTTAGAATACTGAATTATCACACTCTGGCCAATTTATGACGTGTCTGTTTTCCCTGACACCCTAGATATAGTACATGGATTTTGTTGTTTAGGTTATCAGCCGAAAGACTGGTTTGAACCTCTAGAGGTTTTACTTGGTAAAACGAGGAGTCAGGTTGTTTACCCTTACTTTCCTTACTGAGTGAAAAAGTACGCTTAGCAGCATGCCGAGACCTTTGAAAAGCACATATTTTTCACTTTGGAAATGACACCTTCACTTCATTCACTACGGGGTCTGGCTGTATAATGAAATTCATTACTTTCAAAGGGAGAAAGTAAAAAGGGAAAAAGTAAAAAGTAAAAATTTGAAACTGATTAGTGTGTTTTACACCTTTACCTCTTCTGTTCTTAAATGGTTCAGTCATTCAATTGGCTGACCACGTGACAAAAAATAACTATTTATTTTAGCCCTGCAACGAACAGATTGTGTGTAAATACGAGGTGTGGCTATTAAATAATGAGACTGACGTAAACAATTTTATTTTAAATTTATACATAATCACTTACTGTCACCTTCAATATACACTCCTTCTCTATCCCTACAACGCTCCTTGCGAATTTTCCATTTTTGAAAACAGTGCCGAAAGTCATCTTCTGTCAGCTCCTTCAGGATACGTGCCGCTTTCTCTTTTACTGCTTCCGCAGACTCAAATCTTGTCCCTTTTAATGCAGATTTCACCTTAGGGAACAGGTTAAGTCACATGGTGCAAGATCTGGTGAATAAGGTGAATGTTCTAACACTGAGATGCTGTATTCGGCTAGTAACCTCTTGACCGATAACGCGGAATGAGCTGGCGCATTGTCTTGGTGGAGAACCCATGATTTGTCCTTCTACATTTGGGGGCGTTTTTTCCTTACTCTTTGACGTAATTTAGAAAGTTCCTTAAGGTAGTAATATTGATTAATATTTGACCTTCAGGAACCCAGTGAAGGTACACAATCCCATGGATATAAAAAAAACAATCATCATTGCTTTAAATTTTGACTTGCTCATTCGAGCTTTTTTGGGTCTCAGTGAAGTTCGGCTCTTCCAGTGCATGGATTGGCGCTTCGTTTCCGGATCATCAGTAAAAACGACGTTTCATTACATGTCATTATCTTCTACCTGTTCCCTAAGGTGAAATCTCCATTAAAAGGGAAAAGATTTGAGTCTGTGGAAGCTGTAAAAGATAAAGCGGGACGTGTCCTGTAGGAGCTGACAGAAGATGACTTCCAGTACTTTTTCCAACAATGGAAAATTCGCATGGAGCGTTGTAGGGATAGAGAAGGGGTGTTTATTAACGGTGACAATAAGTGGTTATAAAAATTAAATTTTTTACGTCAGTCTCGTTATTGAATAGCCACAACTTTTTCACTCTGCAAATGTTACCTTCACTTCATTCACTACAGTGTCTGGCTGTACCTATAATGAAATTCATTTCTTTCAGAGGAGATAACTCTGATTAGTGTATTTTACACCTCTACCTATTCTTTTCCTTAATGATTCAGTCATTCAGTTGGCTGACCATGTATTAAGAAACAGAATTATTATTTTAGCCGTTCAACGACACTTCACCTGTCTGTTTTGGGCAGACATGAATTTTATAAGCGTTAAAACAAAGAATTTTTCACACTATATTCACACAACCTACCTGGTTAGTTGAGAGGTAAAGTCGTCGCTAAAATCAGCTGTATAACAGCTGATTTTCGGAGACGAGGGTTCCTGGTTCAAATGCTAGTAAAGTTTGTTATTTTATACGGATTTGAATGCTAGACAGTTGTTACCGGTGTACTTTGGTAGTTGTGGTTCAATTAACCATACTCGTTTAGGAATGGTCGGCCTGAGTCTGTACAAGACTACAGCTTATTTACACGTCATACACATCATCCTCATCTCATTGGGTCATTGGGTTGCTTATTGTTCTGAATTGAACTGATTGCAACGTACACACATTAGAAATTTAAAAAAAAATCACAGGCTTTTAAAAACATTCACAGGCTTTTTTTTATTGGTTGTTTGTACCTACGTTTAACTTAATTAAATGTGTACAATGCTTTTGTAGTCAGTTTGTATAATGAATAGCTGTAACTTTTTTCTCACTGTTGTTACAAAAATATTTGAAGATTGCTTTTTAAACGAATTCTTGTTCTTGTTTGTTGGTTGTATACGCCGTTAAAGTGTCTTATTTTTATTGTTCCTTGTAATTATTTAAGAACTACGATATACATATTTTCTCACACTTTGTTTAATTCAATTAAGTATTAATTAATACATAACATAAAAGGAATTTTCTATTTCAAGTTCTTTTTTTATATACTTTAATATATTAGTTTTTATTGATTGGTTGTTTAAGAGCTACAGGAAATAATTTACAGATAATCATTTTTTATAGTTTTCTACTAAATTATTTTTGTTTGTAGTTTTGCTTTTCTTTTTCGACAAGTTGGTTTACTTTAAAAATTATATACCAATATGCCCTTACATTTTCGCGTTTTGATTTACACGATTTTGAAGTTACGGGGTCGTTATTTTTGCACCCTATATTAAAAATTTTGTTCCTGTTTTAAAGTTGCGAAATTAATTACACACCCAGACCCTGTAGTTAATGAAGTGAAGGTGTCATGTGCAGGGAGATGCTTTTCAGAGACCCTGGTATGTTGATAAACAAACTTTTCCACTCAGTGAGGAAGGCATGGTAAACCATCTCGTTCTTCATTTTATTTAGTAAAGCGTCTAGAGGAAAATATCTGGTGTGAATCACTCTCAGGACTTTCTCTTGCCAATAATAATAATAATGAACAATATAACCTAAAACTAACCTCAAAAAATCTGGTGTGAAACACTCACACAACTTTCTCTTGCCAGTGCAAATAAATAACAATAAACCTAACATTAGTAATAAAACATAAGAAATAAACAAAAAACTAACCTCAATAAACATAACCTAATTTTAATCATGAGTGAAAGACGCAAAATGAAAATCAACCTCAGTTTGGCTTAGAAACACGGAAAATCACTCTTTCTCTCTAAACTAGGCTCTGTAGAGAAAAAAAGCTGTAAATAAAAGTTGTAGATCTTTTAATTTTCTATAAATTTTATTATATACACTTTTGTCGTAAAATGCATACTAAGGCCGAAATCTCAAAAAAATCAATTTTTCACACATTTTCTTGAGAAAAAAACAGAAAATCGCAAATTACCGCTAAATTAAGCATTATACAAAAAATTGTTTGAAATAAAAGTTGTAGGATTTTAAATTCTCTACAATTTTTATTATATGAAGTTTTGCGCTAAAATGCATATTAAAGCCGTAATCTTAAAAAAAACAACGTTTTTACGAGAAAACACCTTCACCAAGTATTTCAGCACACATGACGTCTACCCTATCTTGTAGAGAATAAAAAATTGAGTAAACCAGGCGATTTTTTAAAAAAATCGTAGGACCAGTTTTTGAGAAAATCAGAAAAAAGTGAAAAATTACACAAATAAACTACTACTTCCGGTTGACCGATTTTGATGAAAATGTTTGAGTCGGGTCCGGTAAGGGTATGTAACTTAAGTTTCAAGTTCGTACGACGTTCCGTTCTTGAGATATTTTGTATACACACACACACAGACCAATCGGCTAAAAACATGTTTTTTGGGTTCAGGGGGTCTGAAACCGTATAGATCCGGTGAAAATTCGATTTCGAAAAATCGACATGAAAATATTACTTTCCTTCCTATGTATTCATATAGGCAAGAGAAAGTAAAAACATAACCGAATTGTGATCATGAGTGATTGATGCAAAACGAGAACCATACGGTCTTGGGTACGGATCCCATTCAGGCACGGCGTATTTTCGTACTTTACAAAAATCATTTCATCCTTCACTGTCTGCATAGCAGTAATGCCGAACAATCGTACGTTAAAACAAAACAAAAATTTTTTAATGCGAACCTCCTTAGTTCGGTTTAATAATACAGATAATCACTTTGTGACGCTAAACTAGGCTCTGTAGAGAAAAATGCTTTAAATAAATGTTGTAGAATTTTTAATTTTCTTTAAATTTTATTACATACACTTTTGTCGTAAAATGCGTAATAAGGGCGAAATCTTTAAAAAATCAATTTTTTACAGATTTTCTTTAAAAAATACAAAAAAAATCACAAATTACCGCTAAACTGAGCGTTATTCGAAGAAATGTTTGAAAAAATTTATAACAGGAGATTTATAAATTTTCTACAACTTTCATTATATACACAGGGTGGTCCATAGGTCGGTTTCCCCAATATTTACGGAGATTGGAAGAAAGGCAAATGGAATAAGAAACCTATAGACAAAAAAAAAACAAATTTATTATATGAACTGCACATTTATATATTATCTTGAAAATTTTATAGCAGGTGTTCAAAATGTCCAGTATGATTCTCTATACACTTTATACTGCGACTTAAAAACTAATTTACAAATTTGAAAAAAACTTTTTGTAGGTTATCGTCATTGCAAATCGATCGTGGACGACCACAGTTCGGGGCATTTTTAACTTTTGTAAATGTTGCCGAGTCGGTAGCGACACACCTGGATACTTATCACTAAATTTTTCCAGTACTTTGCAGTATTTTTATAATGCTTTCATTACAACTGAAGCATATAAACTCGTTGTTCAGTTGTAAACATTTTAAAATTACCGTTACGAAGGAAAGAATTGTAACTACATGGAGACGTATCTCACACTAGCCACTGTTACTGGCAACTAATGAATGTTGTACGTGATGCTGCCAACGTAAAACTTTTACCACACACACAGACCAATTGCTAAAAATATTTTTTGGTCCAGGGGGTCTGAAAACGTGTATATCCGGTGAAAACACTATTTGGAAAAATCGACTTGAAAACAATACTTTTCTTTCTGTATATTTATATAGGCAAGAGAAAGTCTTCTTCTTCTTACTATCAAGGATTAGGCATAAGCCTGTTCAGAACTCACAAACCATCCTGTACGTCTACACAAACACCGTACATCTCGACTACTGCCATCTTCTTCGAGGTCTTCTCTCCTCCCTTCTTCCAACTGAAGTGATATTCCATCACTTTTAGAGGTATTCTCTCCTCTGGCATCCGTTCCAAATGTTGCCTCCATTGATTCCGGTACTCCTCCACTTTTTCATTCAAGCTAAGTACACCCATCTTCGGATCTAATTTCCTCGTTATGTATTAGATCCAGCCTCGAGCAGCCCTTCACCCTTCTTAAAAACGTCATTTCAGCTGCTTGGATCCTACTTTCTTGGCGTTTAGTGGTAACCCATGACTCACTTCCATAAAGAAGGACTGGGGCTGCCATTACCTTGTAGAACTTCACTATTGTCTCTGTTCTACCTCTGTTACTCAGTGTCCTCTTAATGGTGCCACAAATAGCTTGAAATTTATTTATTTTATTTTCGACATCCAATTCCCTATCAAAGCTCACATCGCAGCCCAGATAGTTATAGTGAGACACTTGATCTAATACTGCATTGTCTAATTCAATCTTCGAACGAGTGGGATACTTCCCTCTGAATGCCATAATCTTTGATTTAGCAACCGAAACTCGTAAATTATACTTTTTACATAAATCATTTAAAACATAACGTGCTCTTTGAAGCTCATCCTCACTCTCCTGTATGATCCACATGGCATCCGCAAATAGCAATGCAAGAGAAAGTAAAAACTGAAAATTGTACTATTTTGTATACAGTATAGTAACACACACAGAATCAAGGACAAAAAAGGTACGCATGAAAGTTGCGCGTTCCCAAAGATATTTTCATGTGTTAGAAAAAAGTTACATTAAACTTATATGAGTCATTCATTGATCATTTGTCATACGCAGGAAAATGAGGGTATGTCAACCAAACAGCCTCTGATATAGGCCTGTACAAAAGTAAATAACAGTTTTTATGTGAAGCCTGGTCGGATGAAAGATGGGGGTTCCTGAGTATGTCTGTATGCTTTTAGACGAGGATAAAGATAAATTTAAAAAGAGAGATCAATAGAAAAAAAATATAGAAGACACCCTTCCCTTATTGTCTCATTATGTTTGATTTAATTCCAGGACCCTCGGTCTAGCTCCAATGTTGTCTGGGAGACTGCCTTTTCATTCTATTCCGTAGTTACAATGAATGTGTGAAAGCTCTCTCTCTCTGTGTTGTCATAGTACCACCCTCTGAGATCTACTTTCATAAACATATTTCATTCAAAATTCTACCATTCATACCCCCACAAAGTTTAGTTTAGCCCAGTAAAACTACATTCCGGATATACACTTTTTTGGGCCCCCTGAACCCAAAAACCATATTTTCAGCTATTGCCCCCTCTCTCTCCCATTATGTGCGCGCGCGCGCGTGTGCTTTTTTAAATTTTGACTTGCTCATTCGAGTTTTTTTGGCTCTCGGTGAAGTTCGGCTCTTCGAGTGCATGGATTATTAGCGTTCGTTTCCGGATCATAAGTAACAAACCAAGTTTCAACACATGTTATTATCTTCTACCTGTTCCCTAAGGTAAAATCTGCATTAAAAGGGACAAGATTTGAGTCTGTGGAAGCTGTAAAAGAGAAAGCTGCACGTGTCCTGAAGGAGCTGACAGAAGATGACTTCCAGCACTGGTTCCAACAATGGAAATTCGCATGGAGCGTTGTAGGGATACAATTTTTTTACAACGTCAGTCTCGTTATTTAATAGCCACACCTCGTATTGTTAAGTATGCACATGGGCAAGAGAAAGTCGTGTGAGTGTTTCACACCACATTTTTTATATTAAAATTTCAACCCATAAATTTTATGTAATAAAAGTTCATGTATTACTACAGTTCACTGAACGTTCGAACGAATAAAAAATGTTTAGTTAACAAAAATATCTAAAACACCTCTTTAAGTAAATAAAACAAGCTTGAAAAAGTACATAAAATTCAAAAGGTGTTACTGATAAAAGACAGAACTGTACCAATGTAATCTTACTAAAGTAATTTCTTTGGAAACAGTTTTCTCTTTTCATGTTTATTTATCATTCATGTATTAATATAATGTAAATACAAATAGATAAGAAATAGTACGGTAAATACATTGTTTATTTAACTCATGTTTACATAGAACAAATTTGTAAATGTGTTAAAAACAACACGTCTTATTATTTCCTCCCAATGTATCCTGTGTAAAAACATAATTATTACTAATGTTATTGAAAATTGTAAACACGGTAAATAAAAATATCTGGTGTGAAACATTCACACAACTTTCTCTTGCCAATGCAAATAATTAACAATATAGCATAACATTTGTAATAAAACATTAGAAATAGACAAAAACTAACCTCAATAAACATAACCTTATTTTAATCATGAGTGAAAGATGCAAAATGGTAGTCAACCTCAGTTTGGCTTAAAAATCACTCTTTTACTCTAAACTAGTCTCTGTAGAGAAAAATTCTATAAAAAAAAAGTTGTAGATATTTTAATTTCCTGTAGTAAATTTGATTATGTACACTTTTGTCGTAAAATGCATAGTAAGGCTATGCGTAGTAAGTAAATACATAGTAAGTCTAAAATCGTAAAAAATCTATTTTTTACACGTTTTCGTGAAAAAAAAAACAAAAAAAATTGCTAATTACCGCTAAACTAAGCGTTATACAAAAAAAAGTTAAAGTAAAAAATAAATGTTGTAGGATTGGAAATTCTCTACACCTTTTATTATAGGTATATATTTTTGTTCTAAAATGCATAACCATATAATATTTTAAAAATTTTGTAAAATAGACTTGGTAATGCGGTGGGGGCGCTACTATCCATGTTGCGTAAATCTGACTGTCTCAAATTGACAATGCAATCTGTCAATTCAGGTAGACAGTCCGACAAGATGTCACGTACGCGAACTGGCAACATGGATAGTAGCGCCCACCCTCCGCATTACCCAGTCTACTTTACCTAATTTTAAAAATTCTGTTACAACATTGGCCAATCAATATTTTATGTTATTAACATATTTTTACTAAGTTTTTTACGCTGAATAAAACGATAGTTTGCCCATGCAAACGATCGAGCTGTTACCGAGATAGGAAGGGTTCAAAATATTGTTGATGAATCAAAATTTAAATAACGTACAAATTTGAAATTTCGTACACGCTGTAAGAATGTAATTGTCTATGTCGTGGTAAAATTTCAAACTTCCCGGTTAAATAATTATCGAGTTAAACGTTTCTAAACTAATGAAATTTGTTGCGGTAGCAAAAAACCCGGATTTTTTATCTTCTAACCTCGATATGGAAATTTTTAAACAACATTTAAAATATAGGTTTATTATAGGTGAACGCAGAATAAAATGAGTTAAATTTTGATGTAAAGTATGTTAAAATCTGACTTATAGTTTTGGAGATGCAAGGGTTCAAACTCGGGTGTCTATGATTATGAAACCGATAGTAATTAAAGTTATCTCTTTTAAGAGTAATAAATTTCATTCAACAGCCATACTCGTGGTGAATGAAGTGAAGTGTCATTTACAGAGTGAAACGTAAATGCTTTTCAGAGGCCCCGAGTTCCTGATAAGATATTTTTTCACTCAGTGAGGAAGGCAATTGTAAACCCACCTTACTCTTTGTTTTACTTAGTAAAGCCTTTATAGGTTCAAACCAGCCTTTTGGTTGATGATCGAAGCAACGTACATTGGCAAAAGAAAGACGTGTGTGTGAATCTCATGTAGATCAATATAAATTTAGTGTACCATAACAATGAAGATTTTTATCGTTTTATTGGTTTTTATTGTGGCACTTTCTTGATATTTATTTACACTTTTGTATTATTACAAACTCTTCACACTGTTGAAGATGAGAGAGACAAAAATAGTCACAGAGAATTAGAGTTCATACGAGCGTGCGCTTTGTAAAAGGGGAGTTTTCCCCTTTTGATGAGCTCATTGAGGGGTGGGTTTGAATTTTCACGCCATCTCGCATCCTATTAGTAGGGAATAGGGAATATACACAACAACTGGTATGGTAGAACCATAAACATTGCATATTTATTGTGTGTGTGTGTTCTCTAGGTGTCTAGCTAAATCTCCTTCAGTAATATATCTCCATATTTATACTTTGCGGTTTTAATTCTTTATTATTCTAAAAAAGTAAAGATTCATTACTTTAATAAATGAAAGACACCGTTGTTACCAGAAGTAAATATTTTAATATTGATAAAAGTATCTTGTGGAATTTTATGTATGTTTTTCTTTCTCTTGCCTATATGAATATATAGGAAAGTAAGTATTGTTTTCATGTCGATTTTTCGAAATCGAGTTTTCACCGGATCTACACGTTTTCAGACCTCCTGATTCCAGAAAACCTTATTTTAGCGGTTGGTCTGTGTATGTGTGTGTGTGTAAACAGAATACGAGGTGTGGCTATTAAATAACAAGATTGACGTTGTAAAAAATTTTGTTTTTATTTTATACATAATCACTTTTTGTCACCTTCAATATTCACTCCTTTTATATCCCTACGAATATCTATCTCCATGCGAATTTTTCATTGTTGGACACAGTGCTGGAATTCATCTTCTGTCAGCTCCTTCAGGACACGTGCCGCTTTCTCATTTACAACTTCCACAGACTCAAATCTTGTCCCTTTTAATGCAGATTTCACCTTAGGGAAGAGGTAGAAGTCACATGGTGCAAGATCTTGTGAATAAGGTGGATGTTCTACACAGAGATGCTGTACTTGGCTAGGAACCTCTTGACAGATAACGAATGATAGGAATGAGCTGGCGCTCTGTCTTGGTGGAGAACCCATGATATGTCCTTCCACATTTCGGGGCGTTTTTTTCTTACTCTTTGACGTAGTTTAGAAAGTACCTCAAGGTAGTAATATTGATTAATTGTTTGACCTTTAGGAACCCAGTGAAGGTACACAGTCCCATGAATATATATATAAAAAAAACAATCATTGCTTTAAATGCTGACTTGTTCATTCGAGCTTTTTTGGCTCTCGGTGAAATTCGGCTCTTCCAGTGCATAGATTGGCGCTTCGTTTCCGGAACATTAGTAAAAAACCACGTTTCATAACATGTTATTATCTTCTACCGTTTCCCTAAGGTGAAATCTGCATTTAAAGGGACAAGATTTGAGTCTGTGGAAGCTGTAAAAGAGAAAGCGGGACGTGTCCTGTAGGAGCTGACAGAAGATGACTTCCAGCACTGTTTTCAACTATGGAAAATTCGCATGGAGCGTTGTAGGGATAGAGAAGGGTGTATATTGAAAGTGACAGTAATTGATTATGTATAAAATAAAAATAAATTTTTTTTACGTCAGTCTCGTTATTTAATAGCCACACCTCGTATAGGAAAGAAACTATTGTTTTCATGTCGATTTTTTGAAATCGAGTTTTCACCGGATCTACATGTTTTCAGAACTCCTGAACCCAAAAAACCTTTTTTGTAGCAGGTGATCTGTGTCCGCGCGCGCGTGTGTGAACAGAATATGTTAAGAACGGAACATCGTACGAAGTTGAAACTTGAAACTTTAGTTAGATATTGCTTTTGAATTTTGCTGAGAGCTGTGAAGCAGACGTTGCTGTCACAGCGCTGCATGCGGTACAGTACGGCTCGTGCTAAACTAAGGGGTTTTGTAAATACTGATGTCCACGATGATGCGCAGGGTTGTTTACGTATGGCTACGTGACCTGTACATGCTGGTAAAGACGAGGAACGGAACGTTCGGCTGCTAGTGCGCATGTCTGTTTCGGGGTTCTCAGCAAAATGTACGAGTTTTACCACTAGAAGACCCGACACGAACTTTTACATCAAAAATCGGTCAACCGGAAGTAGTAGTTTATTCGTGTAATTTATCACTTATTTTCGATTATTTCACAAACGGCTTTTACGATTTTTTTAAAAATCGCCTCATTTACTACATTTTTAAATGCTCTACAACATAGGGTAGGTGCCATATATTTCGGCCTTAGTATGCATTTTATGACAATAGTGTATAATCAAATTTTTAGACAATTAAAAGATCTACCACTTTTATTTAAGTATGTTTCTCTACGGAGCCTAGTTTAGCGTGAAAGAGTAATTTCCCTTATTATCAAGCGAAACTAAAGTTGGGTTTTCATTTTGCATCATTCACTCATGATTAAAATTAGGTTGTGTTTTTTGTTTATTTCTAATGTTTTATTACTAATCTTAAGTTATATTGTTCATTATTTGCGTCGGCAAGAGAAAGTCGTGTGAGTGATTTGACACCATTTTTATATGTTTTCACATAGTTTTCTTAAAAAACTAAAAGCGATACATCCCTGGGATTCATTTTTTTAAACTTTCTTAGGTTAAATGCCATAAGAAACCAGTAAAATTTACCTTGTCAGAATTTCAGTTAGGATTTATTTCACGCTCTACCCAGGAATTATAGCGAAGTCTTTCGCTAGGCATAACTCGTTACAAATCATTTCCGGACCTGTGTGTTTATATGAATTTTTTTCTTTTTTTAAGGTATTGATTCATTTCCTCTGAAATTTGTCGTGAAATTTAGAATCATCCTGTTTATGAATATATATATATTTTTTTTACTTTTTTATCCTGTTGAGAATGATTCTTGAGAGAATTTTATACCTTACGTCTAAAAGTGAGATTCCCCTGTAATTGTTGGGGTCCGTTTTATCTGCTTTTTTGTGCAATGGGTGGATTAGGGCTGTTGTCCAGTGCTCTGGAAGTTCTTCTTTGATCCAAATTTTGACAAGTTGATGATGCAGGGCAATTTTTGTGGATTTCCCAGCATGTTTCCAGATGTCTACGAAGGTCTGATCTTCTGCTGCTGCTTTGTAGTTTTTCATCTCATCTATTGCTTGGTAGACTTCCTTTATTGTGGGAGGGTTGTTGTCTTTTGGTAAAGTTATTATTGGGGTGTTGGTGTCAAAATTTATAAGTTCTGTTGGTTCTTCGCAATTTAGGAGTTTGCTAAAAATACTTGGCTAGGATTTCTGCATTGTCTTTATTATTATGGGCCAGCTTATTGTTTTCATCCTTCATGAGCAAAGTTGGGGGTTCATATTTTTAAAGTTGTTTTTTAAAGGTTTTGTAGAAGTCTCTTGATTGCATTTTTTTTGAAGTCTTCTTCTATTGATGTTATGAATATATTAAATAAAAGAAGTTTACAAATCGGATCTGGATCAACGATGACCGGATAAACGACGTTTTTTTTAACGGTAACCTTTTAGCGGTATATAAAATTAAAACAGTTCCTTTACGCTACAATAAATTCTTTACTGTTTTTAACATGTTTTATCTCGTTTATTAATTTCTATATATTTTCCGGTACAGTAATTAATTAAATAAATCTAGTAGTTATATCCCTGGAATCGAGGATTCTTGTCGACGTTTTAATTTAGTCAGTATTATTTTATTTATAACAGTAATAACTACTAACTATAACAATATTATATTGTTTTGTTTAATACTGTTTGTGATTCTATTTACGCATTAGTGATTGTGTCACCGCATGCATACGTAAAATTCAAAGTAACCGGTAAACTTAATTAATGTATGTAACCTACACAAAAAGTCTATCGTTTGATTACGTACGTCATGTTGACTTGATTAGCGGTGCAACGTGGTTTTAAACAGATTTTATAGTTGAGTTAGCTTGGAAATTTCATTATTCCATACAGAAAACTGTACTCTGTGTATAAATTACATGATATATATATATATTTTTTTTTTTTTTTTTTTTTTTTTTTTTTTTTTTTTTTTTTTTTTTTTTTTTTTTTGGTTTAACGTCCGACTGTTTTGCAAATTGCTGCTAATGCAGACGGTGAAGGATGAAATGAATTTTTTGTAACGTATGAAAAAATGCCATGCCCGAGTGGGATTCGAACCCAAGACCGCGTGATGAGAGGCGAGCACGTTACCAACATCGCCAACGCGGCCGGCTACATGATATATAAAGGGTGTTTCAAAAATTATCCACTGTAACTTTAAAAAGGTTGAAGTAACTCGTAAGTAAATTTAATTGTATTAAATGATAGTATTAATTATTATTATTATTAATTATGAGTATTAATTGTATCCTCACGTGTCAGTTCTCAACAATATTCAAGCTTGTAACAAATTATTGGTGATTAATTTTTACTTTCTCTTGCCTACATGAATATACAGGAAGGAAAGTACTGTTGTCATGTCGATTTTTCGAAATCAAAATTTCACCGGATATATACGTTTACAGACCCTCTGAACCCAAAAAACATGTTATTTTGCGATTACAGTGTGTGTGTGTGTGCGCGCGCGCGTGTGTAAACAGAATATCTCAAAAACGGAACTTCGTATGAACTTGAAACGTAAGTTTGATACTACTACAAGACCTGACGTAAAAATTTTCATCAAAATCGGTCAACCGGAATTAGTAGTTTATTCGTGTCTTTTTTCACTTTTTTTTAAATTTTCTCAAAAAGGCTCATACGGTTTTTTAAAAATCGTCTCATTTACTACATGTTTTATGCTTTACAAGATACGGTAGGTGCCATGTCTGCTGAAAGTCTTGGGGAGGCTGTTCTCTCGCAGAAAACTATAGTTTTTTTTTAAGATTGCGACCTTAATATGCATTTTAGGACAGAAGTGTATATAATCAAAGTTATAGACAATTTAAAAATCTACAACTTTTATTTTAAACATTACTTTGTATAATGCTTAGTTTAGCGGTAATTAGCAATTTTCTGTTGTTTTTTTTCATGAAAATTGTAAAAAATGGATTTTTTAAGATTTCAGCCTTAGTCTATGCATTTTACGACAAAAGTGTATATAATCAAATTTATAGTAAATTTAAAGATCTAAAACGTTTATTAATAGTATTTTTCTCTACAGAGCCTAGTTTAGCGTGAAAGAGTGATTTTCCGGATTTTTAAGCCAAACTGTGGTTGATTTTCATTTTGCGTCTTTCACCCATGATTAAAATAAGGTTATGTTTATTTGGGTTATTTTTCGTTTATTTCTAAATGTTTTATTACTGATGTTATGTAATATTGTTAATTATTTGCATTGGCAAGAGGAAGTCATGTAAGTGTTTCACATGACTTTTTCTTTTAATTTTAGGTATGACAAACCAATATTTTGGAAAAAATAATTTCAGTCGAAAAACGTATCGTGAAGGTACTTTCTTACTTTATATGATAGAATTTGAGAAAGTAATAAATCACAAAAATTGATTGGAAAAGTTAAAATCGTTTAAAAAGTTTAAATAACGAAGAACAAGAAGTAAACTATATCATGGTGGTCTGTTGTTGATGTATTAAAATTTATGCTAACGATATTTATGGATTTCTATGGATAAAATGAACGCAGAATCTAAAGTTGGTTGTGAAGTGAAAATTATACTAAAAGGGAGCGAGCGAAAAGTTTGTACTTACGAAAATTCTGTTAAGCGCTCTGTTGATTGATCCGTCAAAAAGTTAATTTTGTTTGAATTTCTGTATTGCGTTTAAAATTAATTTTAAAAATCAAGTTTGAAATACTCACACGACTTACTCTTTCCAATGCAAATGATGCTTAGTTGCAGACGGTTCAATCTGTTCAATTCAGAACAATAAGGAACCTCCTGATCCAATGAGATGAGGATGATGTGTATGAAGTGTAAATGAGGTGTAGT
Source organism: Catonia carolina (assembly GCA_035578175.1). Classification (NCBI taxonomy): domain Eukaryota; kingdom Metazoa; phylum Arthropoda; class Insecta; order Hemiptera; family Achilidae; genus Catonia; species Catonia carolina. Next base: position 16,179,179 of record JAQMRL010000014.1, on the reverse strand, counting down.
CTTGTTCAGACTCAGGTCGACCATTCCTGAGTGAGTATGGTTAATTGAATTCCAACCATCAAAGAACACCGGTAACCACTGTCTAGCATTTAAATCTGTATAAAAGTAGCTACCTCTACTAGGATTTGAACAAGGAACCTTCGTCTCCGAAAATCAGCTGTTTTGGCGACGACTTTACCCCCTGACCCAATGAGATGAGGATGATGTGTATGAAGTGTAAATGAGGTGTAGTCTTGTTCAGACTCAGGTCGACCATTCCTGAGTGAGTATGGTTAATTGAATTCCAACCATCAAAAAACACCGGTAACCACTGTCTAGCATTCAAATCTGTATAAAAGTAACTACCTCTACTAGGATTTGAACAAGGAACCTTCGTCTCCGAAAATCAGCTGATTTTGGCGACGACTTTACCTCTAGACCAACCCGGTGGGTAGTTGCAGACTAAAGCCGAAATCTTAAAAAAAAACAATTGTTTACAATTTTAATGAAAAAGGCTGAAATTTACTAGGTACATCTAAACTAACCATTATACAAAGAAATGTTTGAAATGAAAGTTTTCGATTTTTAAATTGTCTACAACTTTTGTTATATAGACTACACTTTTGCTTTAAAATGCGTAATAAGGTCGCAATCTTAAAATAAATATTTGTTTCTACGACTGCACATCCTCCCCAAGAATTTCTGCAGATCAAAATCTATGAGTATTCGCGGAGTTATAGGCCAATAAGTTCCCATAATCCGTAAATGTCTTAAAAAACGGGCAATTTTTTGTTCTTATATCAATATCGATTAAAAAAATATATACGAGGTGTGGGTATTAAATAACAAGACTGACGTTGTAAACAATTTAATTTTAATTTTATACATAATCACTTATTGTCACCTTCAATATACACTCCTTCTCTATCCCTACAACGCTCCATACGAATTTTCCCTTGTTGGAAACAGTGCTGGAAGTCATCTTCTGTCAGCTCCTTCAGGACACGTGCCGCTTTCTCTTTTACAGCTTCCACAGACACAAATCTTGTCCCTTTTAATGCAGATTTCAGTTTCAGTTCAGATTTCAGGGAACAGGAAGAAGATAATAACATGTCATGAAACGTGGTTTTTTACTTATGATCCGGAAACGAAGCGCCAATCCATGCACTGGAAGAGCCGAACTTCACCGAGAGCCAAAATAGCTCGAATGAGCAAGTCAAAATTTAAAGCAATGGTGATTGGTTTTTTTATATCCATGGGATTGTGTACCTTCACTGGGTTCCTGAAGGTCAAATAATCAATATTACTACCTTCAGGTACTTTCTAAACTACGTCAAAGAGTAAGGAAAAAACGCCCCGAAATGTGGAAGGACAAATCACGGGTTCTCCACGAAGACAATGCACCAGCTCATTCCGCGTTATCTGTCAAGAGGTTCCTAGCCAAGTACAGCATCTCAGTGTTAGAACATCCACCTTATTCACCAGATCTTGTACCATGTGACTTGTACCTGTTCCCTAAGGTGAAATCTGCATTAAAAGAGACAAGATTTAAGTCTGTGGAAGCTGTAAAAGAGAAAGCGTCACGTGTCATGAAGGAGCTGACGGAAGATGACTTCCAGCACTGTTTCCAACCATGGAAAATTCGCATGGAGCGTTGTACGGATGGAGGAGTGTATATTGAAGGTGACAATAAGTGATAATGTATAAAATAAAAATGAAATTTCTTTCGTCAGTCTCGTTATTTAATAGCCACACCTAGTATATAATAATTTTAAAGTTTTACTTTTCAATGGAGAATTAAACACATTAATTGGGCATAGAGTACATTAAAATCGACGCAATATTATTTTAACAATTGAGCTACATGAATTCATTATACACCAAGACTCTTTGGTGTATGAAGTGAAGATGTCATTTGCAGAGTGGAAAGTAGGTGCTTTTCGGAAGGCCTGGCATGCTGATAAGCATATTTTTCCACTCAGTGAGGAAGGCAACTGTAAATCACATCACTTCTCGTTTTACTAAGTAAAACGTCTTGAGGTTCAAAGCAGACTTTCAGCTGTTGACTTAAACAACAATTGTTAAGTTATTCCGTATTACTGAGTTGATCGGTACGTGACCGGATTAACGACGTTCTTCTGATAAACGAAAAATTTTATTTTAGTTTTTTAAAATTTATTTTGTAGTTTACTTTCTGTTAAATCATATACTAGCACGAACTCATTCTATGAACGATAATCCGGGATGCAAATATTATTAAAATTTTTATTACAGATTTAAATTTACACGCTCAATAATCTGTGTAAATAAAAAATGGCGTCAATGTTTGTTTATTGAACGTGCTCACTGTGTTGAATTTAATTATCCGGTATCTTTTTTACAGAAAATACTGAGTGTACTTTTTGTTCTTGTATTTGCATAGTAAACGGCGTATTTTCTTAACTTAAGGGACAAAAGACCTGTGAATATTTAAAGAAATACACTTTTTGTTTAAGATTTCTATTCTTCTTTTTTCAGGTAATATGAAATAACATGTAGCTTTTCACGTGGTATCGGAATTCGAAAAATAATTATGATTACTTTTTATTATGTAATTTAAAAATCTGGTGTGAAACACTCACACAACTTTATCTTGCCAATACAAATTATGAACAATATAACCAAACATTAGTAATAAAACATTAGAAATAAACAAAATAACTAACCTCAGTAAACACAACCTAATTTTAATCATGAGGTGAAAGACGCAAAATGAAAATCAACTTCAGTTAGGCCAAAAATACGGAAAATCACTCTCTCACGCTAAACTAGGCTCTGTAGAGAAAAATGCTCTAAATAAAAGTTGTAAATTTTTAATATCCTATACATTTGGTTATATACACTTTTATCGTAAAATGCTAAGGCTGAAATCTTAAAAAAAAATCGATATTTTACACGTTTTCCTGCGAAAAAAAAACAAAATTACTAATTACCGCTAAACTGAGCGAAACACAAACAAATGTTTGAAATAAAAGTTGTAGGATTTTAAATTTTCTACAATTGTTATTACATACATTTTTGCGCCAAAATGCATAGGTAATAAAGCCGCAATGTTAAAAAGCAATATTTTTACGAGAAAACAGCCTTTCCAAGAATTTCAGCAGAAATGGCGCCTGCACTGTTTTGTAGAGCATAACAAATTTAGTAAGTGACGCGATTTTAAAAAAATTGTAGGAGCCGTTTTTGAGAAAATCGCAAAAAAGTGAAAAATGACACGAATAAACTACTACTTTCGGTTGACCGATTTTGATGAAAATGTTCGTATTGCGTCCGGTAGTAGTATTTTACTTAAGTTTTTTTAGTAGTAGATTTTCTGTTTCTTTTCATGAAAATCTGTGAAAAATCGATTTTCTAAGATTTCAGCCATTTCATTTATGGGAAAAGTGTATATAGAATCAAATTCATTGAAAATTAAAAAATCTACCGTTTTTAATTTAGAGCATTTTTCTCTACGGAGTCTAGTTTAGGTGTGATTTTCAGTATTTTTAAGCCAAACTGAGGTTGATTTTCATTTTGCATCATTCACTTATGATTAAAATAAGGTTATGTTTTTCGAGGTTAGTTTTTTTTGTTTATTTCAAATATTTTATTACTAATTTTAGGTTATATTGTTATATATTTGCATTGGTAAGAGAAAGTTGTGTGAGTGTTTGCCACCAGATCTTTTATACGCCTTACAGTTGTGCTCATTAAGAGGAAAATTAAGAAAACTTTCTCCTTATTCCATTGATGAAACATAACCTTACTGTTTAAAAGAAAAGTGTTAAAATTTGGTTAAATTCTTCTCCCCTTTGAGCAGAACTTAAAAGAAACAAAATGAATAGATGTAAGAAACGGTGTTTATTTTGAAACTAACTAATCCCAAATTGTTGGTATGTGTATTCGTTCAGTGTAAACTTTTAAATTAAATGTTCTGAACTAACTAAACAAACACTAGAGATCTTTAACCTAATTGAGTCCTAGAAGAAATATTTTCTAACTTACGAACAATTATAAAAACCTAGTAAGGTTGTTAAAAGTAAACATTTTTAGTGGTTTTTTTCTTCCAATAAAGTAAACTAATAGTTTTTTTTGTATACAAGAACTTTATTAAGCGTTTTCGAAGAAGTTAGTTTGTTTTCGTTGCCGCATTTTATTGTATCTATAAATTTAATTTGATTATATACAATTTAAAAAATGAGCTTTAGTTGTTTTCATCTTTACTTATAAAAGAAACATTTTAAGAATTTTTAGTGAACTCTTAATTAAAATGTGAAAGATATCTTAAAACAAAAAAAAAACACCAGAAACGTTTAAAGTATTTATTATTCTGTCAGCTTAATTTTGTTTCGTAATGTCTAAGAGAGCGATTTATAACGTGAGAAATAAATTTGTAGTAGGGCGTTGTAAAATTTTAAAAGAATGTTTTGGTACTTTTGTCTCTCATGATATATCGTGTTGTCGTTGTTGTTCAGGTCATCAGCCAAAAGGCTGGTTCGAACCTGTAGAGGTTTTACTAAGTAAAACGAGGAGTGAAATGGTTTACCTTTGCTTTCCTCATTGAGTGGAAAATACGCTTATCAGCATGCCGGGCCCTCTGAAAAGCACATATTTTCCACTCCGCAAATAACACCTTCACTTCATTCACCATTGGGTCTGGCTGTATAATGAAGTTCATTACTTTCAGAGAAATAACTTTGATTTGTGTATTTTAGACCTCTACCTCTTCTGTTCTTAAATGATTCAGTCATTTAATTGGCTGACCATGTGATGAGAAGCAGAACTATTTTAGCCCTGCAACGAACAGATGAGTGTAAATAATTTGACACTCCACCTGTCTGTTTTGAGCGGTGTATTATTATACGGAAGTGAAACATGAGTGATATGGGCTGTAGAAAGGAAGAGGATAGAAGCTTTTAAAATACAGTGTTCTAAAATGTTAAATTGCCCATAACTGACAGGTGGAGTGTCAAATTATGTACACTCAATCTGTTCCTTGCAGGGCTAAAATAAATAGTTCTGTTTCTTATCACATGGTCAGCCAAATAAATGACTGAACCATTTAAGAACAGAAGACGTAGGGGTGTAAAAGACACTAGTCAGAGTTATCTCCTCTAAGAGTAATGAATTTCATTATACAGCTACACCCTGTGGTGAATGAAGTGGAAGTGTCATTTTCAGAGTGGAAAATATGTGCTTTTCAGAGGGCCGGGCATGCTGATAAGCATACTTTTCCACTCAGTGAGGAAGGCAAAGTAAACCACCTCACTTCTCGATGACCTGAACAGCAACAAAATATTAAAGGTTAGGTTATTTTAGCCTTCCAACGAACAGATTGAGTGTAAATAAATGGACACTCTACCTGTCTATTATAGGCAAGATTATACCGTATGAAGTGCGATAGTGCTGCGACTTTATATTGTTCTTCGTGGCAATTTTGAAATTGTCATCTTTCATTTTCCTTTGTCCTTCTGTTAGTCACACTCAGATGTCAGAAACTACAAGAGATACCAACAAACGGTTTTCAGATTCATAATCTACATAAAATATTAGTGGGCCTCGATTGGTTTTGACGTTTCGGTTTCGATCGGGAGTGGCGTAAAACCGAAAGTCAAGAAATCAAAGACAGAAACTACAAGAGATTGTAACAATGTTTTGAGATTCGTAATGTTCCCAAAAAGTAAATGAGCTTGAATCGGGTTTGCAGTTCCGATTTCAATCGGAAGTAGGGTATCCAAAACCCGGAAGTGAAGAAATTAAAGTCGGAATTTGAAAACGAAAATAGTGTCATTTGATTCCTCTTAAATCACATATCATTAAGTTTGAAGTTTCGGTTTCTATCTGAAGTGAAGAAATCAAAGTCAGAATTTGGAAACAAAAATAGTCTCTTTCGATTGCTCTTGAATCAGATCTCATTGTTTGAGGTTTGATGTTCCGGTTTCGTTCGGAAGTCAAGAAATCAACGTGGGAATTTGGAAACAAAAATAGTCTTTATCGATTGCTCTTGAATCAGATCTCATTGTTTGAGGTTTGATGTTCCGGTTTCGTTCGGAAGTCAAGAAATCGAATTCAGAATTTAGAAACAAAAATAGTGTCATTCGATCATTTTAACAGTAGGTAATGAAAGCGTTGGGGTTAAAGTTCCGGTTTCGACCGTAAGTGACCCAAAACCTGAAGCCAAAGAAATCGAAGTCAGTATTTGGAAACAAAAATTCTATTATTTTCCTTTTAAAGAGTAGATACTGAAATCATTGAGTTTTAAGTTCCGTTTTCGCCCGGAAGTCAAGAATTTGGAAACAAAAACAGTGTCATTCGATTCCTCTTAAAGAGTAGATACATAAATCGGTAATAATTTTTGCAATAGGTCAAAGGTGAGCTTTTTTTTTAAATTTCCACCAGTCATGAGACGCATCGTCTCATGAAAGGGATTTTTGACTTTCTCTTGCCCTATTTAAATGTTTAGGAAAAAGAAGAATTGTTTACATGTCGATTTTTGGAATCGAGTTTTTTCTCGAAATATGCTTATTTTCAGAGCCCTAAATAAAAAAAACTTGTTATTAGCGATTGATCTGTGTGTGTTTGTCTGTGTGAACAAAATATCGCAAAAACGGAATAATTTACGAATTGAAACATGGAACTCAAGTTAGAATCAGAAGAGGAACCGACACGAACATTTTCATTAAAATCGGTCAACCAGAATAAATAGTAGATACTATGTGCGATTTTTCAATTTCTTTAGATTTTCTCAAAACAGCTTCTAAATTTTTTCTTAAATCACCTTATTTACTTACACTCAATCTGTTAGTTGCAGGGCTAAAATAAATAGTTCTGTTTCTTATCACATGGTCAGCCAATTATAAATGACTGAATCATTTAAGAACAGAAGAGGTAGAGGTGTAAAAGACACTTATCAGAGTTATCTCGTCTGAAAGAAATGGATTTCATTATACACCCAGACCCTGAGGTGAATGAAGTGAAAGTGTCATTTGCTGAGTGGAAAATATATGCTTTTCAGAGGGCCTGGCATGCTGATAAGTGTACTTTTCCACTCAGTGAGGAAGGCAATGGTAAACCACCTCACTCTTCGTTTTACTTAGTAAAACCTCTACAGGTTCAAACCAGCTTTTTGGCTGATGACCTAAACACTTATTTACTACATTTTTTATGTTGTACAAGATAGGATAGGATACGATACGATAAGATAGGCCCTTTGGTGTAGTGGTTAGCGCAACTGGTTTCTACACCGGGTACAGTTACAGTTACAACTGGTTCGATTCCTGGTCAGGTCTGAAACTTTTTCATATCTCTATTTTATATATATATATATCATAATTCTCCACCGTCTGCATTAGCAGAAATTGCAATATAGTCACACGTAGAACAAAAAAATATGATAAGATCAATGTCTGCTGAATTTCTTACTGATTTCTTAGTGCTCTCGTGGTTTTTTATTCTTTTTTTTAAGATTGGAGCCTTAATATGGATCTAGGTCAAAAGTTTAGTATATAATTAAACACTTAGAAAATTTAAAAACCTATCAAATATTTTTTGTACAACACTTAGTTATGCGACAATTAGTAATTTTTTAAATATTTTTTCACCAAATTTGTAAAAAACTGGTTTGTTTAATATTTCGGCCTTAATATGAATTTTACGACGAAAGTGTAATAATTAAAGTTATATAGAAAATTAAAAAATCTACAACTTTTATTTTACGCATTTTTCTTTACGGAGCCTATAGTCCAATTCACGAAAGAAAACACCTGTCTTTAAACAATAATATCTTTTGAACCGTTGTATGTAGAAAATAATTACGATACATTAAATTAAAGCTTTTTTTATTGTTGGTTACAAGATTACATTAATATATAATATTTTGCAGCCCTATACAATTTTAAGTACGCGTGAACAAAGTAACAGTACCTTGACGTTGGGTATACTGGAAAAATGGTTAAAAACAGGGTACTTTTTATGTGTAACTCGTTTTATTTAATGCACTAATTATTTCTGAAAACGTTAATGTAAATCCTCCAACCAACAAAAAAATAGGCTTTAATTTGATTTATCGTAATTGTTTTTACAGTCAACGGTTCTAAAGACATTGCTGTTTAAAGACAAGTGTTTTCTTTCGTGAACCGGACTATAGTTAAGCGTCAAAGAGTGATTTTCCGTATTAAGCAAAACTAAGGTTGGTTTTATTTTGTTGCATCATTCACTCATGATTAAAATTAGATTATGTTTTTTGAGGTTAGTTTTTTTTTGTTAAAGTCGTATCAACAGCTTGATCATTAGTGATTACGGTGGGTTTAAAACCGTAATGGTGGGTTTTGGCTCGTAATAATTTCCAGATCCTAGCCGGGAATCGAACCCGGTACCTCCGCTTAGTAGGGTAGCGTAGAATCCACTACGTCACGTATTTTTCGGTTGTTTTACGTTGTTTACTAATGTTAGGTTGTACAATATGCGCAGTGACAAACCCCGCCCTGTGACGTTACTGGTCACCAGCGACAGTCGACGCACGATACGTACCGTGTCGGTCTGTGATGTTTACTAGTCTTAATACAGTCTGTAATACTTAACTAGTCTTTAATAATGGTGTGTTGTGCGATTGTCGGGTGTTCTAATCACGATAGACACCAAAAGGAGTTGGGCATTTTAAGTTTTACCGTTTTCCAAAAGCCATTGAAACTAAATTGAAGTGGATAAATGCTTGAAAACGGGCCGATTCATTTTCTGCTGATAGTGGTCGCGTGTGTTCAGTACATTTCAACGAATCGGATTATGTACGCGATTTGTAGTCCGAGTTGCTACATCTTCCATTAAAACGTGACTTAAAGACGAATTCAGTCCCACATTTAAATTTTCTGATTTGTAGTGCCGTTCTACGTCCGGTAAACCGGACTTGTAGTGAATGTAAAAATCGAGCAGAGAAGCGATACGCTCGTAAGGAAGTTTATGATATTTTAAACTCATCATTCAATTACGACTCATCATCCAATTACGACACAGGCAGTTCACAAAATGAAGGGATAGCCGTAGAGAAAGGTCGGGCGCATTTTAGTGAAGACCGCCAAATTTTAATGTTGTGCGGTCAGAGGAAACTGATCACTCAAAACGTAAAAACGCTGAATTAAAAGAAGAAAACAAGTTACAGTTACAAGTTAAAGAAAAACTTCAGGCCACAAACGAAGAATTATTAAAATTAAAATCGATTTCCCGTGTAAACATACCTAAACCACTATGTTCATAAAAGCAATGCAAAAATCTTACCATCACTACGCACCGGCCGAGTTGTTGGGGACCAGACTACGTCATCTTATAACTCACAGCAGCTACGCGTGACCGCTACCGTCTAGTATAGAAATCCTGGTTGTATCTATACTAATATAATAAAGAAGAAACATCTGTTTGTTTGTATGAGGTAATCTCAGAAACTACTGAACTGATTTTAAAAAATCTTTCATTGTTTCATAGCTTCGAGCTTTCTGATCAATATAGGTTATTTCGCAACTTTAAGTAACTTTAATTAGGTGAGTTCAGCAACTTAAACTGTAACGATGTCGCATGATTTAGTTTATCCGGTGCATAGCACATTGATTTTTTTTATCCTCTGGATGTTGTATTTTTTGTACTAGAAGTACGATTCAACTTTTATATTTCATAGAAAAATGTGAAGAATAACATTCGATTCCAAAAACATTAAAAATTCAGAAATATTCAAAATTTTTATTTTGTACTGTATTTCACATAGTTGTTTTAATTCGACAGGTAGCGAATGAGTCATATATTTCAAATTACTCTGCGTACCGCCCCCACGTATTACTGTTTCTTATCTCTCCATATATGAACTGTCTCTTTCCTTTCCATCGGTATTCTTCTATGCATTCTATTCAATTCTGTTAAATCACTGGGATAAACATTTAAAACGGTGGGCATGGATTTGAGACAAGAGTGCTTCTTTCACTCATGGACAACAGACTTTATGTCGGATTTTCTAGAGCTGGAAGTGCAGAAAATTTATTTTGCTGCCACAGGGCAACAAAACCACAAAGATATTGTATGTAGAGAGGTTTTAAAATAATTAAATGAGGCCTACATTAGCTGCTGTGAAGCGAAGCGAGCAAGGTTTGCTAGTTGTTCATAAACAATTAATAATATATACAAATGTATTGGCAAGAAAAAGTCGTGTGAATGTTTCGTACTAGAATTTTTCGATTTACAGAAGTAAAATGGTGTACAGTAAAACCGTACATCAGAATTGCAGGTTTTAATAAATATTTTTATTATTCTTACATTATAAACTCAGGAACATTAACAGAGACCACCATGTGACTGAATGGTTACTACAATAAAATTTTTTAATCGAATACTGGTTTTAATAGTTTAGTAATTTTGTTCGTATTACACGCTGTATTTGTGCACAAAAGTAGATAAATACACATAAAAATATGTATTAAAAAGCCGACATTAAGTCGGGAAAACTTAAAAAGAATATACGTACATATAAATTAATACGGTACACAGAATTAAAAATCAATAACCGGAAGTTATATAAATTTACTGGTAGATAGTTTTTTAACCAATTTTTGTAGAAAATAAAATAAAGATTACATACTTTTAGTGATTTATTGAAGAAGAATCGTTATTTTTTTTTAATTCTCTTCCGGTAAACTGGAAAATTAACCACATTATTTAGTTAAGTCTTCTTAAAAATGTTTTCATGTAACAAACATGACCGCAACGTGGTCACAAACTGGCGGACCGCTAGCTCTAAAGATTTTTTTTTGTATGGAATTCTTATTACTTTTCTATATGAATGTATAGAAAGGAAAGTATTGTTTGCATATCGACTTTTCACCGGATATACCTACTCTTTTTCAGATCCCCTGAACCCCAAAAAACATGTTTATAACGATTGCTCTGGGCGTGGGTGTGAATAAAATATCTCAAGAACGGAATATTATACTAAGTTGAAACTTAGAACTTCAGTTAGGTATCACTAGAGGACCCAACACGAACATTTTCATCAAAATCGGTCAACCGCAAGTAGCAGTTTATTCGTGTCATTTTTCAATTTTTGCGATTTTCTCAAAAACGGCTTCTACGATTTTTTTTAAATCGCCTCATTTACATTTTTTTGTGCTCTACAAGATAGAAATTCTTGGAGAGGCTATTTTTTCGTAAAAATATATTTATTTTAAGATTGCGGCTTTAATATACATTTAAGCTCAAAAAAGCTATAACGAAAGTTGTAGAAAATTTAAAAACCTACAACTTTTATTTCGAATATTTGTTTTTTTTTATTATACTTAGTTTAGCTGTAATTAGCGATTTTATGGGTTTTTCTCACGAAAACGTGTAAAAAATTGATTTTTTAAGATTTCAGTCTTAGAATGCATTTTACGACAAAAGTGTATATAATGAAATTCATAGGAAATTAAAAAGATCTACAACTGTAATTTAGAGCATAAGACAACTTAAGCGCGAAAGAGTGATTTCCCTATTTTTAATCCAAACTGAGGTTGATTTTAATTTTGCGTCTTGCACTCGTGATTAAAATTAGGTTATGTTTATTGAGGTTAGTTTTTTGTTTATTTGTAATGTTTTATCAATAGTGTTAGGTTATGTTGTTAATTATTTGCATTAGCAAGATAAAGTTGTGTAAGTGTTTCACTCCAGATTTTTGTATGGAATTCTTATTACTTTCTCTAGCCATATATGAATGTATAAAAACGAAAGTATTGTTTGCATATCGACTTTTCACCGGATATACTCTTTTTCAGACCCCCCTGAACCCAAAAAAAAACAGGTTTTTAACGATTGGTCTGGGTGTGTGTGTGTGTGTGTGTTTGTGTGTGTGTGTGTGTATGTGTGTGTGTGTGTGTGTGTGTGTGTGTGTGTGTGTGTGTGTGTGTGTGTGTGTGTGTGTAAACAAAATATCTCAAGAACGGAATATTCTGTTGAAACTTAGAACTTAATTTAGGTACCACTAGAGGACACGACGCGGAACATTTTCATGAAAATCTGTCAACCGGAAGTAGTAGGCAATTTATGCGTGTAATTTTTCAAGTGTTTGCAATTTTCTCAAAAACGGCTCCTACGATTTTTTTTAAAAATCACTTCATTTACTACATTTTTTACACTCTACATGTTAGGGTAGGCGCCATGTCGGCTGAAATTCTTGAGGAGGCTGTTTTCTCGTAAAAAAATGGTTTTTTCAAGATTAAGACTTAAATATGCATTTTAGCGCAAAAATGTATTGATAAAAGTTGTAGAGTATTTAAAATCCTACAATTCTTATTTCAAACATTTTTTTATATCGCTTAATTTAGCGGTAATTAGCGATTTTGTTTGTTTTTTTTTTCACGAAAATGTGTAAAAAATCTTTTTTTTTTAAGATTTCAGCCTTAGTATGCATTTTAAGACAAAGGTGTATATAATCAAATTATAGGATATTAAAAAATTACAACTTTTATTCAGAGCATTTATCTCGACAGAACCTAGTTTAGCGTGAAAGAGTGATTTTTCGTATTTTTAAGCCATACTGAGGTTGATTATCTTTTTGCGTCTTTCACTTATGATTAAAATTAGGTCATGTTTATTGAAGTTAGTTTTTTTTTATTTCTAATGTTTTATTAATAATGTTAGGTTATATTGTTCATTATTTGCATTGGCAAGAGAAAGCTATGTGAGTGTTTTACACCAGATTTTTTTTTAAAAAAGGGTTACCTTTAACCTATGGTAAAAACAATTAGTGTTTTTGACGATAACTGTTTGATGTTATCTCATGGATTTTCTGAAATCTGGTTGTGAGGGACGGACTAAGGTAATTTCTAAATGGCATAATTTCTTTTTTAATTACCAACGATAAATAAACAATAAAATACCGAAATTTTTACGGTCGCCAAGATAGGGTTAAGTAAAACGTTGGTCTTTGAATGTATCAAATTTTTAACCGGACCTTATTCAGATAGATAGACAGACAATTCCCTTCTGATTTATTATACGGTAGATTTCGGGTACTTGACATTCGGTAACTTTACATAAGAAACTTATTACTGTACATAAGATCTAATAAACTTTCTGTACTACAGAAAATAACTCATAATTATCATACGGGAGCGGTAACCCGTATTGGATATCAAGCCCCTAGATTGCATAAAACCATTATCAGCACTGCAGCACATTATATAGCCTCAATCACATACCTTAATTTACCAGAGGCTATCCGAAATACTGATGTAACTCCTCAAATATACAAAAGAAAAGTCATCAACTGGCTGATTAATTTAGGGAGAGGGCAGTCTGAGGATTTAATTAGTTCTATGTATTCAAACTAATTCCTCTTTCTCGTGTCAGCTAAAAAAAAAAAATTTTTTTGTTAACATTGTCATCGAAAGTCTGCTTCATCCCCTTTGCCATTACATGATTTTTTTATTCTAATTTTATTTTTTAATTTATTTTTTTTACTGTTTTTTGTATATTTACGTTAGGAAATTTTGTTGTATGTTTTTACTTTCTCTTGCCTATATGAATATATAGGAAGGAAAGTATTGTTTTCATGTCGATTTTTCGAAATCGAGTTTTCACCGGATCTATACGTTTTCAGACCCCCTGAACCCAAAAAAACATGTTTTTAGCGATTGGTCTGTGTGTGTGTGTGTGTGTGTGTGTGTGTGTGTGTGTGTGTGTGTCTGTGTGTGAACAGAATATCTCAAGAACGGAACATCGTACGAACTTGAAACTTGAAACTTAAGTTACATACCACTACCGGACGCGACACGAACATTTTCATCAAAATCGGTCAACCGGAAGTAGTAGTTTATTCGTATAATTTTTCAGTTTTTTGCGATTTTCTCAAAAACTGGTCCTACGATTTTTTTTAAAATCGCCTATTTTACTCAATTTTTTATTCTCTACAAGATAGGGTAGGCGCCATGTTTGCTGAAATTCTCGGTGAGGCTGTTTTCACGTAAAAACGTTGTTTTTTTAAGATTACGGCTTAAATATAAATTTTAGCGCAAAAACTTATATAATAAAAGTTGTAGAGAATTTAAAGACCTACAACTTTTGTTTCAAACATTTTTTTGTATAACGCTTAGTTTAGCGGTAATTTGCGATTTTCTGTTTTTTTTCTCACGAAAACGTGAGAAAAATCGATTTTTTTAACCTTTCGGTCTTAGTATGCATTTTATGACAAAAGTGTATATAATTAAATTTATAGAAAATTAAAAGATCTACAACTTTTGTTTAGAGCATTTTTCTCTACAGAGCCTAGTTTAGCGTGAAAGCGTGATTTTCCGTATTTTTAAGCCAAACTGAGTTCGATTGTCATTTTGCGTCATTCACTCATGATTAAAATAAGGTTATGTTTTTGAGGTTAGTTTTTGTTCATTTCTAATGTTTTAATACTAATGTTAGGTTTATTGTTAATTATTTGCATTGGCAAGAGAAAGTTGTGTGAGTGTTTCACACCAGATTTTATTTTTTAATTTATTTTTTTTACTGTTTTTTGTATATTTACGTTAGGAAATTTTGTTGTATGTTTTTTTGTAAATTTTTGTTTCTTTCTTTTTTGTAAATTTAGTGTAGATATAAAAAGCTATTATTATAATAGAATAAATAAAATAAACCAACTAATACCCGCGTCCAGGCTAAACCTATGCAGGTATTAGGAAATAAAATAGAATAAGATTCATTGTACTTTTTAGCAATAATAAATAAATAAATAAAATTTATTTGAACACCGCATTAGAGATTAAAGGAAAAACATATTTTGATTCATTGAAATTTAATTAAGACACGCTTTGCTGCAAGATTTTTCCATATTTTCCTCTCTTTTATAAAAATTTCCGGTGCTGTGATTTCAAATCTCATAAATTATTTACGTTCACCGTTTTTCCAAGTTATCCTAAATTTATACATTATTTGATTTTATCGTCGATTTCAAGAAAAGCTTCCGTTTCAATTTAATAAAAATTTAATTTAAAAATGTACTTATTTACCTAACTACTTGTTTGTTTGCGTAATTTTCAGTAATTCGTTTTACTTAATTTGGACAGAATTTTAAGTTAGTTAAATAAAAGTTATATCTGAATACGGTTCTTAGAATTTATTTAATTTTATTAAAATTATTTAATTTTCAGTGACTTACAATCGATTTTAATTTTAATATCAAATTTATTTTTAATGCTATTCAAATTTATTAATGTGTGTTTTATTTATTTTATAAAATGCATACATACTAAGGTCGAAATCTAAAAAAATCTGGTATGAAACACTCACACAACTTTCTCTTGCCAATGCAAATTATGAATAATATAGCATAACATTAGTAATAAAACATTAGATTTAAACAGAAGAACTAACCTCAATAAACATAACCTAATTTTAATCATGAGTGAAAGACGCTAAATGAAAATCAACCTCAGTTTGGCTTAAAAATACGGAATATCACCCTCCCAAGCTAAACTAGGCTCTGTAGAGAAAAATGATTTTAATGAAAGTTGTAGATCTTTTAATTTCCTATAAATTTGATTATATACTACACTTTTGTCGTAAAATGCATTTTCAGACTGAAATTTTAAAAATATCGATTTTTTTACACGTTTTCGTGAGAAAAAAGTAGAAAATCGCTAATTACCGCTAAACTAAGCATTATAAAAAAAACAAATATTTGAAATAAAAGTTGTAGGTTTTTAAATTTTGTACAACGTTCGTTATATACTTTTTTGAGCTTAAATGCATATTAAAACCGCATTCTTCAAATAAATATTTTTTTACAAGTTAACAGCCTCTCCAAGAATTTCAGCAGACATGGCGCCTACCCTATGTTGTAGAGCATAAAAAAATGTAGTGAATGAGGCGATTTAAAAAAAATCATAGAAGCCGTTTTTAAGATAATCGAAAAAAGTGAAAAATGACACGAATAAACTACTACTTGCGGTTGACAGTTTTGCCGTAAAATGCGTACTAAGGATTTCGCTTAGAAACGTTTTCGCGAGAAAATAACAGAAAATCGCTAATTACCGCTAAACTAAGCGTTATACAAAAAAAGTTTGATATAAAAGATGTACGATTTTAAATTCTCTACTACTTTGGTTATAATAGGTACATTTTTGCGCCAAAATGCATATTAAAGCAGCAATAATAAAAAAAACAACTTTTTTACGTGAAAACAGCCTCTCCAAGAATTTCAGCAGACATGGCGCCTACCCTATCTGTAAAGCAAAAAAACTTAGTAATTGAGGTGATTTTTAAAAAAAATCGTAGGAGCCGTTTTTTAAAAAAATTGCAAAAATGTGAAATATTACACGAATACACTACTACTTTCGGTTGACCGATTTTGATTCAAATGTTTGTGTCGGGTCCTCTAGTAGTACCTAACTTAAGTTTTAACTTCGTACGATGTTCCGTTCTTGAGATGTTCCGTTCAAATCCACTTAGACCAATCGCTGAAAACATGTTTTTTTTTGGTTCGGGAGGTCTGAAAACGTGTATATCAGGTGACAATTCGATTTTGCAAAATCGACATGAAAACAATACTTTCGTTCCTATGTATTCATATAGGGAAGGGAAAGTAAAAGCTATTCCGGTTAACAATGGTTTGACTGTATTAAGTTATCTAGAAATATATAATTGTATTTATTTATTTTTTTGTTACAGGTGCACATCTTAGGGTTTGTTCTGCGGGTTTAACGTGTTGTACAGAAGAAATGGAACATCAATTAGCAGCTCAAAGTAAACAAGATTATGAAAAAGCTGTGAGGGAATCGTTAACTACACTTAGTCAAGTCTTAAAACAAAGAGCTACGAAATTTGATGGTAAGTATTTTGTACTTCTTCTTCTTCTTCTTCTTACTATCAAGGATTAGGCATAAGCCTGTTCCGAACTCACAAACTATCCTGCACGTCTACAGAAACACGAGATATTCCAACCCTTAAGCGGAGTGCACACCTATGCGATACGATACGTAAGATACGATATTTATCTTATGCGATAGATGACTGCTTGCTCAATACAAAACACATTGCTGGTGAAAACTTGCCGCACACCAGTAATACAGCGACATTTATCGTAAGATATTTGTAGCATACGATATGTTCGGCTTGTCTTATGCGATAAATATCTTAAGACATTAGTCGCCCTGACACCCCTGTTAAAACATCATACTATCGCGTGTTCTTATTTTCATTGTTTAAAATTTGTTTTAATTATATTTTTACAATATGAAGGACGATCCTGTTTTTATGATATTCTTTGTAAATGAGGTACAAAAATATCCGTGTTTATGGAATTACCAATTAAAGGATTACAGTAGATAATTGTTATTAAGAGTTGTTCGGCTGCAGTGATGGCCATCCTGTAGCGAGTATCCTTTTTCTCTTATTTTTATGTTAAATAGTTTATTATAGCGAAGAGCAATGAGAATTTGTAGAGATTCGAAAATGTAATTTTAGTGTAGCTACCCGAAATTTACGTTCCCGTATTAAAGTTACCTTTTACTTTCTTTTGCCTATATGAATATAGGAAGGAAAGTATTGTTTTCATTTCGATTTTTCGATATCAAGTTTTCACCGGATCTACACGTTTCCCCCTGAACCCAAAAAACATGTTATTAGCGATTAGTGTATGAGTGTGTGCGTGGGTGAACAAAATATCTCACAAACGGAACATTGTATGGACATGAAACTTAAATGTTGTTAGATACTACTACCGGATCCGCCACGAACATTTTCATCAAAATCGGTCAACCGGAAGTAGTAGTTTATTTGTGTCATTTTAATTTTTTTTGCGATTTGCTCAAAAACGGCCCCTACATTTTTTTAAAAAATCGCCTCATTCACTAAATTTTTATGCTCTACAAGATAGGGTTGGCGCCGTGTCTGCTGAAATTCTCTGAAAGGCTGTTTTTACGTAAAAAAATTGTTTTAAGATTGTGACTTAAATATGAATTTCAACGCAACAATGTTTATAATGAGAGTTGTAGAGAATTTAGTCCTACAACTTTTATTTCGACTATTTAGTTTGTATTACGCTTAGTTTAGCGGTAATTAGCGATTTTCTGGGTTTTTTCTCACGAAAACGTGTAAAAAATGGATTTTTTAAAGATTTCAGCCTTAGCATGCATTTAACGACAAAAGTGTAGTAGAGCTACTATATAATAAAATTTTTAGGAAATTGAAAGATCTAAAACTTTTATTTAGAGAATTTTTCTCTACAGAGCCTAGTTTAGCGTGAAATAGTGATTTTCCGTATTTTTAAGCCAAACTGAGGTTGATTTTCATTTTGCGTCTTTCACTCGTGATTAAAATTAGATTCTGTTTTTTGAGGTTTGTTTTATTCATTTATTCTAATGTTTCATTAATAATATTAGGTTATATTGTTAATTATTTGTATTGGCAAGAGAAAGTTGTGTGTGTGTTTCACACCATTCAACATGAGTTTTAATAAAGAACTCGCCACTCCAGCGGCGCTTCGCGCCGCTTCCGTGTCTCGACCTCAGAGGGGTAGGTGGATCAGAATTCATAAGTGGATCAGAATCATTTGCCACAAGATGAAGTTCAGCCGCCAGTGGGGCTGGATGGATCACAATATTTAGAAATTTCAAGATATGAAAGTTTAAAGATGAAGGTTAAAGTTTCAAAATTTAAAATTCGAAGGTTTTTAAATTTTAGATTCATGTTTAAAGTTTCAAAACTTCAACTTTAAATGTTGTGGTTTGAATTTATGATACTTTGAGTTTTTCCGTTTTCTCGTGTGACCTGAAAATTTTTGGTTTACCAAATTTGTATGTAATTTTCTTCGCTAAATAACATGTCGTTAAAAGATTATTTGTATTCCGAAAATTTTAAAATTTTTGTTCGGGTAGTAATCACCATAGGACCCCGACCTAAATTCTTCGTGACTCTAGGGGTATGTGTAACGTTTTGTTAATAAACGTTTGTGAAAAAAACAGTAGTGAAGGTGTAAGAAAAGAAAAACGTGAAAACGGCTAGCCCTAAAAGCCGGAATGCTAGTGTTTTGAGTTTTCTCAGCGAAGAGGTAGGTTAAGAGAAACTTTAGCTACATGGCCTTGAAGTACTTTTGGAGAGGCACAAAAAAGATTCTATAGACTTTTTCTCTACGAAGCACCGTTCAGGAGGTAAAAATTACTACCCCTACCAGACGTAGGGGCTAGAACCTCAAAGTTTTCGCGTTACATTTTTATTTAATTTGAACGTAAAAAACATGCCGTTAACATATATTTTGTATTCTAAAAATTTAGAAATTTCATAATTTTTGTAGAGGGGTAGTAACCCCCCTGGACCACGATCTGAAATTTAAAAAATTACCCGTGATGCTATAAGTACCTGTACCATGTATAAGTACTAGAATCATTTGCCACAAGATGAAGTTCGGCCGCCAGTGGGGCTGGGTGGATCACAATATTTAGAAATTTCAAGATATGAATCACCATAGGACCCCGACCTAAATTCTTCGTGACTCTAGGGGTATGTGTAACGTTTTGTTAATAAACGTTTGTGAAAAAACCGTTGTGAAGGTGTAAAAAAAGAAAAACGTGAAAACGGCAAGCCCTAAAAGCCGGAATGCTAGTGTTTTGAGTTTTCTCAGCGAAAAGGTAGGTTAAGAGAAACTTTAGCTACATGGCCTTGAAGTAGCGAAAAGGTAGGTTAAGAGAAACTTTAGCTACATGGCCTTGAAGTACTTTGGGGGAGACACAAAAAAGATTCTATACAATTTTTCTCTACGAAGCACCGTTCAGGAGGTAAAAATTACTACCCCTTACTAGACGTAAGGGGGTTGAACCTCAAAGTTTTCGCGTTACAAAATTTTTATTTAATTTGATGGTAAAAAACATGCCGTTAACATATATTTTGTATTCTAAAAATTTAGAAATTTCATAATTTTTGTATAGGGGTAGTAACCCCCCCCCCCCAGGACCCCGATCTGAAATTTAAAAAATTACCCGTGATGCTATAAGTACCTGTACGTTTTTCTAATAAAAATTTACCATAAAACACCGTTTTGAAGGTGTAAAGATAGGAAAACCTGAAAACGGCAAGCCCCAAAAAACCGAAATTTGGTTTTCCTGGTTTACTCAGCGAACCAGTGTGTTAAGGGCAACTTTGGTGATATAATCTTGAATTACTTTTTGTAGGGCACAAAACAGGTTGATGCATTTTGTCCCTTTATTCACCGTTTAAGAGATAAAGAAATACAACCCCAACCCCAGGGAAGAGGGTGCGACCTGAACATTTTCGGGTTACCAAATTTTTATGTAACTTTAACGCCAAAAAACATGCCGTTAAAAGACTTTTTGTATTCCAAAATTTGAAATATTTCATATCTTTTGGATAAGGGTAGCGACCCCCGTAGGACACCGATTTAAAATTTGAAACATTACCCGTGATCCTACAGGTGCGTGTAACTGTTTATAATAATATACATTTTACGAAATAGCCCATTTTGAAGGTGTAAAGAAAGAACAATATGAAAACGGCAAACCCCAAAAAGCCGAAATTTTGTTTTTAGAGTTTTCTCACCAAACCGACAAGTGAAGGGTACGATAGCTATATGGTTTTAAAGTACTTTGCAAGGCGTACAAAAAATATTCTATACGATTTTTCTCCACGATACACCGTTTAGGAGATAAAAAAATACAACCCCTACCGCAGGCTAGAGGGTGCCAATTGAGAATTTTCGGGTTATCAAATTTTTGTGTAATTTTTAACGCCAAACAACATGCCGTTAACAGATTTTTTGTATTCTAAAAATTTTTAATTTTAATTATTTTTAGATGAGGGTAGCAACCCCCGTAGGACCTTGATTTAAAATTTGAAAAATTTCCCATAATGCGGAGGGTACGTGTAATGTGGTCCTAGTAAAAGTTTGCCAAAGAAACCAATTTTGATGGTGTTACGAAAGAAAACTTGAAAAATGCAACCCCAAAAAAGCCGAAATTTTGTTTTTTGAGTTTTTTTACCGAACCGGCGAGTTGAGGACAACGACAGCTATATGATTTTGAAGTACATTAAAAGGGGTACAAAAAATATTCTATACAATTTATTTTTACGATGCACCGTTTATGAGATAAAAAAATACAAACCCTACTGCAAAAAAGAGGGTGCAACTTTAAAATTTTCGGTTTATCACATTTTTATGTAGTTTTTAACGCCAAACGACATGCCGTTATCAAATTTTTTCTATTCTAAAAATTTAAAAATTTCATAATTTTTAAATAAGGGTACCAAACCCCGTAGGACCCCGATCTAAACTTTGAAAAGTCACCCGTGATTCCGGGAGTTAGTGTAATGAGGTCCTAATAAAAATTTGTCAATGAAACCCGTCTTCGTGGTGTTACAAAGAAAAACCTAAAAACTGCAACCCCGAAAAAGCCGAATTTTTGTTTTTTGAGTTTTTCCAGCGAACCGGCGGGTTAAGGGCAACTTTATATATATGGTCTTAACGTACTTCGGGAGGGGAACAAAAATGGTCGCAGTGGCCTTTGCGCAACGAGACTTTGTTAAAAAGTTCGAAATATTCGCGCGCCTCCCCTGAGCTTTCGGAAAGAAATACTTTAAATTTCGCATTTTTCCCGGGGGTTTCAGCCGACGCCCGACAAAAAAAGTCTCATGGGATTTTGCTTTTAGAGACCTGCTAAGGGGTTAGAATTTATGTCAGTCAGTCATTTTGGCTGGGGCTTTATATAATAAAGGGAAATGGACTAAAATCAACCCAGTGGCAGCTGGTTAACGAATTGTCAAAAATTCTTGTCTTTTTATACAGATCATTGATTCAGATTGTTTTGTAATATTTAATCATGATATAAAGGGCGTTAACTAATTTTGACTAACGAATTTTCAAGAAGGGTCTTCATAATTTTGACTGATGAAGTATTTCACTCGAATTCCACTTTAAAACACTTAACTGTCGTGTTAAATTACGGTTGTTATATTCAATTCATTTCAACTAATGTATTTCGAGATACACCCACAATTTTTCTCTTGGAGGCGTTAAAACCGATTTATCAAAACTATGTTTCGGTTATAATAATATAGAATTTAACTGGTATACGAGGTAAGGCTATTAAATAACGAAACTGACGTAAAAAATTTAATTTTAATTTTATACATAATCACTTACTATCACCTTCAATATACACTCCTTCTCTATCCCTACAATGCTGCATGCAAATTTTCCCTTGTTGGAAACAGTGCTGGAAGTCATCTTCTGTCAACTCTTTCATGACACGTGACACTTTTTCTTTTACAGCTTCCACAGACTCAAATCTTGTCCCTTTTAATGCAGGTTTCACCTTAGGGAACAGGTAGAAGTCACATGGTGCAAGATCTGGTGAATAGGTGGATGTTCTAACACTGAGATGCTGTACTTAGTTAGGAATCTCTTGACAGATAACGCGGAATGAGCTGGCGCATTGTCTTGGATGCGAACCCATGATTTGTGCTTCCAAATTTCGAGGCGTTTTTTCCTTACTCTTTGACGTAGTTTAGAAAGTACTTCAAGGTAGTAATATTGATTAATTGTTTGACCTTCTGGTACCCAGTGAAGGACACAATCCCATGGATATAAAAAAAACAATGATCATTGCTTTAAATTCTGACTTACCCATTCGGGCTTTTTTGGCTCTCGGTGAAGTTCGGCTCTTCCAGTGCACGGATTGGTTTCATCACATGTTATTATCGTTTCCAGAAAATTTGGGTCATGTTCAATCGCGTACAAAGTGTGAGTACAAACATTTTTGCGAGCTTCATTTGAAACATTTTTCCGCGTGAAAGAGATTTTTCCATATTTTTAAGCCAAACTGAGGTTGATTTTCATTTTTCATCTTTTACTTATGATTAAAATAAAGTTTATTTTTACGTCCAGGAGGAGTATAGGACATGTCAGTTATAACATCTGAAATACATATAAGTATCACACAATGTATCACTACTATCAAGAAAGAAATTCTTGTACGCTGTTAAAAGTTTCACCGATGAAGTAATTTTTTAGATTTTTTTAAAGGAATGAACTAATCAAAACATTTCAAAAGTTGGGGTAATTTATTCATGAATTTTCTCTTTGCATTAGTAGGTTTTTGTTCAAAAAATTTTGTGGAGTGATTAGCAACATAATAATCATTTCTGTTTCTCGTGTTATGATTGGTGAACATTGAAATTCTGCATAATTCTATTTTGCCTAACATACATAATCACCTCAAAAATGTAGAGTGAGGGAACTGTAAGCAATTAAGCTCCTTAAATAGTGAGGTTAGCTGGTTAGCTCCCACCATACACCCAATAGCTTTCTTTTGAATTTTAAAATCCCTATTCATATTACCCATGCTAGAATTACCCCATACTAAGATACCATAACGGATATGAGACAAAATGAGGCCATGATAAGCTGCCATTAGTAATTTTTATCATATATTTTTGTTTTAGTTTAATTTAATTTTTTAGTTGTGTTTATTGTGGTTAGTTTTTTTGTTTATTTCTAATGTTTTATTACTAATGTTAGGTTATATTGTTAATTATTTGCATTGGCAAGAGAAAGTTGTGAGTGTTTCACACCAGATTTTTATAGTGGCATGCTATCGGAACGGTACTGTAGCACAATGTCATACAAATAATTTTTTAGTATTTACTATTCATGAAATGAGCTTCCTGTTGTATTTATAATAATAATAAGAAGAATTGTTCGATTATTAATTCCGTCCGTTTGACACTTTTATTACCTTACATTATTATTGAAACGTGATCATTATTTAAATTGTTCAATTATAGAAATCTTACACGAGTGAATCTTGTACACTTAATGATAAATTTATTTAAGTCTGTACCAATTTAGATTTTTATTATTTATGTTTTTAGAATTTTTATTTGTGTAGATCACGCTTACTTTACTAGACGGTAGAGATCATCAACAATGTGCCCAGTGACAAGCCCCGCCCTCTGACGTCACTGGTCACCAGTGATAGCCCCCGAATGTTATGTACGTGTCGGTCTGTGACGTTTACTAGCCTTAACATGGTCTGTAATCTGTAATACTTTACTAGTCTTTAATAATGGTGTGTTGTGCGATTGCCGGATGTTCTAATCACAATAGTCACTAAAAGGTCAAACAATTAATCAATATTACTACCCTAAGGTACTTTCTTAACTACGTCAAAGAGTAAGGAAAAACCGCCCCGAAATGTGGAAGGACAAATCATGGGTTCCCCATCAAGTCAATGCGTCAGCTCATTCCACTTTATCTGTCAAGAGGTTTCTAGCCAAGTAGAGCATCTCAGTGTTAGAACATCCACCTTATTCACCAGATCTTGCACCATGTGACTTCTACCTATTCACTAAGGTGAAATCTGCATTGAAAAGGGACAACATTTGAGTCTGTGGAAGCTGTAAAAGAGAAAGCGGCACGTGTCTTGAAGGAGCTGACATGAGATGACTTCTAGCACTGTTTCCAACAATGGAAAATTCGCATGGAGCGTTGTAGGGATAGAGAAGGAGTGTATATTAAAGGTGAAAATAAGTGATTATGTATTTAAAAATACATTTTTTTTTACAACGTTAGTTATGTAATTAATTAGCCACACCTCGTATTTGTAGTGTAATTGCATTCCCTTATTAATCAAAGGGATATAGCATTGGTTCTAACTCATTACGTCTATCGGGAACGAAAATAACAGTTTTTTTTAAAAAAAAAACTAGTTCCTTAACCTTTTGTACTAAAAGGTTGATTTTTTGCTGAAATAATAAGAAAACATGCAGAAAAAATAAACGCCATATATTTCCTTTTAAAATTGATCGCACTAGATGTTCTGAAACGTGGACGAAAAGAAAAATGCGCTAAAAAACGGGTACATATTTTATTTCCGAATTGGTAGAAAAAGCTTTATACACTCTCGTGTTTTGTAATTTATACGAATAAAATTACAAAAAACAAGCTTTAAAACGAGTCGTACCAGAAATTTTTGTGTTTCTTACGTTAGATACGCGGTTCCAAATACAGGCTTCTTCTTTCATTTTACGTACTGTGGGTTTAGAGTTTGCAGCAGACATTAGTTTTCAATTAGTTCTCACACAGGAGTTTTAATCAGCTTATGAGAACCGTAAAATAGACAGACTAATACAGAAATCAATATAAATACAAACTAAATATTACTAATAACTAAAATACACAGATACGTACATAAATTCCAGGAATTATATTGCAATTAAGAAATGAAGTTTTCATTAATTGTTATATTTTAAGCTTATTGAACGAACAACAAAACCTGCTTGTTTCATTAAAAGCCATACTACGAGGGTAGGCTGATAAGTAATGCACACATGCTTGTAGAAGACAACTAAATAAACTTCAGTAGCGCGCCTGGTGGCATGTGGAAGTACTGTTTCTCCTCTACAAGCCTGCGCAGTTTGAAGGCGTTGCTTTCATTCAGTTTGTTTTGAGTAGTGGAAGTATGGCGTCGTGTTCTGGTGCTATGTCAACGAGAATTAAACAACGCGCTGTTATCGAATTTTTAACTGCTGAGAAAGTGAATCCTAGTGAGATTTATCGTCGTTTAAAGGCTGTTTATTGTGACGATACTGTTGATAGGTCTACTGTGAATCGTTGGGTAATAAAATTTCGTGATTGCCAACCTGGAAAAGCCTTAATTGTTGACAAAACACGCAGTGGACGACCAATCACTGCCTCAGACGATAATCGTCGCAAACTCATCGATGATTTGATTCAAAATGACCGGCGAATCACTCAACAGCGTATCGCAAACCAAATTGGAATATCTAAGGAACGTGTTGGCTTCATTATTGAACAATTGGGATACCGTAAAATCTGTGCACGATGGGTACCACGCCGTCTGACAGACGAGAATAAACAGCGTCGATTGGAATGCTGTGAACAACTTTTGAAGCGCTACCGTGACGAAGGAGACGACTTTCTTTTGAATATTGTGACGGGGGACGAGTCATGGGTTCATCATTACGATCCCGAAGAAAAAAGGCAGAGCGCTGAATATCGTCATCCACATTCTCCTGTTGTGAAAAAGTTCAAAACACAACCGTCCGCAAAAAAAATTCTTTTGACTGTGTTTTGGGATGCTCGCCGAGTTTATGTGACTGATTATCTGGAACGAGGGGCAACGGTAAATTCTGCTCAGTATATACAGACTCTGAAACACCTCCGACGTCGAGTTTGTCGTGTTAGAGGCAACCTGGCGCCAATAATTTTGCAACACGACAATGCTCGTCCACACACTTCGCGTGCAACTGGAGAGGCTCTGAGAAACCTGAAGTTTCAACCAATTTTACACCCTCCGTATTCTCCCGACCTTGCGCCTTGCGATTTTTATTTTTTTCCTATACTGAAGAGAGACCTTAAGGGTAATCATTACAGCTCGGACAATGAGGTGAAGGCAGCTATTGCGTCCTGGGTTCGAGGAAAGTCGGAAGAATTTTTCAGTGACGGAATGAAAAAACTTGTTAAACGTTGGGAGAAATGTGTAATGCTTAACGGTGACTATATTGAAAAATAAATAGATAATTTGGTAGGTTAAGATTTGTACTTTAATTTGTTATTTACCCCATCTTGCTATTTCTTTTTGTTCGTCTTCTACAAGCATGTGTGCATTACTTATCAGCCTACCCTCGTAATTACTTTATTACTACCAATTACATGCAGTAATTGAATGATAAATCCGTTTTGTACCGTCAATTTTCCTGATCATTTTCCAGGAACTTCTGCTTAGCAATTTTATTATCGCCGTATTAATTATTATTAATTATTTATTATTATTAATTATTATATCGCCGTATTAATTATTATTATTGCCGTATTAATTATTATTAATTATTTATTATTATTAATTATTATTATTGCCGTATTAATTATTATTAATTATTTATTATTATTAATTATTATTATCGCCGTATTAATTATTATTAATTATTTATTATTATTAATTATTATTTATTATTATTATTAATTATTATTATCGCCGTATTGTGGTGTATAATTAATTTCTATTCCATTACATGGAAATATTATAGGGAAGAAAAGTATTGTTTTCATGTCGATTTTTCGAAATCAAGTTTTCACCGGATATACACGTTTTCAGACCCCCTGAATAAAAAAAAAAAACATATTTTTAGCGATTGGTCTGTGTGTGTGTGTGTGTGAACAGAATATCTCAAGAACGGAACATCGTACGAACTTGAAACTTAAGTTACAGACCACTACCGGACCCGACACGAATATTTGAATAAAATTTGGTCAATCGGAGTAGTAGTTTATTCGTGTCATTTTTCACTTTTTTGTGATTTTCTCAAAAACGGCTCCTACGATTTTTTTAAAATCGCCTAATTTACTAAATTTTTTATGCTCTACAAGATAGGGTAGGCGCCATGTTTTCTTCTGAAATTCTTGGTGAGACATTTTTTACGTAAAAAAATTGTTTTTTAAGATTACGGCTTTAGTATGCATTTTAGCGCAAATACTTATATAATGAAAAAATGTAGAGAATTTAAAATCCTGCATCTTTTATTTCAAACATTTTCTTTGTATAACGCTTAGTTTACCGGTAATTAGCGATTTTCTGTTTTTTTTTCTCACGAAAACGTGTGAAAAATCGATTTTTTAAGATTTCGGCCTTAGTATGCATTTTACGACAAAAGTATATAATAAAATTTATAGGAAATTAAAAGTTCTACAACTTTTATGGAAGGATTTTTCTCTACTAAGCCTAGTTTAGCGTGAAAGAGTGATTTTCCGTATTTTTAAGCCAAACTGAGGTTGATTTACATTTTGTGTCTTTCACTCATGATTAAAATAAAGTTATGTTTTTTGAGGTTAGTTTTTTGTTTATTTCTAATGTTTTGTTATATTGGTCATTATTTGCATTGGCAAGAGAAAGTTTTGTTAGTGTTTCACACCATATTTTTATTTTAACTTTGCTCTGTAAGGAAATGAAATAAAACGTTTAAAAATGCAAAACGAGGGGTTTACTAGTTTGGTTATAAATTCGAAAATTATTTACAACCGTAACAAAAATTTGAAATTACTATAAATCATATTTTTCATTCACCATAAAAATTTAACTGTCCATAATATATCATGTTGAATACAATATACTTCGTGTTATATGGTTGTATTCTGGAACCAATGGTGTGTGCTGGATAGATATACAGTGACGTTCTGTAATTGGGGTGAGTTAACTCATAGAGGGAGCAAAACGGATATTGTTTTCAACAGTTGTTTGTCTACGTCTATTAATATCACATTATAACAACTGTTCTAGTGGATAACTAACCTTTCAGTTGTACTGACGTTTTATTTACTCTGGTTGGTCTACTGTACTGTATTCATCGCCGATATAAATATAACCTCTATGTAATTGTGGCTTTACTATTATCGATTGTGTATTTCGAGTCGGTATACTGATTTACAAATAACATGTGCAGGTTTTCTTTAATAAAAATGTGGTGTGAAACACTCGCACGACTTTCTCTAGCCAATGCAAATAATGATCGATGTAACCTAATTTTATAAATAAACAAAAAACTAATCTCAAAAAAGATAACCTTTTTTACATTGTCACCGGATGGCGAAATTAAGTGGCGAGTTAACCTTTGCATTTTCGTGGCCCTGAAAAGGGACGTTTAAGGTGTTAAGGTGGTCGTCTTGACGGGAAGCGTCGGTCGTAGTCGTCGTGGCGGTCGAGGAGCTGGGTGACACGGTGTGTCGTCGTCCGGCGGAGACGTCATCTTCTTCCCTTGTAGTAGTGGGTCGATGGCTGCTTCGTCGGATCCGGTGGGCGTAAGGCTCGGACGAGGAACCGCTGTGGGCATCGCTCGCGGCAGTGGGCGATGACGGTCCGGTCGACGGCTTACGCTGTTGGGTCGGCGAGCGGAAGCATCATCTTCTCTTTTGCGGGGTCGTCGATTAGTCTTCGCTGAAGCCCGGTAGCCGTGTGCCGATGGTGGACGTCTTGTCTGCTGTCTGGATAGGAATTGAATCTCTTGGCTCAGTGCAGCACTCTTTTTATAGTCCTCGAGAGCGCTGTGGTAGATCGCGGTTATTGGCATGGCCTTGATGACAAAGGCCTCTGTCGGTACGCCGCCACAAGCCTACCACCCCTTTCGGAACTATTGGCGGCTCCCTCTGTCGCTACGTCGGAAGCTTTGTAGCCGGCAGCACAGTACTTAATCAAAGGGAGCGACGGTGACAACATCATGAGTGAATGATGCAAAATATTAACCAACCTTAGTTTGGCTTAATAATATGGAAAATCACTCTCTCACGCTTAACTAGGATCTGTAGAGAAAAATGCTTAAAATAAAAGTTGTAGATCTTTTAATTTCCTATAAATTTGATTAGAAAAACTTTTGTCGTAAAATGCATACTATGGCTGATATCGTAAAAAAACACTTTTTTTACAGATGTTAATAAGAAAACAAAAATATCACAAATTACCGGTAAACTAAGCGTTATATAAAAAAATATTTAAAATAAAAGTTGTGGATTTTTAAATTGTCTACAACTTTTATTATATACGTTTTTGCCCTAAATGTATTTTAAGGCCGCAATCTGAAATAAAAAAAAACATTATTTTCTATGAGAGCATAGCCTTCCCAAAAATTTCAGCAGATATGGTGCTTATCTTATCGTATTTTGTAGAGCATAAAAAAATGTAGTTAATGAGGTGATTTTTTAAAAAATTCGTTGAAGCTGGTTTTAGAAAACCGTAAAAAATGGAAAATCGCCTACCTTCGGTTGACCGACTTAGAGGAAAATTTTCGTATCGGGTCCGCTAGCAGTATCTAACTTAAGTTTCAAGTTTCAACTTCGTTCGATGTTCCGTTCATGAGATATTTTGTTCACTGACACAAACACTCACACACACAATCCCTAACACACACACAAACACACACACACAACAATCACTAAAAACATTATATTGGGTTTAGGGTGCCTGACAACGAGTATATCTGGTTAAAACTCGATTTCGAAAAAAACTATATTTTCATAAAAAAAACAGTCACTATTTACCGCTAAGCGTTATATAAAGAAATGTTTGAAATAAAAGTTGTAGTTTTTAAATTGTCCACAACTTATATACATTTTTGCGTTCAAATGCATATTAAGGCCGCAATCATTTAAAAAAATATATACGAGAGCGTACAACCTTCCCAAGAATTTCTGCAGACATGGCGCCTACCTTATCTTGTAGAACGTATAAAATTTAGTACATTATTAGGCACAATTTAGTACAATTTAGGCGATTATTTAAAAAATCGTAAGAGCCATTTTTGAGAAAATCGCAGAAGAGTGAAAAAATGACACGAATAAACTACTACTCCCGGTTGACCGATTTTGACGAAAACGTTCGTATCGGGTGTGGTAGTAGTACCTAACTTACGTTTGAAGTTTCAACTTCGTACGATGTTCCGTTCTTGAGATATTCTTTTCACATACACACGCACACATGCGTGCGCGCGCGCACACACAGATCAATCGCTAAAAACATATTTTTTTGGGTTCAGGGGGTCTGAAAACGTGTATATACGGTGAAAACTCGATTTCGAAAATTCGACATGAAAATATTACTTTCCTTCCTATTTATTTATATAGGCAAGAAAAAGTAAGAAAGGAACTTATGTTAAAAAAGCTTTGAAAGAATGGAAGTTAAGGTATGTTTGTGTGCCCATACATTTGTGTGTTAGTGTATTGGACCTTTAGCGAAAGAGAGGTGACTCCCTCTTGGTTATATAGTCAATGAGGCACATCTAACTTCTTCCGGTATAAGGATCTTTATTACTTCCTTTGAACCAGGCTTTCTACTATTTGTAGTTTCTCCGTTGTTACATTTATTGCATCTTATATTTACCTTTTTCTCATGTATATATATAGGCCCATAACTCTGTTCGTTACCGTATATGGAAAATTTTTACCGTCATAAAATATGTATTTCAATATTAGAACAATATTTGTACTATAGAATATTATTGTAAGTTATTTATACTGTCAATTAATTAGAACGGAAATTAAATTTGTTTTTTAAAGAGATTATTTAACAATAGGGCGTTTATTTGTAGAAGTCTAGGAGACTCCGCCCCTCCTTGTTTTCTTATGAGGAGCTTCAAACCCGCTAACCATCATGCCCTCTCTGTCAATTTTTACTTTCTCTTGCCTTTGTTTTTTTAATCCGAGGCGGCGAGAAAAACTTATGTTCACTCCCTCACGATGAGGGGAAGTAGTGTTGGATTCAATTGAGGCGTCCTCGTCTAGCCCCAAGGAGGCCGCAACCGCCTTACCAACCAAAAACCTGCTGCCTGGCCACTTGATCCGACATCAGCAAACAACCCTCCACCTCCCTCGGAACTGTTTATATAATACTACAAGGGAAATGTGGGGTTAAAAGAAAAATTTACATACTGTAAGCGGGGCGTGGAAGAAAACCGTAGCCTAATTCCCCTCTCGCTGTCACTGACAAACACTCACTCTCTCACTTTCTACGTATCCCACCAGACAGAGACCCTTTGGTAACCCGCGTCTCAATACCTCGTCGTACTGTATGTTCCACAAAGTTGGACCTAAAACTGACGTTTGTGGAGTCTGACCTAAAACTGACTTAAAACCTTCTCTTGCCTGTATGAATATATAGGAAGGGAAGTATTGTTTTCATGTCGATTTTCCGAAATCCTGTTTTCACCGGATATACACGTTTTCAGACCCCCTATCCAGAAAAACTAGTTTTTAGTGATTGGTCTGTGTGTATGTATGTCCTTTTTGTTCTGTGTGTGGACAAAATATTTTAAGTACGGAACATTGTACGAAGTTGAAACTTCAAACTTAAGTTTGGTACCAGAGGACCCGACATAAACATTTTTATCAAAATCGGTCAACCGGAAGTAGTAGTTTATTCGTGTAATTTTTCACTTTTTTGCGATTTTCTCAAAAACGGCTCCTACGATTTTTTTAAAAATCGCCTAATTTACTACATTTTTTATGCTCCACAAGAAAGGGTTTGCGCCATGTCTACTGAAATCTTGGGGAGGCTGTTCTCTCGTAGAAAAAAATGTTTTTTTTTTAAAGACTGCGACCTTAGTATGCTTTTTAGCGCAAAAGTGTATTATAATAAAAACTGTAGACAATTTAAAAACCTACAACTTTTGTTTCAAACATTTCTTTGTATAACGCTTAGTTTAGCGGTAATTAGTGATTGTTTTGGTTTTTTTAATGAAAATCTGTAAAAAATAGAACTTTTAAGATTTCGGGCTTAGTAGCCTATGCATTTTACGACAAAAGTCGTAAATCACTTCATGACAAAAGTCCTATAATCACATTTATAGGAAATTTAAAGATCTACAACTTTTATTTTGAGCATTTTTCTCTACAAAGCGTAGTTGAGCGTGAAAGAGTGATTTTCCGTATTTTTAAGCCAAACTGAGATTGATTTTCATTTTGCGTCTCGCTCATGATTAAATTAAGGTTAAGTTTTTTGAGGTTAGTTTTTTGTTTATTTCTAATGTTTTATTACTAATGTTAGGTTACATTGTTCATTATTTGCATTGGCAATAGAAAGTCGTGCGAGTGTTTAACACCATTATGTTTCATTTTACAATGCTTACCATTAGGTTATAATGGTAATTTACATTGGAAAGAGAAAGTCGTGTGAGTGTTTAACACCTGAATGGATTCGAATGAGGTAGGTTTTGATATACAGACGTAAAATATTGAAATTTAATATCGTACCACCAGGATTGAACGTTTTAACACTTTGACTGCAGCATGGATCTTATGAGATCCTTAATAGTTAGTCGCCAGTGGTGGGTGAATCACATGAGATCCAAAGGTCACGTGTTGTTTGTACGCATTTGTTATGGTATGCAAGTTCTGTATGCAAGTATTGTTTAGCAGTTTTGAACAGTTTGAATAGAATATCATTGAACGGATTGCGGAAATAAGAAATATGCTGGATGTATAAAATGCAACCCTTACATTGGCCCTGTGGAAAAGGTCTCTAATACCCTCTTTATGTGTTGGTAATGTTTAGACACTGTTTTGACAGAGCCTCTTTTGTTAATATTTCAAATATTAGCATTGTCGTCAATTGTGCTTAATGAGTAGGCCCAAACGTTTGTAGGCCTTTATGATACCAACCCTACATTATAGGTTGTGATTTTGTGGGATATGCATGTAGGGTCGTATTGGTTTCTCATTCGGTGACCCTTTTCTTTTGTTACAATCGTGTATTTTTTCTCATCAACTTTATTATAGTTGCTTTGTTTTTCTTATATTGCCTTTTAGTTAGTGTTAGACTTGTATTACTTGCTAGGGAATAATTATGTAATACGGATGTTCGTATAATAAGAGTTTGAAATTTTTAGATAAGAAGTTATTTTTTATCTTTCGTATCAGACTATCATCCAGGGCGCCTCAAATTGCCATAAATAGTAGTTAGTATTATGAATTTAAATATTATAATAGTAAATTCGTTCGAAATTAGTAAAAACAGTGTTGTTGTTGTTGTTTAGGTCATCAGCCAAAAGGCTGGTTTGAACCTGTAGAGGTTTTACTAAGTAAATCGAGGAGTGAGGTGGTTTACCATTGCCTTCCTCACTGAGTGGAAAAGTACACTTATCAGCATGCCAGGCCCTCTGAAAAGCATATATTTTCCACTCTGCAAATGACACTTTCACTTCATTCACCACAGGGTCTGGCTGTATAATGAAATCCATTACTTTCAGACGAGATAACTCTGATTAGTGTCTTTTACACCTCTACCTCTTCTGTTCTTAAATGATTCAGTCATTTAATTGGCTGACCATGTGATAAGAAACAGAACTATTTATTTTAGCCCTGCAACTAACAGATTGAGTGTAAATAATTTGACACTCCACCTGTCTGTCATGGGCAAAACAGTAAAAACAGTATGGAGCCGAAAGTAGACAATCCATTATACCGGGACACGTCCAGGAACGGATGGGTCACCGGTGATCCCTGACAGAAACATAGCGTGTTCGTACAATATGACATCGAAACACTATTTTATGTACCAAATAGCTACTATATTCCTGCAAAAATAAGTGTTTAACGCACACAGCAATCAGTTATTTTGGTAGGTTTAATGATTATCAAAATGTAGCAGCGAATGTGTTAATGAACATTGATTGAGTTGAAAAAATATCCTTCAAGAGAAGATTGAAATCCATTTATCCCGACTTAATACTGTGTTATATTTTAAGAAATCTCAAAACACTCATGATTAAAATTAGGTTATATTTTTCGTTTTATATGGTTTACCAATATTGAAGATAAATTGTATGTTTTATAATGTTGGCTTGGCAAGAGAAAGTCGTGTGAATGTGTCACCCTAGATTTTTCTTTTTGTGCGTTGTCAACTGAAGAAAGTAAATTTTATTCTTTAACAGTAAGTAAATGTTTAAAATGGGTTTTGTAATTAAAAGGTGATTTGTTTTTCGCATTTGTATGGTTTTATTCACACTACACAGGAACTGTACAGACCGTAGCATGAGGAAATCGATATTGTTTCGTTACTTGGCAAGCAACTAACTGAAATTGGGCAATTGCCCTGTAGAGAGAATTCCCCTTTTCCATCGCTTTGAAGGGTAGTTCTCTACAAAGACTAGGAAATTGTAAAAGGGGAAGGTTTAACACTCAAAACAATTCCTCTTTTCCACGAAATCCACAGTCTGTTACGATAGTATCTTACGATAGATCTGTCAGTCTTTTTGCCTCTTTAAATGTACAGTATTTCTGTCGTTTTATTTGTTTTGTTGTTTTATTTATTTCTTGTTTCCGAGCGACTCTTCAGCAAGATAAGTATTTAATCGTAAAAATTTAATATCCACTCAAGGATGATAGTTTTAGAAACTTCAAAAACAGAAAAATTACATGGTTTCGGAAAAATGTCTGTAATGTATTTTATGCATGCTCCCATTCTGGAATAAAAACTACTTTTCTACTTTTCCTGCTCTCTTCTCTTTTACCTCAACCTTCTCCTTCGTTTCCTCCACCTCCTTATCCTTCGTTTCCTCCTTTTTCTTCTCTTCCTCCCTCCTCTTTCTTCGTATCCTTCTCGTCCACTTTGTTTTCTCCTCTTTTCTCCCTCTTTCGTATCCTTCTTTTTCTGTACTTCTCATTTTCTTCTTTCTCCTTCTCCTTCACTCTTCTTTTCCTCTTCCTCCGTAAACTTCGTTTCCATCTCTCTTCTTCCCTCTTTTCTCCTTTCCCTCCTCCTCTTCCTCCTTATCCTTCTTTTCCTCTACTTTTTCCTTCTCTTCTCCTCCTCCTCCTCCTCCTCCGCCTCTTTCTCTTTATCCTCCTCCTCCAGTTTCTTCCTCTCATTTTCCCTTTTAAAATGATTTTTAATATACCTAATATTTTTAATATACGCGTTTTAAGACCCCCTGAACCCAAAAAAACATGTTTTTAGCGATTGGTCTGTGTGTGTGTGTGTGTGTGTGTGTGTGCGCGCGCGCGTGTGTGTGTGCGTGCGTGTGTGCGCGCGCGCGCGCGTGAACAGAATATCTCAAGAACGGTACATCGTACGAACTTGAAACTTAAACTTAAGTTACATACCACTACCAGACCCGACACGAACATTTTCATCAATATTGGTCTACCGGAAGTAGTAGTTTATTCGTGTAATTTTTCACTTTTTTGCGATTTTCTCAAAAACTGGTCCTACGATTTTTTAAAAAATCGCCTGGTTTACTAACTTTTTTATGCTCTACAAGATAGGGTAGGGGCCATGTTTGCTGAAATTCTTTGTGAGGCAGTTTTCACGTAAAAAATTGTATTTTCAAGATTATGGTTTTAATATGCATTGTAGCGCAAAAATTTATATAATAAAAATGTAGAGAATTTAAAATCCTACAACTTTTATTCCAAAATTTTTTTTGTATAAAGCTTAGTTTAGCGGTAATTAGCGATTTTCTGTTTTTTTCTCACGAAAACGTGTGAAAATCGATTTTTTTAGATTTCGGCCTTAGTATCCATTTTGCGACAAGAAAGTATAATCAAATTTATAGGAAATTAAAAGATCTACAACTTTTAATTAAAGCATTTTTCTCTACAGAGCCTAGTTTAGCGTGAAAGAGTAATTTTCCGTATTTTAAAGCCAAACTGAGGTAGATTTTCATTTTTCGTCTTTCACCCATGATTAAAACAAGGTTTTGTTTTTTGAGTTTAGTTTTTTGTTTATTTCTAATGTTTTATTAGTAATGTTAGGTTTATTGTTAATTATTTGCATTGGCAAGAGAAAGTTGTCGAGTGTTTCACACCAGATTTTGTGTCTTCAGGTTACACGGGGCTCTTTTGCTGTTCGTTATGTATTTAGTTTAGTCTAAGGAAATCTGTAGTCCTGCTTTTTCTTTTTCTTCTTGTACTTTTAACACGTTGATTTGTTCTGTTGCTATTTCCCATGTTCCTAAAAACGATTGTTCGGAAAGTTAACTGAGTTTTTGAATTTTCAAGGTAATTTTGAAAAAGTCATTTATAAAACGAAAAGTCGTTGATTTACTTGATTGATTGATATATACTCGGACAATGTGGATGGAATTTAGTTTAATATTCATTATCAGGCAATATATTCATTATCAGGCATTATTAGGCAAAGAATGAACTAGAGGATGCCTTAAATGGAATGGATGAGATCTTGAGGAAGGATTACTTCATGAAAATTAATAAGAACAAAACGAAAGTGTTGTGCAGCAGCAAGAGTGGTTTAGAAGAGATGGGAAATTTAAAAGTAGGCAACGAAAACATAAAGGAAGTTGGGGAATTCTGCTATCTAGGGAGTAAAATAACAAAGGATGGTAGAAGCACGAGTGATATCAAGAGTAGAATTGCTCAAGCTAGAAAAGCCTTTGAAATGAAAAACAGCTTACTGACTACAAACATTGATTTACAGATTAGGAAAAATTTCTTAAAACATTATGTTTGGAGTGTAGCATTATACGGAAGTGAAACGTGGGTGATAGGGGCTGTAGAACGGAAGAGGATAGAAGCTTTTGAAATGTGGTGTTATAGGAAAATGTTAAAGATTAGGTGGGTGGACAAAATAAGTAATTTAGAGGTTCTTAGGCGAGTGGATGAAAAAAGAAGTATATGGAAGCATCTTACCAAAAGAAGGGATAGGCTAGTGGGGCATATCCTAAGGCATCCAGGTATTGGGCTATCAATAATGGAGGGTAACATTGAGGGAGTAAATTGTAGAGGGAGGCAAAGATTAGAATATATAAAGCAAATTACAAAAGATGTAGGGTGTTACAGGTATGTAGATATGAAACGACTTGCGCAAGATAGAACAGCTTGGAGAACTGCATCAAACCAGTCGAGAGACTGATGACAAAAAAAAATCTGGTGTGAAACACTCACACAACTTTCTCTTGCCAATGCAAATAATTAACAATAAACTTAACATTAGTAATAAAACGTTAGAAATAAAAAAAACTAACCTCAAAAACATAACCTTATTTTAATCATGAGTGAAAGACACAAAATGAAAATCTAACTCAGTTTGGCTTAAAAAAACGGAAAATCACACTTTGACGCCAAACTAGACTCTGTAGAGAAAAATGCTCTAAATAAAAGTTGTAGATCTCTTAATTTTCTATAAATTTTATTACGTACACTTTTGTCGTAAAATGCGTACTAAAGCCGAAATCTTTAAAAAATAGATTTTTCACACGTTTTCGTGAGAAAAAAAAACATAAAATCGCTAATTACCGCTAAACTAAGCGTTATACAAAAAAATGTTCGAAACAAAAGTTGTAGAATTTTACATTTTCTACAATTTTTCTTATATAAATTTTTGCGCTAAAATGCAAATTAAAGCCGCAATCTTAAAAAGAAAATGTTTTTACGTAAAAACAGCCTCACGCAGAATTTCAGCAAACATTGCACCTACCCTATCTTGTAGAGCATAAAAAATATAGTAAACCAGGCGATTTTAAAAAAAAATCGTAGGACTAGTTTTTGAGAAAATCGCAAAAAAGTGAAAAATTATACGAATAAACTACTACTTCCGGTTGACCGATTTTGATGAAAATGTTCGTGTCGGGTCCGATAGTGATATGTAACTTAAGTTTCAAGTTTCAAGTTCGTACGATGTTCCGTTCTTGAGATATTCTGTTCACACACAGACACACACAGACCAATCGCTAAAAACATGTTTTTTGGGTTCAGGGGTCTGAAAACGTATAGATCCGGTGAAAACTCGATTTCGAAAAATCGACATGAAAACAATACTTTCCTTCCTATATATTCATATAGGCAAGAGAAAGTAAAAATTCATTATCAAATTTCAGAGAATCTGGAAAGCTGTAACAATAAAGCGTATTTACTCCATATTGACTGGGAAAAGCGCTTTCCGTCTTTGTATTAATTTTACAAATGCTTCTTACGGTTATAATACTTCAGTAAAATTTTGAAGTATTTAATGCTTAATCGGATTAAATAAAAGGAGACGGTACATTCTCAAAATTATTTATATAATTTATTAATTGCTTACTTATTTTGTTCTTGGAACTGGATTTAATTCGAGTAAAACAACAAAATTAATGATTCAAACACCATTCCACTATAAATTTTCATAACCGCTCGACCAAAATTATACAAGTTTGATAAAAAATCTGGTGTGAAACAAACACATAACTTTCTCTTGCCAATGCAGTTATTTAACAATATAACCTAACATTAGAAATAAACAAAAAACTAACTTCAATGAACATAACCTTATTTTAATCATGAGTGAAAGACGCAAAATGAAAATCAACCTCAGTTTGGCTTAAAAAATACGGAAAATCACTTTCTCGCTAAACTAAGCTTTGTAGAAAAAATGCTTTAAATAAAAGTTGTAGATATTTTAATTTGCTATAAATTTTATTATATACGTTTTGTCGTAAAGTGGATACTAAGGCTGAAATTTAAAAAAACGATTTTTAAACGTTTTCGTGAGAAAAAAATAGAAAATCGCTAATTACCGCTAAACTGAGCGTTATACAAAAAAATGTTTGAAATAAAAGTTGTAGGATTCTAAATTGTCTACAACTTTAATTGTAGGCTATACATTTTTGCGCTAAAATGCATATTAAAGTCGATATCTTAAAAAAGCAATTTTTTTACGAGAAAACAACCTCCCCAGGAATTTCAGCATCTTGTAGAGCATAAAAAATAGTTAATGAGGCGATTTAAAAAAAAATCGTAGTAGCCATTTTTGAGAAAATCGCAATGAAGTGAAAAATGACACGAATAAACTACTACTTCCGTTGACCGATTTTTATGAAAACGTTCATGTCGGGTCCTCTAGTGAAACCTAACTTAGTTTCAATTTTCAACTTCGTACAAAATTCCCATACAAAGAAGAGAAATGAATTTCATTGTATGTACAGCCAGACCGTGTGGTGAATGAAGTGAAGGTGTCATTTGCAGTGTGGATAGTAGATGCTTTTCAGAGTGCCTGGCAGGCTGATAAGGATACTTTTAAACTCTGTTATGACTGTTATTTAAACTCTGGTAATGATAAACCACCTCATTCCTCGTTTAAAAGCCTCTTAAAGGTTCAAACCAGCTTTTAGGATGATGACCTAAACATAATCTTATATTTGATGTCATAACATCTCGTATGACGGGGAATTTGGAGTAATGACGAAAGTTTCTAGGTTTCAACGTGTTTGCGATTTCACAAGTATAATGTTGTTTAGGTCATCAGCCGAAGGCTAGTTAGAACCTGTTGAGGTTTTACTAAGTAAATTTAAGAGTGAGGTGGTTTACCGTTGCCTTCTTCACAGAGTGGAAAAGTACGCTTATCATCATGCTGGGCCCTCTGAAAAGCACATATTTTCTACTCTGCAAATGACACCTTCACTTCATTCACCACATGATCTGGCTGTATAATGAAATTCATAATTTTCAGAGGAGATAACTCTGATTAGTGTCTTTTACACCTCTACCTCGTTTGTTCTTAAATGATTCAGTCATTTAATTGGCTGACCATGAGAAACAGAACTATTTATTTAAGCCCTGCAACGAACAGAATGAGTAAGTAATTTGATACTCCACCTGTCTGTTATGGGCATATATATAGAATATTTAAAGCAAAGGCTTGGAAAGAAACGCAGTTGAGGATATATGATGTAATGATACATAATGAGATACGTTTTTTGAGATCGGTGAAAGGAGCAACACTTAGGAATCGTAACTAGAGTGAGACAATCCGGCAAGATTTGGTTAGAAGGGAAACTGTGAACCAAGAGGATTGAACGATATTGGAAGGATGGTTCCAACATGTAAGCCGTTTACGAGAGGATCGATATCCGCTATTGGGATTAAAATACTGTCCGCAAGGAGTATACGGTCATTGGGTAGACCACGAAAAAGATGGGTACGTAGAAGCTGGAACAGGCAGTGTGCCTAACCCATAGGAGAAGGAAGATGCTGTTATAGTTTATGTTAAGTTGTCTCGCTTCCAAAACTTGAGCTAGGCAGTTCAGAATTCATTTTTGGTTAGTTAAAAAATAAAATTAAAAAAAACAAAACAAATGATTGTGTTAAATTTTTTATATATTTATAGTTCTGAATTTCCAGAGAACAAACGCATTTAAACCGAGTATTGTAGAGGAAGTTTTGGATTTTGCAGACACTTCAAAATAATTCCGTAAGCTATAAATTATGTGCAAACGCATTAAAAGGCTTGGGTATCCTGAGATTTCTCTCTAAAACATCCTCTCCTAACAAAATTCCCCTTCGCTTTCTGTAATAATATCATCCTAGGATTCTGCGTTTATATTTTATACCACCCCTTCCTCCTCTGTTACTCCTATTTTCCCCCTGTTATTACAACATTATATAACTTAAAAAGACGAAATTCTACCAACAATTTTCCAGATGTAATCTTTCGCATATTTCTACGGTTATTTTCAAGTGAAAGGAAATATTACAAATTTATTTATCTGCATTCAATTGTACTAAATGTTCAAAAGCGGAACACCGATAGGTAAGGAAATATTTTCAAATTGATTTTTTGAAATCGAGTTTTCACCTCTTCAGGTCCCATGAGCCCAAACAAAACCTGGTTTCTTGTGATTAGTATGTTTATGTACGAATTTGCAACTTGGAACTTGAATTAGATCATAAGGGGGAGACCTGACACGAGCATTTTCATCAAAATCGGTCAACCAAAGTAGAAGTTTATTCGTGCAATTTTTCACTTATTTGTTATTTTTTCAAAAACGTCTCCTACGATTTTGTTTAAAGTTGCCTCCTTTGATAAGTACTATGGTCCGGGCCGACAAAGCTTCCGACATACCGATACAAGGAAGCCGACAATAGTTCCGATAGGGGCGGCAGACTATTGTCGGCACTGCAGACGGCTAGTAACCGTCCCTCTGGTTTCTGTATATAAGAACGCTCCACTGAAACCATCCGTAATCTATTCCACTCCACTCTACAGCTTCGATTAGATATCCACCATCGGCGCGTGGCTACCGGACTCCGAAGAAGATTTATCGACGACCCCGCAAGAGAGAGATACTGTTCTGCTCGCCGCCCCGATATGGTAACCGCCACACGGTCCCTCAAGTGAGCCTTGCGCTCATCGTGTACCGACGAAGTAGGGTATTGCGAGGGAAGAAGATGACTTCTCCGCTGGACAAGAAGCCGTACGCCCACCTCCTGGATCGTCACACGACTACGACCGACTCTTCCCGTTTAGATGACCACCGCTTAAACGGCCCTTTTCAGGGCTACAAACTATAAAGTTTCGTCATGGCGCTTAATGTTGCCATCGGGTGACACCTCATTCACTAAATTTTTGTACAATGTGTCATCGCCACCCCTTCTAATTTAATCATTTACTGTGTTGCCGGCCTTCAATACTTCTCCCGACCCTTGTCGGCGCGGCAGACTCTTTGACGGCATACCGACAGAGGCCTTTGTCGTCAAGGCCGACACCAATAACCGTCCCCTACCACAGCGCTCTCAGTGACTATACAAGCGCTCTGCACTGAGCCGCTTGTCATTGCGCTCTACATCTCCGACCAAAATCAACCGACTACATCCACGAGATAAAGATGGAAGATGCTCTGGGACTTGTAGCAGCCAGAAACGCAGCAGACACGAGATACCGTCATAGGTCCTTCTCAGGGTCAATTCTCTAAGGTTTTCACCGGCCCTTTTCAGGGCACCAACCTGATCCACGGCTCTCGTCGCAGCCACGCGCTGCCTACACCGGTCTCCTTCGAAATCAACACAACGGTCCTTCTCAAGACGAACTTGTTAAGGTTTACATCGGCCCTTTTTAGGGCCATCAACCAACTCTGTCCGCCTCGGTGGACACACACATAAACGGCCCTTTTCAGGGCTACAAAAATGTGAAGGTTTCAACTCGCCACTTAATGTCGCCATCCGGTGTCAACTAGAAGATGAGATAAACTGAAATCTGTGGCTCTTGTGGTAAAAGTTTTTATTTGATTTAAGATTCGGCCGTAATATGCATTGTAAGGTAAAAGCGTACCTACATAAACAAAAATATAAAAAAATTAAAAATCTACATCTTTTTTTCAAGCAGTATTTTCAACAGTGTTTAGTTTAGCGTCAATTAATGATTTTCTGTGATTTGGTCATCCAAATCGAAGTCCAACAGCGGTTAATATTTATTTAGCATCATATAAATGTAACTGAAACAGTTTCTGCTAGATTTTTTATACTATTTATGAATATTTAAATTTATTTTCTGAATTTATGAGAATCAGGGTTTAATAGTCTTATCTGAGTGTACATTTCGTAGTATGTTTTGGGGAATATTTTAATGCTACAGAATTTTTATATAATAAAATTTTTAACATTTTTTTGCCCATAACAGGCAGGTGGTGTGTTATACTATTTGCACTCGATCTGTTAGTTCCAGGGTTACAAAAATTAGTTCTGTTTCTTATCACATGGTCAGCCAATTATATGACTGAAGTATTTAAGAACAGAAGAGGTAGTGGCGTAAAAGACACTAGTTATCTTCGCTTAGATTAATGAATTTCATCATTATGTGGCCAGACCCTATGTTGAATGAAGTGAAGGTGTCATTTGCAGGGTGGAAAGTACTAGATGAAACCACCTCAGTCCTTGTTTTACGTAGTAAAGCCTCTAGAGGTTCACACAACCCTTTCGGCTGATGACCTATACAACAATGGCTAAATAATGTTATGGGTTTTATTATTTACATTGACAAGATAAATTCGTAAGTGTTTCACACTAGATTTTCTCATTCACTAAATTTTCCATGGGGAAATCTATTTATATACATATAAGAAATTACTCTGTAACATAGTGGTTTGTGCGCGTGCTAGCCTTCAACGCAGAGGTCCTGGGTGCAATTCCCGGCTAGGGTCTGGAAATTCTCACAAGTCAAAACCCACCATAGTCATTAATAAAACCAAGCTGTTGATGCGACTTTAAATAAACTAAAAAAAAGATTACTAAAATTTTTCTAATTTTTGATTGTTTCTTTTGTTTCAGATTTTTTTAAGGAGCTTTTAACAAATTCGAAAAAGGATTTTCATGAAATGTTCAAAAAGACGTATGGCATTATATATGAACAGAATTCTTATGTATTTACCGACCTGTTTGAAGAATTGGAGAGGTATTACTCGAAAGGTCGAGTTGATTTATTGGAGGCTATGGAAAATTTTTTCAATACATTGTATCAAAAAATGTTCACCGTTTTGAATGCACAATATCGTTTCGATGACAAGTAAGTATTTTAGTTTTAGATTTTGTTTCTTAAAGTTAATTTTTTTTATTCCTAATTTGTGTACGTTGCAAACTGTTCAATTCAGAACAATAAGCAACCCCATGGCCCAATGAGATGAGGATGATGTGTATGACGTGTAAATGAGATGTAGCCTTGTACAGACCCAGGCCGACCATTCCTGAGAGCGTATGGTTAATTGAACCCCAACCATCAAAGTACACCGGTAACCACTGTCTAGTATTCAAATCCGTTAAAAAGTTAATTGGTAGCAATTTTTACTTTCTCTTGCCTATATGAATAAATAGGACGGGAAGTATTTTTTTCATGTCGATTTTTCAAAATCGAGTTTTCACCAGATATTATACACGTTTTCAGACCCCCTGATCCCAAAAAACATGTTTTTAGCGATTAATCGGTCTGTGTGTGTGTGTGCGCGCGCGCGGTGTGTGTGAACAGAATATCTCAAGAACGTAACATCGTACGAACTTAAAACTTAAAATTAAGTTACTTACCATTACCGGACCCGACACGAATATTTTCATCAAAATTGGTCTACCGGAAGTAGTAGTTTATTCGTGTAATTTTTAACTTTTTTGCGATTTTCTCAAAAACCGGTCCTACGATTTTTTTTAAAAAATCGCTTGGTATACTGATTTTTTTATGCTCTACAAGATAGGGTAGGCGCCATGTTTGCTGAAATTCTTGAAGAGGCTGTTTTCACGTAAAAACATTGTTCTTTTAAGATTACGGCTTAAATATGCATTTTAGCGCAAAATTTTATATAATAAAAAAGTAGAAAATTTAAAATCCTACAACCGTTATTTTAAACATTTTTTTATATAACGCTTAGTTTAGTGATTTTCTATTATTTTTTCTCACGAAAACGTGTAAAAATCGTTTTTCTAAATTTCAGCCTTAGTATGCATTTTACGACAGAAATGTACATAATAAAATTTATAGGAAATTAAAAGATCTACAACTTTTATTTAAAGCATTTTCTCTACAGAGCTTAGTTTAGCGTGAAAGAGTGATTTTTCCGT
This sequence comes from Catonia carolina, assembly GCA_035578175.1. NCBI lineage: Eukaryota > Metazoa > Arthropoda > Insecta > Hemiptera > Achilidae > Catonia > Catonia carolina. The sequence continues at coordinate 16,134,367 of JAQMRL010000014.1, read as the reverse complement.
ATTTTTTAAGCCAAACTTGGGTTGATTTTCACTTTGCGTCTTTCACTCCTGATTGAAATAATGTTATGTTTTTTGAGGTTAGTTTTTTGTTTATTTCTAATGTTTTATTACTAATATTAGTTATATTGTTCATTATTTGCATTGGCAAGAGAAAGTTGTGTGAGTGTTTCACACCAGATTTTTAAAATTGTTATCTATCATTTTCCTTTGTCCGTCTGTCCGTCAACCCCAGATATCAGAAACTACAAGAGAAGGCAACAAACGGTTTTCGTATTTGTAATCTACTCAAAAAAGTTAATGGGCTTAAATTGAGTTTGAAGTTCCGGTTTCAACCGGAAGTCAAGAAATCAAATTCGGAAACAAATAATGTCGTTCAATTCCTCTTAAAGAGACGATACAGAAATCATTAATGGATTTTTACCATAAGTCAAAGGTTAGCCTTTTTAAAATTTGCCACCAGCCATGAGATGCTTCACGTCGTCTCATGAAAAGGATTTTTTGTTAATTTTATTTAATATCAATTAAACTCATTTTAATATACTCTGAACGAGATCTGTTAGAAAAGTATATGATTTTTTTTTGTGATAACCTGATGGATGTGAATGAAGCTTGCTTGCATGAGCCATCCTCGAACCTTCGTGCGTATGTGTGAATTTTTCTCCGCCTGTCGATAATGTCATTCTCTGGCAAACAGCAGTTGAGTAAGGTAGTATGTAGACCTCTTTCAGAACACGTGCCGCTTTCTCTTTTACAGCTTCCTCAGACTCTAATCTTGTCCCTTTTAATGCAGATTTCACATTACGGATCAGGTAGAAGTCACATGGTGCAAGATCTGGTGAATAAGGTGGATGTTCTAACACTGAGATGCTGTACTTGGCTGGGAACCTCTTGACAGATAACGCGGAATGAATTGGCTTGGTGGAGAACCCATGATTTGTCCTTCCACATTTCGGGGCATTTTTTCAGGAACCCAGTGAAGTTACACAATCCCATGGATATTAAAAAAAAACAACCATCATAGCTTAAAATTTTGACTTGCTCATTCGAGCTTTTTTTGGCTCTCGGTGAAGTTCGGCTCTTCCAGTGCATGGATTGGTACTTTGTTTCCGGATCATAAGTAAAAACCACGTTTCATCACATGTTATTATCTTCTACCTGTTCCCTGAGGTGAAATCTGCATTAAAAGGGACAAGATTTGAGTCTGGAAGCTGTAAAAGAGAAAGCGGGACGTGTGCTGAAGGAGCTGAAAGAAGATGACTTCCAGCACTGTTTCTAACAATAAAAATTCGCATGTAGCGTTGTAGGGATATAGAAGGAGTGTATGTTGAAGATGACAATAAGTGATTATGTATAAAATGAAAATAACATTTTTTACAACGTCAGTCTCGTTATTTAATAGCCACACCTCATATAACGTGTAAATGAGGTGTAGTGTTGTACAGACCCAGGCTAATCATTCCTGACAGAGTATAGTTAATTGAATTGAACCATTAAAGTACTCTGTTTAGTATTCAAATGTTTGTAAAAGTAACTAACTTTACTAGAATTTCAACCAGGAATCTTTGTCTCCAAAAATCAGCTATTAAACAGTTCACTCCAGGCGACAACTTTACCTCTAGACCAACTCAATGGGTTATTTAAAAAAAATCTGGTGTGAAACACTCTCACAACTTTCTCTCGCCACTGCAAATAATTAACAATATAACCTAACATTAGTATTAAAACATTAGAAATTAACAAAAAAACTAACCTCCAAAAACATAATCTTATTTTAATCATGAGTGAAAGACGTAAAGTGAAAATCAACCTCAGTTTAGCTTGAAAATACGGAAAATCACTCCTTCACGCTAAAATAGGCTCTGTAGAGAAAAATGCTCTAAATAAAAGTTGTAGATGTATTAATTCCCTATAATTTTGATTATATTTTTTTGTCGTAAAATGCATAATAAGGCTGAAATCTTTAAAAAATTGATTTTTTACATTATTTCGTGAGAAAAAACAGAAAATCGCTAATTACTTTTAAACTAAGCGTTATACAAAAAAATGTTTGAAGTAATAGTTGTAGGATTTTAAATTCTCTACATTTTTACAACTCTACAATTTTACTAGATACATTTTTGCACTGAAGTGCATATTAAAGTTACAATCTTAAAATAACAATTTTTTACGAGAAAACAGCCTCACCAAGAATTTCAGCAGACATGGCACCTACCCTATCTTGTAGAGCTTAAAAAATTTAGTAAATGAGGCGATTCTAAAAGAAATAGTAGAAGCCGTTTTTGAGAAAATCGCAAAAAAATTAATAAATACACGAATAAATTACTATTTCCGGTTGACCGATTTTGATGAAAATGTTCGTGTCGGGTCCTCTAGTGGTATCTAACTTAAGTTTCAAGTTCGTATGATGTTTCGTTTTAGAGATATTCTTTTCACACACACACACACACACAGACCAATCGCTAAAAACATGTTTTTGGGTTCAGGGGGTCTGAAAACGTGTAGATCCGGTGAAAAATCGACATGAAAACAATACTTTCCTTCTATATATTCATATAGGCAAGATAAAGTAAAAATTAGTCAATATTTTTATTATACATAGTAGAACTGGTTGACTGACTTCTGGGGATAACATTAAAATAAAATTTATACATTTTAATAATATAAAATGATTGTGTTAACCTATTAAAATTACTACATTTTTTTATTACCAAGGTATTTGTTAAACAACATTCATGTAATTGTTGGTTTATTTTATTAGTTCTATAAAACTACGTAACTGTTACAATCTTCTCTGCTTTGAATCAGTTTTTTTTGTTTTTGCTTTAATGTAACAGCTTAAATAAATACGATGCTCCTCTATAATTTTATCTCTATTTACTAGGTTTAATCCTGTATTCCTATAATTCATTTATAATTGTCATTATTTTGTTTTTTATTTGTTTTCTTATTATATGGTATTAACTTATATGAGCTTAAATCATAATTTTTATTAAGTTGTTTTATTTTTACTATCTCATTTGCTCGTTTCCTGTTGTAATCTATCATAAAATGATCTTTATGTACTCAAAATGAAATACATAATACCTTATTCACAGATAAATTTTTCAAATGCATCCTGTCCACCATTAATATTAATTACAGTTTAAATAAAATTTATCACCTTACTTTTGGTTGCCTTTTAAGTTTAAAAAATCTGGTGTGAAACACTCGCACAACTTCTTCTTGCCAATGCAAATAATGACCAATATAACCTAACATTAGTAATAAAAAATTAGAAATAAACAAAAAATTAACCTCAAAAAACATTACCGTGTACATTACTGGTGTACTTTGATGGTTGGAGTTTAATTAACCATACTCTCTCAGAATGGTCGGCCTGGGTCTGTACAAGATTACATCTCATATACATATCATCCTCATCTCATTGGGTCATGGGGTTGCTTATTGTTCTAAATTGAACAGATTGCAACGTACACAAATTAGGAAAAAAACAAAAAAAAATTTAAAAAAAACAATCTTATTTTAATCATGAGTGAAAGACGCAAAATGAAAATCTACCTCAGTTTGGCTTAAAAATACGGAAAATCACTCTTTTACGCTAAACTAGGCCCTGTAGAGAAAAATCTCTAAATAAAAGTTGTAGATCTTTTATTTTCCTATAAATTTTATTATGTACACTTTAATCGTAAAATGGACATACTAAGGCCGAAATCTTAAAAAAATCGATTTTTCACACGTTTTCGTGAGAAAAAACAGAAAATCGCTAATTTCCGCAGAACTAAACATAATACACTAAAGTGTTTAAATAAAAGTTGTACGATTTTGAATTCTCTATAACTTTTATTAATACATTTTTACGCTAACATGCATATTAAGCTGCAATTTTAAAAACACAATTTCTTTATGTGAAAACATTTCTTCAAAAATTTCAGTAGACATGGCGTTTACCATATCATGTAAAGCATAAAAAATTTTATAAATAAGGCGATTTAAAAACAATCGTAGGACCCGTTTTTGAGAAAATGGCAAAAAAGTGAATAATGACACGAATAAACTACTACTTCCGGTTGACTGATTTTGATGAAAATGTTCGAAAAATGAAACTGATTTCGAAAAATCGACATGAAAATAATACCTTCCTTCCTATGTTTTTTTTTTTTTTTTTTTTTTTTTGCTACTTGCATCCTGGAGACTCCAAAGGGAGTATAGGACATGTCAAGGTAAATTTGATGAACTGAAAGTTTATCACCAATGTGATAAATTTACTACTTACCACCAAAATTTGTTTTTGCTACTGCTTGCTTCAGTATGCTTGTCATGAACCGTATTAAATTAAATATCACACACAATAAATAATAAAAATAAATCAAACACAATGAAAAATTCAACACTTACCAATAATTTCCCCCTACTACTGCTTAACTCAGCAGGCTTGTCAAGAACCCCTTTGTATCAAATTGTACACAATATTTGTTTAATTAAAGTTAAATACCAAAACTATTTAGAAAGAAATTCGTGCACACTGTAAAATGTTTCATCAATCAAATATTGTTTTAGCTTTTTTTTAAAATGACTTAAATTGTCACAACTTTTTAAACCTTGAGGCAATTTATTGATGTATTTTCTACCTGCATAAGTTGGTTTTTGTTCAAACAATTTAGTGTTGTGATTAGCAACATAATAATCGATTCTGTTTCTTGTGTAGTGGTTGTGAACATCTAAATTCTGTAAAAAGGTATTTTTCTTTACGTACATTATCACTTCAAAAATGTACAAAGAAGGAACCGTGAGCAATTGCAGCTCTTTAAATAGTGATCTGCATGAGGTAAGGTGGTTGACTCCCATCATACACCTAATAGCTTTTTTCTGTATTTTAAAAACTCTTTCCATGTTACCCTGTGATGAATTACCCCATACTAATATGGCATACCTGATATGAGATAAAATTAAACCATGATAAGCTGCTATAAGCAATTTTTTATCATTTAATCTGGCAACTTGCTTTAATGCAAATACCCCAGATGATATTTTACTACAAATTTGATCGGTGTAATAATCCCACGATAGGGTCCTATCTAGTGACACTCCTAGAAACTTCACTGTTTGCACATGATCTAGGATATTATTTTGTATCAAGACATCCACTTCTCTGTTTTCCCTTACGTTGTGTTTGTTTTTGAACTGTAAGAACTGACACTTTTTCCCATTAACTGTTAACATTAATTCATTCAGAAATTGGACTACAGATTCTACGCTAATCTGTGTGTTCACTTCGAGACTATCTACCAGTAAACTTTTGTTTATGATTGAAGTATCATCAGCAAACAATAAAGCTTTACTGTTGGGTAAGATATCTGGTAATCTATTTATATACAACAAAAACAAAATGGGACCTAAAATTGACCCCTGTGGAACACCAGCTTTGACATCAAGCTTTTCAGACAAAATTTTTGTAAGTTTCCCCCTAACTACTCTAGTTATTTCTACACACTGTACTCTACCTACCAGATAAGACTGAAACCATTTAAGTTCTACGTCCCTAATACCTAATGACTCCAACATTTTCAACAAAACTTCATGATCAACACAGTCGAAAGCTTTACTGAGATCTAAAAACACAGCTAAGGCTTTCTCTCCTGCATCCAATATATCAACTATCTGCTCAAAAAGTGAGACAATAGCAGTTTTGGTTGACTTACCCTTTTGGAAACCATGCTGATCTTTTGAGATGATAAGGTTTTCAGTCAAAAAATTGATTAACCTAATGAACACTACCTTTTCAAAAATTTTGCTAATAGTGTTTAATATACTTATGGGCCTATAATTTTCAACTACTTGGGTATTGCCATTCTTAAACACAGGCAATATTTTACCTTCCTTCAGTTGCTTTGGAAATACACCTCTTTCCAGGGAGAAGTTAATTAGATGAAGGAGAGGTGTTAATAAAAACTTTTTACATTTTTTAACAACAATACTTGAGATCCCATCTAACCCTACTGTTTTCTTACTTTTTAAGCTATCGATAACTGATTCTAGTTCCTCATATGAAACTGAGCTAAATACAAAATTATCTACAACTCTATCCCCCCTAACTTCATAATATCCCTCAGTTTCCGTAATCTGCTGTTTAAGCTTTGAAGCTACTTCCTGATAATACTTATTAAAATAATTACTAATTTCTGATCCATTCTCTATAACTTCATTATTACTATTAACAATTTTTGGTATATCTGTGTATCCCCTATTACTAACTACATTCCGATTCCTATTTATTGTTTCCCATATTGCTGAGTTTAAATTAGTTGATTTACGAAGGACTTCAGCAGTTTTTTTGTATTTAGCACTCTGAACTTTTTTAGCATAATATTTTTTAATTTGTTTGTATCTTTGCTCATTCAATTCATTTTTATCTGATTTGAACTCAGAGTAGACATCTCTGACATCAGATTTCAGTTTCAAAATATCCCCTGTAATCCATTGGTCTATTTCACTAATTCTCTTTGTTAAAACTACCCTTTTTACTGGACAGCTACTATTATAGTGAAATTTTAAAGTTTCAATAAAATAATGATATTTTTGATTAATTTCGGAAGCATTGATAACAGTCTTCCAATCCTCTTTGGATAAACTGTGCAATAAACAATTTATATTACCCTTGTCCTCTTGCCTAGTTTCTTTATTAACTTTTTGATTCAGGGCCTGACCACCTAAATGCTGAATTTCTATTACTTGGTACCCGTGATCAGAGAATTCTGAACCCCCTAACCTAACCTGACAACTAACAATATTTGTTAGAATATTATCTATTATCGTTTGAGAATGGCTAGTAATCCTTGTATAATCACTAACTTTTATATCCAGATTGTTCATGTTCACGATATCCCTGAACTCTTCGGACATTTTACTCTGAATAGCAAGATTAACATTATAATCACCCATAACAACAACTCTTAAGTACCGTTCAGTCAAACTCTCCAGCAATGCACTGAACAATTTACAGAACTGGTCCCAATCACCATTTGGAGACCTATAAACACCAACGACAGCCATCCTTTCCTGTACCCCCAACCTAACTTCTAATCCTACTACTTCCATATTCATTTCCTGAGAAAACCTATCTACAAAAGGTAAGTTACGTGTATGTATGTTCCTACTAATATTAGTCAGTATACAGACTCCTCCACTTTTATGAAATTTCCTGCAGTAAGAAGCATTAATAGAAAACCCCGGAAAGCTAATCATAGGAATCTCATTACTTTTTAACCCATGTTCGGTGAATAATACCAAATCTGGGTTCTCAGACCTTAAAAATATTTCAACCCTATCTATTTTATTACTTAAATATTGAATATTTTGGTGCAAAATAGATAAGTGAGATGTATTCCTAACCTGAACTTGATTGATGAAATCATTTTGTGCACCTACCTGTTTATTTCCTATAATTTCTGCATCTGTTGGTAGTGGATGCACTAACCTATCATTCGGATTTAAACCTAACCTGTCATTACCTATTTGTAGCACCTGTGATTGCTTAATGTGAGGTTGGGTTGTCCTAACATAACCTACCCTTCTTTTTCTTAACCTATATGTATTATTTCTTATTTCTTATGCCTATATGTATTCATATAGGCAAGAGAAAGTAAAAAACTTAGGCGCATTTTGGTGGTAGCACCCTCTCTTCAGAGTAATGTTATTAAAATTTAAATTTAAAATAGAACGGGGTTTCCATTCAATCATTTAGATTAAAACTACACTGGGATAAAAAACCACTGGGCCACGGAGGCAGCTAAAAAATTTGATTCCATAAAGTTCCCGTAAAACTTTGGTGGTTTTTTACCAAAAGATGGAAACTCCATTTTTCTATTTACTGCAAAATAAATTTTTTAGGTTCCTAGTATCAGTTTAAAAAATTTCTTAAAACACTATGTTTAAAGTGTTTTATTACGTTGTTGTTTAGGTGATCAGCCTGTAGGCTGGTTTGAACCTGTAGAGGTTTTACTAAGTAAAATGAGGAGTGGGGTGATTTACAATTGCCTTCCTCATTGAGTGGAAAAGTATGCTTATCAGCATGCCAGGCCCTCTGAAAAGCACATATTTTCCACTCTGCAAATGACAACTTCACTTCATTCACCACAGGGTCTGGCTGTATAATGAAATTCATTACATTCAGAGGAAATAACTCCGACTAGTGTCTTTTACACCTCTACCTCTTCTCTTCTTAAATGATTCAGTCATTTAATTGGCTGACCATGAGAAACAGAACTATTTATTTTAGCCCTGCAACGAACAGATTGAGTGTACATAATTTAACACTCCACCTGTCTGTTTTGGGCAGTGTATTATTATACGGGAGTGAAACATGAGTGATATGGGCTGTAGAAAGGAAGAGGATAGAAGCTTTTAAAACATAGTCTTGTAAAATTTTAAATTGCCCATAACAGACAGGTGGAGTGTCAAATAATTTACACTCAATCTGTTTGTTGGGAGGGCTAAAATAAATAGTTCTGTTTCTTATCACAAGGTTAACCAATTAAATGACTGAACCATTTAAGAACAGAAGAGGTAGAGGTGTTGAAGACAGTAATTAGAGCTATATCCTCAGAAAGTAATGAATTTCATTATACAGCCAGACCCTGTAGTGAATGAAGTGAAAGTGTCATTTGCAGAGAGGAAAATATGTGTTTTACAGAGGGCCTGGCATGCTGATAGTATACTTTTCCACTCAGTGAGGAAGGCAATTGTAAACCATCTCACTTCTCGTTTTACTTAGTAAAACCTCTACAGGTTCAAAACTGCCTTTAGGCTGATGACCTAAACAGCAACAAAATGTTAAAGGTTAGGAATGGTCAAAAAAAGGATTGCGTGTGTGAACAGAATATCTCAAGAAAGGAACATCGTACAAACTTGAAACTTGAAACTTATGTTACACATCACTACCGGACCCGACACGAACATATTCATCAAAATCGGTCAACCGGAAGTAGTAGTTTATTCATGTCATTTTTCACTTTTTGCGATTTTCTCAAAAACGGGTCCTACGATTTTGTTAAAACAGCCTCGTTTACTAAATTTTTTATGCTTTACTAGATAGGGTAGGCGTCACGTCTGCTGAAATTCTTGGAGAGGCTGTTTTCATGTTAAACCGTTGCTTTTTTTAAAGATTGCAGCTTTAATATGCATTTTAGCGCAGAAACGTATATAATAAAAGTTGTAGAGAATTTAAAATCCTACAACTGTTATTTTTTTTTTTTTTGTTTAACGCTTAGTTTAGCGGTAATTTGCGATTTTCTGTTTTTTTTTCTCACGTAAACGTGTGAGAAATCTATTTTTTAAGATTTCGGCCTTAGTTTGCATATTACGACAAAAATGAAGTATATAATCAAATTTAAAGGAAATAAAAAGATCTACAACTTTTGTTTAGAGCATTTTTCTCTACAGAGCCTAGTTTAGCGTGAAAGAGTGATTTTCCATATTTTTAAGCCAAACGAGGTACATTTTCATTTAGCGTCTATCACTCACGATTAAAATTAGGTGATGTTTATTAAGGTTAGTTTTTTTTGTTTATTTCTAATGATTTATTACTAGGTAATGTTGTTAGGTTATATTGTTAATTATTTTCATTGGCAAAAGAAAGTTGTGTGAGTGTTTCACACCAGATTTTTTAGTTTGTAATAATAAAGTCTTTGATAAATAGTGAAAATTTTATTGAAAATTTAAAAAAAATTGTTTTGCCTTTCACACTGATTAAACAATAACCAAAATAATTGATGAAAGATTTTGAATTTTTTTTTTTTTGTTACAGATATCTTGGCTGTGTTAGTGAACATATGAAAGAATTAAAACCATTTGGAGATGTTCCTTCAAAGTTATTCGTCCAGCTGAAACGATCTTTTGTTGCCACAAGAACGTTTGCTCAAGCTCTTAATATTGCCGGAGATATCGCTTCAAATATGGCTAATGTAAATTTTTTAAATTGTTAATAAACTTAAGTTTTTCCCCATTTACTGAAAAATCACCGCATGAGGATTATACTATTGATAAAGCAGTCGCTGTTGACCAATACGTAGGATGTTGTACAAGCATGCATTAAAAAACAGGTGTCAAGTATGCAGGAAAGCAATGAGTGGTATTTTTACTTTCTCTTGCCTATATGTATAGCAAGGAAAGTATTGTTTTCATGTCGATTTTTCAAAGTTGATTTTTCACTGGATATACACGTTTTCAGACCCTCTGAACCCAAAAAACATGTTTTTAGCGATTAGTCTGTGTTTGTGTGAACAGAATATCTCAATAACGGAACATTGTATGAACTTGAAACTTGATACTCAAGTTGGATACTACTACCGGACCCGACATGAAAATTTCATTAAAATCAGTCAACTGGAAGTAGTAGTTTATTTGTGTAATTTTTAATTTTTCTTCGATTTACTTAAAAATGGCTCCTACGATGTTTTTAAAAATCATCTCATTTAGTAAAATTTTTAGGCTGTACAATATAGGGTAGGGACTATGTCTGCTGAAATTCTTGGAAAGGCTATTTCTCGTAAAAAAAATTGGTTGTTTAAGATTGCGACTTTAATATGCATTTTAGCGCAAAAATGTATTAATAAAAGCTGCAGAGAATTCAAAATCCTACAACTTTTATTTCTAAATTTTTTTTGTATAACGCTTAGTTTAGCAGTGATAGTGATTTTATGTTTTTTTCATGAAAATTTGTAAAAAAATAGATTTTTTAAGATATGGGCTGTAGAAAAGAAGAGGGTAAAAAGTTTTGAAATGTGGTGTTATAGGAAAATGTTAAAGATTAGGTGGTTGGACGAGATAAGTAATTTAGAGGTTCTTAGCCAAATGGATGAAAAAAGAAATATATAGAAGCATCTTAGCAGAAGAAGGGGTAGGCTATTGGGGCATATCTTAAGACATCCAGGTATTGGTCTATCAACAATGAAGGGTAATAGCGAGGGAGTGAATTGTTTGGGGAGGCAAAGGTTGGAATATTTAAAACAAATTACAAAAGGGTGTTGTAATTACCCTTTGTAATGTAGGGTGTTACAGGTATATAGATATGAAACGACTTGCGCAAGATAGAACAGCTTGGAGATTTGTATCAAACCAGTCAAGAGACTGATGGCAAAAAAAAATCTGGTGTGAAACATTCACTCAACTTTTTTTTTCCAATGCACATAATGAACTGCATAACTTAACGTTAGTAGTAAAACATTAGAAATAAACAAAAAGCTAACTTCAATAAACAACCTAATTTTAATCATGAGTAAAAGACGCACAATGAAAATCAACCTCAGTTTGGCTTAAAAATATGGAAAATCACTCCTTCACGCTAAAATAGGATTTGTAGAAAAAATGCTCTAAATAAAAGTGTTAAGATTTTTTAATTTCCCATAAATTTGATTATACACTTTTGTTGAAAAATACATAATAAGGCTGAAATCTTTAAAAAATCGATTTTTTACTCGTTTTCGTGAGAGATAAACAGAAAATCGCTAATTACTACTAAACTAAGCGTTATACAAAAAAATTTTGAAATCAAAGTTGTAGGATTTTAAATTTTCTACAACTTTTATTATACATACTTTTTTGCCCTAAAATGCATATTAAAGCCGCAATTATAAAAAAACAATTATTTTACAAGAAACTAGCTTTTCCAAGAATCTCAGCAGACATGGCGCCTACCTTATCATGTAGAGGATAAAAAATTTAGTAAAGAGGCAATTTAAAAAAAAGTTTATAGAGCTGTTTTTGAGAAAATCGCAAAAAAGTGATAAATGACATGAATAAATACTACTTCCGGTTGACCAATTTTGATGGAAAACTTTGTGTTCGGGTCCTCTAGGGGCATCTAACTTAAGTTTTAAATTTCAAGTTCATACGATGTTCTGTTCTTGAGATGTTCCGTTTCATATATACACAGAAAACAATCACTAAAAACATGTTTTTTTGGGTTTGGGGGTCTGAAAACGTGTAGATCCAGTGAAAACTCAATTTCAAAAATCGACATGAATACAATACTTTTCTTCCTGTATATTCATATAAGGAAGAGAAAGTTTTTTTTCGTTTAACGTCTGACTATTCTGCAATTACTGCTAATGCAGACGGTGAAGGATGAAATGATCTTTGTAATGTATGAAAATATGCTCTGCCAGAATGGGATTCGAACCCAAGACCGCATGCAAGAGAAAGTAAAAATACTGTGATCAAAATCTAACGAATGACTCAATGTGATCCAAATACAGTTTTTGTAACTTTTAATTTTTGTAAATTGTTCTGACCTCAGGAATATGATCTGAATAAGCCAGTTTCTATTGACAGCTCTGTCTAAGAGGGTAATTATATATATAATTTGATTTATTGTGATTTGTGTTTAGATTAATCCAAGTTCAGAATGTACAACAGCTATAATGAAAATGACACAGTGTCCAGCATGTAGAGGTTTACCAGATTTGAAAGCATGTTCCAGTTATTGCATCATTGTGATGAAAGGATGTCTTGCCTACCATACAGAACTTGATTTAGAATGGAATACTTTTGTTGGTAAGTTTTCTTTTATTTATCCAATTTATTTAGTTGGTAACGATCTTCTGGTACAGGATGCTCTGGATAGTCCGAAATAATTAAATCCGTGGCTGTTCAGATTACAAAAAATTCACATTATCAGCGATCCATTTTAAAAGAACAGGATACAGTACCAAAAAGAGTTTTGGAAGCTGAAATAAGTCTTGTAACTTTCTATTTTTACTTTCTCTTGCCTATATGAATACATAGGAAGGAAAGTATTGTTTTCATGTAGATTTTTCGAAATCTAGTTTTCACTGGATCTACACGTTTTCAGACCCCCTGAACCCAAAAAATATGTTTTTAGTGATTGGTCTGTGTGTGTTAACAGAATATCTCAAGAACGGAACATCGTACGAACTTGAAACTTAAGGTAGATACCATTACCGGACCGGACACAAACATTTTCATCAAAATCGGTCAACCGGAAGTAGTAGTTTATTCAAGTAATTTTTCACTTTTTTACGATTTTCTCAAAAATGGCTCCTACGAGTTTTTTAAAACGCCTCATTTACTAAATTTTTTATGTGTTACATGATAGGGTAGGCGCCATGTCTACTGAAATTCGTGAAGAGGCTGTTTTCACGTGAAGAAATTGATTTTTTAAGATTGCAGCTTTATTATGCGTTTAAGCTCAAAAAAAATTATATAACGAAAGTTGTAAAGAATTTATAAAATCCTACAACTTTTATTTCAAATATTTTTTGTATAACGGTAATTTTTGTATGGTTTTTTGATTAGCGGTAAGTAGCGATTTTTTGTTTTTTTCTCACGAAATCGTGTAAAAAATCGATTTTTTTTTAAGATTTTAGCCTTATTATGCCTTTATTTAGAGCATTTTTCTCTACAAAGCCTAGTTTAGCGTGAAAGAGTTATTTGCCATATTTTTAAGCTTAACTGAGGTTGATTTTCACTTTACGTCTTTTACTCATGATTAAAATAAGATTTTTGTTTTTTGAGGTTAGTTTTTTTGTTAATTTCTAATGTTTTATTATTAATTTTAGGTTATATTGTTAATTATTTACATTGGCAAGAGAAAGTTGTTTGAGTGTTTCAAGACAGATTTTTATGTAAACAACGCTTTTATTACGGTATTGATACAAACATTTTAAAAATTAATTTTACTCTCGTTTCTTTAAAAAATCAGTGATTTTTCAACTGAATCATTTCGCATTTGAATCAATGAAAGTGTTTTGTGGGTTGGAATATCATTATCTGTTGCCCAACAAATACAAGTATTAAAACATTTTATTTTGTCTTCATTTTTTATGGTTTATGCTCTTTACGCCTAGTTGAATTTCATTATTTTAATCATTTTTGTCGAACGCGAGTTTCTGCGCACTCCAAACCAAGCCTACAATGTGTATCTATACACTTAACCATGAGTCCCTGTACTTCTGCTGCAGTATTTTGTTGGTGAATTTATTCCATTATTTTTACTTTCTCTTCCCTATACGAATATATAGGAACGAAAGTAGGTATTGTTTTCATGTCGATTTTTCGAAATCAAGTTTTCTCTGGATCTACACATTTTCAGACCCCCTGAACCCAAAAACATATTTTTAGCCATTGGTCTGTGTGTTCTTGAGATATTTTGTTTACACACACGCGCGCGCGCGCACACACACACACACACACACACACACACACACACACACACACACACACACACATATATATATATATATATATATATATATATATACACTTTATTTACTTTTTTTTGAGAAGATTCTCTACAAATTATACTGAACATTTTTCTTTGTTTATAGGAAATTTAACAAAGTTATTGTAGTTCAAACGCAAAAAAGTGTGTTTTCGACCCTAACTTTTTTTGCTTTACTCCAATTTTCTCCTAAACTAATGGAGATAGAGTTCTGGGACAAATTTTATACGATTTGTCAGCTCATTTTATATAAAACTTATCTAATTAACAAACTCAATTAACACCCTAAAAATTTCAGTGTGAGTTAATTTCACTGAGGGAGCTGAATTTCAGGTGAAATCTTTGACTCTGTATAACTCGCCAACGAAGCATTTCCAGACCCATGTTTATATAAACTTTTTTCATTATTTTGATGAGAGAAATAAGCTTTTGCAGTATGGTAAGATTCCTCCTGAAACACCCTGTATATTCATATAGGGTAAGAAAGTAATGGTTAAAAAAAACGAGTGATATATAGCAACTTTAACACGTTCTCGTCATTAAATAAACAAAAATAAGTTTGTTATTAAAGGAATTTGCAATTCAATAATTCTATAAGGAATATAAATTAAAACATTAAAATTCTTGAATTCTATTATAATCAATTAACTTTAAATATTCTGTTTCGTAAAATCTGGTATTTTTCAAGTCTGCTTTTGTAACTGTATTTACAATGCATTATAAGCATTCTGTGTTCAGTTGTTATACATTAACATTACATCTTTCATTTGCTGTTTATTTCCTTTAAAATGTTTAAAGTATAAATTCTTCAGCGGCTTCTAAACAATCAACCCATATACTTTCATTATAATGCACCGCATCTTGTTTTTAATTCTAATTTGTTATTTTCTCTTGTCTATATGAATATATAGGAAGGAAAGTATTGTTTTCATGTCGATTTTTCAAAATCGAGTTTTCACTGGAACTACACGTTTTCAGACCCCTGTGAACCCAAAAACCATGTTTTTAGCGATTGGTCTGTGCGTGCGTGCGCGCGTGTGTGTGTGTGTGTACAAAATATCTCAAGAACGGAACATCGTACAAACTTGAAACTTAAAACTTAAGTTACATACCACTACCGGACCCGACACGAACATTTTCATCAAAATCGGTCTACCAGAAGTAGTAGTTTATTCATGTCATTTTTCACTTTTTTGCGATTTTCTCAAAAACCGTTCCTACAATTTTTTTAAAAATCGCCTCATTTACTTAATTTTTTATGCTCTACAAGATAGGGTAGGCGCCATGTTTGCTAAAATTCTTGGTGAGGGTGTTTTCACGTAAAAACGTTTTTTTAAAATTACAGCTTTAGTATGCATCTTAGCGCAAAATTTTATACAATAAAAGTTGTAGAGAATTTAAAATCCTATAACTTTTATTTCAAACATTTTTTTGTATAACGCGTAGTTTAGCGGTAATTATCAATTTTCTATTTTTTTTTCTCATGAAAACGTGAAAAATCAATTTTTTTAAGATTTCGGCCTTAGTATGCATTTTATGACAAAAGTGTATATAATAAAATTTATAGGAAATGAAACAATCTACAACTTATATTTTAAGCATTTTTCTGTACAGTGCCTAGTTTAGTGTGAAAGAGCGATTTTCCGCATTTTTAAGCCAAACTAAGGTTGATTTTCATTTTGCGTCTTTCATATATGATTAAAATTAGGTTATATTTATTGAGGTTAGTTTTTTGTTAATTTCTATTTTATTACTAATGTTAGGTTTATTGTTAATTATTTGCATTGGCAAGAGAAAGTTGTGCGAGTGTTTTACACCAGATTTTTTTAAATTTTTATTTGTTTATTTAGAAGTACTTGAAATTCACTACTTACACGTTTTATGGTGGACCCGCCATCATAAGAATTATTTTGTTGTTTAGGTCATCAGCCAAAAGGCTGGTTTGAACCTGTACTGTAGGCTTACTAAGTAAAACGAGGAGTGAGGTGGTTTACCAATGCCTTCCCCACTGAGTGGAAAAGTACACTTATCAGCATGTCGAACCCTCTGAAAGCACATATTTTTGATTCTGCAAATGACACCTTCACTTCATTCACCACAGGGTCTGGGGCTGTGTAATGAAATTCATTACTCTCAGAGGAGATAACTCAGGTTGGTGTCTTTTACACCTCTGCCTCTTCTGTTCTTAAATGATTCAGTCATTTAATTGGCTGACCATGTACTAGAACTATTTATTTTGAACATATAGAACTATTTATTTTAGCACTGGAACAAACAGATTGAGTGTAAATCAGAATTATTTATAAAATATTATATATTTTTTGTCATCAGTCTCAACTGGTTTGATGCAGTTCTCCAAGATATTCTATGTTGTGCAAGTCGTTTCATACCTACATACATCCTGCAACACCCTACATCTTTTGTAATTCGCTTTAATTATTCTAACCTTTGCTTCCCCTACAATTCAAGGATTAGGCACCTCTGCGTGTTCCGAACCTCTCAAATCTGCCCATTTCTTTCTCGGGCGTCCTCGTTCTCTCCTGCCCTCCGGCTTATAGCCCATTATCTGCTTAGGTATCCTATCCTCCCGCATTCTGCTCACATGCTCCAACCACTGCCTTCTTTTCTAAGATAACCTGTCATTTATAGAGAAGATGTTGAGTTCTTTACCTATCTCGGTATTCCTGTAACGATCTTGTCTACAATACCCATACGTATGTCGAAGGAATTTCATTTTAGATCCTTGCAATCTACTCTCCTCTCGCTTTGATAGCACCCAAGTGCAACTGCCATAGAGTAGGATCTTTTAATATTACTCTCCATTATTGATAGACCAATACCTAGAGATGTCTTAAGATATGCCCCACTAGCTTTTCCCTTCTTCTGGTAAGATGTTGCCATATACTTCTTTTTTCATCCACTCGACTAAGAACCTCTAAATTACTTATTTTGTTCACCCGCCTAATCTTTATCATTTTTCTATAACACCACATTTCAAAAGCTTCTATTCTCTTCCATTCTGCAGCCCCTACCACCCATGTTTTTCTCCTGAGTAATGCTACATTCCAAACATAGTTTCTTACGATTTTTTTACTAAACTGTTAAATTTTTCATTTTTCATATTCACAGTAGATGGCAGCAGAAGTCAATGATATTTTATTTGTTCATGAAAAATGTCCAGCTGTTGCTTTCCATCCTATATCCAGTTGGGAGAAAAATACTTTAAAAAGCTTTAAAGAGATAGTAAATTTTACGACTGGATGTTTATTCACACAATTTTCTCAAAAATGGTTCATAATTTTTTTTTTAAATCGCCTCATTTACTACATTTTTTATCCTGTACAAGATAAAGTAAGCGTCATGTCTGCTGAAATTTTTGGGGTGCCTTTGCTCTCTTAGAAAAACACGGTTTTTTTAAGATTGCAGCCTTAATATGCATTTTTTGGCTGTGGTATGTATATAATCAAAGGTGTAGAACAATTAAAAACCTACAACTTTCTTTGAAACATTTTATTGTAAAATGCTTAATTTAGTGACTGTTAATGATTTTCTGTAATTTTTTCATCAAAATCTGTTAAAAAATGAATTTTTTAAATTTTATGGCGTTAGTATGCATTTGACAACAAAAATGTATATTATTAATGTTATAGGAAATACAAAAATCTACAACTCTTATTTCAAACTTTTTCTTGTGCATACCGTAGTTTAGCGTCAATTAGTGATTTTCCGTCCAAACAGAGGTTGATTTTCTTCTTGCATGATTCACTCATGTTTAAACATAGATTACATTGGTCATTATTTACATTGGCAAGAGAAAGTCGTGTGAGTGTTTCATACTATTTTTCTTAATTTATATTTCTCCACTTCTTTTAGTTAGGATGTAATTTAAAAAATTATTCCTTTATTATTTATTCTCAAACAGTTATAAAGTTTTATGTATTGCTTGCAATATCATTTATATTTTTTGTTTCAGATGTGATGGATAAATTGGTAGAAAGGTTATTAGGTCCATTCAATATCGAAATGGTCGTCCAACCAATTGATATTAAAATATCCGAAGCAATTATGAATTTTCAAGAGAATGCACAACAAGTCTCTCAAAGGGTAAGTTTAAAATTTTTGTGTAAGTTTCATCACATTTTTTTTTTTTTATTTAAGTGTTTTGTAGTTTACAGTCATTTTGTTAGAGGAACTTAATGAAGTTCCTTCGTAAAAATTGTGTGTAATACTTAGTTTGTATCAATATTGACGTATGCTATGGTTATATGGGTAGGTGGAAGAAAGGCAGGGAGTAGATTTTAGTTGACAGAAATTAGGGAATCATTAGGGATGGACAGCCTGGCAGGAGATACTGCCAGGCTGTCCGATATATACATTTTTGTGTATATTTATTATGTATATATATATATATATATATATATATATATATATATATAGGGGAATGGCAAAATTAAATACATTGAAAAGCAAGAAAGGAAAATTCTGAGGAAAATACACAGTGCAGTTTTCAGAGAAAACGTCTGGCAAAAAAGACCCACAGAAGAACTATACAGGCACACTGAAACCATCACGACCTTCATCAGAAAACGCAGAGTGAGGTTTTTTACACATATAGCCAGAATGAATGACACCAGACTGACAAATAGAATATTAAACATAATTTCCAGTTCAAAGTTGGGCACCTCTTGGTACAAAGAGACTATGGAAGACCTGTAAAAATTATGCATTACAATGGAAGACATTCACGACTGCAAAATTTGTAGAGAAAAAATCAGAAACCAGGAAATTCAGTTCAGATCACAAGCCAAAAGAAATGGGCGAAAATGGATAGACAAAGAGAAGAAGTGAGAGGATGAAAGGTTTTTGGGAAGCTAAAAGGAGGAAAAGAGCCACCACCAAGAGCTAGATTTTTGTGTTTTTACCACTCTCCTTAACGGGAATATACGCAAATAATAATAATATATATATATATACATCCCGCTAACAATTCCGCGTCTTTTCAAAAAGCGTGCATTTCGCACATCGCTTATTTGAAGAGTATATTCAACTTTGATGAGAGGATATAGGGTATTTGTTACACTTACACCCTGAGTTTTGGTATTGGTTTGTCCTGATATTGAAAATTGAGCATTTTTCAATTTTATTCACTGTGCTATCAATTCAGACTCCTTTCGAATTACCGACAATTTCGCGTTCGTACAAATTACCGACAATTTCGCGTCTGGCATCGTTCCCGCTATTATGACTTATAGCCTGCAACAGTGTAAACGATGTTGCCATGTCGTACCGGCACGTGTACTGTAGCATTTGCCACTTCTACGTGTTGTAATGATTGTAGTTAGATATTCACATCTCACCCTAGTACTTCTCCACACAAGACCATCGTATGAAAACAATTCGTTCTCGGACGGAATCCAATCCAGTCATCAAAATAATTTATTTGTTGTTTATTATTTTGACATGTATTTTAAATAGGTACTTATTTTAAATCAATGTAAAACCAGAATAATTAAAGAAAGTATATTTTTTATTTGTTAGAGTTAATTATTTAAAATATCCTAATTGTTACAAATACAGTCAAACCTCCTCATTCGAAATCCTCCCTAAATCGAATATAATTGTATGCTATCCCCTTCAAAAATCGTCCTTAATATGAATTAAATTACCTCCCTATTCGAAAATTTTCGAGAGTTTCGTGGTCATATATATTGTGACAATACATTTTTTTATACATTATTAATAAAATAATTACAAAATTTCCAATTTACACATTGTACACGATTTTTAATGAAGCATGCGTTAAATCACGACAATAAGGACACAGTAAGCGTAGTACAAAACTCCAAAAAGCTTTAGAAAAAACTGAAAATGCAGTTAACTTTTGAGTTAGAAGAAACCAGGCAGAAACACAAACAATTACACTTACAAAACATTATTGTCACAAAACCTTACGACCAAATAAGGGCATAACAAGCGTAGTTCAAAGCTTCAATACGCATCAGGAAATATTGAAAATTCAGTTAATTTTTAAGTCAGAGGAAACCAGACGAAAGCAAAAAAAAAATTAGTTAGGCTAAATTAGTAATGCAGTCTTTCCTTCTTTGGTGTATGATTTTCGTACTAACAGGGTAAAAAATACCGTAGCTGTATTCATTCAGATTAAGCAATATTTTACTCGTTAAAATTTCTAAAATTTTCGGTACCCAATTTATTTTTCATTTTCTGTAGGCTGACCTAACTTTTTGTTTGTAGGTATAGTTGTACTGTTTACGCGTATCCCAATTTTATTTTACTCTGTTTTTTTATGACGTTTTTTCAATAATTTGTCATATCGTTCTTATAAGTAGAATATTCTTTTGCTTTTGAGTACTAATGGAGCTTGTAATACCAAAACATGCCCTTAATTCTTAATCACAGTATTAAGTAAACCCTGTGGTGAATGAAGTAAAGGTATCATTTACAGAGGGGAAAATATGTGCTTTGCAAAGGGCCCTGCATGCTGATACGCGTACTTTTCCGTTCAGTGAGGAAGGCCACCTCACTTCTCGTTTTACTTAGTAAAACCTCTACAGGTTCAAACCAGCCTTTCGGCTGATGATCTAAACAACACAAGTAAAATAATATTTGTAAAAAACTTTCCTCAATCAAATTGGTGGTCTATTAATAATTTTGACTTTTGTAATTTAATATTTTATGGAATTACATGAATTTTATTAAAACGCAATTTTTAAGTACATTTTTTGTTTCAATATTTTACCTCTGTAAATCGAAATCAGCCGGTTCCATCAGATTCGAATCCGGGAGGTTCGACTGTAATTACTATAATATGATCAATTAGTAGACAATGCAATTAAAATATTTACTTAGTTGACAAAATTATGTAATTGTAAAGCGACATAATTTGTTCAATATTCAAATGGAGTACCATTCACCCATTGTCTTTTCGGTGTTCAAATGATTTCATCATCATCTGTTAAGGATTAGGCTCAATGGCCTGTTCCAGTATTCATCTCTTTTTAGGTCTTCCCAAGCCTCGCTTCTCTCTAGGTTTATATTTGCATGTTTTAGCGACTGAATCAAAATGATTTTATAAATTATACAAAAGTACTTTGGCCAGTAAAATTTCTACAACATTTGAAATGCAGTCCGGCTTAGTCATAGTTTGTATTTTTATTCTTGTTCCTCAAGTAATGGTAATCTTTGATCTTCAACAAAGTATACATTACACTAATAATTCTCGTATCCAGCTGTTTTGTACACGTTGAAGGTTATCCTTTAACAGGCCATTTCCAAGATTATTTTTCGGCTAAACAACTTTCAGTCAGTCTTCCAAACCCTGATATTTTTCTCTGCGTTTTCTTTTAAATTATTTAGTGTTGTAAAAGCCATGGTGGCCACTTTTTGTTGATATTCTTTTGGTTTCTAGTACTTTATTTACATCGTCAACCAACCACCCAATCTAGGAATCAATATTACAAATAATGAAATAAATAAACCTTATTGTTACGTAAAATAATGTACATTATTTTTGACAAGTCAAAATGCTTGGGATAAGGAACTGGAAGGTTATACTATTGCACAGAAGACAAAAAGGAGACAGACAAGGCATTCACTTGGAGAGGCCAAGAAAAACTATGTGAAACCTTGACCAAGACAGCCAAACAATATGCTAGGACCAACTGATTAGAAACGAATTCTTAATAGTAAACAGTGTCCATATTCATAAGTCAACTTGATCATTAAAAATCATTAAAAATTTTAATCATTATAATTAACAAAAAACTAGATAAAAAGTAATTATATGACGGAATAATTTGAACATTATTTGATTTTTTAAACATACATTTGAATAAGTTTAAGTGTGACTAAATTAAAAACAAATCCAACAGAATTTGTAAACATGATAAATACTCAAAGGTATTGGTACGCTAAGTACCTTATTTTTAAGCGTTTTAGGGCGTAGCAGTAGGAATTGATTATATAGCAGACACGTTCCTTAATACAACTGTCCCAGGATAGTTTGCTACCTAATATTAATTCTAAAAATTTTGTAACTTACCTGTTACAAAAGATTTTGATATATTGTCATTAATGGAGATATCCTTACTTTGGTTACTTATTTCCTTACGACCAGTGAAGCATTTGGCCACAGTTTTATCTGAGTTGAGAACAAGATTATTTATTGCATCCAGTCTATAACCTTACTTCAAGCTTCTTTAGTTTTAAACCTTGTTCATAGTTTTCATCTTCGAAAGATATTATCGTATCATCAGCAAATAATATAACATTGAAGGAGCCAAGAAATTCAGCGAGATCGTTAACAAAAATTAAAAATAGCAAGGGTCTTAAAATTCTAACTCGTTGAACTCCCCTTTTAACTTGTATAAAATTTTATGTGTATTTTGTTTTAACTTTGCAATGATTGGATGGCAATTCGACCCTCTGATGTCCCTCTAATACCATACACCTCAATTTTTTTATGGGCAAATCATACGGGACACGGTCAAAAGCTTTACAAAAACAAAAAATAAATAACAGGGGTTTGTTTTTGCTAATGATTAATTTCAGTAAGCTTCTTCAGTATCGGGAAATTACAGTCTCTGTTGACCTACACTTTCAGGACTCGTGTTGGACATTTGCGAGTGTACTGAATTTACTTTAAAAAAATCGACTAATCTACTCTCTTATCAATTTATTATCTTTTGTAAAAATATTTTCGCCGTTTGGAAACATTTTCTCGATGTGGGTATCCTTTGAATTATCGATTTAAATTTACTCGCCCAAGTGACGAATAAAATGCATGTTTTGATTGTCAGAGGCAACTGCCTTTAATAAAATAATAGTACTGTAAGGGGTTGCACATAACAGGCAGGTGGAGTGTTAAATTATTTGCACTCGATTTGCTTGTTTCAGGACTAAAAAAAATTTAGTTTTTTTTTATCACATGGTAAGCCAAACATATGACTGAAGTATTTAAGAACAGAAGAGGTACAAGTGTAAAAGATACTTGTCAGAGTTATATCTCCTCTGAGCGCAATGAATTTCATTATGCAGCCAGACCCTGTGGTGAATAACGTGAGGTGTGTCATTTGCAGGGTGGAAAATAGGTGCTTTTTAGACGGCCTGGCATATTGATAAGCTTTTCAACTCGGCGATGAAGGCAATTGTAAACCATCCCACTCCTTGTTTTACTTAGCTAAACCTGTAGAAGTTCAAACCAGGACTGTAAAGTTGGCCCCCATACAAAAATTTCAAAAATTAACTTGTAAAATTGATCGGTCTACGTTTCTACCGGATTATTCCGGAAAATGTTTTGTTTGTTCCGTCCAAATAAGTGAAAAAACGCCGGGAGGGGCTAACTTCACACTGGCCTCCTCCCGCTCAACTTTTTAAATTTTTTTTGGACTTCAGGGACAGACCTTCGTTTGTTTCGGATGGTCTCGCAAAATATTTTTTTAGTTCCTTTCAAGTAAGCGAGAAATCGAGAAGAACTGGGTGGTGCTAATGTCACTCTAATCCCCCTCGACTCAATATTTTAAAGTTTTTTTACATAGATTGACAGCCCTTCGTTTGTACCGGATCATTTCGCGAAAATTTCGTTTTTTCCCGTTCAAATATGCTAGAAAATCAAAGAAAAATTTGGAGTGGCAAGTATAAGCCCATGCATTCAATACTTTTTGGTTTTTACTTTAAATGATAGCTCTCATTTGTTCTGGATTGTTCTGTAAATTGTTTTGTTTGGTCTGCCGAAATTAGCGAAAAAAATCGTGAAAAACTTAGGAATGGTGGCGATACTCTAAGAAATTCAATTTAAACTTTATCGTTATCCCTATCGAGAGTCGTTTTGCTGTTTTGGAACGTTCCATAAATATTACGATTGTTAAGCTCATACTCGCGAGAAAATCGAGGTGAACTGGATGGTACAAACTTCACTTTAGGTCACCCACTCATTAATATTTAAACTTTTTTGTCTAAATCGATGGCCCTTGTTTTTTCCGGGCATTTAAAAAAAATGTCGTTTGTTCAGATGTTGTAAGAGAAAAAGGGAAAAAACTGAATGGGTGTACTTTATTCTACCCTTAACATTTTTTTTCTGAAATCTGTAATCTCTGTCCAGAATTTTA
The DNA here is from genome assembly GCA_035578175.1 of Catonia carolina. Lineage (NCBI taxonomy): Eukaryota > Metazoa > Arthropoda > Insecta > Hemiptera > Achilidae > Catonia > Catonia carolina. The sequence continues at coordinate 16,110,007 of JAQMRL010000014.1, read as the reverse complement.
TAATGAAAGAAAATCGGTCCAGAATAAATATTAAAATATGCCTACTTTGTTCAGGTCTGTCTAGTAAAGTTTGCTATTTCCCGAATTTCTTAGTTTAATTTTTTATCGCATTGTTTTTAAGCAAAAAACAAGGTTAATAATAATCTACTCCTAGTCCATTTTTAATTTTTTATATTTTAGAAAAAGATTTTCTCTTTAATGTTTTATTTACTGTACTGTAAAACTGCTAAACCTAGTAATTGGGGCGACATATTACATGATACGAAATAGCATTATGGAAGTGTACTTGAACCATTTTGCAGTGAGAGTGGGCAAACAGCAAAATGCGCATTCTTTTTACACATCGTAAGCGTAATAAGGAAATATTTTATTGACAATTGTCAGGTGGTGTAATGTTAAAAAAAGCGTGAAATAACATGTTAAAAATTCTTAAACAAATTTTTGTTTTGTTTTATCCCTAATGCGTGTAGGTTGCAATTTGTTCGATTGAGAACAATAAGCAACCCCATGACCCAATGATATGTATGACGTTTAAATGAGCTGTAGTCTTGTACATACCCAGGCCGACCATTCCTGAGAGAGTATGGTTAATTGACCCCCAACCATCAAAGTACATTGGTAACCACTGTCTAGTATTCAAATTCGTATAAAAGAACCAATTATACTATATACTAGGATTTAAACTAGGAACCTCCATCTCCGAAAATCAGCTGTCAGAAAAGCTGTCGAAAAGTCAGCTAAACAGCTGACTTGCGGCGACGACTTTTCTTCTAGACTAGACCAACCCGTTGGTTACTAAACGAACGACGTAAACAAATTACTAAAGGATTTGTTCATGGATTCGTTGATAGTGGGTTTATGCCTAATTTGAAAAAAGAAACCAAAGCGGTGTGCGATGGACTCATGTATGGAAGGTGACAGCACGGCGGAGAACAACTCTTCAAAATTGCGTATAATATACGTTGTGTATACAATGCGTTTAGAAAGATATCCTGCCAGCCATAACAATAATTTAATCCTGACACTACTATGCGCAGCACCGGTTTCCTTCCAGGATAGTTTGTCAACCCAAAAAATCGTCTATCGGAAAAGAGAGTTTTTTAATTCTATCAAAAATATATAATTATTTTTAATTTAATTGTATTACTTATATCAAATAATTTGCCGAATAATATTTATTTGAATGTTTAGTAAATTAGATTGTGAGTTTTGAAAGAATTGTAATTCGATGATTAATAAAAATTTGTTTTTATTATTCTTTTAAACTTTTTTTCTTAACACAACACAATATCTATTTATAACTTGTTTTGTCTATTTTCTTAACCGGTGGACGCGAAATTGATAGCAGATGTGAAACTGCCGTCCTTGTAAGAATATACATAATATACGTATAATTTTACATAGGGGCGTAGCGAGAGCACTCTGGTGAGAAACTCTCCAAGGTACGGTGTATAAAATAGTTTCAAAACACCGCCATTTCGCATCCGGTACCAAAATTTATTTATTTTTTTGTGTCTCTCTGAGTAACAATAAAATTCTCAAAAAATAAATATAGTTGCCCCAAACTATGTACTTTAGTTTAAAAAAATTACGTCCGAAAACCATGTCACAATAAATTTTTATTAAGTTTTTATTAAGGATTACAATTTGGCGTCCGTATACGGACGCCAAATTGCACTCGGACTCCAGATTGTTAGGAAATTGTCAATGTATGGACGCGAAAATGATAGTAGTACATATATATATATAGTACATATATATATATATATATATATATGTACTACTATCATTTTCGCGTCCATACATTGACAATTTCCTAACAATCTGGAGTCCGAGTGCAATTTGGCGTCCGTATACGGACGCCAAATTGTAATCCTTAATAAAAACTTAATAAAAATTTATTGTGACATGGTTTTCGGACGTAATTTTTTTAAACTAAAGTACATAGTTTGGGGCAACTATATTTATTTTTTGAGAATTTTATTGTTACTCAGAGAGACACAAAAAAATAAATAAATTTTGGTACCGGATGCGAAATGGCGGTGTTTTGAAACTATTTTATACACCGTACCTTGGAGAGTTTCTCACCAGAGTGCTCTCGCTACGCCCCTATGTAAAAATATACGTATATTATGTATATTCTTACAAGGACGGAAGTTTCACATCTGCTATCAATTTCGCGTCCACCGGTTAAGAAAATAGACAAAACAAGTTATAAATAGATATTGTGTTGTGTTAAGAAAAAAGTTTAAAAGAATAATAAAAACAAATTTTTATTAATCATCGAATTACAATTCTTTCAAAACTCACAATCTAATTTACTAAACATTCAAATAAATATTATTCGGCAAATTATTTGATATAAGTAATACAATTAAATTAAAAATAATTATATATTTTTTGATAGAATTAAAAAACTCTCTTTTCCGATAGACGATTTTTTGGGTTGACAAACTATCCTGGAAGGAAACCGGTGCTGCGCATAGTAGTGTCAGGATTAAATTATTGTTATGGCTGGCAGGATATCTTTCTAAACGCATTGTATACACAACGTATATTATACGCAATTTTGAAGAGTTGTTCTCCGCCGTGCTGTCACCTTCCATACATGAGTCCATCGCACACCGCTTTGGTTTCTTTTTTCAAATTAGGCATAAACCCACTATCAACGAATCCATGAACAAATCCTTTAGTAATTTGTTTACGTCGTTCGTTTAGTAACCAACGGGTTGGTCTAGTCTAGAAGAAAAGTCGTCGCCGCAAGTCAGCTGTTTAGCTGACTTTTCGACAGCTTTTCTGACAGCTGATTTTCGGAGATGGAGGTTCCTAGTTTAAATCCTAGTATATAGTATAATTGGTTCTTTTATACGAATTTGAATACTAGACAGTGGTTACCAATGTACTTTGATGGTTGGGGGTCAATTAACCATACTCTCTCAGGAATGGTCGGCCTGGGTATGTACGAGACTACAGCTCATTTAAACGTCATACATATCATTGGGTCATGGGGTTGCTTATTGTTCTCAATCGAACAAATTGCAACCTACACGCATTAGGGATAAAACAAAACAAAAATTTGTTTAAGAATTTTTAACATGTTATTTCACGCTTTTTTTAACATTACACCACCTGACAATTGTCAATAAAATATTTCCTTATTACGCTTACGATGTGTAAAAAGAATGCGCATTTTGCTGTTTGCCCACTCTCACTGCAAAATGGTTCAAGTACACTTCCATAATGCTATTTCGTATCATGTAATATGTCGCCCCAATTACTAGGTTTAGCAGTTTTACAGTAAGTAAATAAAACATTAAAGAGAAAAAACTTTTTCTAAAATATAAAAAATTAAAAATGGACTAGGAGTAGATTATTATTAACCTTGTTTTTTGCTTAAAAACAATGCGATAAAAAATTAAACTAAGAAATTCGGGAAATAGCAAACTTTACTAGACAGACCTGAACAAAGTAGGCATATTTTAATATTTATTCTGGACCGATTTTCTTTCATTATAAAATTCTGGACAGAGATTACAGATTTCAGAAAAAAAATGTTAAGGGTAGAATAAAGTACACCCATTCAGTTTTTTCCCTTTTTCTCTTACAACATCTGAACAAACGACATTTTTTTTAAATGCCCGGAAAAAACAAGGGCCATCGATTTAGACAAAAAAGTTTAAATATTAATGAGTGGGTGACCTAAAGTGAAGTTTGTACCATCCAGTTCACCTCGATTTTCTCGCGAGTATGAGCTTAACAATCGTAATATTTATGGAACGTTCCAAAACAGCAAAACGACTCTCGATAGGGATAACGATAAAGTTTAAATTGAATTTCTTAGAGTATCGCCACCATTCCTAAGTTTTTCACGATTTTTTTCGCTAATTTCGGCAGACCAAACAAAACAATTTACAGAACAATCCAGAACAAATGAGAGCTATCATTTAAAGTAAAAACCAAAAAGTATTGAATGCATGGGCTTATACTTGCCACTCCAAATTTTTCTTTGATTTTCTAGCATATTTGAACGGGAAAAACGAAATTTTCGCGAAATGATCCGGTACAAACGAAGGGCTGTCAATCTATGTAAAAAAACTTTAAAATATTGAGTCGAGGGGGATTAGAGTGACATTAGCACCACCCAGTTCTTCTCGATTTCTCGCTTACTTGAAAGGAACTAAAAAAATATTTTGCGAGACCATCCGAAACAAACGAAGGTCTGTCCCTGAAGTCCAAAAAAAATTTAAAAAGTTGAGCGGGAGGAGGCCAGTGTGAAGTTAGCCCCTCCCGGCGTTTTTTCACTTATTTGGACGGAACAAACAAAACATTTTCCGGAATAATCCGGTAGAAACGTAGACCGATCAATTTTACAAGTTAATTTTTGAAATTTTTGTATGGGGGCCAACTTTACAGTCCTGGTTTGAACTTCTACAGGTTTAGCTAAGTAAAACAAGGAGTGGGGTGGTTTACAATTGCCTTCATCGCCGAGTTGAAAAGCTTATCAATATGCCAGGCCGTCTAAAAAGCACCTATTTTCCACCCTGCAAATGACACACCTCACGTTATTCACCACAGGGTCTGGCTGCATAATGAAATTCATTGCACTCAGAGGAGATATAACTCTGACAAGTATCTTTTACACTTGTACCTCTTCTGTTCTTAAATACTTCAGTCATATGTTTGGCTTACCATGTGATAAAAAAAAACTAAATTTTTTTTAGTCCTGAAACAAGCAAATCGAGTGCAAATAATTTAACACTCCACCTGCCTGTTATGTGCAACCCCTTACAGTACTATTATTTTATTAAAGGCAGTTGCCTCTGACAATCAAAACATGCATTTTATTCGTCACTTGGGCGAGTAAATTTAAATCGATAATTCAAAGGATACCCACATCGAGATAATGTTTCCAAACGGCGAAAATATTTTTACAAAAGATAATAAATTGATAAGAGAGTAGATTAGTCGATTTTTTTAAAGTAAATTCAGTACACTCGCAAATGTCCAACACGAGTCCTGAAAGTGTAGGTCAACAGAGACTGTAATTTCCCGATACTGAAGAAGCTTACTGAAATTAATCATTAGCAAAAACAAACCCCTGTTATTTATTTTTTGTTTTTGTAAAGCTTTTGACCGTGTCCCGTATAATTTGCCCATAAAAAAATTGAGGTGTATGGTATTAGAGGGACATCAGAGGGTCGAATTGCCATCCAATCATTGCAAAGTTAAAACAAAATACACATAAAATTTTATACAAGTTAAAAGGGGAGTTCAACGAGTTAGAATTTTAAGACCCTTGCTATTTTTAATTTTTGTTAACGATCTCGCTGAATTTCTTGGCTCCTTCAATGTTATATTATTTGCTGATGATACGATAATATCTTTCGAAGATGAAAACTATGAACAAGGTTTAAAACTAAAGAAGCTTGAAGTAAGGTTATAGACTGGATGCAATAAATAATCTTGTTCTCAACTCAGATAAAACTGTGGCCAAATGCTTCACTGGTCGTAAGGAAATACGTAACCAAAGTAAGGATATCTCCATTAATGACAATATATCAAAATCTTTTGTAACAGGTAAGTTACAAAATTTTTAGAATTAATATTAGGTAGCAAACTATCCTGGGACAGTTGTATTAAGGAACGTGTCTGCTATATAATCAATTCCTACTGCTACGCCCTAAAACGCTTAAAAATAAGGTACTTAGCGTACCAATACCTTTGAGTATTTATCATGTTTACAAATTCTGTTGGATTTGTTTTTAATTTAGTCACACTTAAACTTATTCAAATGTATGTTTAAAAAATCAAAAAATGTTCAAATTATTCCGTCATATAATTACTTTTTATCTAGTTTTTTGTTAATTATAATGATTAAAATTTTTAATGATTTTTAATGATCAAGTTGACTTATGAATATGGACACTGTTTACTATTAAGAATTCGTTTCTAATCAGTTGGTCCTAGCATATTGTTTGGCTGTCTTGGTCAAGGTTTCACATAGTTTTTCTTGGCCTCTCCAAGTGAATGCCTTGTCTGTCTCCTTTTTGTCTTCTGTGCAATAGTATAACCTTCCAGTTCCTTATCCCAAGCATTTTGACTTGTCAAAAATAATGTACATTATTTTACGTAACAATAAGGTTTATTTATTTCATTATTTGTAATATTGATTCCTAGATTGGGTGGTTGGTTGACGATGTAAATAAAGTACTAGAAACCAAAAGAATATCAACAAAAAGTGGCCACCATGGCTTTTACAACACTAAATAATTTAAAAGAAAACGCAGAGAAAAATATCAGGGTTTGGAAGACTGACTGAAAGTTGTTTAGCCGAAAAATAATCTTGGAAATGGCCTGTTAAAGGATAACCTTCAACGTGTACAAAACAGCTGGATACGAGAATTATTAGTGTAATGTATACTTTGTTGAAGATCAAAGATTACCATTACTTGAGGAACAAGAATAAAAATACAAACTATGACTAAGCCGGACTGCATTTCAAATGTTGTAGAAATTTTACTGGCCAAAGTACTTTTGTATAATTTATAAAATCATTTTGATTCAGTCGCTAAAACATGCAAATATAAACCTAGAGAGAAGCGAGGCTTGGGAAGACCTAAAAAGAGATGAATACTGGAACAGGCCATTGAGCCTAATCCTTAACAGATGATGATGAAATCATTTGAACACCGAAAAGACAATGGGTGAATGGTACTCCATTTGAATATTGAACAAATTATGTCGCTTTACAATTACATAATTTTGTCAACTAAGTAAATATTTTAATTGCATTGTCTACTAATTGATCATATTATAGTAATTACAGTCGAACCTCCCGGATTCGAATCTGCTGGAACCGGCTGATTTCGATTTACAGAGGTAAAATATTGAAACAAAAAATGTACTTAAAAATTGCGTTTTAATAAAATTCATGTAATTCCATAAAATATTAAATTACAAAAGTCAAAATTATTAATAGACCACCAATTTGATTGAGGAAAGTTTTTTACAAATATTATTTTACTTGTGTTGTTTAGATCATCAGCCGAAAGGCTGGTTTGAACCTGTAGAGGTTTTACTAAGTAAAACGAGAAGTGAGGTGGCCTTCCTCACTGAACGGAAAAGTACGCGTATCAGCATGCAGGGCCCTTTGCAAAGCACATATTTTCCCCTCTGTAAATGATACCTTTACTTCATTCACCACAGGGTTTACTTAATACTGTGATTAAGAATTAAGGGCATGTTTTGGTATTACAAGCTCCATTAGTACTCAAAAGCAAAAGAATATTCTACTTATAAGAACGATATGACAAATTATTGAAAAAACGACATAAAAAACAGAGTAAAATAAAATCGGGATACGCGTAAACAGTACAACTATACCTACAAACAAAAAGTTAGGTCAGCCTACAGAAAATGAAAAATAAATTGGGTACCGAAAATTTTATAAATTTTAACGAGTAAAATATTGCTTAATCTGAATGAATACAGCTACGGTATTTTTTACCCTGTTAGTACGAAAATCATACACCAAAGAAGGAAAGACTGCATTACTAATTTAGCCTAACTAATTTTTTTTTTGCTTTCGTCTGGTTTCCTCTGACTTAAAAATTAACTGAATTTTCAATATTTCCTGATGCGTATTGAAGCTTTGAACTACGCTTGTTATGCCCTTATTTGGTCGTAAGGTTTTGTGACAATAATGTTTTGTAAGTGTAATTGTTTGTGTTTCTGCCTGGTTTCTTCTAACTCAAAAGTTAACTGCATTTTCAGTTTTTTCTAAAGCTTTTTGGAGTTTTGTACTACGCTTACTGTGTCCTTATTGTCGTGATTTAACGCATGCTTCATTAAAAATCGTGTACAATGTGTAAATTGGAAATTTTGTAATTATTTTATTAATAATGTATAAAAAAATGTATTGTTACAATATATATGACCACGAAACTCTCGAAAATTTTCGAATAGGGAGGTAATTTAATTCATATTAAGGACGATTTTTGAAGGGGATAGCATACAATTATATTCGATTTAGGGAGGATTTCGAATGAGGAGGTTTGACTGTATTTGTAACAATTAGGATATTTTAAATAATTAACTCTAACAAATAAAAAATATACTTTCTTTAATTATTCTGGTTTTACATTGATTTAAAATAAGTACCTATTTAAAATACATGTCAAAATAATAAACAACAAATAAATTATTTTGATGACTGGATTGGATTCCGTCCGAGAACGAATTGTTTTCATACGATGGTCTTGTGTGGAGAAGTACTAGGGTGAGATGTGAATATCTAACTACAATCATTACAACACGTAGAAGTGGCAAATGCTACAGTACACGTGCCGGTACGACATGGCAACATCGTTTACACTGTTGCAGGCTATAAGTCATAATAGCGGGAACGATGCCGGACGCGAAATTGTCGGTAATTTGTACGAACGCGAAATTGTCGGTAATTCGAAAGGAGTCTGAATTGATAGCACAGTGAATAAAATTGAAAAATGCTCAATTTTCAATATCAGGACAAACCAATACCAAAACTCAGGGTGTAAGTGTAACAAATACCCTATATACTCTCATCAAAGTTGAATATACTCTTCAAATAAGCGATGTGCGAAATGCACGCTTTTTGAAAAGACGCGGAATTGTTAGCGGGATGTATATATATATATATATATATATATATATATATATATAATAAACTTATATAATAACTAGCGGACCCAACAAATGTTGTCCTGTAGAAACGTAACTCCAAAAGTCATAAATATTTTTAATCAATCATAAATGTTTTGGAATTTTATTTAAAATTTAATTTATGAATGGTAGATATTATAGTTAAATCAACTCACGTACAGCGAATTTATCTTCTTAGATTCATAGGTTAAGTTCATTTTTAGTGCACGTGTATACATCATTAAAAATTATTAAAAAATCATGTAAAATACTTACATCAATACTGCACGTTATGGCTGGCACAATGAGTAATTTTAATGACCCTTAAAAAGTTGTTTTATATAAAATAATATAATAAATATTATTTAATACTACTGTTGGGTCTGACTAATATGCTAGAAATTGTCAAAAAGTTTCGTAAACACGATCGGAGCACCACCTACTGGATACAATTATGAACTTTAAACTAACCTAAACACGATAGGAGCGTCACTTACTGGATACAATGTCAACTTAAAGCTAACCTAAAATCAACTAAAATTTATAAATTAGTTGATTAATTTAAAAAATTTATTCTATCAGGTCAAATTGTGAATCTATAGCATTCTCGAATCAACTTAATCTCACAAAAAAAATTTCATAACAATCGGTCCAGGCGTTTAGGAGTTTAATGACTAACACACGGACAGAAGAAATATATATAATAGATATAATAAACTTATTATATATATTCAATATTACTTTCCTTCTCTGTGTATTCATATAGGGCTAGAGAAAGTAAAAATATTGTATATAGCTTAACTTTGGAGTAAATTTAAATGTATATTTAACTAAATAAAAAGAAAGTTAGGAAAGGAGAGAGGAGTTGTGGTGAGCAAGCCCAAATGGAGGAAACATGGAAGAGGTATAAAAGCCCTCTTTATCCTTTTATCATCATCTGTTGATGATTATGTTAAAATTAAAAAGAAAATCATGATTAGTGAAAGCTAACATTTTGTAAGGGGTGTTTCAAAAAGAATGCACTTCAAAGTTTAAGGGTTAATATTTTCTGCATAGGGAATATTTTTCCCCCCAAATAACAGTTGGCACTACCGTACTCATTGTTGACCCATTGTGTATTACTGACATGTACTAGTGCTATCCCAGTATTCATGTGTGTCTGTAGTGTCTGTATAAGTTCAAACATGGTTTTTTCAAAGAATGAACGTGTTTTTATTATTGAAAGTTATTGCGCATATAAATCTTACGAACGAGTGAAAGACGAGTTCCAGTTAAAATTTCCCAATTCTGAAGTACCTAATAACACCACAATATCACGTCTGATTAATAAATTTCGTGAGACTGGCAGTGTACAGGATCGGAAAAGCACAGGTCGACCATCAGTGTTAACAAAACAAGTTTTGGACGATGTGAAAAAACGTTTGATTACCTCTTCCGGCAAATCACTTAGAAAGTTATCTTCACAGGCTAGATTATCACTATCTTCCGCTTTAAGGGCTACAAAAGAATTAAATCTGCATCCTTACCGCATCGATGTCGTTCATGAACTGAAAGAAGTTGACCATGGGAAACGTATACAGTATTGTCGTTGGATACGTTCTCTTGTTAATGACAACGGTGTTGAAATATTGGATCGTGTTTATTTCAGTGACGAAGCATGGTTACATCAACAGCCAAAACTGCCGAATATGGAGCGCTCATAATCCTCACGCATTTCATGAACGTCCACTACATGCACGTAAAATTGGTGTTTGGTGTGCGATCTCCCGGCGTCATATTTTTGGGCCTTTATTTTTTGACACATCTGTAGATGATGTGGTGTACCGCAACTAAATTGAACAATTTATAGCGTTGTTAGAATTACACGATCGAGATTGTTGGTTTCAGCAGGATAACGCAACGTGCCATTCTTCTACTGAAACACTGAATATGTTACGAGAATTTTTCGGCCATCGTGTGATCAAAAGGATTGTGGCCACCAAGATCCCCAGATCTTACTCCTGCGGATTTTTTTCTTTGGGGGAATTTACAGAGTAAGGTTTTTAAAAACAATCCTCATACAATTGAAGAATTGAAGGCTAATAATGAAAGTGAGATTACAAACATTAATGAGCAAACACTACGAAAAGTGGCTGCAAATGTTATGAAACGTGTCCGAACTTGCGTTACAAGCAGAGGAAGTCATTTTGAACATTTATCGTGAAGTTTTAAAGGTAATCTGAATGTTATAAAGGTAATAATTTCATACCGTATAATTTGTGATTACTTAATGTAATAAATTAGCGTTCTCAAACTTCGAAGTGCGTCCTTTTTGAAACACCCGTTATTATCATTTGTACTAATTTGTATTTTACAAATTTTTGTCCGTTTGTTTTTTAGGTATTCAGTGGTTGTGGTAAACCCGTATTAGGAAGGAAAAAACGGTTTAGTTCAGATGAACGGTACCATACAGAACCATTACCATTATCTAGATTAAGGTTTAAAAGAACTCCTCCAGGAGGTAAACCTTTGAAAAATGATGGTGAACTTTCATTAGAAACTTTACAATTTAGTCGTTCTAGTCCTTCTAACAATAGAAAGAATAACAACAATAATAATAATAATAACAATGAAAATGATGATGCAGATGAAAGTGGGTTAGGTCTTGATAAATTACTAAAGGACATAAGGTCACGTGTGAAAGAAACTAAACATTTCTGGTCTCGATTACCGTACCAAATGTGTAACGGTGATAGTGTCGCTTCTGGTCCAGGAAAAGATGAAAGCTGTTGGAATGGTGCTCAAAAAGTCAAGTAAGTACAAAATTTTCATTTTTTTTTTGTCATCAGTTTCGACTGGTATGATGCAGTTATCCAAGCTGTTATATCTTGTGCAAGTCATTTCATATCTACGTATCTCCAACACCTTACATCGTTTGTAATTTGCTTGAAATATTCTAACCTTTGCCTCCCCCTACAATTCATTTCCTCAATATTACCCTCCATTATTGATTGACCAATACCTGGATGTCTTAAGATGTGCCTCACTAGCCTATCCCTTCTTCTGGTAAGATGTTTCCATACACTCGTCTAAAAACCTCTAAATTACTTATTTTGTCAACTTACCTAATTTTAAACATTTTCCTATAACACCGCATTTCAAAAGCTTTTATTTATTCTCTTCCTTTCTACAGCCCCTATCACCCATGTTTCACTCCTGTATAATTCTACACTCAGAGTTTTTTAAAAAAAATTTTCTTATCTGTAAAACAATGTTTGTTGTCAGTAAGCTGTTTCATTTCAAAGGCTTTTCTAGCTTGAGCAATTCTACTTTTGATATTACTTGTGCTTCTACCATTCTTTGTTATTTTACTCCCTAGATTGCAGAATTCCCCAACTTCCTGTATGTTTTTGTTTCCTACTTTTAAATTTCCAATCTCTTCTAAACCACTCTTGCTATTGCACAACACTGTTTCATTTTTAATAAATTTTCATGAAGTAATCCTTTCTCATGATCTTATCCATTCGAAGTAAGAATTTTGAAACAAAAATAGTGGCATTCGGTTCCTTTGAAAGAGTAGATACAGACCGGAAGTGACCCAAAACCAGAAGTCAAGAAATCAAAGTCGGAATTTGCAAACATAAGTATTGTTATTCAATTCCTATTTAAGAGTAGATATAAAAATCATTGGGTTTAAAGTTCCGGCTTCGACCAAAAGTGGCCCAAAACCGAAATTTAAGAAATCAAAGTCAAAATTTGGAAACAAAAGTATTGTCATTCGATTTCTTTTAACCCATTGACCTACGAATTGTTTTGTACTGTTTGTGGCCTTACAGTTGGATTTCATTTTACATAAAATGACACTATATTGTGAATAGACAATAATTTTTTTTTCTTTTAATCAATTCTGTTAACATTTTTCATTTTTTAAGAATTTAGTAACCATTTATACCAAAGAATTACGTGTATTATCTTTGAAATAATTTTTTTCTATAAATTTTTAAACAATTTTTTTTCTTATAAATGAATTTTTTTTAAGTGTTTTAATTGTAACTTAGAAATTTATAATTTTCTATAAAAACTTATATAAGGGCCATCTAGAGAATTGTCAGCCGCGTTGGCGCTGTTGGTAACGTGCTCGCCTCTCATCACGCGGTCTTGGGTTCGAATCCCACTCGGGCATGGCATTTTTTCATACGTTACAAAAAATTCATTTCATCCTTCACCGTCTGCATTAGCAGCAATTTGCAAAACAGTTGGACGTTAAACAACAAACAAAAAAAACAAAAAACATCTAGAGAATTCTTTTTTCTACTTCAAATTTTTAAAAATTGGTTAATATAAAAAAAATGTTATGCTCTATTTTCTAATCACTGGTCAATGCCGTTTTCACTTATTTACTCATCAATATCCTGTCGGTAATGAAATTAATATTTTAGCATGCAGAGAATTTATTTAATATTTAAAAACTATTGAATTAATAATATTGAATATTATGACTTGATATAAAACACCAAAATATACGATAAATAACCTAAAAACTCTTGAGAAACACACATTTACAGAACGTCAACAAACGCCATTTTTCAACACATGGTATAGGTTATTTTGATCATGAAATTATAACTGAACGCTTGCACGCACTCTATTGGTAAGTATATGAATATTAAGCAAAAATTATGTAGTTTTCGTTAGTGCTGCTACATCAAGAAGTTTTTAAAAACTACATAAATAAAGTACGAGGACGTTGAATCGCTGTCAATAAGCGGCACAAATGTGGTGGATGGCGTTTTGCCGTCATTACATGCCAATGGGTTAAAGAGTTGATATAAAAATCGTTGGGTTTGAAGTTCTGGTTTCGACCAGAAGTGGCCCAAAACTGGAAATCAAGAAATCAAAGTCGGAAGGAAACAAAAGTATTGTTATTAAGGAGTATACTCCTATTAAGGAGTAGATACAGAAATCACTAATGGTTTTTGCCATAACTCAAAGGTAAGCGTTTTTAAAAAATTGCCAGCAGCCGTGAGATGCATCGTCTCATGAAAGGGATTTTTTCTATTTAGATTACACACTAAATTGCTTTAAATTTTTTTAGGTATGAAGGGAAAGTAGGTAGTGAAACTGGAGTGAATCAACCAGCTAGTACTGAAGTGACGATGGATATTTCGAAGCCATCTACGTTGTTAAATGAGCAGATCTACGCTTTAAAGACGATAAATAATAAATTACGAGCTGCTCACACTGGCATGGATGTTGATTGGATTGATACAGGTAAGGTGATTTAAATAAAATTTGTCTCGCACAAAAAGATGCACTTTACCTTGTAACAACATTGCATTAATGAATATTTTTTTGTGTAAATTTTAAGTCCTTTAACTTAACGTAAAGAAAAATTTCAAATTTTTACTCTTGCCTAAATGAGTGTATAGGAAGGAAAAAATTGTTTTTATGTAGATTTTTCGAAATCAAGTTTTCACCGGATCTACTTGTTTTCAAACCCTTTGAACCCAAAAAACATGTTTTTAGCGATTGGTCTGTGTGTGCAAGTGAACAAAATATCTCAAGAACAGAACATCGTACGAATTTGAAACTTGAAACTTAATTTAGATACTACTAGAAGACCCGCCATGAACATTTCATCAAAATCAGTCAACCGGAAGTAGTTAGTTTATTCGTTCCATTTTTCACTTTTTTGCGATTTTCTCAAAAACGACTCCTATGATTTTTTTAAAAATCGCCTCATTTTCTATGTTTTTTTATACTCTACAGATAGGGTAGGCGCAATGTCAGCTGAAATTCGTGGGGAGGCTGTGCTCTTGTAGAAAAACACGGTTTTTTGTAAGATTGCGGATTTAATATACATTTCAGTGCAAAGGTGTATATAATAAAAGTTGTAGAGAATTTAAAATCCTACAACTTTATTTCAAACATTTTTTTATATAACGCTTAGTTTAGCGGTAATTAGTGATTTTTTTGTTTTTTTCCCATGAAAATCTGTAAAAAAAACGATTTTTTAAGATTTCAGCCTTAGTGTGCATTTTATGACAGAAGTGTATATCAAATTTATAGGAAATTAATAGATCTACAACTTTTATTTGAAGCATTTTTCTCTACAGAGCCTACTTTAGCGGCAAAGAGTAATTTTCCATATTATTAAGCCAAACAGGTTGGTTTTCATTTTGCATCATTCACTCATGATTAAAATAAGGTTATGTTTTTTTGTTTATTTCTGATGTTAGATTATATTGTTCATTATTTGCATTGGCAAGAGAATGTCATGTGAGGGTTTCACACCAGATTTTTACTTGTTTTCGTTTTTTTAAATGTCTAAAAGAAAATCTCTGTCTATAGAAGAAAAAGCACACATAATTAGAGGTTACTGTCGGGAGAGAAAACTGCTGATATCTGTAAAGAATTATCAGTGAATCAATCAATCGTTTCAACAATTTGGAAGAATCGGGATAAAAATGTAGAAGCATTCAAGAAAAGCAATTTGTTTAAACTGAAAAAAATTAGAAATATGGCGTACCCAGCACATATTTTTAAGAACATATATTTCTGCGCATATATTTTAAAATATGTAATCATTAATATCATTGTATTTTTAAATAAAAAATCCCATGAATATCACATGAAAAACAAAGTTAATTTAATGCATATATGTGTAGGGGCGATTCATGTCGTCTTAAACGACTATCCGCTATAGCGACCGAATTCACCCGGTCCGTTTAAATCATAATCAATCGGTCGTTATAATCAATTTTTACTGTAAATACTTTTACGAGGATGAATCAAATATAAACAGGATTTTTGTTCGTGAGTATTAACAGTTGGTAGGAGCTGACTCGGACTTTTAGTATGTTTGGGCGGGGGCTTGGCGTTTCAGATATTTAAATTTTTTTGCAGGATTATTTAACTGTTTAAAGTTACCACTGGACTTGTTGGTTTCTTAAATTTAAATGTAGTGTGTGTTAACTTATCTTCATTAATCTTCACTTTCCATTTCCTACACCATTTGTGAATCTTGTCAAGATGGGTTTGTACTCAAATTAATATTTTATTTTTACGTAATTTCAGAAGAATCATTTGGATCGGGTAGTGGATCAGGAATGCCACCAGAAGATACAGATGATACTGAAAGAGATGATGATGATTCCGGATCCGGAATGGGTGAACATCCTACCGATCATTTCCATCCGGATTCTGGTATTTCAAAGAACGATGAAGATAACAGATTACATCCTGTTCTAGATGAAAGAGCATCTAGAAGTAATTATAACTCGACGCATGGAAATGCAGCTAATAGTCAACATACAAAAATGTCGTTAAACAGAGCTCTAGTTACGTATATTGTGCCTGTTGTAGTTATGTGGTTCGGTAATGCAATTACGGAGTGGGTACAATAAATAAGTAATACATTTTAATTTATTTATAAACAATATAACCAAATTCGAATACGTGTCTTTTTTTGTATTTTAATATGAAAAATAACAATAATGTTTTATGTGAACAAATAATAACTACGGATATACATGTGTTTAACAATTAATTTGATGCGAATTTCCTTACGTTGAAGAAAATCAGTGATTTTCAAATAGTCAATTAATTAAATGTGTTGTTGTTTCTTAGAAAACTTGAGAAAATTTCGTAAATGCACAATTACCCCACTCATTCGAACTGATTTTTGAGGTATAGAAAAAATTTGACCTGCACGTTTTTTTGTTCTCTTTACTTTTAAAATGTGCTGAACAATACTTTAGGTTTCTGCACACGGTGCGATGTGATTTGCACGATTTATACAGTTAGTATGATGCGCAACTGGGACCGTACATGGGAGAATCTCCTTGCGATTTTTATTACTGAAATTTTGTTTTGACTACCAATCAATCCAATAGTATTGGGCATAGATTATTTCCTTTTCAAAAATTTGGACAAATGTGTTGAGTTCTATACTTTATTTCACGTTCAGAATGTAGTACAGCTTTTATGAGAATCGGTTGTGTTATCAACCGTACGGAAAAAATCAGCCACAATAGCCAATATAATAAATCTCCTCCACCGATTTTGTCCGAAGGTCATGGGCAAAAATATTTAGTTCTGCTTACTACGCTCTAAAAAGCTCATTTTTTAATCAACAAATTTTCAAAAAATTGCTTTCGCTTCCTAATGAATTGTATTTTTTTACGCTATAAATGTTATTGTTATACTTCGATGGGGTAATAAGATACGTTCGTACAAAGTTGGAAGTTTTAATCTCATCACATTTTTGGTGTTTCGCATGTAATGTTTTTTTTTCAATGACGACATGTGTTTTTATTATTTTGGTATAAAATATAGAATTTTATCTGAAATTTGATGTGTGGTAAGTCATATGTTGGGTGGAACTAAAAATATAATAACGAGTTTAAAAAAAAAACACTGATCGAAAGTAGGTCAAATGTAGATCATGGATCGTGTTTTTTATTTCGAGAATCTCTGAATCATTTCAACATCTGTGAACTTATACCAAACATACAGTTTTTTTTAACCCCCGGCAGAAAAAGAGGGGTGTTCAAACAAGAAATAATTGTTTTTCGTAATTGTCTACCAAGATTTGAACAATAACTATTCTTTAAAATAATTAAAAAAGACAAGAAAATTGATAAACAATTCCATTACTATAATAATTTGTCGGTACCTGATCTTTAAAACGATACAAATATTAAGTATGTTTTCGTATTACGTTATTCAATAGGAGTTTGTAAAAATGAGAACGTGTTGTGGCGTAGGGTTGATATTTTTAGTTAGTGTAGTAGTGCTCAAACTCCCATATGAAATACATTGCTTATCAACTTTCCGTACTGCATTCTGAACGTGAAATCAACTATAGTGATGAGAAGGACATTGCTATGTATTACTGGTACAGACAATTACAATGGCAAAAACAGGAAAAGCACTGTGTATTAATATTAATATTTTTATTATTATTTAATATTAATACTGTATGTTATATTAAAATCAGTCCTGTAATGCTGTGAATAAATAAATAAATTTCAACAGATTAATAATTTAACCTTAGAAAATAATAAGTAAGGTTCAGAAATCGCTCGTGTCTGAACCTCGTTACTCACTGATCGCATGGGAATCGTCCCATTGATAACATACGATGTGAGAAGGAGAGGAAATTACATCGCATTGTGTGCAGAGGCTCTAAGAGAAACATTTGTAACAAAAGCAAATAATTCTTGTACGTTCATTAACAAAATCATTTGCTTCCTGTTCTTTATGAATTATTTATAAAAATTACAATTAATTTCTGTGTGATTGTATTATTAGTTTAAAATAGAAAATGAAAATAACAAAGTTCATGATAAAAGATGTACTGTATAAATCGCTTTCTGGTAAAACATTTTTTGTGGTTCATTAACAATTCAAAGAAATTTTACATTTTCGATAAAGCTCCTATATTAAATCACTAATTGTTTGATGTCATAATCCTGAAAAACTTTGATGGTGATGTAATATTTCACCAGAGATTCATAGATGTGATGTCTTTGTGTGTAGCATTGTTGTGCTGCTCTATGTACTCCAGTGTTTAATTATGCACAGTTGGTCATTAACAATCCAATAATGCGTGCATATTATTAAATTTTAACTATTTTCGGATTAATTTTTGTTATTCATATCTTGTTTTTTTGGATAATCTGATCTGATCATGGTCCCAATTATTTAGGATTAGTGTGGTTTTTGTGTATTATGAAAAAATTTATAATATTTGTGTTTTCATGTGAAATTTAAGTACTACAACTAATTTAAATTGTTGGCATAATGATCAACATTTTTATTAGTGCCATTACATCAAATTTTTAAAATGGTTCTTTGGAAATTCGCTCTGTTTATAACTGTGCAATTAAAAGATTTTGTTTTGATAATACTTAAGAGATATTGATTATATTTATACAATTAATTGTTACTGTCAGTAATTCAAGAATATGTTCGACTGAAAACATTAAATATAAAAATAACATTATGTTATTGAAAAATCGTGATACAATAATTTTTCTTTTGGTATGTTATTGAATTATAATTTATCTAAACGTGTTAAATAATAAAATTTTCATTGTAATTGTATAAAAATGGATTGTTGCAAGTACAGTAGAACATTATTGAACTGGATTAACGAGGGTTGAAGGTAATAAATTATTCTTTTAGGGGTGCATATCAATAATTTTTTTTTTTAGTACACAGCCATTTTAGAACATTAAAGTAATTTAAATATTTCTTGAAGATCTTTTTGCTACCACATTCTCCGCGTTTTTTCACAGTATTAAACTTTTTTATTTTTCGGTTTGTCAAGTGTTCTACTTTTCTTCTTTGTTTTATCATACCCTCTCCAATTGGAGGTTGGCAATCATATGACGATTATTCGGACTTTGGACTCTGCAGCTCGAAACGGCTCCGCTGAGGTATAATGAAACCATTCCCGAAGATTTTTCGAACAAGTAATTCGTCTTCCCACATCTCTCTTCCCTTGAATCTTACCTTGTATTATCAAACAAAGTATTTTATAGCTTGGTCCATGCATAATGTGATTCAGGTATTACATTTTACTTTTTTGGTTGGTGTAAACAAGTTCCTTTACTGTTCCAATTCTCCTCAAGATTGTCTCGTTGGGTACTTGATCCATCCAGGTCAAGCTTAAACGCATCTATTTTCCTGATATACATCTTCTTTCCGAGAAGATGTAACACCAAACCATCCTCAAAATCAGGTCAAGGCTCCAAGGGTCTATTTATCAAAAGGTTTTTTTATTTTTACAAATGCAGAACGAGCCATCTATATTCTTCTGTTTATTTCAGCTGTGTGATCATTATCCTCATCCACTATTGTACCTAAATATTGATTCTTGCTAACTCTCTCAATTGTCATGTTAAGCAGCAATTTTTTTTTTTTTTTGTAGAAGCCCTTAAAGTCATCAATCTGAATTCAGTTTAGTTCATTATTTTCTCAGTATAATTTTTGCCTTCTTATCAAACACATCTCAGTAGGTCTATTGTTTATTATTTTAAAATTTTTGTTTTGTCGTCCATTCTATATAGGTGTAATACATCAATGAAAATACAGTAATTAGCTTTAAAAAAGTGTTTTTGTTTTTTTAATTTATGGCCATTTTAGATCATTTAATGTTTAGATATTTCTGGAAACTTTTTGCACCCTATGTATTTAGCATTCTTTCTCTGTAGTTTTTTCTCCTTTCTTCTATCCATCCGGTGTTCTGCTTTAATTCTTTGTGAAAGACCTTGAAGTCGATAATCATTTGTTTCGGTCCATTATAGTTTTTGGTTTATTCCAGTTCTTTCAATATCATGCTGACTTATTTTAACCACTTATTACATGACTTTTTTATTACTTCCTCTTGCCTGTATGAATATATAGGAAGGAAAGTATTGTTTTCATGTCGATTTTTCGAAATCGAGTTTTCACCGGATCTATACATTTTCAGACCCCCTGAACCCAAAAAACATGTTTTTAGCGATTGGTCTGTGTGTGTGTGTGTGTGTATGTGTGTGTGTGTGTGAACAGAATATCTCAAGAACGGAACATCGTACGAACTTGAAACTTAAGTTACATACCACTACCGGACCCGACACGAACATTTTCATCAAAATCGGTCAACCGGAAGTAGTAGTTTATTCGTGTATTTTTTCACTTTTTTGCGATTTTCTCAAAAACCGGTCCTACGATTTTTTTTAAAATCGCTTGTTTTACTCAATTTTTTATTCTCTACAAGATAGGGTAGGTGTCATGTTTGCTGAAATTCTGGGTGAGGCTGTTTTCACGTAAAAACAAAGTTTTTTAAGATTACGGCTTTAATATGCAATTTAGCGAAAAAATTTATATAATAAAAGTTGTAGAGAATTTAAAAACCTACAACTTTTATTTCAAACATTTTTTTGTATAACGATTAGTTTAGCAGTAATTAGCAATTTTCTGTTTTTTTTCTCACAAAAACGTGAGAAAAATCGATTTTTTTAAGATTTCGGCCTTAGTATGCGTTTTATAATAAAAGTGTATATAATAAAATTTATAGAAAATTAAAAGATCTACAACTTTTATTTAAAACATTTTTCTCTACAGAGCCTAGTTTAGCGTGAAAGAGTGATTTTCTGTATTTTTAAGCCAAACTGAGGTTGATTTTCATTTTGCGTCTTTCACTCATGATTAAAATTAGGTTATGTTTATTGAGGTTAGTTTTTTGTTTATTTCTAATGTTTCATTACTAATATTAGGTTTATTGTTAATTATTTATATTGGCAAGAGAAAGTTGTGTGAGTGTTTCACACCAGATTTTTACTGCTTAATAATAAAAAAAATATTATTATTAAAATTATACTATATAACTTAAACCTTCTGCTACGGGAGGCAATCTCAGTTGCCCTAGTAGTTACCAGCTTTAAAAGCCTGTAGCAAACATATTTATGGTTTGTAGAACTACCTACTAAATCAGAATAATGTGTAGATGCTATAAAATCATTTTTTGTTGTCCTATGTGCGACTGTTGGCGTGGTACACGGAAATTCTGAGAGTAAACATTGTCTTTCTTCGTCAAAGATCCCTCGATCTGTTTCATGGCCTATTACAAACCCTATCTTTTTACCACTACTACATAATTTTGTATGTGTATTTGTAACTGTATATGTGTTCAATATCAATACTATTCATTTATGTATTGCGAACAAGAGGGTGGGGAATGGCAGGAATTTGACAATGCAACACTGTTTGAATATTACAGATTCTGTTCCCACATTATGCGTTGGAAATTTCAAACTGCAATTATTAGGGCTAATGTTACTCTAAATTATATAGTAAAACATGGTTTTATTCACGAAAATATCTTCTACAAATTATGTTCTGTACAATTTCATGATAAAATTAAATTTTAGCATGTTACAGCCAAAAATATAAAGTAACTTACAAATTTTTACGCGCGAAAGTGTTTCGCCCGCTGTAGCTAGCAAAAAAACGCAACCGATTTTTATGTTTTTAAAATAAAAATAACTTTACGTGTTGTATAATATGCCTGTAATTTTTTCACAATTTTCTATTGGTAATGGTCTTAGATAAATTAATTTATTTGGGAGCGTGTTTTGACATTTGAACATTCACTATATGATGAAAAACACGCCTTAGCAGAAGGGGTAATGTCATCATACCAGCTTATGTGACGAACGTTTAAGACGATTAAAAACTGTAACCATTGACGATAACATCGCTCAAGTTCACCAAATGGTTTAAGAGAACTGTCAGATTAAGGTTAGAATGATTCTAGCACCATTTAGTGAATTTGAGCCATGTTTATCGCCAGTGGTTACAGTTTTTGACCATCCCGAATGTTCTTAGTCACCCAAGTTGGTACGACCACGTTTAAATTCAACTACCCAAAATTTCATGGTGGTAAATAATATTGCAGATTCCCCATACACAGGATCCATCTTGTCTTTAATTTCCGTAGGTGTATTGCTTTTCAAAAACAAAAAATATCTATTTACAGCTCGATTTTAAATTTTTTTCTATTTTCACAGCAACACTTGCATTGCTCATTTAAATGACTGTCAAACAACAACTGAGAATCCAAAATGGCTGAAATTTTTGTGAGTAGATTTTAACGCATACACGAATACATTCCGGAAATGTATTTGATGAGCGCTGTTATCTTCATGTTGAGGAAATTTTTCAGACAACCCGCATAATCTGTGGTTTGCCGAGAGGTTAAAATTGTTTATTAGATGCAGTTTTTATAATTTGCTGATAATAATTTTTATTAAGAAATGATATTAAATTTAAAAATAATTCTCATATTAGAAGACGTATTCACTCATTATTTTTATTATAAATTTTTTTAGCTTCTAAATAAGATCACATTTGGATTATGTAAATTTATGATTTGTTCAAAAAAACATATGAATTACTGATAGTATTTTATTAGATGTCTTTGTGTTTTATGTGTTCAGTGTTTATTAAATGTCACCCTTTCCCAGTGAAACATATAAACATATCTGGCACATTATTTTATGTCAATGTCACATAATTAAATGTTTTAAGTGTATTAATTGTTTTTATGACGTAAGATAAATGTTTATTGTTTTTTTAAATTTTTAAGTATTCTTTTTATTGTTCTGAGCCTGATGTACTGATACTTTGACTTTTTAAAATTTTAAGGAAGTAGACTTATGTTTTTCGTAATCTTGATATTCATTAACTAAAGTTGATCATATAAGATAAACGTAAAAAGTAAAAAAAATCATAAATCAAAATAAAAATCAAACACTATTTTGACGTAGTCGCCTTCCTTCTTAATGCACTTTGTGAGCTTAGGAATTATTAGTTTTTTTTTTGTCAAAACATCCTCCCGTTGCATTTTTTGGCCCATTGTTTGGCGGCACTCTGGACCTAAATTGTTGGGAGAAAACTTTTTTTTTCATTTTTTTGTTTATTTAAGGTTGCATCAACAGGTTATTAGCAACTACAGTGGGTTAAGAAACCGTAATGATGGGTTTTGACACGTAATAATTTCCAGAACCTAGTCAGGAATTGAACCCCCCGGGACCTTCGCTTAGTAACTTAGCATGCTAACCACTACGCGGAGGCGACCATAAAAACTTTTTTCCCTTAAACAACTTCAGAATGGTTAAAAGCTAAAAATCTGAAGGTGTCAGATCAGGCTTGTGAGCTTAGTGGTTGATCTCCCAACCAAATCTAGTCCAAAAATTGATTTGTGGCTTTGGTTGTGTGAGTATTCCATTTTCATCCAACAAATAAATCCCCTTTGTTAACATACCTTTTTTCATTCTGAATCGTCCTTCCATAGTTTATTTCGGGTGTTACAGTACTACATTACATTGTTTCCTCTTGGAAATCATTTCTTGCGTGAATTTTTTTTCATTTTGTTCACTATCATGTTATATATATAGTACAGTTCATGACACCACAATGAAATAAATTTTTTTATTTCATTAAAAATCCGGAAGCTCATTTCTGTTTGCGGGAAGAAACCTGATTACATCACTCTATTTACAGCTAACAGGATGTGGAATTAAAACATCCATTTCAATATGACTGGTGTAACAAGAGTTTTTAACCAACTAAGACAAATGAGTTCTTGTTTTAACCCCAAGACCTTGATCTTGAACGCAGTGCAGCCACCTTTACTAAAAAAAAAATTCTCTTAAAGCATCAAAGGCACTGTACTCTTATTTTCTGATTTTAGTGTTACTGATTTACTAAAACTGTGTAATTAAACTTTAAGTCGTGAAATATAATCAAATTAAAACTAAAAAATTATTTTTTATATTATAACTTTCACGATTCACGCAATGAAACAAACCAGATGCATAATGAAACTCAAGTTAATCTCTTCCAAAAACCTTTTGCTCACAACTCAATATCCTGATGTTCTACTTTTGCTATTATACAACAATGCCATTCTAATCGATTAATCAAAATCGCTCTAAAAAATCGAGAGCACTTCGACACTTTCTCTCTTTGTTAGTAGTTTTACATTATAAGGAGTGTCAAATTATTGTCACTCAATCTATTCGTTGCAGGGCTAAAATAAATAGTTCTGTTTCTTATCACATGGTCAGCCAATTAAATGACTGAATCATTTAAGAACAGAAGAGGTAGAGGTGTAAAAGACACTAATCAGAGTTATCTCCTCTGAGAGTAATGAATTTCATTATACAGCCAGACCCTGTGGTGAATGAAGTGAAGGTGTCATTTGCAGAGTGGAAAATATGTGCTTTTCAGAGGGCCCGGCATGCTGATAAGCGTACTTTTCCATTCAGTGAGGAAGGCGACGGTAAACCACCTCACTCCTAAATTTACGTAGTAAAACCTCAACAGGTCAAATCAGCCTTTTGGCTGATGACTTAAACAAAAATTATATAATAAAAAAAAAAAAAAAAAAATGAAAAAACCCATGCGTGAAGTATAAATGTATAATTTACTACAATTTATTCACCATGAAAGCTCAATCTTGTGAATTGGTAGTATAGAATCATGATCGACTTCTTACAAAATTAGATAAGTGATTTTTTTGTACTTGTACCTTTTTTGGATAACCGTATTCGTAAGAAAGAACAAGCCGTCGGATTCGGGTTTATGATTAAGGTTTGTCAAATCAGTTATTTTTAATATTCTTTATCTTACAAAGAATTATGGCATTTTTATCAATGTTTAAAACTAGAAAATTGGTAACGTAGAATCAACTTTTTACCTTCAATTCTCAATATCGATTATTTTTTCAAGTATCAAGAACCCACTTTTGTAATCAACACATCTCTAATTCGAAATTATTATTAGTGTTTTTAGTTACGAGTTAACTTAATAATCGAGAACTTATTATAAGAATAGAAACAAAACTTTGTAAGTTAGTTATTGTTAAGGAACACAATATATTTTACAATAACTTGTGCATCAAGCTCTAAACTTAAACTTACATGTATAAGAAATAGCAACAGTCAATTGTATATACTTTTTTATATCTTGTTAAAATCAACAAATGATGAATAAAAATTTCATATGATTGATGACCCACTTAGTGTCAGACTTCAGAGACTTAACTATTTCTCCGTTAAAAAGTTATGTTCAATTTTTAATTTAAAAAAAATGCTATTAATTATTTTTTATTGATTGTTAAACACGGTATATTAAATTTAAACTAATAATAAGACATTAGTAAAAACTAATAAATAATTTCTATTGTTATTTATTTTTATACTATTAATTAGCATAAAAAATTCTATTCTTTATTTTATTTTGTAATTTTTTTAACGTTCGTGTAAATAATTTAGTTATAAATTTTATGTTTGTAATATTTTTCAAGTATAGTAATTTATATCTTTAGTTTCTTTTTTAATTTTTATTTTGTTTATAATAGCTAGTCAAAATTGTTTTTTGTTGTAATTCTTCAATTTCTTCCTTTAAAAAAGCTTCTGTAAATTAGGTTTTTATTTTATTTTTCTGTAATTTTTTTTAAAAATAATTTCTTAATTGTTATTATAAATTATAGTATGATCTTATTTTTAAGTTATTTAAATGATCTATGTATTATAAATTTATTTATTGTTTTATTTGGAATGTGCTACCGAAATTCAAAATATTTTGGTAATAATGTTTTTTTAGTCAATATCTGAAAATTAAATAACTTTAAATCTTTTTTTATGTAAAAGAAAATAATTCTTTTGTTTCAAGAAGGATATTCTTGTATTCTACAGTTTATTTTAACCCTTGCCAGGTATTCTTTGAGTATGCTCATGACGAATTGTTATATTTTTGAGAAAATGTTTTGTCATGCAGAAGAACAGTAGGTCTACTCTATTGGTAGTTTTCTTCATGTCAACACACGGGGATCTGTATGTGATGATGTGTATTTTATTTGTATTGGTTAATGATTTAATCCTTTGAGTACTT
This sequence comes from Catonia carolina, assembly GCA_035578175.1. NCBI lineage: Eukaryota > Metazoa > Arthropoda > Insecta > Hemiptera > Achilidae > Catonia > Catonia carolina. Next base: position 16,083,898 of record JAQMRL010000014.1, on the reverse strand, counting down.
CTTCTTCTTCTCCTTCTCCTGCTCCTCTTCCTCCTCCTCCTCCTCCTCTTTCAGAGTTTATTATTTCAGTGCAAGACTGGCTTAATTATTTTATTTTTTGAAACTTAAAATTATAACAAAAAAATCATGGGTATTCCGTTAACCTGGCAAGGGTTAATTATTTTATAAAAAGGAATTAATTAATTTTTGTTGATTTTTATATATTTTTAATTAATCTTGATATGTTTAGGTAATATCAGATTTTTTCAAATTACATCACGAAAGCTAGTCTTAACATTTGTAATACATAACTGGTTATCTAATTTTGTTATAATCATTAATAATTATCAATAATATCGGTACTTTAGAAATTTGTTTTTGAATTTTATGATCGTTAATATTTTGTCTGCCCTTAACAGACAGGTGGCGCGTCAATTTATTTACACTCAACCTGTCCGTTGCGGGGCTAAAATAAATAGTTCTGTTTCTTATCACATGGTCAGCCAATTAAATGACTGAATCATTTAAGAACAGAAGAGGTAGAGGTGCAAAAGACACTAATCAGAGTTGTCTCCTCTGAAAGTAATGAATTTCATTATACAGCCAGACCCTGTGGTGAATGAAGTGAAGATGTCATTTGCAGAGTGGAAAATCTGTGCTTTTCAGAGGGCCTGGCATGCTGATAAGCGTAATTTTTCATTCAGTGAGGAAGGCAATTGTAAACCACCTCACTCCTTGTTTTACTTAGTAAAACCTCTAGAGGTTCAAACCAGCCTTTCGGCTGATGACCTGAACAACAACACAACAATATTTTGTATCGAGATTGATTTTGAAAAGTATTTTTTTTACTAGTAATTAAAAAGATAAAGTAAACTTCTTAATTATCTGGTCTCCATCTTATACCAAGTGATTTTAATAAGAAGAAAAAAAGATCAATGCACTTTGGAACGTGTGTAAAATGAAATTTACTAATCTGAGATATACAAGGTTCGGCTAAAAAATAATCAGATTAATGCTGTAAAATTTTTTATTTTATTCTTTTACAACTTTGACATTATCCCCTTCAATATAATCCCCTCTCCTATTCATAAACCGTTCCATACGGATTTTCCACTGATCGAAGCAGTGTTGAAAATAATAATTTTCTGTAAGTTTGTTCATTGTTTCCATTGCTTTCAGTTTTACTGCATTAACGATTCAAAACTGGTTCCTTTAAGCACAGCTGTCTCCTTGGGGAACAAATAAAAGTCACATGTTGAGTAGCATGGATGTTCCAATAGAGGGAATAGAGGGATAGTGCATTGTAACGATCACATTTCTCAGTACCACTTTTGAGCAAACTTTTTATATATTCAAATGCTTGTGCAAAATCTGCCGAACCAATTTTTTATCATATCCTACAATCTCCGCAACTGCACGAATTCTTAATTGACGGTCTTTTCTGATTAAAGAGCCGATTTTTTTTATGTTTTCATCGGTCGTTGTCGTTAAAAGTCGTCCTGGACATGGGTCATCTTCAATCTCTTCTCACCTCTCGTTAAACCGTTTAAACCATTCAAATCCTGAGTGTTTGCCAAACATTCAACGCTGTAAACTTGTTATAACAATTTATGGGCTTCTGTAGCGGGCTTCCCAAGTTTCACCAAGAATTTTAAATTCACATGTTTTTTCAAAAAAGAATTTTAGCGATGGATGGCAAATACACAATCAGACAATCACGATGGCCAACGCCCAACTGAGCGACTGGAAAATGATTACACGGCTGGAATGGAGAGGAGGATGTCATGTGACTCGGCAACATGGTGCCTGATGTGCATGCATGTGTTGATTGTTCATTACACATTCAGTCCAGTTATTTTTTAGCTGCACTTCATAATAATATCAATTAAAAATAATCATCGAAACTAACAAATTTATGACAGTTAATGAATTTACTATTTACCATAAAATTTTAGATAACCAATGTTGAAACAAAATTTACATAAATAAAATTTTTATCGCTTTCTATTTAATTGACTGAATAATGTGTACATCACAACAAATTATTATAAATTGGATTTTAAAATGCACAAATCAATTTAATAGTTTTGTTTTAATTATTTTATGTAATCATGTAATAATAATTATCAATTATTATTATTATTACTAATAAAGTTTATAGAATTTATGATTGTAAAAATAAAAATGTAATTAAAAGACTGGAAAAAGTGATTTAAATCTTGTTATTTAAAAAATAATGATACGTAATTAATTGTGTGTCTTAAAGTTAATTTTGTTTTGTTTGTTTTATTGAATTAATAATAATTTAACTTGTTAGAAAATAAATAATTCACTTATATCTTTTTCGATTTTAATTATTTTTAAAATATGAAATATATTTATTATAAAATATTTGCGTCATGATCGTTGAAATTTTGTATATTTTTGGTAAAATTGGAAAATTTTTGCAATATACAAGTAGCGTCCAAATTAATCCGAACACAGCTCATATCCAACAATCAGTTAAATATCCGTAGAAAAAATATTTTAGGGTGTTTTAGATTTGAATTCCTTTGTTCATTAATTCCAGTAGACTGTATGTTAAAAGCGATGGATATATCAAAATTCTTAAGTCAATAGTTGTGCCACAACTTCATAAGAAATTCCCACAAGGCAATGGTGTGTTCCAACACGATTTAACATCACGCCTTATTGCCAAGAAAGTGAAAATATATTTCGAACATGAAAACATTAAAGTCTTTTCATGACCAGGTAATTCCACAGATATAAGCCCAGTTGAAAATCTTTGGGCAATAGTGAAAAACCAACTCTTAAAAGTGGATTTTACTACAAAAATAACCTCATTGTGTAGGAATAATCTCGGTATGGTTTCGAGACTAACAAATTAAAAATTTTGTAGTACACTAATTGAATCTATGCCAAATTTTATAGTATGTAAAGTGATAAAAAATAAAAGGAAACATATCAGTTCCTAAATATTCATAAATTGTATGTATATATAATGTTTTTTTGTAAATAAAGTTACTTTTTATTAATTAACATCTGTGTTCGGATTAATTTGCACGCTACTGTATATAATACATACGTTTTGGAATGTTGTTAAATTTTTTTGTTTTATTTTTCAGTTTTTATAAATATGTAAGTTTTGTGTTCATGATTTGTTTTATTAACGTGGATAATACAGTAAAATTTGTCCATCTAGACCAGGGGTTCTCAACCTTTCAGGCTCTGTGCCTCCCTTAGTAGACTGACTTTTCGTCACGCCTCCCCTGTACTACTACCCCCTTATATGGTGAACACAAGTACTTAGTAGAATTTCAAAGTTGTAACTATAGCGAGTTTAGGGGTGGGATAAAGGTTAGACTTGCAGGTAATACAATTAAATATTTGATAACTTTTTACAAAATGTTTAATACTACCTTCAATACATTTTTCAACATACAGTCAAATCACAGAACCAAAAAACTTAAAATATAATTTTTTACGAAATCATCAAACTCTAACATTGAGTGTTGTGTAATAAAATAATGGTGTTTGAAATATAAAGGCAGGAACTAACCTGGGTTAATCATAGCTTTTTTTCTATTCTAATAAGATGACGCCTCCCTTGAAAATCTTCTACACCCCCAGGTTGAGAACCCCTGATCTAGACTATTAAGGTGACCGGCCGATCTGGGTATGGAAAAATCCGTTTATCACAAGATAATTTATAAATCGCTATTATTAACACGTTTGTTATTGAATGTTATTTTAGACATTTTTATTGGTTTAGCATTTGTATTTGTATACTGTACTCTTTAACAGGTTGTCTGCTGTAATGTATAAGGGTCCTGTCATAATTAATAAACTTTCACCATGGGCCGCACACAAAAATTGCAAAATATGATCAAAAACATGTCATATATTTTGTAAATAATTGTAAAAAGTTAATACAATGTCAGATAAACAAAAAAAAAAATTGTGAGGAAACCTGTGATTCTCTTGGCCTACCAGAAAAAAATATTCTCTGAACAGGCCACAGGTATCGCATATGATCCTTATTTAACAACAGTAGTTAAAAAATAAACACGAATATGAACAAAATCTGTATTATAAATAATTTAAAAAACATTAATTGACACATGTAATAACTAATGGAAATGAAAACAACATTAGAATTACAGTCAATTCCGTATAATTGGGGCACATCGGGACTGGAGCATTCTGGCCCAATTAAACAACTGGCCCTAATAAATAAATTCGTAAACTGCATATGATACTATATTTTATTAAAATTATCACATACATAAATTTTACCCTCAAGTTCTATCAATATACACAAAAAAAATATAAATGGGTATTAGAACAATTATTAACTTTTTAGGAAAATCTTTTGCCTTGGTTTTAAGCATTGGGCCATTGACACTAACACCTTGTGAAGTTACAATGGCGAACCATTTATTCAACACTTCTCAACAAATGGATCCTTCATTCATGTTTTCTTTTCTAAAAAGTTCCATGATTTTTTATGCCCACTCTTGGCATATTTTATTTTCTCGGAGCTCGATCCAAGCTATCGTAATTTTCGATACACCGGTTAGTTCCGATAGTTTACGTTGGCTTAAGTTAGGTGGATAAGTTTTTATTTTGTCGAGAAACTTTATTCGTTCACACGGTCATATCGTTACGCGGCATTTAACTCACAAAGACATTGATAGTAGGTACTGTACTGTAAGCCTACGCATAAAAATATCAACCAAATTTGTGAAATGAATAGGAATTTAAAAAATAAATAAAAAAGTATGCCGAAGATAACAAAAAAACCAGACTCGAGAAACTGTGTGTTACAGTACACTCATGAAATAACAAAAACTGATGAGAAGCATGGAATTACGAACGTTGTATGTATTTATGACAAGTGGCAAGAACTAACCATAAGTTGCAAGGAGGCTATGCAGCTTGTAAGGTTGGGCATAACTAGTGGATATGACTCACTGAAATTTTTGCAGTGATGATTATGTAGCCTACACATTGTACAATAACATCTTTAGTACTTTATTGACTGGTGTGTGATTACTGTTTTCATCTGTCAAAATGTTTACTTTACTACCTCTATCCTGCCCATTATCTTATCTTGCCTCTTAGAACCACGTGTTGTTCGTCGCTGGCCTGTAAAGGTTTTAATAAAACATATATTGTACATTTATCAGATTGGCTCCAATAAGCGGCATTATGGACCAAAGAAACGGAGTACTTATCAATGTAAAATCCCGTTCTGTTTTTGTTCATTAAAGAACTGTCCCAAAAAACCAGCTGCCCCAATTAACCAGTGGACCAATTATCCAGAATTGATTGTATATGAATAAACATAACCAAAATATCAGTAGATTTAGTTTTTGTGTAGTACTAACTTATTTGACCACACGCAGATGGCACCTGCATACAGATGTATTTAATACTATTCCTAATAGGTCTGCAGTAAATTCAATGTATTCTTAGCAGAACTACAAAAGCTATAATGAAAGAATCACAGTGGCGTTTGAGAAACCAGCGTGGATTCTCACGGTCTGTGCGGACAAACCCGTGGAAATCACTAGTGATCCTCACAGCCTTTTTTTTGCATCCAGGAGACTCCAGGAAGAGTATTGGACATGTCAGTTATAATACCTGAAATACATATAAGAATCACACAATATATCACTACTATCAAGAAAAAAATTCTTGTACGTTACAAAAAGTTTCATCGATCAAGTAATTTTTCAGATTTTTTTTAAAGGAATACAAATCATCACAACATTTTAAAAATTGGGGTAATTTATTCATGAATTTTCTCACTGCATAAGTAGGTTTTTGTTCAAACAATTTTTTGGAGTGATTAGCCATATAATAATCATTTCTGTTTTTCACAGCAGCCAACCTGTTAAAATACAATAAATAAAAAATTGGTTAAAAGTTTTACTTACGGCATTGTATTTCAACTTGTTTCATAGCTATTACACAGTCTTAGTTTCTGTAAATTTGCGATCAAGTTTTTAAAAAGGTTATAACGAAGTTTTATCATTGACACTTTTCATTTAAAAAGTAATCATGGAAAATTGATAAAAATATTGTTAATTAATTACTATTATTATTTTAAACTTATTGTATTAGTCAATTAATGATTCAGGAGTAATAAATCAAAATTATTTAGCTCATAATTTTTTCAGTTAGTGATGTGTCGATACTACCAATATTTTCCTATTCTCGATTTCGATATCAAAAATCAAATAATTTAAAAAAAAAACAAAAATTAAATTAAACAACAGAAATTAAAAATGCTTCCAAATTTTAGTATTCAATTTTCAGTGCTATGAAAAAAATAAAATGTATAATTAAATTTAAAATCGTGAAATATAATCACGCAATGAAACACAAATTAATTTCATGCTTGTAACCGTATCCTGATGTTCTACTCTTACTACTATAGAATAACGCTGATCGATCAATCGAAACCACTCTAAATAATCGAGAACAGTTCGACTCATTTACTCTTTGTTTAGTTTTATGTTATAAAAGAAATCAAAAAATGAAGAAAACCCACGTGAGCAGTATAAATGTATAATGAGCTACAATTTATTCACCTTGAAATCCTAATCTTGTGAATTGATTGTATCGAATCATTGTCAACTTTTTCATAGTTCGACAAGCGATTCATTTTTACTTGTTCCTTCTTTGGATACTTGTTTTCATTATTAAAAAAGCGGTTGTATTCCGGTAAATGATGAAGATTCATTGAATTAGTATATGACAATTTAAAACATTTTTTCTTTCTCTTGCCTATATGAATATATAGGGAGGAAAGTATTGTTTTTTGTCGATTTAAAGAAATCGAGGTTTTACCGGATCTACACGTTTTTAGACCCCCGAACCTGTTTTTAGCGATTGGTCTGTGTGTGTGTGCACGTGTGTGTGTGTGTGTGTAAACAGAATATCTCAAGAACGGAATATCGTAAGAAGTTGAAACTTAAGTTATGCACCACTACTGGACCCGACACAAACATTTTCATCAAAATCGGTCAACCAGAAGTAGTATTTTATTCGTGCCATTTTTCACTTTTTTGCAATTTTCTCAAAAATTTGAGATGAGATTTATTAAGTGTTATAGGAAAAAATAACTTATTAAGGAACTGAATGCTTTTATATGAAAACGGCGTAGTCCTTGGAGACAAATGAACGCAATGGCATAATGGCTGGCAGTGTCTCATCGTTCAGTTTTATAATAAAAATTATTTTTTAACTTGAAAATGTATGCCCTGAAGTATGGTTTGAAACTGAAATTCTGTAGTTTTCTTGGTCAAAAAATTCATTGGTGAAAGTTGCAATTCGATAAGTTCAACAGTTAAGGAGATACTTAATTTTTTAATTTTCCAGTAGAATTTTCTGAGTAAAACAAATATTTAGGAATTTTTAGCAAATCTGTATGGCAATAGCTTTCAAATAACTCCAGAAGTAGTTCCTGAAACAAAACATTTTACCATTTTATGTAGCAATATAGATTATGGCATTTTTTCCACAGTTCAAAAACGAGAGAATCGGTATTGAGGATTCACATTTGGAATCGACACATCCCTAATATTTTGTACGATACAACAGAATCAATTCACTTTTCAATTTTATATAAATAAAAACTGAATTATTTATACATCTCATAATTTTCTGTCAATAATTTTGTATTATTAATTTAAATAACAATTTATAAATTAACGTAATAATATTACCAGTAGTTCTTAAGATTTGTGATGAAATTATAGTTGTTAAATCAATTAATATTGGTTAATTAATTGATTAATTATTTATTTAACAAATAAAATTAATTTTTATTAACGTGTAACATGTAAGTGATAATAATATGCCTGTATTAGATATTATCTTATTATTATTAAAAATATTATAGGCGATTTAGTTTACTTTATTAGTTGTTTCATCGTTTTTGAAGCTTGGATAAATTTATTTATTTTGGTATTCATTTGTTTACAAATTTTTTAAAAATTCTTTAGAAATTTGATTTTTCTGTAACATTGAAATTTCGGTTGGCAATGGCAGACTTTCACCTGCAAATTTTTGAAATAAGGTCTGGCACTTTTTGTATACCTTTATTCAAATTAAATGGCTTTAGATCAAACCTTTAAATATTGTTTCAGCACTGAAAGGGTTAAACATAAAAAAATTCACATCACACATGAAATACATACAAAAAAAAAATGGTCAAAAGCTCCGCGGCCTGCCGGTTGATCCCTACTGAAGTACGTGTTCAGAAAAAACATGCATTAATTAAAACCTAATTTGTACATAACCTTTTTTTTTAACTTAGTTTATGTATTCACAACTGTATAAAATACAACCAGTGAATGTAATCATGTTAGTTATAAAAAATTGCCGTTACAATATTAAGGAGACCGCCACTCCAACGGTGAATTAATTTTGAATAAATTGATATAATTTACAACTATGCTATGATATCTCTATTCCATCATCGTTTCAGTCTACGTTGTGGATTTCTAGGTAAGTTTGGGTATGCCAGCGTTCTAATGAGATGATTTTTTTTGCATTTGAATTTAAAATAGATATGATAACATCTCGTTGATGTATGGAACGTGTAAATCATTGTGCAAATTGTAATTAATAACGGAGAAGGGTGTGTTAGATATTTCTCTAAGTAACTTCCAATTAAAATCGTTGAATATTTTGTAGTGTTATATGTTTTGCTACGCCATCAATTTAGCCACCGTAAATTCAAATCGGTTTCAGGAAAGATTTATGTATTTGTATCGTATGTTATTTATTTATGTATCATATGTCCTTCAACAGCATATTTTCCTCCTAGAATCATGGCTTACTAAATGGCGGATCAAAGTCAACACTACAAAAACGTCTCACATTTTATTTACCCTTCGTAAACGTATCTGTCCTCCTTTGTATCTTTATGACACTCGACTTCACACTTCTGAATCTGTCTGTTATCTAGGTTTTAACGTAGTACTGTAATTGACTGTCCATTACAATGTTCTAAATGCTACACTTGTCTATTCATGTCGGAGTTCTGTCACTGGACTGTGTCTCCACTCATGTTTGTGTACCATGTTAATTTCTCCCAAATTTTTATGATATCACATTCACTGATTGTTTCGAACAGATTGTGAATTTCCTAAATATATAAAAAAAAAGTAAAGTAGGAGTTTTGATTGTCGCACATTAAATTTAAAATTTTATAAGTTTTGAGTTCAGATAATAATACATTAATTGCAATTTTTTTAAATATTTTTATTAGTATTCTTGTTATTGTAAACATGATATATTTATTATAAATTTGTATAGAATGATTTGAAAATACATTTTTTTATGTTATACCAAGCTTCAATGTTAAGATGAGTCAATCTTTGTTTAGATTTAAGTAATATTATTAATTACTGTATTTTTGTGTTAAATGTAATTACTGTGATAATGGACTGTATATTATTATTATTATTACTTTTAAAATAACTTAGGTATTATTAATCAACTATATTTTATAATTTAATGCGCCATCTTATCTGATTTGTTTTAGAATTATTGTCGCTGTTTTGTTTTTTTTAATTTTAAAGCTTATGTAATTTAGGTCAGGTATTTCAGTTAATTTTCTTTCATATTTTTTTTATAAATGTAATTTTTATTGCTTAATCAATATGTATCTGAGTGGGAAAATATTTTACATCATTTTCATTCATTCATAAGTTTTTCGCTTGGCAGTTAATCGTTGTATTTGAAAAATTATACAATTTTTTAGTTTTTGTAAACTTTATATTTTTGATTTAACATTATATTTTACTCCAAAATGAAATTTATATTTTTATTAAAACATAATTTTTTTAGTATATTTAAAGAGACACATTAACAATTTTGTTTATTTTCGAGTATTAATAGAAAATGGTACAGAATTAATTTGTTTTAAAGTGTAATAATTTCCAGATTAATTGATAATTTCCAGACCTACCCCGATTCTTGTGCGTTGTGATGTGTAGTGCAGACGATCTTATAAATTTTTTTAAAATTTTTAAATAAATTTGTTTTAGACCTTCTCTTTGGCTCATTGGTTAGTGTGCTGAGCTGGAAACCAGAGATCCCAGGTTCAATTCCCAGCTAGGGCCTGGAAAATTATTACGTGTTCAAACCCAAAGTGGTTTCTAATGACTAACATGTTGATGTAACTTTAAGTAATTTAATTGCAACAATTGTGGCCAATTTTTGTGATGACGTTATCAGTTAAATATGCCAAGTGGTAACAAAAAGTTATATATCATAAAAAATTTATAAATCGAGAACTTATCGTGTTTATTAAACAATTATGACATAACCAGAAAGGTGTAAAGATTTCAATAAGGTAAATTTTATGAATTTTTTTTAAAGTAGGAAAGATAAATAAATTTTCAGATTCGTCAGTTATCAAATCTACGATCTTCTACTTTATAATTGAGTCTAGTACAATACACTGACACAATACACAAACACTGTCCCACAGAAACGGTTTCATTTGCTTTATAACATCGTAAATAATTAGTAAAATTTCATGAAAAAAGAATGTTTCTTTGTATATAATTTTTCTTTTAAAACTTTAAAATGTGACATTAATCACATATTATGTAGTTTAAAATTACTTAAAATTGCTTTATTGTTAAGTTTTTATGTTCAAATTTAAAAAAAGAAACATGTGTTAATTTAACTGTAAACTTATATTAAATTAGTATTATTCAAATACTTCTTTTATAAAAGATTAATAAACAAAATTATTGTAAATGGTAGAAAAATATTTTCCCATCATGGTTAAAAAGTTTGGTGTAAAATTATATCAAAATCTATGAAAATAAAGAAATAATTGTTCAATTTAAACTCTATTTATAATAAATGGTAATGAAAAGTAGTGTAGTGGTCAGCGCAACTGGCTACTATGCCGGGGTCCCAGGTTCGATTCCCGGTCAGGTCTGGCATTTTTTCATCTGTAAATTACCACATATCATTATCTACGCACAAGCCCAAGGCTTATGTAGGCATCATCACTCAATAAAAAAAAAGGATGAAACTAACCGATAATAATTAATGAGTTGTGGAAACCTATGGAGGGATTTCCTTTTTTTTTAAGTCACACACTTTCTTGGTTATTAGCGACTATTTTGGGTTAAGGAATGGTGGGTAAGAACTTTTCCGGGAATCAAACTGGAGACCACCACTTTGAACCATAGTATGCTAACTATTGCGCCACGGAGGTGGTTTAAAAGAAGTTTTAAACCACCTTTATTTTATACAAGTGACTGAAGATGTATCATCTTCTATAGATTTTTAATAAATAGTGTTTTTAGTTTCAATTTTATGTTATTTACTCTGATGATGGTGGATCCACCGAAACACGTGTAAGTAAAAATTAAAATAAAGGTGACGCAGTTTGAAAAGAAGGTTAGTGAAATTATTTTATTAATTCATTATATGAAATAAAAGAAGTTTTATTACAACAAGAGTTACTGTTACATGTGAACTATTTCTCAACTGATTGCCAACGACTTCAAGGCATTTGATAATTGGGCACCAACTTTTATATATCTTTCTTTTTACTGTTGAACTGCTGTGTTCCCGATCGTACTTTTACCTTTATGAATAAATAGAAATCACTGCTATCCGTTTCATAATCATAGACACCCGAGTTTGAACCCTTGCATCTCCAAAACTATGAGTCGGATTTTAAAATACTTTAATCAAAATTTAGCTCATTTTATTCTGCGTTGACCCTTAATAGTCCTGTATTTTTAATCTTGTTTAAAAATTGCCATATCGAGGTTGGAAGACAAAAAGACCCAGTTTTCTTGATTCCGCAACAAATTTCATGCGTTTAGAGGCATGTAACTCGGTAAATATATAACCGAAAAGTTTGAAATTTTAACACAACGTAGAAAATTATATTCTTACAGCGTGTACAAAATTTCAAATTCATATGTTATTTAAATTTTGATTTAGTAACAATATTCTGAACCCTTGCTATGCAACAATCCTCTCCTATAGGTGTTTAATGTCACGGATTTTCTCCGAGTAAACAATGTTTTTAACATGCATAAAAAATAAATCTAGTGGTGTAATGTCTGGGCTCCTTGGTGGCCTGGGATTGGGCCTGTTCTTCCGTTTCACCGGCCTGGAAAACAAATATTTAATGCATCACGGACACAGTTGTTGTAATGCAGTGGAGCGCCGTCTTGCTGAAAGAAAATTAATCCTTTTTCTTCTTCAATATCGTCAATCTGTGGAAAGGCATACTGCTTTAACTTATCACAGTAATGAGTTCCATTAATGTTTTTTTCGGCATATATGAACGGGTCAACGACACGGTCAGATAGCCTACCTGGAGATGTCACTTTCAAGACGTTGCCTGTTGCCTTAAACTGGTTAAACCACTGCAGAATCATTTTGTTTGTAGGCGCAGTATGGCCGTATTCGCATCGAAAATTAAGCTGAACTGTAATAACTGAACGCGTCTCGGTAAACCAAATCACGCACTGTCCTTTCTGCTGCGGTGATACCATGACCGGCAGACTGACACCGCGTGAAGGTCAGGCAAGTTAACCAACAGGTTAGCCAATGCAACAAATTGAAACTTTACGACATGCCTGACAGAACTATGAAAACCAAATGCTTTCAACTAGTTAGGTTATTTTATTATGATTTATTGAAATCGAGGAGTTGTTTTATAAACTCCCTTTATATTATAAATCAAAAGTACACATTAAAAAAAGTTTTTAATTTGTTAATAAAGCAAATTTATTAATTAAATCTTATTATTTTGATAGTTTTGGATATAATTTTACAAACAATTTGAGATCATTTCTACTTAATTTATAACCAGTTATTGTTAATGAGGTTTTTTATAATATTTACATTTAGTTTAAATCAGTGCCATAATATCTCAAAAAAATGACATAAATTAGTTTAAAGTTCATTTATTATCAAATAATTATGTGTAATGTACAGTAGAAAGTGTTATTTTTTAAATAAAATTGAACAAAATAGATAAAATATGATTGTTCGGTGGTATTAAGTATTTACTTGAAAACATAACGTAATTTTAAAATACTCAGAATTAATACTCGTAAGTTTATGAACAAGAAAGTTTTTCAATATTAATATTTTAACTGCTGTAGGATACACTATAATATCAAAACGTTACTTAACTTCTCTCAGGTGAAATAATTTTATTTATGATAAAAATAATCTACTGTACATCGTTAATTTATTAAAATATTATTTACTTAACTGTTTTTTAATAAACTAATAACATTAAAAGTTTGTGAATCAATTTTAACATTACGTATATTGTATAGTTTTTGTATTGAATTTTAAATTAGATTGTCATTAAAATTATTTCTTCTGTAATTTACGTTTATTTTTAAGTTTGTATATAACTTATTAATTTAATTTCTCGTGTATTAAAAATAAATTTGTATAGAATATAATATTTAAATTATTAATTTACCTTGGTGTTTTATTTTTTAATTCCTACATTGTGTTCTATGTTTGTAACATTATTTATACTGTAAATTTACATGTTTCCCAATTTTTAAATTTATCTTGATTTATATAAATATATAGGAAAGAAAGTATTGTTTCATATCGATTTTTAAAAATCGAGTGTTCATTTGATATATTTGTTTTCAGGCCCCCTGAAACCAAAACAGATGTTTTTAATGATTAGGCTGTGTGTGTGTGTGTGTGTGTGTGTGTGCGCGCGCGCGTGGGCATGCGCGTGTGTGTGTGAACAAAATATCTTGAGAACGGAACATCGTACAAAGTTGAAATTTAGAACTTAAGTTGTGTACCACTAGAGGACCTGACTTAAACATTTTCATCAAAATCGTTCAACTGGAAGTAGTAGTTTATTCATGCAATTTTTTTTATGCTCAACAAGATTAAGCGCCATGTCTGCTGAAATTCTTGGGATGGCTGTGCTTTAACAGAAAAAAAAAGTTTTTTCATTTAAGTTTGTATTAAGTGTTGTATGTTTGTATTGTGGCTTTAATATGCATGCTGGGGTAAAAGTGTTTAAAAAAGTTGTACAAGATTTAAAAACCTACAATTTTTATTCCAAACATTTTTTTCTACAACGCTTATTTTAGCATCAATTAGTGATTTTTCTCAATTTTTTCCATAAAAATCAGTAAAGGAAGGGGGTGTTTTAATATTGAAGCAAGACAAAAGTATATATAATAAAGTTATAGGATATTAAAAAAAATCTGGTGTGAAACACTCACAGAACTTTCTCTTGCTGATGCAGATAGTAAAAATATAACCTAACCGTAGTAATAACATTAGAAATAAACAAAAACTAACCTCAATAAACATAACCTAATTTTAAATCATAAGTGAAAGACACAAAATGAAAATCTACCTCAGTTTAATTTAAAAATACGGAAAATCACTGTTTCACGCTAAATTAGGTTCTGTAGAGAAAAATGCTCTAAATAAAAGTTGTAGATCCTTCAATTTCCTATAAATTTGATTATACTGTTTTTGTCGTAAAATGCATACTTAGGCTGAAATCTTTAAAAAAATTGAATTTTTACACGTTTTTGTGAGAAAAAAAAACAAAATCACTAATTACTGCTACACTAAGCTGTATACAAAAAATCTTTGAAATAAAAGTTGTAGGACTTTAAACTGTCTACAACTTTTATTATATACATTTTTGCGCTAAAATGCATACTAAAGTCGCAGTCTTAAAAAAACAATTTTTTTACGAGAAAACAGCCTCCCCAAGAATTTCAGCAGACATGGCGCCTACCCTATCTTGTAGAGCATAAACAATAACTTAAGTTTCAAGTTAGTACGATGTTCTGTTCTTGAGATATTTTTTTCACACACACACACACAGACCAATCGCTAAAAACATGTTTTTTTGGGTTCAGGGGGTCTAAAAACTGTTAATCCGGTTAAAACTCCATTTCAAAAAATTGACATGAAAACAATACTTTCCTTCCTATAAATTCATGTAGGCAAGAGAAAGTAACAATTTATTACTTATATTTCAAGAATTTTCTTCTACTAACCCTAGTTTAGCGTCGATTATGATTTCCTGGATAACTCAAACAAGTTGATTTCTTTTAAAATAATTCACTCATGATTAAAATTAGGTTATGTTTTTATATTTACACTGTTTATTCATGATTAAACATAGGTTATATTGTTCATTATCAACATTGGCTAGAGAAATTTTTGTGAGTATTGTACAGCAGATTTTTATTTATATTATTCTCATAACTGTAATATTTGTATTATTTTGAAACAAACTGTATGTTTGAACTGAGCACAGTAAAACCATTCCTGGAGATATATTTTCTGGTAATTTACCACATTTATTTAATAGACTAATAAATATTAAATAGTTAATTTGTAGAAGATATTTATAAACATTCCAATTAATTTACTCAAGTAGTTTTAAACCATTTAACAATCAACTGTAATAAAGTCAATTTTATAGCCATTTTAATTCATTTAAACTTGTAGTTCCATTTGTTGATAACAGAGTGCATCACTGATCTTTCAATTTGGAAAGCATTTTCTTACCAAGAAAAGCAAGCTGAACATGTGTGTGTTATATGGTGAACATTTTAAAAGTTAGGGTTAGTTTTCTAACGACTGCAATTTTCAGGTAAGCTTAATAATAATTAATTAATAAATTTTATAAGTTAAATAATATTTAAAAAAGATTATTCATCAACTTAAAATTGTACAACTTTTATGAAAGTATAAGTTTGATTGGTTATACAGTATAATTTAAGGTTAGTTTTCTTTTAATGTGAAAATCATGTAATGAGTTTATTTTTTAAAATGAAATTTAATTAACCTAACACACTACAAAGGACTTTTGTTGAACAATGTGAGAAACTAACCTTTAAAATTATACTGTATAATATTTTGGAAATTTACCGTAATAAAAATTGTAAATTTTTAAGTTGATGAAATATTTTTTTATATTATTACATTGTAATAAAAAATTAAAACTTTCAAAAAAAAATTAGGTTTTCTTTTATGAAAATTAGAAGAGTACTTTACTCCAGTGCAAAAATACAAAACCAATGTTCTTTAAAATGGCTTTATCAATTTTGATTGAACTCTCTCTTTTACTTTCTCTTGCCTATATGAATATAAAGGAAGGAAAGTATTGTTTTCATGTCGATTTTTTTAAAATCGAGTTTTCACCGTTATACACATTTTCAGAACCCCTGAACCCCAAAAAAAAAATGTTTTTAGTGATTGGTGTATGTGTGTGTGAACAAAATATCTCAAGAACAGGTCATCGTACAAAGTTCAAACTTGGAACAAATTAAGTTCCACTAGAGGACATGACAGGAACATTTTCATCAAAATCGGTCAACCAAAAGTAGTAGTGTTATTCATGTGATTTTCTCAAAAACTGCTGTTACAAATTTTTTTAAAAATCGCCTCATTTACTACATTTTTTATGTACTATAAGACAGGGTTGGTGCCATGTCTGCTAAATTCTTAGGGAGGCTGTGCTATTGTAGAAAAAATCTGGTTTTTTTAAGATTATGGCTTTAATATGCATTTTAGCGCAAAAATGTATATAATAAAAGTTGTAGAGAATTTACAAATCTATAACTTTTAATTCAAACAATTTTTCATATAATAGGCTACTTAGTTTAGCAGTAATAAGTGATTTTGTTTTTTTCACGGAAATGTGTAAAAAAATTGATTTTTTTAAGATTTCAGTCTTAGTATGCATTTTACGACAAATGAGTGTGTGTGTAATCAAATTTATAGGAAATTAAAAGATTTACAACTTTTATATAGAACATTTTTCTCTACAGAGCCAAGTTTAACGTGAAACAGAGATTTTTCGTATTTTTAAGCCAAACTGAGGTTGATTTTCATTTTTCATCATTCACTCATGATTAAAATAAGGTTATGTTTTATGAGGTTAGTTTTTTGTTATATCTAATGTTTTATTACTATATTATGTTATATTTTTCATTATTTCCATTGCCAAGAGAAAGTTGTGTTAGGGTTTCGTAAAAGTTGTTGGATCGTAAAAAATAATTATGGAACAAGTGTTGTACAATTTCTAAAGCTTATCAGAAATATTACAAAATTGAAACCAATTTTACAAATACTACTTACACTTTTTACACTAATGTGCGTATGTTGCAATCTGTTAAATTTAAAAACAATTAGCAACCGCAAGATCCAATGAGATGAGGATGATTTGTAAATGAGGTATAGTCTTGTACAGACTCAGGTTGACCATTCCTGAGAGAGTATGATTAACTTTTCTTTTTTTTTTGGTTTAACATCCGACTGTTATGCAATTACTGCTAATGCAGACGGTGAAGGATGAAATGATTCTTTGTAACGTATGAAAATATGGCGTGCCTGAATAGGATTCGAACCCAAGACCGCATGATGAGAGGCGACCACGTTACCAACTACACCAATGCAACTGGCGTATGATTAATTGAACCCCAACCATCAAAGTACAGTGGTAACCACTGACTAGTATTCAATTCCATATAAAAAAAATTTGGTGTGAAACACTCGCACAACTTTCTCTTGCCAATGCAAATAAATAATAATCCTAACATTAGTAATAAAACATTAGAAATAAACAAAAAAAACTAACCTCAATAAACATAACCTAATTTTAATCATGAGTGAAAGACGCAAAATGAAAATCAACCTGTTTTGCTTAAAAATACAGAGAATCACTCTTTCACGCTAAACTAGGCTCTGTAGAGAAAAACATTCTAAATAAAGGTTGTAGATCTTTTATTTTGATTTTCATTTCGAGTCTTTCAGTCATGATTAAAATTAGGTTATATTGTTTATTATTTGAATTTGCAAGAGAAAGTCATGTGAGTGTTTCACACCAGATTTTTTTTTATTACAATTACATGTATCACTAAATTCACTATAGTCAGAATCTTAACACAGATAAATGTGTCCTTTAATTTTTATAATTTTTTAAAAATTGAAAATTTTCAACTATTGCAAAGTTTGAACAATTATACTCGTATCTCTGGTGGGGCATGGAATAAAAATCTAAATTCTTTTACAGAGTGTCTACCTGCATAAGAGAAAACTACATTAAAAATTTCAACTTTGATATTACTTTCTCTTGCCTAAATGAATATATAGGAAGGAAAGTATTGTTTTCTTGTCAATTTTTCACCGGATCTACATGTTTTCAGACCCCCGAACCCAAAAAACATGTTTTTAGCGATTGGTCTGTGTGTATACAGAATATCTCAAGAACGGAACATCGTACAAACTTGAAACTTAAGTTACATACCACTACCGGACCCGACACGAACATTTTCATCAAAATCGGTCAACCGGAAGTAGTAGTTTATTCGGCTAATTTTTCACTTTTTTGCGATTTTCTCAAAAACTGTTCCTACGATTTTTTTAAAAATTATCTGGATTACTAAATTTTTTATGCTTTACTAGATAGGGTAGGCGCCATGTTTGCTGAAATTCTTGGTGAGGCTGTTTTCACGTAAAAACGTTGTTTTTTTTAAGATTACGGCTTTAATATGCATTTTAGGGCAAAACTTTATAAAATAAAAAATGTAGAGAATTTAAAATCCTACAACTTTTAATTCAAACATTTTTTCTTATAACGCTTAGTTTAGCGGTAATTAGCGATTTTCTGTTTTTCCTCACGAAAACGTGTGAAAAATCGATTTTTTTCAGATTTCGGCCTTAGTATGCACTTTACGACAAAAGTGTATATAATAAAATTTATTGAAAATTAAGAGATCTACAACTTTTATTTAAAGCATTTTTCTCTACAGAGCCTAGTTTAGTGTGAAAGAATGATTTTCCGTATTTTTAAGCCAAACAGGTTGATTTTCATTTTGCGTCTTCCACTTATGATTAAAATTAGGTTATGTTTATTGAGGTTAGTTTTGTTTATTTCTAGATTATTGGTCATTTTTAGCACTGGCAAGAGAAAGTTGTGTGAGTGTTTCACACCAGATTTTTTTATTGTGTTCTGGTCAAAACTGGACCTTTAAACCCAGTTTAGGCCCACTTAATTTTTGTGTGGGTGAGACAGACGAATCAACAAAGGAAACTAATAAACGACAATTTTAAAAATTGTCACCAATCGCGCAAATGCAAGAAAATTTCAGGTATGGTAAAAATAAACAAAACACCAAAAATTAAAATATTTGTACATTTATTTAAAGCGTTTATAATTTTTTAATATCATTTATACATATATTTTAAAGTGTATATTTTTTTGTAAATTTTATTTATATATTTTTTTTTTAATAGAAAAATATATGTAACAAAATATAATAAATTCATTGGATATTATGTCACAGCTACTCATTGTAAATGTTTATTGTTTCTCAGTCGTGTATTTTTGTTGGAAGTTTTCGATTTCATTGTATATAATATAATCTTGAAATTGTTTTTTTTTTAATATTCATCAACAATTTTAGGCCTTGTTTTGAAATATACATAAACAGCTATTAAAATGAATATAGCACCCACAGTTGGAAGGACAACAGTGAAAACATTTCTTTTGTTTTCTAAAAATTCACGTTTTCTTTCTTTTTTTTGTTTGCTTGTTTCTTTAGTTTTTCCTTTCATTTGCCTCATTTTTTACCTGAAAACAAATAAAATAAATCTTAAACACAAAGATATAAATCCCTTTCATAAGATGACGCGTCTCATGGCTGGGAACAATTTTTAAAAAGGCTTACCTTAAACTTATCATGGTTGCTTATCATCGGGGTTATCATGTTTTAATTTTATCTCATATCAGGTATGCCATATTATAGTCATAAGAAAGTAAGAAAAGAATTCCCCTTCCACTCCAAATCACGTGTAATACGAGGCGTGTTCAGAAAGTAAGTACCGTTTTTAAAAAAAACAAGTAAAACAATTTTATTTCTACATGAAAGCCCAAACCTTAAACTATTTTTCGACATAGTTTCCACCGGTGGTCAAACACTTGTCGTAGCGGGTGATCAATTTGTCTATACCCTCTTCATAGAAGGTTCCCGTCAACGAATGAAGCCACGACTCCACGGCAGTTTTCACTGCATCGTTGGTTTCAAAGCGTTGGCCGCCTAGCTCGCGCTTCATGTGCAGGAACAAGTGGTAGTCAGACAGTGCCAAGTCCGGGCTGTAGGGTGGGTGATCGAACTGCTCCTAACCTTCTACGAAGAGGGTATAGACAAATTGATCATCCGCTACGACAAGTGTTTGAACATCGGTGGAAACTATGTCAAAAAATAGTTTAAGGTTTGGGCTTTCATGTAGAAAAAAAATTGTTTTACTTGTTTTTTTTAAAAACAGTACTTACTTTCTGAACACGCCTCGTACTAGCCGAACCGCATAACAACGGCAGCTTCAACGCTACTACTCTGCCTGATATAATTAGCTACTATTATAAGAAATGAAAACCAATGATACATCAGATCCCTCTTTCACTTCCCACTCAAAAAACGTTATCACATTATTAATAATTTCACGACTTTGACTATGCAAAACTTGACCTTTTTTGTCGACTTTATTTTTTCTCCTATTTTCACTCATTTTATATGAACTCAGAACTGAACCGAGTCAACGGAAAAGTAAACAGCTTTAAATTATATAAGAGACTACATAGAAATTAAAAACCGATAAAAAAACAATATAGTAAACGATAAAAATAAATACATGAGATAGAGAACAACAAAGATAGATTATAACATTTATGTAGAATAACACTTCACTTCAATAACTAATTAATTATAACTAATTAATTACTTCAATACACTAAGGTTAGAGCTCAACTACAAAATTGTCAAGTTGCACTACTCACGCATACCCCTCTCCTTATTAAATGGACTTTTCCATACAGACTACTCCCACCAGCTTAGACTGGCCCAACGCACTGTGACGTCACTTTTTCCCTTTACAGAATATTTTCACTATAGTATGGGGTAATTCATCACAGTGTAACATAGAAAGCGTTTTTAAAATACAGAAAAAAGCTGTTAGGTGTATGATGGGAGTCAACCACCTTACCTCATGCAGTTACTATTTAAAGAGCTGCAATTGCTCACAGTTCCTTCTTTGTACATTTTTGAAGTGATAATGTACGTAAAGAAAAATACCTTTTTACAGAATTTAGATGTTCACAACCACTACACAAGAAACAGAATCTATTATTATGTTGCTAATCACAACACTAAATTGTTTTAACAAAAACAAACTTATGCAGGTAGAAAATACATCAATAAATTGCCACAATGTTTAAAAAGTTGTGACAATTAAAGTCATTTTAAAAAAAAGCTGAAACAATATTTGATTGATGAAACATTTTACAGTGTGAATATTAATTCCTTTCTAAATAGTTCTTGGTTGACAAGTATTTAACTTATAATTAAACAAATATTGTGTACTATTTGATACAAAGGGGTTCATGACAAGCCTACTGAGTTAAGCAATAGCAGGAAAATTATTGGTAATTGATGAATTTATTATTGTGTTTGACTTTTTAATTTTGTGTGATATTTGATACAATGGGGTTCATGACAAGTTACTGAAGCAAGCAGTAGCAGAAACAAATTTTCGGTGGTAAGTGATGAATTTAACATTCTGTGATAAACTTTTTATCAGCTTTATCTCTACATGTCCTATACTCCCTTTGGAGTCTCCTGGATGCAGAAAATAAAACAATACGGGAAAAACCATTAGCGATTCTACATCTATTTTTACTTTCTATGGCCTATATGAATATATAGGAAGGAAAGTATTGTTTTCATGTCGATTTTTCAAAATTGAGTTTTCACCGGATCTACACGTTTTCAGACGCTCTGAACCCAAAAAACATGTTTTTAGCGATTGGTCTGTGTGTGTGTGTGTGTATATACAAAATATCTCAAGAACGGAAAATTGTACGAATTTGAAACTTGAAACATAAGTTACAGACCACTACTGGACCCGACACAAACATTTTCATCAAAATCGGTCAACCGGAAGTAGTACCTAGTATATTCGTGTAATTTTTCACTTTTTGCGATTTTCTCAAAAACTGGTCCTACGATTTTTTTCAAAATCGCCTGGTTTACTCAATTTTTTATTCTCTACAAGATAGAGTAGGCGCCATGTTTGCTGAAATTCTTGGTGAGGCTGTTTTTACTTAAAAAAAGTGTTTTTTAAGATTACGGCTTTAATATGTATTATAGTGCAAAAATTTATATAATAAAAAATGTAGAGAATTTAAAATTCTACAACTTTTATTTAAAAATTTTTTTGTATAATGCTTAGTTTAGCGGTAATTAGTGATTTTCTGGTTTTCCTCTAGGTTAGTGTGAAAGAGTGATTTTCTGTATTTTTAAGCCAAACTGAAGTTGATTTTCATTTTGCATCTTTCACTTATTATTAAAATTAGGTTATGTTTTTTTGTTTATTTCTGATGTTTTATTACTAATGTTAGATATATTAATTATTTGCTTTGGCAAGAGAAAGTTGTGTGAGTGTTTCACACCAGATTTTTTTAATTGTGTCTAGATTTGGGAGGATCCGGGTAAGGGGTTTCTACTGTAATCTAAAAAAAAAATAGAAAACAATTACTTAGAAATTAATCATCCATCAATAATGTACTTCAGTGGAAAAAATAATTAATAAATGAACAAAACATATTTTGTACGTTATTTCACTACAAAACAGCCCCTTTCAAAAAAAAAGTTTGGGATTGGAGTCCAGAAATGCGGTAAGCCTTGGTGATAGATAAAAATGAAGGATGAAAAATTTCCAGACCCGGCCAGGAATGATAAACAAAGAGGGTGTGGCACATACCATAACAGTTTAGCACCTGATGAAGATCTTACACCACTAATTTATTGTACATGTATTATAAACCTTGAGAAAAAATTAGTTCATTTTAAAACAAGCCATAATCTATTTAAACTATAATTATTATATAAAGTTAAAAAAAGTTCAAAACAACTTGTCATAAACAATCATGAGAATATAAGAGTTAATTTACATTTAATCAGTATTTAAAAAGTTTGTTTTGGTTAAATTACATTAACAAGTAGTTGATGAAAACAAATCTTTAATAACAAATTAACTAAAAAAGACTGTCAAAGAAAAAAATAACTGAATACTATTTACACAACCAACTTTTTTATTTAATAAAAAATATTAGCTTTTGTTCATTTCAAACAAGTTAATACATCAAAATATAAGAGATGAATGATATACCAAATTCGTTTTATAGATACTGTACGTATAAATTAGGTTACAGCATGTAATTATCAAAAAGAAATCTATGGAAATATCACAGTAGATATTAAATTAATAATCTCACTTACTTTTATAAGAAGGTTAAAATAATACATAAATATTATTACAAATTGTAAAAATCAAAAGAATTTAAATTAAAATATCGAAGATTTACCTTTTATAACAAACACATAAAGAGTTTGAACATGCCACGAAGTCATATGGTAAATGTTTACATTTATGATAGAACCGTGCAACTAAATTTCATTGACGTGGAATGTAAAAATACACGTACAATTTTATAAGGTTTATAATATTTAAAACAAAATATATTAAATATTATGTGTTATAATTTTATCAAACAGGATATTTTATAATTATTTATATTTTCATAAATATTTTTTAATATTACGAGATGTGTATGAGAAAATATCGATATATTAATAAGATATCGATAATTTATCTTTTGATTTGTAGTAATCAAAATGCCTGCTAAAATAGGCGGGATAACTAGTCGGTTCATGTACATTGATTAAATTGTTTACCATTGTAAAGCATTTGTTTCAAACCATTTTAAAATATCAAAATGAACCAAAACGTTTCTGATTCTAATAATTCTTCTAGCGGAAGTTTATTGAAAGATCTGTGTCGACACATTGGTTCTGGACTCGAAACTTGTAAGTATTAAAATTAAATAATTGAAATTCATTTTTGACGTTAAGATGTAAACTATATCATTAGGCGAATTACCGATCTTGAAAAGTTATACGATAACTAACTAAGATTATGTGTGGTAATGTTATGTAAATTAATTTAAATTTTATGTGAAATCAATAATGCAGATTAGGTTATTTTGAGGCGTGACATATTTGTTATTGTTTGTCAAGAGGTATTGAACATTTTATTTTTTGCTTATTCGTTTGAGAGTCAGTTATGAAAATTGTAATATTATAATGTTATTTACAATGGATTTTCTATTTCATCTTATTGGCCAAGACCAACTGGTAAATTTTATTTTGGTTTTGAATGTTTACATTTTAGTGTTATTTGTATTGAATAGTTTTGTACTTTTGAAATCATATTTGTTAAAGGTTGTTTTTAAGATGAAAACAGGATACTTTGGAGTTTATTAGTCAATCTCATGTAAACTTAAAAGTGTTTTTTTCCGAATCACTGAATTTAAAGGGTACGATTAATCAATCTTTTTGCCCATGCTTCCTTTTCATCTTACCTCATGCCGATCACTATTTAAAGAGCTGCAATCGCTCACAGTTCCTTCTTTGTACATTTTTGAAGTGATAATGTACGTAAAGAAAAATACCTTTTTACAGAATTTACAGATGTTCACCACCACTACACAAGAAACAGAATCAATTATTATGTTGCTAATCACAACACTAAATTGTTTGAACAAAAACCAACTTATGCAGGTAGAAAATAAATTGCCACAAGGTTTAAAAAGTTGTGACAATTTAAGTCATTTTAAAAAAAAAGCTGAAACAATATTTGATTGATGAAACATTTTACAGTGTGCACGAATTCCTTTCTAAATAGTTTTGATTGAAAAGTATTTAACTTATAATTAAACAAATATTGTGTACTATTTGATACAAAGGGGTTCATGACAAGCCTACTAAGTTAAGCAGTAGCAGGAAAAAATTATTGGTAAGTGATGAATTTATCATTGTGTTTGATATTTTTTAATTTTGTGTGATATTTGATTCAATGGGGTTCATGAC
This sequence comes from Catonia carolina, assembly GCA_035578175.1. Lineage (NCBI taxonomy): Eukaryota > Metazoa > Arthropoda > Insecta > Hemiptera > Achilidae > Catonia > Catonia carolina. The sequence goes on along the minus strand of JAQMRL010000014.1, from coordinate 16,058,906 downwards.
AAGCCTACTGAAGTAAGCAGTAGCAAAAACAATTTTTTGGTGGTAAGTGATGAATTTATCATTGGTGATAAACTTTCAGTTTATCAGTTTTATCTTGACATGTCCTATACTCCCTTTGGAGTCTCGTGGATGCAGGGGAAAAAATCTTCCCTGAATGTTTTTCCCTTCTTTCTTCGGACCATTTCTTGGCGTTTGTTGCCCATTCAATTAACATATTTTATAACTTTTTTTTAGCCGATGTGTCTCGAATATATAGATCCGCTGTCATGCGTTTGGCAGATCCATCATCTTTATCAGATTCGGTGGATGGTTCATTTACAGACATAGATGAATTTGAAATAATCAACAAAATCAAAGAACAAATTACAGAAGTTAATTATGACAATTCAAATGCTGTATCGTCGTTTGAATCTCTTCATAGAACTATTGTAAAAGCTGTAAGTATTGAAATTTTAAAAAAATCTACAATGCACTGTTTTTGTTGGCGGATCTAATTGGCATCTATCAATTTCCTATGTCTGTCACATCCAGATGTCAAAAAATACAAGCGATAGCCACAAACAGCTTTCTGACACATAACACAGGTTAACAAAATTAGGGAAATTGAAAGTTATTTGTATTCTGATAACTGATTTTAAGTATTCTGATAACTGTTATCTAGGGAGTAAAATAGCAAAGGATGGTAGAAGCACAAGTGATCAAGAGTAGAATTGCTCAAGCTAGAAAAGCCTTTGTAATGAAAAACAGCTTACGTACTACAAACATTGATTTACAGATTAGGAAAAATTTCTTAAAATTTGTGATAGGGGCTGTAGAAAAGAAGAGGATAGAATCTTTTGAAATGTGGTGTTATAGGAAAATGTTAAAGATTAGGTGGGTAGACATGATAAGTAATTTAGAGGTTCTTAGGCGAGTGGATGAAGAAAGAAGTATATGGAAGCATCTTACCAAAAGAAGGGATAGGCTAGTGGGGCATATCCTAAGACATCCAGGTATTGGGCTATCAATAATGGAGGGTAATATTGAGGGAGTAAATTGTAGAGAGAGGCAAAGATTAGAATATATAGAGCAAATCACAAAAGATGTAGGGTGTTACAGGTATGTAGATATGAAACGACTTGCGCAAGATAGAACAGGTTGGAGAACTGCGTCAATCAAACCAGTCAAGAGACTGATGACAAAAAAAAACTGATTTTAATGTTATTTTGTGTGCTGAATTCAAATATGGCCACCATTTTTCCATCACGTAAGGATTTTCCACAACACTGGAAAAATAAAATGGAGATTGTTGTTGTAACAGGCCTATTCATATTTCTCATGGAAAACTTTTATTATAAAACATATTGGGATTTAAAGAAAGGATTGTGGTATATTTTCTTACCTCTACGAAGACTTGTGCCTTTTACTTTCTCTTGGCTGTGGGAATAAATAAGAAGGAAAGTATGTTTTCATGTCGATTTTTTGAAATCGAGTTTTCACTGGATCTACATTTTTCAGACTCCCTGAACCCAAAAAACATGTTTACAGCGATTGGTCTGTGTGTGTGTGTGTGAGCAGAATATCTCAAGAACGGAACATAGTATGATGTTGAAACTTGAAACTTAAGTTAGAAACCACTAGAGAACACGACACAAACATTTTCATCAAAATCGGTCAGCCGAAAGTAGTAGTTTATTCGTGTAATTTTTCACTTTTTTGCGATTTTCTCAAAAGTGGATCTTACGGTGTTTTTTAAAATCGCCTCATGTACTACATGTTTTATGCTCCGGAAGATAGGGTATAAGCTATGTTTGTTGAAATTCTTGGGGAGGCTGTTTTCTTGTTAAAAAATTGTTTTTTTTTTAAATTGTGGCTTTAATGTGCATTTAAGTGCAAAAATGTGTAAAATAAAACTTTTAGAGAATTTAAAATCCTACAATTTTTATTTTAAACATTTATTTGTACTACGCTTAGTTTAGTGGTAATTAGCGATTTTCTGTTTTTTTTTCTCACAAAAACATGTAAAAAAATTAATTTTTAAGATATCAGCCTTAGCATGCATTTTATGACAAAAGTGTATATAATAAAATTTGTAGGAAATTAAAAGATCTACAACATTTGTTTAGAGCATTTTTCTCTACAGAGCCTAGTTTAGCGTGAAAAGAGTGATTTTCTATATTTTTAAGGCAAACTAAGGTTGATTTTCATTTTGCGTCTTTCACTTATGATCAAAATTTGGTTATGTTTATTGAGGTTAGTTTATTTCTAATGTTTTGAGTGTTTCACACCAGATTTTTTTTCCTTTTATTGCTTTTTAGGCCACATTTTATGGATGCACCGACAGTAATCTGCAATCATGTTCATATTCCACCTTCCCTGATGTCAACGTTCCATTTCCTTTATATCTTGATGAAATGTGTCAACCTATTCTTCACGTACATCACCAAGATTTTCAGGGAAGTAATCAATATGAGAATTCAGAAAATGCACCTTCAAGCTCATTGAATAATCCAAGTTTTGGAATTTGAATTTATTGTTCCCGAGAAATTTCTTTACGACTTCTTCAAATGATTTCCATGCTTCTTGCTTTCAATGTCTTCCATTTTGGTTTGAAAGGCTTCATCTTTTAAAAGTTTACAAATGTTTGGACTAGTGAAAACATCTTTCATTTTGGCCTCTGACAGTTGGAACTTTTGGCTTAACAATCTACCTCGTTTGATAAAGCTTTTACAAATTGTTTTATCAATTAAAGTTTAATGTTAAATGTAGGTAAGAGTACGTTCAGTGGATCAACCGAATTTTTCCGTATTACATTTTTGGTCCCAAGTTCTAATAATACCGAGTGGTCATCAGAAAAATATGCAGTAAAGACCTTTTTGTTTATAACCTAACTAATGATAAAATATTAATTCACACAAAATTTTTTATTCCATGATTTAGAAATAAAATATGTTTATTTATAAATTTTGACACTATTTAAATAAACTAATATTGTGAAAAAACGGTACGTGATGGATTTTTACTTTCTATTGCCCGTATGAATATGTAAGAAGGAAAGTATTTTTTTCATGTCGATTTTTTGAAATTGAGTTTTCACCGGATCTACTACATGTTTTCAGACTCCGTGAACCCAAAAAACATGTTTCTAGCGATTGGTATGTGTGTGTGTGTGTGTGAACTGAATATCTCAAGAACAGAACAGCGTACAAACTTGAAACTTGAAAATTAAATTAGGTACCACGAGAGAACCCGACAAACATTTTCATCAAAATTGGTCAGCCAAAAGTAGTAGTTTATTCGTGTAATCTTTCACTTTTTTGCAATTTTCTCAAAATCGGCTCCTACAATTTTTTTTTTAAATCGCCTCATTTACTGAATTTTTTATGCTCTTCAAGATAGGGTAGGCGTCATGCCTGCTGAAATTTTTGGGGAGGCCATTTTCTCATAAAAAAATTGTTTTTTAAGATTGCGGCTTTAATATACATTTTAGAGCAAAATTGCATATAATAAAAGTTGTAGGCAATTTAAAAAACTACGTTTATTTTAAATTTTTTTGTAAAAACGCTTAGTTTAGTGGTAATTAGCAATTTTCTGGTTTTTAATTTTTCTCGATTTTTTTTTGAAGATTTCAGCTTTAGTATACATTTTACGAAAAAAGAGTGTGAAATAAAATTTATAAGAAATTAAAAGATCTACGACTTTTATATAGAGCATTTTTCTGTACAGAACCTAGTTTAGCGTGAAAGAGTGATTTTCCGTATTTTTAAGCCAAACTGGTTGATTTTCATTTTGTGTCTTTCACTCATGATTAAAATTAGGTTATGTTTATTGGGGTTAGTTTTTTTGTTTATTTCTAATGTTTTATTACTAATGTTAGGTTATATTGTTAGTTATTTGCATTGGCAAGAGAAAGTTGTGTGAGTTTTTCACACTATTTTTTTGACTATTTTTCCCGAAACCAGCTCACAAAAATCTATAAGAATCAGTCATTAGTTTTCAAACAAATTTTCCATTGTTGACCTGTGTAATCTGCACAAAAAGTTAGTGGGTTTGAAGTTCTGGTTTTGACCAGAAGTGGCCCAAAACTATAAGCCTACTTTTCCACTCAGTGAAGAAGGTATGGTAAACCACCTCACTCCTCGTTTTACTTAGTTAAACCTCTAGAGGTTTAAATCAGCCTTTTGGCTGATGACCTAAACAACAACAGTTTCAAATAAATGATTGAAAATTACTTACCAGCGTTAATTTTTTGTTTTAACAGGGTATATTGAAAAATAGATCTGCACTTCTAACATTTTTGTTGAAAATGAGTCAATCCGACCATAAATTAGATAAAATTGGAAGTTCCGGATTGATCGCAGCGCATGGTTCAAATTCAAAGCTTTTTAGTCATTCAAGCGGTTATGTTAGCCATGTATCAAGAGAACAGGTAATTATATATATTTATTTTTTAATATTTAAAATTGTAATTTGAAACATACTTTATTATTAAATTTTTTACTTCAAGTCAACAATTTCATGTACAGTAGATTCCGTCTGGTTAAGTGATTCAATGCTTACACGTGCCACGTTGCTTGTTGCCAGTGTATGTACTGTCACCAGATGGCGACATTAAGTGGGAAACTATCTGTTTGGTGGCCCTGAAAAGGGCCGTTTATGTGTGTGTCTGCCGAGGTGGAAAGGGGGTTGGTGGCCCTAAAAAGGGCCGGTGTAAACCTTGAGTTGGTCCTGAGAAGGACCGTTGTGCCGGTCTTGAAGGAGATCAACATAGGCAGCGCGTGGCTGGGACAAGAGCTGTGGCTCAGGTTGATGGCCCTGAAAAGGGCCGGTTAAAACCTTAATAAATTGGTCCTGAGAAGGACCGTTGTGCTGGTCTCGGAGACCGGTGTGGCTGCGAGAGCTGCGGCGACGGCTGCTGCAAGTCCCAGAGCATCTTCCTTTATCTTGTGGATGAGTTGGTCGATCTTCGTCGGAGATGTAAAGCGAAATGACAAGTGGCTCAGTGCACTGCGCTTATATAGCTACTGAGAGCGCTGTGGTAGGGGTGGTTACTCGCTCGGCCATGGCAACAAAGCCTCTATTGGTACGCAGCCGAAAGGTTTGTCGAAACGCCGCCAAAGGGTCTGCTGCACCAAGAAGGGCCGGGAGTAGTATTGAAGGCCGGCAACACAGTAAATGATTAATTAGAAGTGTTGGTGGTGACAGTACTTTTAAAACAATACCTTACACATACAATTCTGAGCATTTTCAGTGGATTGCTTCATGCAAACGACGCATAACTCCCAAGTAGTATTCCTTATTGACTAAGTAACCATGTGGGAGGAACTCATAATGCACTACACCATTAGAAGAAAATAAAAAAAATGTGATGAGAACTTTCACATATAATCGGACTTGTTGATTTTTTTTCGGTCTTTACTCTTAAGGCAGCTTCCATTGATTGGGGTGACTGGGCTTTGGTTTCAACGTTGTAGCCGTATACCCATGTTTCATCACCTGTTATGACCATTTGCAGAAATTCTGGATCATTGTTGATGACTTCATTCAGCAATTCTTGGGTGATATCGACGTTATTTTTCTTCAAAATTCAGTAATTTCGGAACAAACTTTACTCCCACGTGTTTCATGCCTAAAACATCAGAAAAAATTGTTTGATATGATCCAAATAATATACCAACCACTCTGATAGTGGTTCTGTGATCTTTCAGAATCATTTTCCTCACTTCTACAACGCTGTCGTTGTTAATCAATGTGCTAGGGTGTTCAGGGCGGTCGTCTACGTTTTCACAGTCATTTTTGAACCGTTTTTACCACTTGTAAAGTCTTATTTTACTCATAGTAGATTCACCAAAAGCCACTGTCAACATTTTAAATGTGGTACTACTCTAGATATAATTTTTCATGCAAAATTTAATTTTGTCCATTTTTTCGGAAGTAATAAATCGCAGAGCGAATGCAAGCACATGTACTCTTTTCAACTACTAACAATAAACTGTATATTCAAAATCGCTGCAAATGTAAACATGTGTTAGAAACAGGTATACCAACAAGGTAAAAGAAAAATTTTGGAAATTAGATTTACAAGGCCAGTGAAATTTAAAAATTCCCGTTGTTTTTTGATGAACCCTCGTATATTTCATTTCATAATCATCCTGTACTTTATAAAGTGGTTTTGTTTATTGTTTGTTATCCAGACTACTGAAGCAACTCCTCGTACTGTGGTTTCAACTAGTTTCGATGGCGTAGATCAAATATACTTTCCGTTGGGTTCGCTGAGTCATCGCACACCAGTCGAATCTCTCAGTTGTATATCTACTCCTCGAAGACCTAGACATATTTCAGGTAAATATTGTGAAATTATCAAAATTTACATTATTACTTTCTCTTGCCTGTATGAATATATAGGAAGGAAAGTATTATTTCATGTCGATTTTTCGAAATCGAGTTTTCACCGGATTTACACGTTTTCAGGCCCCCTGAACCCAAAAAACATGTTTTTAGCGATTGGTCAGTGTGTGTGTGTGTGTGTGTATACAAAATATCTTAAGAACGGAACATCGTACGAACTTGAAACTTGAAACTTAAGTTACATACCACTTCCGGACCCGACACGAACATTTTCATCAAAATCGATCAACCGGAAGTAGTATTTTATTCGCGTAATTTTTCACTTTTTTACGACTTTCTCAAACACTGGTCCTACGATTTTTTTAAAAACGCCTGGTTTACTAAATTTTTTATGCTATACAAGATAGGGTAGGCACCATGTTTGCTGCAATTCTTGGTGAGGCTGTTTTCATGTAAAAAAATTTTTTTCTTAAGATTATGGCTTTAATATGTATTATAGCGCAAAAATGTATATAATAAAAGTTGTAGACAATTTAAAATCCTACAACTTTTATTTCAATTATTTTTTTTGTGTAACGCTTAGTTTAGCGGTAATTTGCGATTTTCTGGTTTTTCTCATGAAAACGTGTGAAAAATCTATTTTTTTAAGATTTCGGCCTTAGTATTCATTTTACGACAAAAGTGTATATAATCAAGTTAAAAGATCTACAACTTTTATTTAAAGCAATTTTCTCTAGTTTATAGTTTAGCGTGAAAGAGTGATTTTTCGTATTTTTAAGCCAAACTGCGGTGATTTTCATTTTGCGTCTGTAATTCATGATTAAAATAAGGTTATGTTTTTTGAGGTTAGTTTTTTGTTTATTTCTAATGTTTTATTACTAATGTTAGGTTATATTGGTCTTTATTTGCAATGGCAAGAGAAAGTTGTGTGAGTGTTTCACACCAGATTTTTTTACTTTCTCTTGCCTGTATGAATATATAGGGAAGGAAAGTATTGTTTTCATGTCGATTTTTAAAATTGAGTTTTCAGACACCTTGAACCCAAAAAGCATGTTTTAGGGATTGATCTGTATGTGTGTGAACAGAATATCTCAAGAACAGAACATCGTATGAAGTTTAAACTTCAAACTTAAGTAAGACACCACTGGAGGTCCGGGCACGAACATTTTTATCATAATCGGTCAATTGGAGCGAATAAAAGTATCATTTTTCCTATTTTTGCAATTTTTTCAAAAACTGTTCCTACCATTGTTTTTAAAATTGTCACATTTACTATACTTTTTATGCTCTACAAGATCTGCTGAAATTCTTGGAAAGGCTGTTGTCTCGTAAAAAATTTTTTTTTTAAGATTGCGGCCTTAAAATGCATTTTAGGGCAAAATGTGTACAATTAAAGTTGTACACAATCAGTCTACAACTATTATTTCAAATATTTTTTTGTGTAAGGCTTTGTTTAGCGGTAATTAGTAATTTTCTGTAATTTTTTTTTTTTCATGGAAATCTGTCAAAAAATGAATTTTTTAAGATTTCGGCCTGTAATGTGCATTTTACGACAAAAGTGTATGTAATAAAATTTATAGGAATTAAAAGATCTACAACTTTTATTGAGAGCATTTTTCTCATCAGAGCCTAGTTTAGCACACGTGAAATAGTGATTTTCCATATTTTTAAGCTAAAGTGAGATTGATTTTCATTTTGCATCATTCACTGATGAATAAAGTAAGGTTACATTTTTACTTTCTCTTGACTATACGAATATATAGGAAGGAAAGTATTGTTTTCATGTCGATTTTTTGAAATAGAGTTTTCACCGGATCTACACGTTTTCAGACCCCCTGAACCCAAAAAACATGTTTTTAGCGATTGGTCTGTGAGTGTGTGTGTGTGTGAACAGAATATATCAAGAACAGAACATCGTACGAACTTGAAACTTGAAACTTAAGTTACATACCACTACCGGACCCGACACGAACATTTTCATCGAAATCGGTCAACCGGAAGTGGTAGTTTATTCGTATATTTTTTCACTTTTTTGTGATTTTCTCAAAAACTGGTCCTACGATTTTTTTTTAAAATCGCCTGGTTTACTCAATTTTTTATTCTCTACAAGATAGGGTAGGTGCTATGTTTGCTGAAATTCTTGGTGAGGCTGTTTTCACGTAAAAAAATTGTTTTTTTAAGATTGCAGCTTTATTATAGCTACATTTTACCGCAAAATTTATATACGTAATTAAAGTTGTAGAGAATTTAAAATTCTACAACTTTTTTTTATTTCAAACATTTATGTATATAACGCTTAGTTTTGCGGTAATTAGCGATTTTCTTTTTTTTTCACGAAAACGTGTGAAAAATTGATTGTTTTAAAATTTCGGCCTTAGTATGCATTTTACGACAAAAGTGTATATAATAAAATTTATAGGAAATTAAGAGATCTACAACTTTTATTTAAAGTGATTTTTTGTGCAGTGTCTAGTTCAGCGTGAAAGAGCGATTTTCCATGTTTTTAACCCAAACTGGGTTGATTTTCATTTTGCATCTTTCATATATGATAAGGTTATGTTTATTAAGGTTAGTTTTTCGTTTATTTCTAATGTTTTATTACTGATGTTAGGTTTATTGTTAATTGTTTGCATTGACAAGAGAAAGTTGTGTGAGTGTTTCACAACAGATTTTTAAACTGTCTTTTGTTTCACAGAGTCGTCTAGAGCAACACTACCTGACCGACCAGTAAGTGTACCAAGAATTCATTCGAGACAACCAACTACTCTGACTTCACCTTTTACTGGTGAGTCATATTATATTGCAATATTTTGCTCATAAAATTATTGTGCCAGTGGAAGTAATAAAATATTGTGTAAGTTATGTTAGCATGAATTTTAGTGTAAATACGAGGTGTGGCTATTAAATAACGAGACTGACATAAAAAATTTTACTTTTATTTTATACATAATCACTTATTGTCTCCTTCAATATACACTCCTTCTCTCTATCCCTACAACGCTCCATGTGAATTTTCCATTGTTGGAAACAGAGCTGGAAGTCATCTTCTATAAGCTCCTTCAGGACACGTGCCGCTTTCTCTTTTACAGCTTTCACAGACTTAAATCTTGTCCCTTTTAATGTAGATTTCACCTTAGGGAACAGGTAGAATAACATGTGATGAAACGTGGTTTTTTACTTATGATCTGGAAAGGAAACGCCAATCCATGTACTGGAAGAGCCGAACTTCACCGAGAGCCAAAAAAGCTCAAATGAGCAAGTCAAAATTTAAAGCAATGATGATTGTTTTTTTTAATATCCATGGGATTGTGTACCTTCACTGGGTTCCTGAAAAAGGTCCCGAAATGTGGAAGGACAAACCATGGGTTCTCCACCAAGCTGGCTCATTCCGCGTTATCTGTCAAAAAATTACAAACCGATTGAAATTTATCGCCAGATTTGTGACGTGTACGGCAAAGGAATAATAAGTGAAAGCCGAGTGAGGCAGTTGCAGATGGAGTGGGGTCACACGCATTCGCCCAAGAAACCGAGGAAGTGTCTACAGACGCTATCAGCGAGAAAAATCATAGCTACTGTGTTTTGGGACTCTCATGGAGTGATTTTAGTTGATTTCCTTGAACGAGGCCAAACAATCAATTCAGAGGTATTGCGAAACACTCAGAAAATTAAGATGCGCGATACAAAACAAGCGTCAGGGAAAACTTAGTGGGAAAGTTTCGTTTTTCCACGACAATGCTTGTCCACACACAGCCAAACGTACTCAAGAGCTCTTGGAAGGTTTTGGACGTGAAGTTTTTAATCATCCCCCGTATAGTCTGGATTTGGCGCTGAGCAATTACCATCTGTTCCCAGCAATGAAGACATGGCTCGCAACACTTCGACACTGACGCTGAACTCCATGCCGGTGTAAACCAGTGGTTGAACTCGCAGGCGGCAGATTACTACAAAGAGGGCATTGAAAAGCTTGTACCACGTTACGATAAATGCATTAATTTACTTGGCGATTACGTAGAAAAATAGCCTAAGAGTTAATCTTAAAAATGTGCGTAATAAAAATTGGTTTGTTTACTTAGTTTATTTTTTATTTCAAAATGTCTGTTACATTCTGGACAGCCCTTGTATAATCAGCTGATTGTATGTTTATTGGTTATAATTATTATTGAAAGACCAAAAAAATGACCGACGAAATATTTTACAGAGCTTCAAGAGCAAGTATTGGCATCGTTGCTGGCAAGTCAGTGGCTAGCTATAAAGTGGGTAGGGGGCAATGCAAACGTTCAGACCTCATCAGCTTTGAAAAATAGTATAAAACTTTCTGTAATCCTTAGTGTCTTGTTATTCAATATTATTAGTTATATTTAACATTAATTGTTTTGTTGTTAGGGAGGTTTGAAGCTACAGAAACTTTACTTCTTCAAGAACTTATATTATGCTTCCAAGGTATCGAAGGAAAGGTTGTAAAGCAAGATTCTCAGTATGGTTTTAAACTTGACCCATTGGTAAGTATTTAATTTGTTTGTATCGATAAAAATATACATATATTTTTCAAATAAAATATACTAGAGTATTTTAAGAGATTGTTACACGTAAAACCCACAACAAAATGTGATGTATGGATATTACACGTTATATATGTAAGGGAAAAGATTTTGATAGTGTACTGTTTTTACGCCAGTCTGTTTGAAAAAACATGTTTTTAGTGATTGGTCTGTGTGTGTATACAAAATATCTCAAGAAAAGAACATCGTACGAACTTGAAACTTGAAGTTACATACCACTATCGGACCTGACACGAACATTTTCATCAAAATCGGTGAACCGGAAGTAGTAGTTTATTCGTGTCATTTTTCACTTTTTTGCGATTTTCTCAAAAACGGCTCCTACGATTTTTTTTTAAATCGCCTCATTTACTAAAGGTTTTATGCTCTACAAGATAGGGTAGGCGCCATGTCTGCTGAAATTCTTGGGGAGTCTGTTTTCTCGTAAAAAAATTGTTTTTTTAAGATTAATATGCACTTAAGCGCAAACATATATATAATAAAACTTTTAGAGAATTTAAAATCCTACAACTTTTATTTAAAACATTTTTTTGTATAACGCTTAGTTTAGCGGTAAGTAGCGATTTTCTGTTTGTTTTTTTTTCGCGAAAACATGTAAAAAATTGATATTTTAAAATTTTCAGCCTTAGGTGTCATATATAATCAAATTTATAGAAAATTAAAAGATCTACAACTTTTATTTACAGCATTTTTCTCTACAAAGCCTAGTTTAGGGTGAAAGAGATATTTTCTGTATTATTAAGCCAAACTGAGGTTTGTTTTCATTTTGCATCATTCACTCATGATTAAAATAAGGTTATGTTTTTGATTTATAAATAAGCTAGCGTCCCCCGTCGCGGCTTCGCCCGCGCAAGTTTTAAATTAATATTAAGTATAGGCTACCTATGTGTATTTCTTATAGGACAAAATTTTTGCGATTTCTACACTTTAAAATCAAAATTTTGCAAAATTATTTATTAGGATTTTACATAATAGATTTGCAATCAAATTTATTTAATAAATAAAACTGAAATAATTGAAAATTTTTATAAATAGACCGTTCAAATCATTTAATTCTGAATATGAAGCCTAAATTTGTAATTTTTTTGTTTTGGTGGCTGTCAAATACTGTATGCTTTTTTTCGGGCCTGCGCCCTAGATCCACATTCAATATAATAACAGTAATATTTAGTTACTGAAAATGTGTTCTTGGATTTCAAATCACTATCATTAAATAATTGATTTAAGTTAACAAAATTCGTTCTTAGAAGAACGGTGAGTAACGACTAAAGCACAGTAGTACGATAGTTTGTTCTGAGAAGAAAGGTTTTAAATAAAATGGTTTTTTTGACGCTATCACAGTGACTGTCAAATAGGCCTACCGTCTGAAAGTGTGCAACGACAAGTACTGGTGAGCTATGGAATATGCCTATGGAAGGGGTAAATGTGTGTTGGAGAACCAGCCGTAAGCGTAGCGCTTCGCATTGATTCCTTATCCTCGCATCAGTGGGGGGGAATTTTTGCTATTTCTTCCCTTTAAAATCAAAATTTTGCAAAATCCTTTCTTAGTGCGCACTTACACAACATAAGAAAGCTAAATTCCAAATTTCAAGTCTGTAACTATTATAGTTTCGGCTGTGCGTTGATTATGAATCAGTCAGTCAGTCAGGACTTCTTCTTTTATAAGTATAGATTTTTGAAATGCATCCTGCCAACCATTAATATAAATTACAGTGTAAATGAAATTTATCACCTTACCTTTGGTTGCTAATTGAAGTTTAAAAAACTTGCGCGCGTTTCGGTGGTACCACCTTCGTCAGAGCATATTTTTAAAAATTAAAATAAAAATTTAGAAAGGTGTTTCCATTCAGTCATTTAGATAAAAAAAAATTTTTTAATCTAAAGCCAATTAGTTGTGCTTGCACAAAATTCAGGGAATAATGTCTGCGATTCAATTTGGGGTAATAGGCAGTAAGTTTTTTTCTAAATGATGTACCATTCGTTTTAACAGGCCTGAAAGAGAGTGACGTCATACCCTCTTTTTCTTATATTTTCTAAGCGGTTCTTTGTGTTAAAATTTCATACAACTGATATTAGGCCTAACTAACTGATATTAGGCTGGTGTAATTGATTTCAAAAAATTGTATAAAGTTCACAACTATAAAAAATGATTCAGCTTCGTGGAATACTAACAGGAAGGAGACACCAGGCACGATGATCTGTCTTTGACGTCCCTTCAGAGTGATTTTTTTTCAAGCTCGTTTATTATATCTGTTTCCACCCAACATATTACTCAACATTTTTATCAAATTACAGATAAAATTTTATATTCTATAACAAAATAATAAAACGCGTGTTATGTCATCCCGGGAAAAAAGTTATATTACTTGATACGCAAAGAATGTGATGAGATTTAAACGTCTAACTTTGTATGGGCGTATCTTATCTAAATATCAGTGTATAATAACATTTACAGCATAATAAAATAAGAATCATTAGGAAGCGAAAGTAATTTTTTCATGTTTTTTTTTTATGAAAAATGAGCTTGTTAGAGTGTAGTGAACGAAACTGGCCGGCAGAGTTCACTACCGATTTTCACTTTCTCTTGCCTATATGAATATATAGGATGGAAAGTATTGTTTTCATGTCGATTTTTCGAAATCGAGTTTTCACCGGATATATGTTTTCAGACCCCCTGAACCCAAAAAACATGTTTTTAGCGATTGGTCTGTGTGTGTGGGTGAGTGTGAACAGAATATCTCAAGAACGGAACATCGTACGGACTTGAAACTTAAGTTACATACCACTACCGAACCCGACACGAACATTTTCATCAAAATCGGTCAACCGGAAGTAGTAGTTTATTCGTGTAATTTTTCACTTTTTTGCAATTTTCTCAAAAATTGGTCCTACGATTTTTTAAAAAATCGCCTGGTTTACTCAATTTTTTATTCTCTACAAGATAGGGTAGGCGTCATGTTCGCTGAAATTCTTGGTGAGGCTGTTTTCACGTAAAAACAAAGTTTTTTTAAGATTACGGCTTTAATATGCAATTTAGCAAAAAAATTTATATAATAAAAGTTGTAGAGAATTTAAAAACCTACAACTTTTATTTCAAACATTTTTTTGTATAATGCTTAGTTTAGCAGTAATTAGCAATTTTCTGTTTTTTTTCTCACGAAAACGTGTGAAAAATCGATTTTTTTAATATTTCGGCCTTGTTGTTGTTGTTTAGGTTATCAGCCGAAAGGCTGGTTTGAACCTCTAGAGGTTTTACTAAGTAAAACGAGGAGTGAGGTGGTTTACCATTGCCTTCCTCACTAAATGGAAAAGTACACTTATCAGCATGCTGGGCCCTCTGAAAAGCACATATTTTCCACTCTGCAAATGACACCTTCACTTCATTCACCACAGGGTCTGGCTGTATAATGAAATTCATTACTTTCAGAGGAGATAACTCTGATTAGTGTCTTTTACACCTCATTTCGGCCTTAGTATGCATTTTATAATAAAAACGTATATAATCAAATATATAGAAAATTAAAAGATCTGCAACTTTTATTTAGAACATTTTTCTCTACAGAGCCTAGTTTAGCGTGAAAGAGTGATTTTCCGTATTTTTAAGCCAAACTGAGTTCGATTTTCATTTTGCGTCTTTCACTCATGATTAAAATAAGGTTATGTTTATTGAGGTTAGTTTTTTGTTTATTTCTAATGTTTTATTACTAATATTAGGTTTATTGTTAATTATTTATATTGGCAAGAGAAAGTTGTGTGAGTGTTTCACACCAGATTTTTTATTGTCATAATTCCGCTTGAACACTGTGCACTGATTGAAATGAGTTGAGGGGAACGACGAACGCAACATATTTTCTCTCTCTTTGTCTCGCTACCCTCCCTACATGCCACCGTAATTAGTGAACATTATAGGTAGGTAGGTACTTCCAATTGACCGATTTTGATGAAAATGTTCATGTCGGGTCCTGTAGTGGTATCTAACTTAAGTTACAAGTTTCAGCTGGTTACTACATTCCATTCTTGAGATATTTTGTTCATACGCAAATAGCTAAAAACATGTTTTTTGGGTTCAGGGGGGCCTGAAAATGTGTTTTATCTGATGAAAAATCGACATGAAAACAATACTTTCCTTCCCTATATATTCGTATAGGGCAAGAGAAATTAAAAAGTATTACATTGTTTGAAATTTTTGTTAACAAATGTAAATAATTGTTTTACAGGCAAGAGTACCACAACATCACTTAGTATCTCATTTAATGGAACTTGGATATCTTCACAACAGAGTTCGTGCGTTATGTGATCAACAAACTGAAAAGGGTGTTGTTGCTCAGGGGTTAGCGTTCGCTATACGATCCAAGCTATCCGAATATTACGCTGCTGTTGCTTCATTACATTCTGAGGTATGTTAGTCATTAACTGTAAGTGAATTTGAAATTTTTTAGGTCCTCTTCCTTACAATAACCAGTAAGTTCTTTCTACCAGTAGTAGAATGAGGTTCGGCTAAAAAATAACCGGATTAATGCTTTCTTCTTCTTCTTCTTACTATCAAGGATTAGATGATACACCTTCAGTCATTTGTATAAAACAGTTTTATACAAATGACTGAAGATGTATCATCTTCTGTAAATTTTAAATAAGTGAGATAAAAAAAAACTTTTTTTTAGTTTCAATTTTTTTATTTACTCTGATGATTGTGGATCCACCAAAACACGTGTAAGTAAGAATAAAAATAAAGGTGACGCAGTTTAAAAGAAGGTTAGTGAAATTATTATATAAATTCATTATATAAAATAGAAATAATTTCAAACTGCAGGATGCATTGTAAAGATTTATTTTTGAATGAAGTTATGTTTGTCGTACTAAAATAAAAACAGTTGCGCATGCACACTGATGCTTTTCCCCCTTCACCTCTCATTGCAAACAAGGGCAAACTTGTGACTCAAGTGACTATATTTACAGTGTAACGAGAAAGAAATGTAAAATTCATAAAATTTTTAAGTAACATTTTTGATTTTTGTTTTCAGTTGCAGCAAGGTTTGTATCTCAATGAAGACTCGCCCATGACTGAAGAGAATTTAGGTTATTCTTCATTGACATTACGGAGGCTATTTTTTTGGGCTAAAGATCCGATGCATTCACTGCAATGCATATGTGATATTGCACAAGCTAGCAGTAATAAATCAGGTGGTGCTATCATATCTGCGTGTTATCCTTTCTTACATCATGGCGATCTCATTCAGAATGTTGCTAAGTTTCTTATAGCTGGTGTAAGTAAATAATATATTTATTTATTTTTTTTATTTATTTATTTAACGTCACATCAACTACAACGGTCATTAGTGACGACGTTGGGGTGTAACTATTGTACAATGGAGGATAAAATGATTTTTTGTAACGAAAATATGCCGTGCCTGAGTGGGATTCGAACCCAGGACTGCATTTTTATTTATTTATTATTGCTAAAAACAAGTACAATGAATCTTATCCTATCTTATTTCCTAATACTCGCATAGGTCCAGCCTGTGCGCGGGTATGAGTTGGTTTATTTTATTTATTCTATTACCTATAATAACACCTTTTTATATCTACACTAAATTTGCATAAAACAAAACAAACAAAAATTTACAAAAAAAAATACAACAAAATTTCCTAACGTAAATATACAAAAACAGAAAATAGTTTAAAAAATAAATAAAAAACAATTAAAATAAAATGTCATCTAATGGCAAAGGATGAAGCAGACTTTCGATGACAATATTAACAAAAAAATTTTAGCTGACACAAGAGAAAGAGCAATTAGTTTGAATAAATAGAACTATTATATTATTCTCTTTCTTTTCTTAAGTAAAGTCAAACTTATATCTCTGAATTTTTATGATGAAAATAAACAAATTTAGTTTAAATTTTTTAAATGTACATATTCTGATGATTGTGGATAAGACAAATTTTCAGAACTTTAGATGCTTTAACATGTCTGATAAATGCTTTAAAGAAATCAGAAGTGATCACAGGTCTTTTACTGGTGGAATATTTTTGCTAATTTTTTATCCCATTATTGCTGGAAAAAAGAATCTTGTCATCGCATTAAATAATTTATTGTTCATGTTGTGAAAATTGTGAGGTTTTCGATACATTTTTTTCTTATAAAATGTGAATAATTTGTTCATTTTTTAGGCAATTAAACCATTATTTGCATTGATTTGCCATTGGATGGTTGACGGACAACTTTTGGATCCACATGATGAATTCTTTGTCGCCATTAACCATACTTGTCCGTTTAAAGACAGATGGAAACATAAATTTGTTCTCAGGTTTGTATATTTGTTTATTTATTTATTATTTGTTGTTGTTTAGGTCATCAGCCGAAAGGCTGGTTTGAACCTCTAGAGCTTTTACTAAGTAAGACGAGGAGTGAGGTGGTTTACCATTGCCTTCCTCACTGAATGGAAAAGTCACTTATCAGCATGCCGAGCCCTCTGAAAAGCACATATTTTCCACTCTGCAAATGACACCTTCACTTCATTCACCACAGGGTCTGGCTGTATAATGAAATCCATTACTTTCAGAGGAGATAACTCTGATTAGTGTCTTTTACACCTCTACCTCTTCTGTTCTTAAATGATTCAGTCATTTAATTGGCTGACCATGTAATAATAAACAGAACTATTTATTTTAGCCCTGCAACGAACAGATTGAGAGTAAATAATTTGACTCTCCGCCTGTCTGTTATGAGCAGATTTATTATTTATTATTGCTAAAAACAAGTACAATGAATCTTATTCTATCTTATTTCCTAATACCCGCAGAGGTCTAGCCTGTGCGCGGGTATGAGTTGATTTATTTTATCTATTCTATTATAATAATAGATTTTTATATCTACACTAAATATACATAAAAGAAAAGAAACAAAAATTCACAAAAAAAAACATATAACTAAATTTCCTAAAGCAAATATACAAAAAACAGGATAGTAGTATAAAAAATAAATTAAAAAATAAAATTAAAATAAAATGTCATGTAATGGCAAAGGATGAAGCAGACTTTCGATGACAATGTTAACAAAAACATTTTTAAGCTGACACAAGAGGAAGAGCAATTAGTTTGAATACATAGAACTAATTAAATCCTCAGACTGCCTTCTCCCTAAATTAATCAGCCAGTTGGTTACTTTTCTTTTGTATATTTGAGGAGTTACATCAGTCTTTCGGATAGCCTCTGGTAAATTAAGGTATGTGATTGAGGCTATATAATGTACTGCAGTGCTGTTAATGGTTTTATGCAATCTAGGGGCTTGATATCCAATACGGGTTACAGCTCTGGTATGATAATTATGAGTTATTTTCTGTAGTACAGAAAGTTTATTAGATCTTACGTACAGTAATAAGTTTTTTATGTCTTATCGCCAGCCAACAAAGTTAACCGCGGAAGTTCTTGAAGATTTGAAAAATCGTTTGACTCAATCACCTAAATAATTGGTTAGAAGATTACCATCTCAAGCTGGGTTAACATTAACTACTGTTTTCAGAGCTACAAAAAAGTTACATTTGCATTCTTAGTTAATGCGATTTTTTAGGTAATTGAGTCAAACGATTTTTCAAATCTTCGAGAACTTCCGCGGTTAACTTTGTTGGCTGGCGAGGTGGTTTCTCATCGAGTACACTCCCAGTTCTACGGAATTTATTTATCAAACGCAATATTGACGATTTATTCGGAATGACAGAACGCGGAAATTTCAAATGAAACTTATCTTGCACACATTTGTAATATTTACTCGCTATGTAAGTCTCTACAATAAGCACACGTTCTTCCTTGGAAAAAACCATTGCTGACACAATATAACGAAACGACTGCTGTCACCGCACTAATGCTTGACTGGAACATTTAAACTGTCTTAGGTAGTTGGCCTTGAGTACACTGTTGCCAACATACCGATTGCGGGATAGAAAATTTACCGATGTATTACTTCTATCTTCTTATAATCAGGGTTGCGTTCTTAATAAAAAACCTGTTAGTTTGCTTTGAACATGGTGAGATGAATGTTGAAGACCAAATTTAATTTGAGTGTTGAAGAAGAAATTTAGTGGCAACATGTCTTTTGGAAATCCGCTGGAACAAGCTCCAACTCATGCTTGTCTTAACACTACAATCAAATGTTAACCTACAAAAAATGACGGCATCTGGGCAGTTGTTTGTTGAAGGTCTCTACTAACCCCATCTAGTGGGAGAACTCTCTGCTACATCTACAAATGGCAGTGTGCTTTCAGTCCGTTTCTTTTTGTCCCACTTCATATTCAAATAGTTACAGAAGTAACTTTCTGTATGTTCATAGTAATAATAGACAAAAAAAATTGTATACGTTTTTTTATTACAGGGAGTCTTTAGTTCCATCAATGATCTCAAAAAAACAAGCTGAACTGATTTTAAATACGGGTAAATACATAAATTTTCTAAAGGATTTTTGCCAGGAAAGAACGTCATTGTCTGGAAATCGATTAAAATTAAAACAACTTGAACAAAAACGAGGTAATTGTATTTAATTAAAACAATTAATAATTTTTAATTGTTGATGTTTAGGTCATCAGCCGAAAGTTTGGTTTGAACCTCTAGAGGCTGTACTATTGAGTAAATAAACAATTTATTTATTGAGTAAATAGACAATTAATAATTTTTAATTGTTGATGTTTAGGTCATCAGCCGAAAGTTTGGTTTGAACCTCTAGAGGCTGTACTATTGAGTAAAACTAGGAGTGAGGTGGTTTACCATTGTCTTCCTCACTGAGTGGAAAAGAATGCTTATTAGCATGCCAGATCCTCTGAAAAGCATCTACTTTCCACCCTGCAAATGACACCTTTATTTTTTTCACCACAGGGTCTGTCTGTATAATAAAATTCATACTCTCAGAGGAGATAACTCAGACTACTGTTGATTTCTTTATTATAGATACCTGAGTTTGGAGCAATCTTTCTTCAAAACCACTTGTTTAATTTTAACGTACTATACACCAAAATTGAGCTAATTTCAGTCTGCGTTGTTACATGTCAGTTTCATATTTTTAGCGTGTATTAATATTCTGATATCAGGATGCGAAGAAAATAGGTTCTTTTGTTGCTGCAACACATTGGATCCATTTTGGGGCGTATAACTCAAATACCGCTCGACCGATTTATTTGAAAGTTCATTGGAATATAAACCTGTATGTTGTTATTGTACATACAAAATTTCAGATTTGTAGCTTATTTAAATTTTGAGTTATTAGTAACATTCTGAACCCCTGTTAACTCTGTAACTACTCATTCTTCTTCTTCTTCTTCTTCTTCTTCTTACTATCAAGGATTAGGCATAAGCCTGTTCTGAACTCACAAACCATCCTGCACGTCTACAGAAACACGAGACATTCCTACCCGTACAACTCGACTACTGCCATCTTCTTCAAGGTCTTCCCACCTCCCTTCTCCATTTGGAACATATTCTGTCACTTTGAGAGGTATTCTTTGGCATCCGTTCCAAATGTTGCCTCCATTGATTCCGGTACTCCTCCACTTTTTCATTCAAGCTAAATACACCCAACTTGGATCTAATTTCCTCGTTATGTATTAGATCCAGCCTTGAGCAGACCTTCACCCTTCTTAAAAACCTCATTTCAGCTCCTTGGATCCTACTTTGTTGGCGTTTTGTGGTAACCCATGACTCACTTCCATAAATAAGGACTGGGGAGAACTTCACTACTGTCTCTGTTCTAGCTTTTTTACCCAGTGTAACTGCTCATTAATTCAGCAATTTCAAAAAAAATAATTGTATTCAGTATGAAAATCATTGTATTCAGTATCATTGTATTCAGATTGACCAGTTATTTGGTAGAATTTTTTAAATATTTAAATAATGGTAGATGCTGCAGGGAGTGGAAGACTCGAACCATGTTGCCATGTTGTAACTCGGTAGGCCTACTACCGATTTTTATTAGCATACTTGGGACCTGTCCTTCCAGCATACGCATAATGAACATGACAATGCAATTTTAATACCCATTCATCTTCTCTTCTTCATGTAGCATCTCCATTACGAAGGTGTGCTAGCATCATGGCAATCCTGACCTTGGAAACTGTAGCTCTAAATAGGTCGATGGATGACAAATTAAACCACTCTCGCAGGTTCCGTAGCCAGGAGGTTCTTCTTCTTCCAACCGATCGTTTGCCCATAATCTTTCCCATTCATCATTTACCTACAATAGTCAACTAAACTACTAGTTGTACATTACGTTGGAAGGCGACTTTAGCAAAAAGAGGAAAGAACACTACTGATTAAAAAGACGTGGCAACATGGTTAAGCTTCTTCCATCCCCCACAGTATCTACCATTATTTAAATATTTAAAAAATTTTACTTAATAACTGGTCAATCGCTGTTCCATAATATTAATGAATTTGTATTAATTTTTTATGCTGAATATAATGATTCTTTGAAATTGCCGAATTAATGAGAGGTTGTGGAGTTAAAGGGGTTCAGAATTTTACAAATAACTCAAAATTTAAATATGCTACAAATTTGAAATTTTGTACGTACAATAACAACATACAGGTGTATATTCTGGCGAAATTTCAAATAGATCGGTCGAGCGATATTTGAGTTATAAGCCTCGAAATGCATGCAATGTGTTGCAGCAACAAAAAACCGGCTTTTTTTTCTTCTCATCCTGATATCGGAATATTAATAAACGCTAAAAATATGAAACTGACATGTAACAACGCAGATTGAAATTTGCTAAAATTTGGTGTAAATTGTACAAGCGACTTTGAAGAAAGAAGTCTCCTAACTCAGGTGTCTATAATAAAGAAATTGATGGTAGTATCTTTTATACCTCTATTTCATATAATGAATTAATACAATAATTTCACTAACCTTCTTTTTAAACTGTGTCACCTTTATTTTATTCTATTCCTACTTACACGTGTTTCGGTGGATCCACCATCATCAGAGTAAATGAAAAATTGAAACTAAAAATTTTTTACATTTATTTAAAATTTACAGAAGATGATACATCTTCAGTCACTTGTATAAAACTGATTTAAAATTAATTTATTTTATTTATCCCTTCTCATATTTACTGTAGATAGCAGCAGCAGTCAATATCACTTCATCATTCCTAAATTTTATCTGTTCATTCAAAATGTCCTGCTTTTGCTCTTTTAAATATTTATAAATATGGAACATCTCATATTTTTCAATTTTATTTTTATTCTCTATATTACATTGTTCTATTATATTGAAATGTTCATCTATTTTACCAAATTTATGTTTTTCTTCTTTTATATGATTGGTATAGTTAGATATAATGTAGTCACATTTCAGTGCTTTTTTATGTTCATTATACCTCACTTGAAAATTACGACTAGTCATACCAATGTAAAATTTTTTACAATCCTCATTACCACAATCTATTTTATACACACCCTTTTTATTGCTTAGTGTTTCATTTATATTATTTTTAATTATATTTGTGGACAGTAGTTTTTATTATTACATGTGTATGCGATTTTATAAAATTTATTTAATGTTCTGTATAATTTATTGTTAATAGTTTTATTGTATTTTAATGCAATAAATGGTTTATGTTTTATTTTATTATCTAATATAAGGGTGGTTCTCAAGTTCTTTTTAAAATGTAGTTTGTTTTTAATTTTATTTATTACTTTATTTATTTCTTTTTCATGATACCCATTCTTTTGTGCTATGAATTTTATTGTTCTTAATTCATTTTCTAGTAGTTTTTTATCTTTTATATAATTATATGCTCTGTGAATCATACTATGGTAAGCTGCCATTTTATGTGAGTATGGGTGGTTAGATGACTTATTTAATTTATATTTGTTACTGGTAATATACTTTTATGAAATACACCTGTTGTTATTTTACTATTACCCTTGATTAATTGTATGTCCATGAAATTTAATTTATTATTATTTTCAAGTTCCATAGTGTGGTGTAATTTATCATCAAATGTATTTAATTTTTTTTAAATAACATCCTCTTCATTTTTATATGTCTTTTCCAATATTACCAGTATGTCATCTACATATCTGTGCCACATTACTACATTATGTGTGTGTTCTATTTGATACACAGTTATTTCTTCAAAATATTGTAAATAAATTTCAGACAAAATAGAGCTTAATGGTGCTCCCATAGTAAGTCCATCTTTTTGTTTGTATATTTTTTCATTAAATTTAAAATAATTTTGTGAAGTACATTGTCTCAATAATCCTATAACTTGCTTTACTTCATCTTCATGCAATTTATGTTCTGTTAATTTATTTTTTATAATGTTTATGGTTTTGTCAATGGGTATATTTGTGTACATATCTTTGATATCAAAAGACATCATAATATGTTTGTCATTAATTTCAATTTTTTGTATTTTGTCTATTATTTCTTGAGCGTTTTTTCTTGAGACAATGTACTTCACAAAATTATTTTTAATTTAATGAAAAAATATACAAACAAAAAGATGGACTTACTATGGGAGCACCATTAAGCTCTATTTTGTGTGAAATTTATTTACAATATTTTGAAGAAATAACTGTGTATCAAATAGAACACACACATAATGTAGTAATGTGGCACAGATATGTAGATGACATACTGGTAATATTGGAAAAGACATATAAAAATGAAGAGGATGTTATTTAAAAAAAATTAAATACATTTGATGATAAATTACACCACACTATGGAACTTGAAAATAATAATAAATTAAATTTCATGGACATACAATTAATCAAGGGTAATAGTAAAATAACAACAGGTGTATTTCGTAAAAGTATATTACCAGTAACAAATATAAATTAAATAAGTCATCTAACCACCCATACTCACATAAAATGGCAGCTTACCATAGTATGATTCACAGAGCATATAATTATATAAAAGATAAAAAACTACTAGAAAATGAATTAAGAACAATAAAATTCATAGCACAAAAGAATGGGTATCATGAAAAAGAAATAAATAAAGTAATAAATAAAATTAAAAACAAACTACATTTTAAAAAGAACTTGAGAACCACCCTTATATTAGATAATAAAATAAAACATAAACCATTTATTGCATTAAAATACAATAAAACTATTAACAATAAATTATACAGAACATTAAATAAATTTTATAAAATCGCATACACATGTAATAATAAAAAACTACTGTCCACAAATATAATTAAAAATAATATAAATGAAACACTAAGCAATAAAAAGGGTGTGTATAAAATAGATTGTGGTAATGAGGATTGTAAAAAATTTTACATTGGTATGACTAGTCGTAATTTTCAAGTGAGGTATAATGAACATAAAAAAGCACTGAAATGTGACTACATTATATCTAACTATACCAATCATAATGATGTCAGTTTTATACAAGTGACTGAAGATGTATCATCTTCTGTAAATTTTAAATAAATGTAAAAAATTTTTAGTTTCAATTTTTCATTTACTCTGATGATGGTGGATCCACCGAAACACGTGTAAGTAGGAATAGAATAAAATAAAGGTGACGCAGTTTAAAAAGAAGGTTAGTGAAATTATTGTATTAATTCATTATATGAAATAGAAATATTTCAAACTGCAGGATGCATTATAAAGATTTATTTTATACCTCAATCATAAAGAAGAAAAAAATAAATTTGGTAAAATAGATGAACATTTCAATATAATAGAACAATGTAATATAGAGAATAAAAATAAAATTGAAAAATATGAGATGTTCCATATTTATAAATATTTAAAAGAGCAAAAGCAGGACATTTTGAATGAACAGATAAAATTTAGGAATGATGAAGTGATATTGACTGCTGCTGCTATCTACAGTAAATATGAGAAGGGATAAATAAAATAAATTAATTTTAAATCAGTTTTATACAAGTGACTGAAGATGTATCATCTTCTGTAAATTTTAAATAAATGTAAAAAATTTTTAGTTTCAATTTTTCATTTACTCTGATGATGGTGGATCCACCGAAACACGTGTAAGTAGGAATAGAATAAAATAAAGGTGACGCAGTTTAAAAAGAAGGTTAGTGAAATTATTGTATTAATTCATTATATGAAATAGAAATATTTCAAACTGCAGGATGCATTATAAAGATTTATTTTATACCTCTATTCTCTTTCTATCGAATATTGGTCACCGTAACTGATAGGTCATTGTATCTGATGTCACTGTATGTTATGTTTATTTGGTTTAGAAATAAATAAATTTATTTTGTTTACAGGTGAAGATTTACTCGAGTTGGTCGAAAGTAGCAGTGAAATATGGAATATTCTGGAATGTTCATTTTTAGAAACATCACGACTTATACTAGATGTACTTATCAACCAATTTAATCTGTTCGAACATTTCCGTGGACTAAGATTGTACATGTTACTTGGTCAAGGCGATTTCTACCGATATTTTCTTGAACTTCTTCAGTAAGTATATCACTGATCAGAATCAGATATGTTATTTGCATTCAGAATTTTAACCCGATGAGAACTGTGATTTTAACGATCACGCGGACTGTCATTTTACGCGTAATAAAAACTCTTTTATTGCATTTAGTTTTATTCCTAAAAATTTAAAAAAATTACCATTTATTTATAAAGAATTTGTTATTAGAACAACGTTTGAACCTAATTTTTCCGTTTTCATTTACGACCAGAATAAAAATTGAAAATTAAGAAAAAATATTTTCTTTTAGTAATATTAATTTACGTACGAAAAGGTGTCACTAAATCCCTAAAAAATACAAAAACATATGTTTAGCTATATACGTAAATAAAGCAATTCATTGTAAAAATAATATTTAGATATTGCAAATTGATAGACGGATTCAAAAGATATCTCACTTTTTGTTCAACAAAGTAACATGCTGGATGAAAAAATAGTGGAAAAATCACCTCAAAATAATGTGGTGTCTTTTCAATTTTTATTTACTCCTCTTCTATGAAAGTTCTATCTCTTTTCCGCTTGTTGTTTTGTGTATTATCCTTTTCTAAACAGTATAGCATAAATCAAAATATGTTATCGTTGTTTTGACGCTAATTGTAAGGTTTAACCGAGGGATAGGCGAGACAGGTAGTGTTAACCTTCTTTGTTCGATTTTAGAGTCATAAAATTTGCCGCCGGCACTTAATTTATTGATTTAGATTGTTACATTTAAAGCTAACTGATGTTGTCATTCCCAGACAAATACCTTTTTTTGTTGAAAACATTCAAATTTTAGTACTGGCTCTTCAAAAAAAATCTCTTTGTTTTGCGTAACACCACGTCGTCAATTTTCATCGTACAAATATGCAAGATACATCAAATGAAAGAAGAAAAAAGTCTCTATCTAATAAAACTAAACCCATTAGAAATTAATGAATAGTTGCTGAGATAATTTAGTTTAAAGAAAGATGATGACGAATGAGTGATATTGGGCCTCCCCGTTAGTAAGGGTTAAAGTTTATTCATTAATGTATGCAGATGCTACAGTAATATTCAAGAGACTGAAAATTAAAGTACTACGAGTATTACGTTTTTGTTTTAACTTTCGATAGGCCATAAATAAAAGACACCTGAATGTAGAAAGAATGTTTTTATTACTAAAAGTTGCATATACTTATGGATACTTTTCCATATAATCATGTTGATGATTGAAGCATTTGTCATACTTGTGGACGAGCTTTTCTTTTCATAAAAATACACTCTTCATAAAATTTTGTTGTCAGTGAATTTTAATAAGTTTTGACGTTCTCTTGAAGCTTTTCATTAGTTACGTCCACTCTTGTGCGATGTCGCATGCTACATCGCATGCGCTTAGAGGCATGCCATTTCACCTGTCCTTACTCATTTGAAGAGCTTTATCTAAAAAAAAACAGCAAATATTTTTGAACACTACATTGAGTTAAAGCCTGTTCTTTCCTGCGTTGATTGGTTTGACTTAGAATATATTAACTTGAAACTAGTCGGAGATGCAGCAATTTACGCATAAAGAGTACTCAGATTTTAGCTGGTTTTTAAACGTCCGATACTCCGTCTTAGGTTTTCATAAAAGAACGGGGTTTAAGTAAGTTGAAGATCAGAATTTTCTCAATATGAAAATTTAAAAATAGAAGTCTGATGTTCCATTTTTAAATACCGGCCATTTTTTTTTTTAAAAAGTGTATTTTGGATTCGCATAAAGAGAGGGAAATGAGTTTTGGACTGAACCATGCATTTTTACAGCAGTATTGTGCCATGTATCGTATTTTGCATTTGTAATTAGAAATAGATATGTGGTGTTTATAAAAAATTCTATTAGTCTCTAAACTTCTGAGAGGAAACTGAGCTCTATAGGGGTATCCGCTCTTGAGTATAGTAGTTTAGAAAAACAAACTTCTGTGTTTTTCCTGCTGCAGCTCATTCCGTAGCTCATTTTGAATAATTTAATGATGTTTTTATTTAAAAAAATAAACTCTTGGCTTGACATAATACTGTTGTGAAAATGCATGGTTCAGTCCAAAAATTATTTCCCTACGTGGAGCCAAAAAAGCTTTTATTTTTAAAAAATGGCCGGCATATTAAAACGGAACATGAGATTTAACTTTTAAAATATTCATATGATAGAGAAAAATCTTATCTTCAACGTACTTAAATGCCAATTTTTATGAAGTAAGTATTTGTTACGGAGTAACGTATGTTTAAAAACCACATTTACGGAAAACCAGCTAAAACTGAGTACTTTTTTGCGTAAATTTCTGGAGTTATCTCCGATTAATTTTGAAATAAAACAATCTAAATCAAACCAGTCAATGCAGAAAAGAACAGGCTTTAATTTAGTGCATTGTTCAAAAATATTCGTTATGTTTTTTTATTTGAGATAAATTTCTTCCAAACGAGTGCGGGAAGGTGGTATGCCTCTAAGCGCATGCAACATCACACGTTTAATTGAAAGTTGAATAAGAAAGGGCACAAGTGTGGACATACCTATTTGGTGCTAGGTCGGTACTGGACTCTCTCACAACTATTACAAGCAACTGAAATTACATAAAAAATAGCGAGCAGTTTTCGTTGAAGACAGTCAAGGGGTGGACGCAGTGAGTCCTAGTCATCAAAGTATCCTTGCCATTGAGTATTTAAATGGTGGCGAGTCTGACTCGTCACAATCTGTCGATGGCTTAACAGTACACTACATACGAAGCGTGGCTATTAAATAACATGAGCCCCTAGTGTAATTAACACCACTACAGTGAACAGTCTCACAGTAACAACTGACAAATATGAAGTGTAAATATTTTCAGAATGTACATTACGCATGTCGCCATGTGGATTTAAAGCAACCGTTGCTATGACAACATCACGTTTCACTGTCGCCACTCCCCCTTGCCCTTCAACCCACACTAGCAAACAAGTTAGCTCCCAATTATATGAGGCGTGGCTATTAAATAACGAACTGACGTAAAAAAATTTATTTTAATTTTATACATAATCACTTATTGTCACCTTCAATATACTCTCCTTCTCTATCCCTACAATGCTCCATGTGAATTTTCCATTGTTGGAAACAGTGCTGGAAGTCATCTTCTGTGAATGAACATCCAAACGCAAAATTCTTTGATCACTCAGATCTGATATTCCTAGCACAGCTGCGTGATGTGCAGCAGGGCGACGTGGACTTCTGGCTTTTGACAATCGCAAAGCATCTGTGTTTTCGCGAGTACGAACGCTATGTGGACGGCCTGTTTCTCTAAAATTTTTAACCCAATGCATTATTGTATGGAACAAACGCTGGGTTTGGACTACTGAGTAACCGTTACTAAAGTAAGTCTCTATGACGAAAGCACAATGTTGTGCGTTCCACGACTTCATTGCAACCGTAATGGCATTGAGCCGGGGAATGAAAGTCATTGACCCGGTTCTCCCCACTTACATTGTTGCGATGTACAGTCAGATCAAAAACCATCCGCTTTTTCTGCCGGTCCCTGTATAATTGATTGTGAGTGTATTTAACAGTTAACTTTTTTTGTTTTTATTATGAAGTCCTGAATTGAAGAAGACGGCTACAATTGTGTACCATCATAACCTTGTTGCTATTATGGAAACAGCTATAAGACAAACGAACGCACAGTTTGAAATTCCAGACATAATCGATAGAGTTTCTGTTAAATTGTTGGAACCTTCTGGCGGTGAAGAAGGCTGGGATATATTCAATATGGGTTACCATGTTACAGCACCTCTCGATACAGTATGTATATTTTATTTTATGTATGTATATATCCGTGCGAAGATTTACAGCCCCAGCCATATCTTGCTTCCTAAGCACCACCTCTCTCTAGCTTGCCAGTCCCCATCGGAGAGCCACCTCAAAGACATTGCTTCCTGTATCCCATCCAACCATGTCACTTCTGGCCTACCCCTCCTTCTAGAGTCTGTCTACGCTATGAGTACTCCGATGTAGGCAACCAGTAATACAAGTAAACATGCGCATTAATTAAAAATACACACAGCATGATCAAAAACAAAATTTCATACAACACTAATTATTCACTCTAAGCTTAATATAATAAAAACACATTCAATTCATTTGTTAGAAAATGTTTTATAAATCGAACATTAGTTTACCATTAATAACTAAAACTTTTACTATTGTTACTCTTACATTGTTATTTTTTGTTAAATTATTTACTATTACTACATTATTATTTATGATTAGTAGGTTTTTATTATAGACTCAGTTTTATTTTTGGTCACAAGTAATATAAGACTAATGCTCTTGAATTATAACAAGAGAGTAAACAATTCCAGTGATTCGTTATTTATCATTTCAGATTGTTTATTTTGTATCATTAAAATTAATGTCTGTGACTAGTTTATTACAACTGTTTGCACTTGCCCATGTTTAACTCATTTTTAGTTTCATCATTATCTTTTGGTATTGTATCGGTTCGTTTCGATTTTCTTCGTAGACTGAAGTTGAAAATTTTTGTAATCTTGTTTTGTTAACATTTGTGATAGTGAATGTGTTGAGTTTTTGAAACATAAAAGCAGTAAATATTAAAAAGTAGACAAAATTGTTTTGTTAATTGTAATGGTTAAAATAATTAATTAAGGAGTCGCATTATGAAACTACAATAATAATTGAGGAGCTCTTTTCCAAAACCTGCTAAGTCAGAAATATCATTTTTCAAGAAAATGATAAAAACTAGTGTCGGCAAACGCTACAAGTCTCATGAATGATTTTTTGCTATAATGTAGTGTCCATAGAAAGAGTGTTATACTGACATTTACAGGCATTTCGGGGTATATTTTAAAAAAATATTGTGAATAACAAAAAGTTTTTTTTCCAAAACCTGGTTAGTCACTGACTAAGCATATTTTGGAAAAAAATAGTGTGTTATATTATGACCAACTGAAACAGTTTAGCATGTCATTATAACAAAACATCTGATTTACTATAGTTTGCCTTAAAAGTTAGCCATTTGGTCATAATGTTATTATTGTTATAGTTCAAAAATCTTCTGAAATGTTTTCTAACATTCGGTAGAGAGTAAGGGATAAGCAATGAATCACAGTTTAAAAGAGAAAGTATAATGGAATAAAAATTCATTGTACAATAGTTTTCTTAATCTAACTTAAATAAAAAAAGCATTAGTCTTTACATTATTTAAAAAGTTAAACAAATAAACACTATTTTCTTCAATATTTTTATCTTCTTCCTCTGCTTGCACTGTTGCATTCTCCTTAAAACATTCCTCATAAAATAGACTTGCCTCAGCTGTCAAGGGTTGAACATACTTTAAAAGCTTCCTTACATCCTTCTTCTTTTCTTCACTAAATGTATTTCTATTCTCTAATCTTTTCAATGGCAGTTTTGAGAAAGATGACACGATCCGCCGTTTAACTATACATTGTACGTAGTCCATAGTGTATACAGTTTTACACCCAATAGTTCTTGATCCTTTTTTAAATTCAAATGCTTTTTGCTGTGTAGTCAGAAATGGTAGTTTTACTTTCATTGTTTGCTCTGCAACCGTTTTAATATTAAAACAAACCCAGTCTCTTCCATACACTTTTACGTGGCCAAAATTTTCAAGAATTTTATAATAATGATTAGGAGAAACTATTGACTCAGTTTTACGCAGTACTTTTTCTACGTTCCCAAAAACTCTGTCTGGAGGTAAATAACTGTGCCCCACTACAGGAAATATATGCTCAACTTTGTTAAATATACCTGTCTTAGTAATAAAACGAGCTAAAGTGTATAACATCTCCTTATTCCTATTCTGACCGGAACATGAATCAGAGAAAAGCATCAACTTTGTTGGTTTATCGTCCAGAGCAGAAAATTTACTTTCCATATTTCGAAGAAAATCCATAACAGCAGAACAAACAGTATTGGAATCACGCTTTTGTTCATTTTCAGTCCAAACATAGATGAAAATATTATCTTTATTTTGATGGCCATCAGCATTATGTATTACAAAGGTCAGGTTATACAGCCAAATCTGACGAGAATAGTACACATCATTCACACTTAATTTGGGCAGCGGCTAATTCTGTTGCATATCAAATGCAACTTTAACAGTACCAGGCTTTTTTTCCTTTAATTGTTGGTAAAACTTTTTAGCTCGCAGTTTATGAAACCGAAGTTGAGTGTTAAGATCAAGTTTTTGCAAAGGATGTCTAGCAGATTTTATTTTGCTGGCCTGTAACTGACAGAACGAACAAATGTCTGTCCTCGGATTACCAAACCCCAAATTAAAACAACTAACAAAAATGTTATAGTATTTAGAGAATGAACAAATTGCTTGTTTTTGATTAAGTCTTTCATCTTTCCAAAGTTTCCACACTAAGGTTAGAGGTTAGGTTTACATTATACGATTCAGAATTACCAACTGCGCATGCGTAGTGACTTAGCAGATTATGGAAAAAAACTTTTGATTGACTAAACAGTGTTTGGAAAAAAAATAATTTTTTGTTATGCCAGTAATACAGCAGTTTGCAGCATTTGGAAAAAAACATTTAACATATGCTAGATTAGTTCAAAAACAACCCATATAACCAAAAAAAGAGAAATACGATATTTTTGACTTAGCAGGTTTTGGAAAAGAGCTCCTCAATTGTAACAATAATAACGTTTAATATTGCAAATTGATAGACGCATTCAAAAGATATCAGACTTTTTGTTCAACATAGTAACATGCTGGATGATAAAATCGCCTTAAAATAATGTTGTCTCTTCAATTTTTATTTACTCCTCTTCTATAAAAGTTTCTATCTTTTTTCTGCACGTTGTTTTGTGTATTATCCTTTTCTAAACATGATAGCATAAATCAAAATATGTTATCATTTATGTTGATGCTAATAATTGTAAGGTTTAACCGAGGGATAGGCGAGACAGGTAGTGTTAACCTTTTTTTTCAGTTTTAGAGTCTTAAAATTTGTCGCTGGCACTTCCAATTTATTGAGTTTAACCGTAAAATTTAAACCTAACAGATTTTAAACCAAATTTTAAATAGAATTAAACCCATTAGAAAATTATGAATAGTTGTGGAGAAAATTGAGTTTAAAGAAAGGTGATGGCGCATGCCTGATTTCTGGCTTCAAGGTTAGCAAAAGTCAGAGAAAGGTTAGTGAAATTTAACTAATTATAAATTAATTATATGTAATAGAAGAAGTTGTGCCATTGTTGCCGGCCACATTGGCGTAGTTGGTAACGTGCTCGCCTCATCATGCGGTCTTGGGTTCGAGTCCCATTCAGGCATGGCATATTTTCATACGTTACAAAAATAATCATTTCATCCTTCACCATCTGCATTTTAGCAGTAATTGCAGAACAGTCGGACGTTAAACCAAAAAAAAAGTGCCATTGTTGTTAAAAAATAAAAAATTTGGGATTTTCAATTTAGAATGTGATTGATTGAATGAATGACTCGGATAAGTGCACAAATAATTGATTCAATGTATGAAATTTGAATACTGTTTTATTGAACATAAGCGGACTGTATCACTGTTCTGCACACACTCATTCACCTGCGCACCTATGCACGTGGCAGTAGCCAGTGCCCATTAACACACACACATTTTCACTATTCAACACATTCACACACAAATAAACATTAATTAAATGTTAACCAGAATGATATAATTTTATTTCAATTAATTTTTTTTTTTTAGATATTTTGTTCAAGTGAACAGACTTACAGCCAGATGTTTAATTTCTTATGGCGACTAAAAAGAGTTAATCTGAGTTTATCACATATATGGAAAAACCAAGCTACGTTTCTAAAGTTATTAAACAGGCAGAGAAAGAAGTTTAGAGGTAAGATTTATAATCACTACTAGATAATTTATTTGAATAATTTTTTAGTACAGTCACTCCTTGATTCAAAAAAATTTAAATATAACAATCTACACACACGCTGATTCTGTGCTCTGAGACACTGGTCATTTTATGAACAGAGGCTGTGGATTGCAGAGTGAAGAAATGAAATATGCTACTTTATTTTGAGTTAAGCATTGTTAATATTGTTTAGGATTTGTGAAAATTTATTTGAAGGTTAGACCAGTTTTTATATCGCTATATTATGTGGTATTCTCTTATGATTTTTTACTTTCTCTAGCCTATATGAATACATAGGAAGGAAAGTATTGTTTTCATCTCGATTTTTTGAAATTGAGTTTTCAACAGATCTACACGTTTTCAGACCCCCTGAACCGAAAAAAACATGTTTGTAGCGATTGGTTTGTGTGTGTGTGTGTGTGTGTGAACAGAATATCTGAAGAACGGAACATCGTACGAAGTTGAAACTTGAAACTTAAGTTAGATACTACTACCGGACCTGACACGAACATTTTCATCAAAATCGGTCAATCGGAAGTAGTAGTTTATTCGTGTTATTTTTCACTTTTTGCGATTTTCTCAAAAATGACTCCTACGATTTTTTAAAAATTGCCTCATTTAATATATTTTTTATGTCAACTAGCGTGCCCCGTCGCGGCTGTGCACGCGATAAATGGTGTAATCACCTTTTTTTAAATATGTAGCAGAAATTGTGTAGCTGCTAGATCAAAAATTAAAGCAATTTTCAAATTGATCACTCACCAATTAAAAGAAAATTAATACAAATTAAAGAAACACGGAACTTTACTTTTATAAAATACTCAACAATACAAAATCGTATGTACATAATAAAATACAATAAAATTATCATGTGATGTTGTCACCAGCTGATCCTTAACACCACGTTGCTATTTGCTAAATCATATGACTTCATTTATGACAAATCTTTATTTGAATCACATCAGCTGGTTTAAAAGCAGTAGATTATCTAACCTCATAAAAGCCTTAATGTAGGACATAAACATTATTTTCAACCCTTTAGGGCTAACTTTTTAAGGGTTTCAATAGCCTAAAACCTGCACTGGCATCATAGTTGCAACTTAAAAAAACTGCATGAAAATTGGTTCAGTAATTTAGGAGATAAAGGGGAACATACACACACACACACATACATCGAATTTTATATTTATAGATAAGATAGGGTAGGCGCCATATCTGCTGAAATTCTTGGGAAGGTTGTTTTCTGGTAAAAAAATTGTTTTTTAAGATTGCAACTTTAAGATGCGTTTTAGCGCAAAAAATGTATATATTAAAAGTTGTAGAGAATTAAAATCCTTCTACTTTTATTTTTAACTTTTTTTTGTATAACGCTTAGTTTAGCGGTAGTTAGTGATTTTCTGGGTTTTTTTTTCATGAAATTGTGTAAAAAAAATCTATTTTTTTTTAAGATTTCAGCCTTAGTATGCATATCACGACAAAAGTGTATATAATCAAATTTATAGAAAATTAAAAGATCTACAACTTTTATTCAAAGCATTTTTCCCTACGGAGTCTAGTTTAGCGTAAAAGAGTGATATTCTGTATTTTTAAGCCAAACTGAGGTTGGTTTTCATTTTCCATCATTCACTCATGATTAAAATTAGGTTATGTTTATTTTTTTTTATTTTATATTTATTTATTTAACATTGCATCAACTACGACTGTCATTAGCGATGACATTGGGGTGTAACTGTTTACAATGGAGGATGAAATGATTTTTTGTAACGTATGAAAATATGCCGTGCCTGAGTGGGATTCGAACCCAGGACCGCATGATGAGAGGCGAGCACGTTACCAACTGCACCAATGCGGCCGGCAGATTATGTTTATTGATGTTAGATTTTTTGTTTGTTTCTAATGTTTTATTATTAATGTAAGTTATATTGTTAATTATTTGCATTAGCAAGAGAAAGTCGTGTGAGTGAATCGCACCAGATTTTTTTTTTATCTGTCTTTCAAGACCTTTTACTATCAAGGATTCGCAATCATTGTATTATGTATTTCTGTGTTTCCAGATTTGGTAGCAGTTACTGTTCAAGTGCGCATATTAACTGGTGAAATGTTACACTATCTTCACCAAATAGAGTATTACATAATGTTTGAAGTATTAGAATGTACGTGGAGTGCATTTTCTGTGCAATTTAAGGAGGCGATATCTCTTGAACAAATTATTGATGCTCATGAACAGTATCTTAATCAGATAATGGCTATGACATTTCAAGATTCTGCTAATCAGGTAAAATTTTTTGATTTCTACATTTAACACTTTGAAGCCTAAGCCTGAGTACAGCTCGGGGTGAGTGTAAATCTCAGTTGTCCGAAGCCCGAGTATACCTCGGGCCGCCGCATTAAATTCTGTAGTAAGCTTCAGACGAGTTTATATCGGGCTTCAGTTGTACAGATGCATTCTATATTTTACTTAGTTTAATTTTCTATGTTTGCAACGAAATCTACTGAATATTTTGTGAACTATGTAGAAAAATATTGAGCCGTGTTTGAGGTTATGTTTTTGTTGATGTACATGTGTACTTTGTTGTGATTTTTTCGTAGTTATATGAAGTTTGTAGTTATTCTGTATTTTATATTTGTAAATAATATAGTTATTTCTACTTTGTAATAATTGATTTTCTGTCGTATTTTGTTGGTAATCGTTTTCGTTCGGTAAATAGTTCGGTTGTATAAGTTCTACTGTTTTGTATTCCAAATCGCTTTGTTTGTGCGGTTATTTGACAGTAATATTTATAGTTCCTTTTTCATTTTATGTTTTCTGTGTTTTGTTGTAAAGTTTGCTCTGAATGTAGCAAAGCTGCAACTGGATAAGCTGGAAGGAAAGAAACAACCTGGTACTGCCCTGACTGTAATGTTGCATTGTACTTACCAGTGTGTTACCGAGTGTTTCATACAAAGGCTAATTATGTGTAATATATTTTAAATTTTAGTACTCAAACATTTTTAGTGAGTAGTTTATTTCATTGCCTTTCAGTAGAATTTATATAAACTTTTTTAGTTTTGTTTAGGATTGTAAAACTCAAAAACTAGGTAGCGTGTAGCATGTAACAATTTCTTTTTTCATGATTTTTTTTGTGTATAATTAGATAACTCTCATAAATTTAGTATGTACAATAATTTCAATGTAAATTAATAGTAATAAACTTTCTAATTTTTAATCAATTTGATGCAAAAATCATTAAGATATGAGAGAAATTAAATATTTTAGAATTTTTTGAAGTTAACTCTAAAACCCGAGGATACCGTGACATACCTTGTTCTTATAGCTCGGGCTTCAAAGTGTTAAATATGTTGCGGCGGCTGTAGTCCAATCGGTTGAGTTATGACTGGCGTTCTCTAATTCCGGCCGGAGCGGCAGGGTATTCGACGGCGTAGGTGTTTTTGAAGGGGAGGGGAAGAAATGGAAGTAACATTCGCTGCTGCCTCAAAGAGGAGTGGTCACTGACTTTGTGTCACCTTTCGCTGCTATCTCGGTAGGAGGATGGCTGCTCGTAAGGCGAACACTGTTTACCGCTGTCTCAAGGAGGAGCAGTTACTGGGGAAGCGAAGCGAAGCGAAGGGAAGGGTTCAGTGTAGCGAGCAAAGAATGTACTCAGTGCTGAGCGGTCAATCTCTCTCCGTCTCGACCTTCTTATAGAGACGACTGATACTGACTTACTGAGTTCTTTCAACTACCCGAGTCCTGTCGTAGTTTTTACCCAGTTACCGAGTAGTTGTTAGTTGTAACTCACTGTCGTACAAGCGCTGTGAGAAATTTTCGTGTCTGCGCTATCTACCGGCAGAACGTTTGTAGCGCCTAATGGACAAAACACCAACGACCAACCGGTGTAGAAATAGAACAGTATCAAATTTCTTTTATTTTCTCGCCTATATGAATATATAGGAAGGAAAGTATTGTTTTCATGTCAATTTTTAGAAATAGAGTTTTCACCGGATCTACACGTTTTCTCAGACCCCCTGAACCGAAAAAAACATGTTTTTAGCTATCGGTCTGTTTGTGCGTGTGGGAACAAAATATCTCAAGAATGGAACGTTGTATAAGGTTGAACCTTGAAACTTAAGTTAGATACGACTGGCGGACCCAACGAACATT
This sequence comes from Catonia carolina, assembly GCA_035578175.1. NCBI lineage: Eukaryota > Metazoa > Arthropoda > Insecta > Hemiptera > Achilidae > Catonia > Catonia carolina. The sequence goes on along the minus strand of JAQMRL010000014.1, from coordinate 16,021,554 downwards.
TTCATCAATATCGGTCAACCGGAAATATTATTTTATTTGTGTAATTTTTCACATTTTGCAATTTTATCAAAAACGGCTGCTACGATTTTTTTTTAAATCGATTCTTTTACTACAATTTTTATGCTCTATAAGATAGGGTAGACGCCATGTCGTCCCTCCAATGGTAAACTCGCGAATGTGCAAATTTTGCGAATATGAGTTTGTTAGTGCATGCTAATATTTACAACCCAACGCATGTTGTAGTAAACTCGCGAATATGTATATTGTTCGATTAGGGAGATACAACCTTTGTAAAGTTACGAAAATACACGAAGTGTGTTAAAGAAGAAAATATTGAATTTGTTTTTCGCTCTCCTGTAAAACTGAGAATTTGCTCATTCGTGAGTTTACCATTGGATGGATGATGTCTGCTGAAATTTCAGAGAAACTGTTCTCTTGTATAAAAAAATTGTTTTTTCGAGATTGCAGCCTTAATAAGCATTTTAGCGCAAAAGTGTTTATAATAAACCTTGTAGACAATTTAAAAATCTACAACTTTTATTTTAAACATTTTTTGTATAACTCTTAGTTTAGTGGTAATTAGTGATTATCTGTTTTTTTTCCATGAAAATCTGTAAAAAATTGATTTTTTAATATTTTGGTTGTTGTATCCATTTTACGACAAAAATACATATAATACATTTTTAGGAAATTAAAAGATCTATAACTTTTATATGAAGCATTTTTTTCTACATTGCCTAGTTTAGCGTGAAAGAGTGATTTTCCGTATTATTAAGCCAAACTAAGGTTGGTTTTCATTTTGCGTCATTCACTCAGGATTAAAATAAGGTTATGTTTTTGAGGTTAGTTTTTTTTATTTCTAATGTTTTATTACTAATGTTAGGTTATATTGTTTGTTATTTGCATTGGCAAGAGAAAGTCGTGTGAGTGTTTCACACCAGATTATTTTTTATGGATTTCCCATTGTGTTCCGGTGTATCCATATTTTAGATTTTCCGGATCGTTCCTGGTCTTGATTAGTCCGGATAAACGAGGTAGTTCCGAACACTGGAGGAACCAATGTATGTTATTGTTTCAGTGTTATAAATGTTCTGAACACTAGTTGTAAGATTGTTTTTGTTCCAGCAATTCGCAACTCAGCTGAGAGCCATGAATGAATTGGTGTTAGAACTACATAGACTGGCCGAAGACTTTTTATCGAAAGCTAATAATGAGTATGAAAGGCAGTTAGAGTTACAAAAGAAAATCGAAGCAGTTGGAGTCGATTTTCTAGAAGAAGAAGAACAATTAGAAATCGAGGAAAAATTCTACGGTACATTAGCATCGTTCAGAGCTCGTACTAGATTATTAACTCAGAGTTACCAGGTATGTGTTTTATGTTTTTTTTCTCTTGCACTATATGAATATGTTGGGAATAAAAGCATTGTTTTCATGTTAAACTTTTGAAATTGAGTTTTCACCGATGCACATTTTCAGGCCCTCTGAACCCAAAAAGAAACAAATATTTAATTATTGGTTTGTTTTTGTAAACAAAATATTTCAAGTACGGAATATTGTATGAAGTTGAAACTTCACTTGGGTACCACTAGCGGACCCGACTGAAATATTTTCAACAAAACTGCTCTAGTTTATTTGTGTAATATTTTGTACGAGCTGTGAGGAAGGGAAGTGGAAATTTGACATCTGCTAACCTCAACAGTGAGACACTACTCATACATATCACAACTTCACTAGATCTATGTTTCGTTATTATCTACCTAACCATTTCCTTTTTGTTTTACTAGGTGTCAAACAAAACTGTTGAAGAATAGCTTCTTCACGTCTTTAATTTCCTTCTTTATTTTTCGAATTGTGGAAAGAGAAACATTACAGTAGTTCGCCACTCGCTTATGGCTTTCGTTAACGGGCTGGGAAAGGCATTTTTGTTTTAATTCAACTTCACAGCATTTTATTATACTATTACCTCATGGAATTTTGTGTTTTATTTCATGTAGCAGTATAATTTAATAATTAATAGTATTATGTTAGCAGAATTATTTTAAAATATAGAGAACCGTTACATAATAATTGGGCGCCAATTAATATGTAACGGGTTTTTGCATTAATTTAAAATAATTCCGCTAACAATACTATTAATTTATTAAATTATACTGCTACATGAAATAAAAAACCAAAATTCCGTCTTTACTGAATGATGGTTGTTTCAAGACAAATTTATTTTCAATTGTTGCAATTATAACTCCGGAACTACATAGTGTCTGTGGAACAAAAATTTAAAAAAATGAAATATGAATTAAATTTTGAAAAACAATTTTGTCTTACTACTTTAGTTAATGAAATTAAAAAAATTAATTATTGTGGTTTATTTTTTTATTCTATTTAAATTAAGAAAAATAATAAATTTTATATAAATTAAATATTTGCCTTCAGTAACAAAATGTTTGAATCGGCTGTTCTAAATAACTGTCGCAACAGCTGATCGCTACACACTGCATATTAGATTCGTTCAGCACTGTAAATAGTTCGACCACGTTTTCGAGAAACTAACATTTCTGTTTACGATAACATACAGTTATATTCGTACAGTTAACCTACAAAAAGTTTCGCGATATATTGTATATGCTCGGAGTATAAAGTATAAGTTGTTGTGTTTGTCGTACTGAAATTAAAGTAGTCGTGCATACGCACTGATGCTTTTCCCCCTTTACCCCTTGATGCAAACAAAGGCACACTCATGACTCAAGTAACTGCAGTATAACGGTTCGTGACCTTATAAGAGTTAACACTTTGAAGACTGACTTTTTTTTTTGTAGTTTTGCCCCTGTGGACTGCCATTTTTCGGGGATTTTTAAAAAATTATAACAAATCAACCATTGTTCATAAATTCAAAAAGTAAACATTAAATTAAAGATTAGGATTACTTACATTATAATGATTAAGATTTTTGACTGAAGAGAGGTATGTTTTGAATTTACAAAAAATTTTTACCGTATAATGATTATATAAGAATAATAAAATTAATTGTATGAGTTAAATTCTTACAAACTAATTACCTATTTCTAATAACCAATTTACTTTTTTATTTCTTAAGTAGAATTTAAAAAAACTAAGTATTATAATAACGAACTAATAACTAACAACAACGTGCAGAAGTACCGGCAGATCACTTGCTCCCGCTCGATAACATCGATTCTGTAAAAGTCTATATATTCGATAATCTGGCAACATTAGGACTATGAGTGTACTCTATTAGATTCAGAATGAACTAAATTAATTGACAGCATAGACGGCAATCGTATACGATACGAGCTAATAGATATAAAAACAAGTGAAATAGCCGCCCATATCGTATACAGGTGCCGTCCAGCCGATCAAAATGGCGTGCCCGTATCGTAGACGGGTGCCGCCCTGAAAGTGTTAATATCAAAATTTTATTTATTTATTTACTTATTTATTGCTAAAAAGTACAATGAATCTTATCCTATGTGATTTCCTAATACCCGCATAGGTCTAGCTTGTGCGCGGGTATTAGTTGGTTTATTTTATTTATTCTATTATAATAATAGCTTTTTATATCTACACTAAATTTACAAAAAAGAAAGAAACAAAAATTTACAAAAAAGAAACAGGATAATAGTATAAAAAATAAATAAAAAAATAAAAAATCATGTAATGGCAAAGGATGAAGCAGACTTTCGATGACAATGTTAACAAAAAAAAAATTTTTTTTTTTTTAGCTGACACGAGAAAGAATAATTAGTTTGAATACATAAACCTAATTAAATCCTTAGACTGCCCTCTCCCTAAATTAATCAGCCAGTTGGTTACTTTTCTTTTGTATATTTGAGGAGTTCCATCAGTCTTTCGGATAGCCTCTGGTAAATTAAGGTATGTGATTGAGGCTATATAATGTGCTGCAGTGGTTTTATGCAATCTAGGGGCTTGATATCCAATACGGGTTACAGCTCTGGTATGATAATTATGAGTTATTTTCTGTAGTACAGAAAGTTTATTAGATCTTATGTACAGTAATAAGTTTCTTATGTAAAGTTACCGAATGTCAAGTACCCGAAATCTACCGTATAATAAATTGGAAGGGAATTGTCTGCCACTATTTAAAGCGCTTTTGATCACAGCTTTCTGAGCCGTTACGAGTGGTTCCAATGTCGAACAGAAGGCCCCACCCCAAGCGATGATTCCGTATTGCAGCACGGATTGTATTAAGGCACGATATACCTTTCTTAGATCATTTTGTGACAAAATTCTATTTATTTGCTAACACTTTTTTGTTTATTTATTTTGTTCACAGGAAGTTTTGAAGAAATTACTCCTAGATTTATCGTCGCATTCGGAAATAAATTTACAATTATTAGCGAGCCGATTAGATTTCAATGAATTTTATAAGCGATCCGATTCACGATTATCGGAGTCGATGAAATTCCGCAGGTGCAGCGACATGGTAACATTTTCTGGATCAACCATGTTTGAATGACCACAGCAAACATCAATTCCATCTCAACAAATCGATAATAATGCAATTGTTAATGATAACGATTTACCTATTAGTACTAACAATATTAATAATAATGCACAGTTTGTAGATGATTTAATTGATAGTAATAATAAGGATTTCGATTTCATGTTAGGAAGTATTTATGAATTCAATAATGAAACAAATCAGTGCGAATCGGACGGTCTATATAATGATTTCGAAGATTTTGTATTCGATTCAGATATTGAAGGCGATGAATTGTTGTTAAACGAGAAATATTTAAATAAAATTATCACGTCCGATTGTGACGTGAATATTGAATTTCCATTCGATATTCAAAGTACAAATAACACGAAAGATAATCGTACCACGTCTGATGTAAATTCGGTGAAATCGTCGTCGAATTCTATTTCGTTCAATACGAAAAATAATAATAACATATCTGATACCGATATAAATAGTTTGGATAATTTATACAGTAATGTCGCATCGAATATCGTGCAAAATACATTCCCGATCAGTAAAAATGAAGTGAAATCGTTAATCACGGAGATCGATATGGATAGTGATTTATTATTAAGCGAGGATATTTACGAAACGATTTATTATCATAATAAAAATTTAAATAAAAGTTTATCGAATGATGATGAAGATGATGAAGGAATTGATAATTATGCGATAAACGATAATGAATTGGCGATTATTGAAGAAGATAACACGTTTTCACAGATCGATGATTGTTATACAACCACTGAAATCGACGAGAAAAGTTCTACGTACGTCGAATTGGTTAATCACGATAAAGTTATTGACTCAGATACGGTATCTGCTAGCGATAGTATGGCTTGTGAAAATTTACAACATGACGATTATGTTAATATAATCGAAAATAAATATGCCGATAAAGAAATCATTGACGATATCGATGAAGAATTGGTGAAAAATATGATCGATAAAGAAAACGAATTTATCGGAAATGAATTCGGCGATAAATCAATAAATTTAGATTACGAAGAAGTAGAAACACCTTGTACTAAAAATATTGTGACCGTAGAAAAAATCTGTTTCCGGGAACAAAAACGCCGAAGTTCTTTAGAAACGAATGATGAAATACTCGGGAGTAAAAGTTACAGCGATTCCGTTTTAAATCAAACGAGACCATCGAAAGGATTCAAATTACTATGGTGGCGTAAAGATAGTCGTAGAAGTAAAGATAAAATGAATCAAAGTACGAAATCTGTCGGTGAATCGAGACCAATGAAAAATATCCATAACAATTCAAATTCAAGCAGTAAAGAATCGTTAAGTTGTTACGGTAGTACTGATATGGCGGTATTCAATAATGATTTAGATAGCAACTTACAACTTAATCGTAAACGTTACGATAAATCAAAAAAACATTCTAATTTAAATCCATGTTGTGTTGGTTAAGTCATTTAACTTAACCTCACTTTGTTCGACAGGTTACAATATATTCAAACATTTTTTCTATTTTAAGTTTATAATAAATTTTATTAATCGTTAATGTACATTTATAAATAGTATTTGTATGTTATTTATTTTACATATCATTAAAGTCAGAATTGTAAATTATATATACATCTATTATTCATTAATCGTTTAATTATTAAATTAGAATGTTCGTAGTTATACGATAATCATTTTGCTTGAATGTTTGTGAATTTTTTTTATTATTAGTAATGTGTCGATACCAATATTTTTCCATTTTTGTTTCCGATACCAAAAATCAAAGAGTGTACAAATCAAAACTAAAATGTACGGGGAGCGGCAAAAAGATCTTACAGTTTTTGTTGTTGTACAGTTGAGTGAGTAATTACTGGGGCGTAGTGGGGATTGGCGTGAAGATGAGCTTTTGTGACACCATTTCAGTAGCCATGGAGCTGAAGTAAGGTGAACACCATGCGCTTGTTATTACAATAACCACATTTTCGAAAAATTTAAATGAAAATAATGTTCTCCTTCCTATATTCACATAGGCAAGAGAAAGTAAAATGCCTTGACAACAAACGCACAGAATTCACCTGACCACAGCTGTGTGGCTACTGAAATGGCATCATGTAGACTCATCTTGGCGCCAATCCCCACCAATTACTTGTTCATCTGTACAACGACAAAAACCATCAGATCTTTTTGCCACTCCCTTATTATTTTTTCATATTATAACTTTCACGATACATGCGATGAAACAACATGGACGTATAATAAAACAAGTTACATTGTTTTAACACCCTCATGCTTGTAACTGTATCTGGAAGTTGTACTACGATACAACAATGCTGATCAATCAATCGTAATTGATGTAAATAATCAAGTACACTTCGACACTTCATTCTATGTTCTCAGTTATACGTTATAAAAAAAAATCTATAATTTATTCACCATGGAGGTCCGATCTCTTAAACTGGTTGTTGTATTGAATCTTGATTGACTTCTTCCATAATTCAAAAAGTGATTAATTAATACTCATTACTTTTTGGAATAGCTGTATTCATATTGAAATGAACAGTTGGACTCCGGTATATGATCAAGATTCATCAGATTAATTACTTAACCCTTTGGAAACGGACTGTTACTCATTAAACAGAAGAATTGCAAAATTCAAAACAACTGTTTTATCTAATGTCACTACTGATGAAAAATTCTGAAAATATTACAGTTGATTTAAATGATACGTACGCGCCTTTTTAGTATAATTACTACAAAATCGCTTGTTAATTCTTTGCGTTTAGGCGAGTGAAATTTTCAACCGCGAAAATTTTTGTGTTTACTTAATATTTTGTACTACAACGGGCTTAAATTTCAGTTTAGCAAAAACAATTTATAAAAAAATGTTTTGTAGACAATAGTTTACTGGAATAAATGTTATTTTTTATTTAAATTTCCGTAAATATTTGACGAAGTTACAAAATGTTCAACACGAGTCCATTTGCACATCTTAGTGAATGAAGCATGAAGGGATGGTATTTTACATTCTTTACGGTGCTGTCACAGAGCCACTATTATATTTAGGTTACAGCGTAGGCAAAGCAATGTAGAAAATTCTTTTCCCTACAACCACGTGTTTTGAAAAATTTGTAGGTGTGGTTAGAAGGAAGCCGTTACATGTCCTTTACAATCCGGCAAAGTGTCAAATTTTTTGCCTCTGTGATTGTAAACCCCTCCTGAAAAGTAAAATGGATTTGTCTTCTCTTATCAAGGGCAAACACCATAACAGAATCGTCATAGCTTCAACACAAACTAAAAAACATGCATGTACGTTGACTTACACGAGCTACACGGATTTCCATTCAAAACAAACAATTCCCAAACCATCAATGCTACCTATACACTATGGACAGAATAAAAATTTTCCCTGTTATGATATTCTATTTCTGTAAACACTATTAGATGCGTTAAAAAATTCCCTACTAGAAAAATACAAAATTTCCAGGTTTCCAACTTATACTGATCTTGCAGAACCAAGTTTTATCACCCCAACCATAAACCATTCAGCATCATCAAAAATTAGATTACCAGTGTGAACAGGGTTAATATGACAACAATTTTTAATTTCAAACGGAAAAGTATTTTTTACATCTCCAAAATTACCCAACTGTATCAATATTTATGGTTTTTTCTTAGAAAATCACATTTTTGTCTCATTTCAAAAACTAGAAAATTGGTATCAAAGAATCAAGTTTTTACTGTCAATTCTTTATTGTTTTTCCAAGTATCGATGAATCAAGAATTTTTGGAATCGACACATTTCTAATTATTATGTTCTAATTGAAATTATTGCTTAATAATCAATTAAAATATCTCTATCATAATATATTTTTATGAATAATTTGTAATTAAACTGTGTACAGAATAATATATTGGGTAAAAAAATATTAATTAATAATATAAAATTAATTTTACTTTTAATCAGTTTACATATTATTATTATTATTATTATTATTTCTTGTTAGATCCTACTAGGGATGCATTTCTCTTAGTTCCAGCCAGTTTCCGGATGACCCATGCTGCCTTCATTTTTTCTGCATGTGATCTTTTTCGCTCCTCCGTCCAGGCCGTTCCCGTTCTCCTCGGCCCTCCCAAGCACTTTAGATTCTCAATTTTCTGCTTCATTTCTGTTCTATTGAGAAGTGTTTCGCCCGTAATGTCATTCACCAGCATCGTCTCGTGGATCTCCTTGTGCCATCTCGTTGTAGTTTTCCTGCCCTCCCAGTACTTCCATAACTGCTTCGTTAGTCTGGAGTCATGTGGCCGAAGAATGCCAGTCGTCTCTGCTGGATGACTTCTCTTATGGGTGTGGTGAAGGAATATACTTCTTCGTTACTTCTGAGCCTGTATTCTCCCTCTTTATTTTGAGTCGGCCCGATGATTCTTCTGATGATTTTCCTCTCGGTAGTTTCTATCGAGCGCAGGTGGATGTTAGATTTCAAGTGGTGGGTTTCCACCGCGTACAGCACCTCCGGTCTGGCAACCGTCTGGTAGTGTCTTATCTTGGCATTGCGCGAAATTGATCTCTTATTATAAACGTTCTTGGTGAGACCGTATGCTTGTGCTAGCTTTGTAGTTTTTTGCTTGAATCGCAAGTTTGCCAGAGTTGTCCAGCGTTATGATCTCGCCAAGATATTTAAATGATTCAACACGTGAAATTTCGTCAATCACTCTTAAATTTATGGCGAAAGCTACGCCTAGCAGTGGGACGGTAGGTATCACTCGCTTGCCTGGTTTGGACTTGTAGATTCTGTAGCCCTGTGACTCAAAGGCGTTTGAATCGGTGAATCTAGTTTCCTGAAGGGCTATGATCTGGATTCTGTGTTGTATCAACACATCTGTTAGAGTCTTCAGTTTGCCAGTCTTCAGCAGAGAGTTTACGTTTAGAGTGGCAAAGTACTGGATGTCCTTGTGTCTTAATTTTGGCTTTAATTTAGTGCTTAGGAGCTCCGATTCTCCTTCACATGATGTTGCAGGCTCCCCAGACTCCGCTGGCCTGCTGACCGTTCTCTCGAAACGGGTGGATTTCCTCTTGCTGAGGCTGCCACCTGGGGTACTAACTTCCGTTCGTTTGTGCATCATGATTGGGTGAACTATAGAGAGATAGTTCTGGTTTGGTGGGTTCCGGCTTGCGCCTTCCTCCGTTTGTACGACTGAGGTTTCAAGCCCCAGAAGAGAGATTTTCCTCACAGTTTTCTCTAAGTGATTTCGCTCCGAAATCTCTGTGTTAATTTCCATTTTAGCTCACTCGCACGGCTATCCAACTTGCCGTGCGAGAGTTTCCAGGAGTTACCAACTTCTTCTGAAGAAGCCCCTTGGTCGATCTTTTAGTTTACATCTTATATTTTTGTTAAATAAGTGATTGGCTCAGAATTTTCGTGGAATCGGTCTATTAAATTTGTTTTTATTTATTAAATAACCAACCCACCGGGTTGGTGTAGAGGTAAAGTCGTCGCCAGAATCAGCTGTTTAACAGCCGATTTTTGGAGACAAAGGTTCCTGGTTCAAATCCTAGTAAAGGTAGTTACTTTTATACAGATTTGAATGCTAGATGGTGGTTACTAGTGTACTTTGATGGTTGGGGTTCAATTAACCATACTCAGGAATGGTCAACCTGAGTCTGTACAAGACTACACCTCATTTACATGTCATACATATCATTCACATCTCATTGGGTCATGTTTTGCTTATTGTTCTGAATTGAACAGATTGCAACGTGCACACATTAGGGATTTATTAAAAAAAAAAAAATTAAATAACCCACCGGGTTGTTCTAGGGGTAAGATTGTTAGCACAAGTCAGCTGTGTAACAGCTGATATTTGGAGATGAAGGTTGCTGGTTCAAATCCTAGTAAAGGTACAGTATTCAAATGAACTAAAATCCTCTAGCCGTGGGAGTGAGAGAATACATAACACTCGCACAAGCCATACGCGCCATTCCAATAACATTGTATAATTTTTCTCATTGTTGTGAGCAAGCGTTTATGCATGCAGTAAGCTAACAAGCAAGATAACGACTGTAGTATGTTTTCAGATTTGGATTATAACGGTAAAGACCTTTGGGCGCATGCGTAGTTATGCCACATATCTCCCTCTCACTCACTAGGCTATGGGACATTAATTCATCTGATATGTGTACTATTTGTCTGTGGAAAGAATAGAGTTGGCAGAGAGGCGAAAAACTGGGTGTCTACTACCATTTAAAATGTCTTTTTTTAATTCTTATAATTTATTGTAACTGCACTCATATAATAGAAAAAATGAAGAGGTACATTTTTTGTTCAGTGAAATTTGCAGGTACATGGAACCATTAAAAATTAATTTCAAGTTTTTCTGATTATGGAATTTTTAGAAAAACTTAAAATAAATTTTTAATGGTTCCGTGTACCAGAAAATTTCACTAGACAAAAAATACACGCCTCCATTTTTTTCTATTGTATAAGTAAATTTATAAAAAATTTTGAGAAATAAAAAAAGAAAATGTTTTTTAAAATGGTAGTACACACCCAGTTTTGTGCCTCTCCCCCAACTTTCTTCTTTCCACAGATAAATAGTAGTTTCTTTTATTCGGATTTGTATACTAAAAAGTGGTTACCGGTTTAGTTTGACGGTTGGGATACAATTAACGATATGCTCTTAAGAATGGTTGGCCTGAGTCTGTACAAGACTATACAGAATACATATCATCCTCATCTCAGTGGGTCATGGAGTTGTTTATAGTTGTAAATTGAACAGATTGTAATATACACGTATTAGAGATAGAAAATGTGTATTTAATTAATGGAACAGTAAATAAACTTTAATGAGCTGAAAGTATAAATAATAATTAATATTTAAATATCAAGTTCATCAGTCGAAAGACTGGTTTAAACCTGTAGAGGTTTTACTAAGTAAAACGAGGAGTGAGGTGGTGTACCATTGTCTTTCTCACTGAATGGAAAAGTACGCTTATCAGTATGCCTGACTCTCTAAAAAGCACATATTTTCCACTCGGCAAATGATACCTTCACTTCATTCACCACAGGGTGTGGCTGTATAATGAAATTCATTACTTTCAGAGGAGATAACTATGATTGTTTCTTCTATGATGATTGGTTTCTTTTAAACCTCTACCTCTTCTGTTCTTAAATGATTCAGCCATTTAATTGGCTGACCATTTTGATAAGAAACGGAACTATTTATTTTAGCCCTGCAACGAACAGATTGAGTGTAAATAATTTGACACACCACCTGACTGTTAAGGGTAGAAATATCAAGTATAATGTGTTAATAAAAAGTGGGGTAAAATTGGCTTTGTTGCCCTGTTTTAATTGAATAAATAAGAAAGTAACAAAGATTGAGTGTAAATAATTTGACACACCACCTGACTGTTAAGGGTAGAAATATCAACTATAATGTGTTAATAAAAAGTGGGGTAAAATTGGCTTTGTTGCCCTGTTTTAATTGAATAAATAAGAAAGTAACAAAGAACAATAATGAAAAAACTGAGCAGTTCGTAACAGGCACGATTATTGCCTAAATATTTTTTTTAAATTTTATATTCTTTGTACCCATATTGTTATTAATCAAATTAGTCCTTAAAATTAACTGTGGTTGTTGTATTTATTTTTATTCCCACACATAATTCCAAGTTAACAAATTTTATATATTTTTGAGAACTGGAATTAATTTGTGAGTGGTAACAAAGTTGTAAAGTTACGTAACTGTGTTTCAAGTACTTAGAGTTTGATAGATGCAGGTTGACCATTAATACTATGCAAACAGCGGTAGAAAAATAATAAGTTTATAGTATAAATAGATAACATCGATAGAAAACGTAGATCTTTCCGTGTTTCTGCTATGCTAAACTGAGCAAAGTCCAGGAATTTGTATCTTACGCAGGTAAAATTTTGTTGACGCAACCTTCAATTAAAAATAATTTTGGATTAGCGATATTGTTGTGTATGTGTTAGTATTTTAAAGGTGTTCTTGGAAGTTTATTAAAAATAACAAAATTTTTTTTGATAAATTTTTAAATAGAAACAAGGTTTTTCTTCTTCACCAAGTATGTTACAAATTGTAAATTTAATGTGCGTAATTAAAATTTAAGTATGTACGTATTATTATTATTGTAAATATATTTTTAAATGCTTCCTTAGTAATCAAAATCTGTTAAAAAAGTGTTGTGACTGATTCATATCAGATTTTTATTTCAGTTTTATTCAAATTTTTTTAATTATTTTGTATATTTTAGTGCTGTGATATATATATATAGTTTAGTTATTTAGTTAAAAGAATTTTATTGTTTTTCAGTTAGTATTAACATGTTTAACTGCTTATACAGTGGTGTAATTATGTGTCGTTGGAATTTTTATTACGATTGCATATTTATTTTAATAGTTTTCAGAGTCAGAGTTTTTAATTTTTCAAAAATTTTCGTAATTTGTACCTTTACCAAATTCATAATACTATTAATTCAGAATGACATATTTCTTGATCTAGTTTTGTTTTTAAGTCGTTAGGCGAAAGGATGGTTTGAACCGCTAGAGGTTTTACTAAGTAAAATGGGGAATGAGTAGGTTTACCATTGCCTTTCCTACTGAGGGATAAAATATGTTTATCAGTATGCCAGGCCCTCTAAAAAGCATCTACTTTCCACCCTGCAAATGATACCTTCTTTTCTTTCACCCCAGGGTCTGGCTGTATAATGAAATACATTACTCTTGGAGGAGACAACTCTGACTAGTGTCTTTTACACGTCTTCTGTTCTTAAATAGTTCAGTCATTTAATTGGCTTACCTTGTGATAAGAAATAGATCTATTTTTTGTAGTCCTGGAACTAGCAGATTGAGTGCAAATAATATAACAGTTTAAGTGAAAAATTACGTGAAATAACTGCTACTTCCACGGTTCATGGATTTTGATGAAAATGTTTATGCTGAATCTCCTTGTGATAGTGATCTTAAGTTTCTTAATTGTACGATTTTCTGTTGTTGTTTTTTTTGAGCTCTGGAGACCTGAAAATGAGTATTTCAAGTGGAAACTGTATTTCAAACATATTTTATGTTTAATAAAATCTTAATAGAAATTTTTTATGAATAGTTACCTTTATAGAAATTATAGTGTTTTAAGTTTTTTTTTATTAATATGCTTTCACGGTTGATGAGCTCATCTGTTCCACACGTTTAGACCAATCAGAACATTTGCCAGCATTGTCAGATTGTACCTGACAAACATAACACGCGCATGCGTATAAGAGCCGCAATAGTTCACTCTCGTCTTGCATCTCGTACTGAACACATCGATTATAGAGCGCATTAACATGCTATACTTTATAGCAGTGTTCTTCAACCTTATTTTAATAAAGGGCCAAATTTTTATAATGGGTGGGCTTTGAGGGCCGCATTGATCTACGGATGTATGACGTATATTTGTATATGAATATATGTAGTATTAGGCGGCATATAATATTTTATGTCATATAATATTTTAATTAAAAATCTACATAATAATGATATAATCTATAATATATATTATATAAATTAGGCTAAAAAAATACAAAATTTATACATCACAATATAATTTATAAATGTATTAAATAATAAATTTAATAACAACCACTAAAAAAAACTTAGCGATTTGGAGGGATTCAACAAAATAATAATTCAAATTTCATTAACGACTCATATATTTAATTAAAAAAAAAAATATTTATATTAAAAAGAAATTCATACTACAGATTGTGCATATCATTATATTACTTCTAACAAAATTTCATTAATTTTTTTTGTTTTAATAAACCTCACATATTATCACCGACATATATGAACATTTTGTGTCAGGTTAAAAGAAATAACATTATTTTTTTTAAAGCTTATATTAGTTGAAAATGACTGTAAATATCAATATTGAAACATATACTTATACTTAAACATGTTACAAAACTCAAAACCAAACTAAAAACAACAAAATGATGCAATGTTCTAAGCTCTTTGTTCAAAAACTGAAATCGTTCTGCGGGCCGATAAAATTTACGCTGCGGGCCGCAGGTTGAAGATCACTGCTTTATAGTATAATCAGCTGATTGTATGTTTATAGGTTATTATTGTTAATGAAAGACCAAAACAATGGCCGACAAAATAATTAACAGAGCTACAAGAGCAAATGTTGGCAATGTTGCTGGCAAGTCATTTGCTCGCTATAAAGTGGGTAGGGGGCAATGCATACGTTCAGAGCTCATCAGCCTTGAAAAGTAGTATAGATGTCTTTATCTTGAACTTATGAATATGTAAATTTAATTTAGTTTGTAATTGTACAAGGGTGATCTGAAAAGTTTCCGACCTAACAAAGATACAAGACATTTTTTGTGAAAATGTTATTTTATTTTTCAACATAGTCTTATAACTCTACACACTTCTCCCAGTGATGCTCCCATCTCTGTAAACCATCCAAATAGTACTCGGTGATTTTCTCTGCAAAATAGTTGTTCACGAAGGTGATTGCCTCTTCATTTGACGAAAATCTCTGTCCTCCAAGCGCAATTTTTAGATGAAAGAATAAAAAGAAGTCGCTTGGGACTAGATCTGGTGAGTAAGGCAGATGATCAAGCAGTTCAAGCCGTAATTTGTGGATTTTCGCCATGGCAACCACTGAGGTGTCAGACGGTGCGTTTTCTTGGTGAAACAGGATTTTATTTTTCTGCAAATGTGGCCGTTTTTCCGCAAGGTTCTGCCTTTAGCTTGTCAAATAATGATGCGTAGTATGCTACTGTAATGGCTTTTCCTTTTTCAAGATAATCGATTAAAATAACTCCATGACTATCCCAAAAAAACAGTTTCCATCACTTTCCCAGCCGAAAAAACAGTTTTTCCTTTTTTTGGAGCCGGTTCCCCATTCGCAGTCCACTGTTCGGACTGTATTTTTGTTTCAGGCGTATAATAGTGTATCCAAGTTTCATCTACAGTAATTAATCGGCGCCAAAACTCGGATTTATTGCGCCAACAGAGTGTTGGAAATGTTCATTCGAATACGTTTTTGGTCTAACATGAGCAAACGCGGCACCCAACTTGCAGACAGCTTTCTCATGGCTAAATGTTGATTTAATATGTGACAAACACGTTCTTATGACATGTTCATAACCTCTGCTATCTCTTTCACTACAACAAACATCAAAGTTCACCATTTGGTGAACTTTGGCAATGTTTTCGTCGGTAGTTGCAGTTTTTGGACGTCCCGAACGTTCATCGTCTCCCGAGCTCTTACAGCCACGTTTAAATTCAGCTGCCCAAAATTTCACTGTGGTAAATGATGGTGCAGAGTCCCCACACACAGAATCCAACTCATCTTTGATTTGCGTAGGTGTATTGCCTTTCAAAAACAAATATTTAATGACAGCTCGATACTCGATTTTGTCCATTTTCACAAAAACACTCACATCAACTCACTCAAACTACTGTTACATAACAACTGCATGTCCAAAATGGCTGAAACTTTGGTGAGTAACTGTCAGCAGATGAACAACGAAATTCCCTAGCTTTTATTTACGAGTGTTGCCATCTTCACGTTGAGGCTTCAGACCACCCTCGTATACTAATGAGTTTAGAAAGCTTCCTAACAATTATTTACGCAAATGCGTGAGTTTCATATCACATTCAGTAAGTTAAATTAAAAATTACATAAACTTTATTCATGTTATTTAATTTTAAACTCAGGTTTTTTATAAAGTACGTATAATTTAAATCAAAATTAACTACATGTAATAAAAGTTTTAACAATTTGTTGATAGGATAAAGTTTAGATAAAAAATGTAATTTATATGCTTGTATTTGTATGCTCTCTAATTCTTGAATGATAATTATGTAAAAAAGAACTGAGTTTTTTGTAATTATATTTATAGTTGTAAAAGGTTTTACATATTAAGTATTTCTCTGATTATTTTAGGCTTATTTTATGTTTACAAATTTGATTTTAGTAAAGTCCCTTTCATGAGACATCGCATCTCATGGCTGGTGGCAAGTTTTAAAAAGGCATACTTTTGACCTATGGCAAAAACCTTTCGTGATTTCTGTCTAATCTTTAAGAGGAATCAAATGACACTATTTTTTTTCCAAATTCCAGTTTTGGACCACTTCTACTCAAAACCGGAACTTCCAATTCAATCCATGTCCACTAATTTTTGTCTAGATTCCAAATCCGAAATCCATTTGCTGCTGTCTCATGTAGTTTTTGACTTCCAGTCGATACAGAAACTTCAAACCAAATTATTTTTGTATCCAAATTCCGACTATGATTTCTTGACTTTCAGTCAAAACAGAAACTTCAGACCCAATGATTTCTGTATCTATTCTTTAAGAGGAATTGAATGACACTATTTTTGTTTAAAAATTTCAACTTTGGATTTCTTGACTTTTGGTTTTAAGTCATTACCGGTTGAAACTGAAACTTCAACCCTGTTCAAGGCCCACTAACTTTTCATGTAGATTACGAATTCGAAAACCATACGTTGCTATCTCTTGTAGTTTCCGACTTTTATTTCTTGACTTCCAATTTTGGGGCACTTCTGGTCAAAACCGAAACTTCAAACGCAATTCAGGCCCACTAACTTTTTTTGTAGATAGATTGTGTTGTTTAGGTCATGGGTTTTTTTTTGTAGCCTTTCGTTAGCCGAAAGGCTGGTTTGAACCTGTAGAGGTTTCACTAAGTAAAACGAGGAGTGAGGTGGTTTACCATGCCTTCCTCACCGAGTGGAAAAGTACGCTTATCAGTATGCCGGGCCCTCTGAAAAGCACATATTTTCCACTCTGCAAATGACACCTTCACTTCATTCACCACAGGGTCTGGCTGTATAATGAAATTCATTACTTTCAGAGGAGATAACTCTGATTAGTGTCACAGTACACCTCTACCTCTTCTGTTCTTAAACGATTCAGTCATTTAATTGGCTGACCATGTGTTAAGAAACAGAACTATTTATTTTAGATAGATTACGAATCTAAAAACCGTTTGTTCCTCTCTCTTGTAGTTTCTGACTTCCAGTCAAACAGAAACTTCAGACCCAATGCTTTCTGTAACTATTCTTTAAGAGGAATCGAATGACACTATTTTTGTTTAAACATTGCAACTTTGAATTTTTTGATTTCCTGTTTTGGGCCACTTCTGGTCGAAATCGAAACATCAAACCCAATCCAGGCCCACTAGATTTTTGTGTAGATTACGAATCTGAAAACCATTTGTTGTTATGTCTTGTTTGTTTTTGACATATGTGTGTGATGGATGTACAAAGGAAAATGATCGATGGCAATTTTAGAAATTTCTACTGACTAATCATTCCAAATGACCGTACATCAAACAAAGATGATAAAAGATTATTTCATTTTATTAATCATAAAAGGTTATGATTCAAAATTTAAAAATTGTGTTACTCACAATGAAAGCATTTTTGAAATCCACTGGGTAGTTTCTGAGATTTCCTCATATGAAGAAATAAACTAATATTACTTCTTTATAATATAGTCGAACCTTGATTTTATGATTTTTTTTTTACTGCATCATGACATTTTAATAATTTTACTACTACGGTATATGTTTTATCAATCGGTTTTCATCCATTGTGTAAAATTTTAGTCTTCTTTTTCTAATTGTTCATTTTCCTTGTACAGTTTTTCTCGACCTTGTTACCTAGATTGTACTCTACTATCTTCGAACCCATTATCTTGCGAAAAATCTTTCTCAAATTTTTTTGCATCTTTTAAACCAGTCATTTTAAGGCATTCACTCACGTACAGACATACAGGTTTTATCACAGTATTATAACGTTTAATCTTGGCTTGTCTTGAGAATGCTTTCTTTTTATATGAGGTGTGGCTATTAAATAACGAGACTGACGTAAAAAATTGTATTTTAATTTTATACATAATTACTTATTATCACCTTCAATATACACTCCTTCTCTATCCCTATAAAGCTCCATGCGAATTTTCCATTGTTGGAAACAGTGCTGGAAGTCATCTTCTGTCAGCTCCTTCAGGACTCATGCCGCTTTCTCTTTTACAGCTTCCACAGACTCAAATCTTGTCCCTTTTAATGCAGATTTCACCATAGGGAACAGGTAGAAGATTATTATCTTCTACCTACATATTTACATGTAATGTGTGTATTTACATGTGATGAAACGTAGTTTTTTACTTATGATCCGGAAACGAAGCGCTAACCATGCACTGGAAGAGCTGAACTTCACCGAGAGCCAAAAAAAGCTCGAATGAGCAAGTCAAAATTTAAAGCAATGATGATTGTTTTTTTTGATGTCCATGGGATTGTGTACCTTCACTGGGTTCCTCAAGGTCAAACAATTAATCAATATTATTACCTTGAGGTACTTTCTAAACTACGTCAAAGAGTAAGGAAAAAATGCCCCGAAATGTGGGATGACAAATCATGAGTTCTCCACCAAGACAATGCGCCAGCTCATTCCGCGTTATCTATCAAGAGGTTCCTAGCCAAGTACAGCATCTCAGTGTTAGAACATCCACCTTATTCACCAGATCTTGCACCATGTGACTTCTACTTGTTCCCTAAGGTGAAATCTGCATTAAAAGTGACAAGATTTGAGTCTGTGAAAGCTGTAAAAGAGAAAGCGGCACTTGTCCTGAAGGAACTGATAGAAGATGACTTCTAGCACTTTTTCCAACAAAGGAAAATTCACATGGAGCGTTGTAGGGATAAAGAAGGAGTGTATATTGAAGGTGACAATAAGTGATTATGTATAAAATAAAAATAAATTTTTTTACGTCAGTCTCGTTATTTAATAGCTACACCTCGTACAAGTGGTGAGTTCCTTGAAGTGCATCAGCCATATTTCCTCGTCTGTGGTTCACGTCCTTATTATTACTGTATTCTGAATGTTGTATAATTTTTGATCTTCATGATGAGTTTATTACAAGTCAATTAATTTATTCATCATGTGGTCTTGGGTTCGAATCCCATTCAGGCACGGCATATTTTCATACGTTACAAAAAAATTATTTCATACTTCACCGTCTGCATTTGCAGTAATTGCAGAACAGTCGGACATTACACCAAAAAAAATAATAATTTATTACTGATAAATAATTTACAATTTTTTAAATTTTGTTTTATTTCTCAAAGTAATGATTATATGATTTACATTGAAATATTGTTATAATTATTTTGTGTAAATATTTCATAATATTTATGTAAGTAATTATTTTTGTTATTTGTGTTACACATGTATACTAACATGGTAATTGTGTGTATTTATTTATTATAATTATATTTAATAATAATCTTATTTCAGTAATGTGGATCCTGTTCTTTTTTAATCCTTTTCCTTTCAAAAAAAGTATCCGTGACTAATTCACTGCTCATTTTGAAATCTGGAAAAAATGACCTAAAAATAAAAATTTTGTGTATATTTGGATCATAGATGTTCAGAACAAAAGAATTTAAAAAAATTATAATGCTTTCACTATGGTTTGACAAACATACGTATTTCAATACACATTGACCAGAAAACTGATCATCTCCTCTGAGACCTACCCTCGTCCCTATTTCTCTTAGTTCTTCAAGGGGGATTTTTCTAAGATTATCCATTAAACATGTTCCCTTTATCTCCTTTACTATTCAGTGCTTGGACTCCCAGTTCTGCTTGAATATTTTCATTCCAAAGCCTGTTAAATCTAAGACAGCCTAGAGAAATCTCATTTATGCTGTTTGCAATCTGCTTTCTTCTTTTGAACCTATACTCCAAATTCATTCGACAATTTTTAAAAATTAAGCTTCTCTAAAATATAAGAATACGTATTAGTCATACTCCCGTATTTGCGGTTTACAATTTGTCAGGAGACTTTGGAAAAAATAATGGTTAGTGCTGTACTAGTGATTTTTCAGTTCTGTTACCCTATTGTTAATGTCTGGTAATTTTTTTTCTAAAAAAGGAAAAATTTTGTTTTGTGACACAAAGTTGGTAGCCCTACCGGTATAGATAAGGCAGTGTGAGTTGATTTTCCTTGAGCTGTGTAAAATTTTGTGTCGTTTCCGGTCATGTTACGAACAGAATATCTTTTACTCTAGAACAACGGGTTTTCATTCTTGAACAATATTTTGTAAAGAAATCATACTATGCTGTTATAACAGTCAAGACAAGAATTATTTTTGTACTTCTGTTTATCAAACGGCTTTGAGTCATGGTGTTATAAAGTAACAGCTATCAAGGTGTTTTCAGAAACCTGTTATCACGATAAGTGCCTCAATCAAGTAATTATGTTATTAATCCTGTTATATTAAATAAGCCCCCAACACTAGCATACATTCAAGTGTATTGAAGAACATATTTTGTAAAAAGATCCCACCGGGTTGGTCTAGAGGTAAAGTCGTTGCCAAAATCAGCTGTTTAACAGCTGATTTTCGGAGATGAAGGTTCCTGGTTCAAATCCTAGTAAAGGTAGTTACTGAATGCTAGACAGTAGTAAGCGGTGTACGTTGATGGTTGGGGTTCAATTAACCATACCTCTCAGGAATGGTCGGCCTGGGTCTGTACAAGACTACACCTCATTTACACGTCATACATATCATCCTCATCTCATTAGGTCATGGTGTTGCTTATTGTTCTAAATTGAACAGATTGCAACGTACACACATTAGGGATTAGAAAAAAGAAACTTGTAAAAAGTAAACTATTTTACTGGATAAAGTCATGTAACGATGAACAAAAATTCATTATTTATAACGTTTTTAAAACCATCATTACATTTTTGTAAATGCAATTTCTGAACAATTAAATCCAGATAAATTTGCAGTATTTTAAATTTACCTCCGTGTTGTAATCTTATAAAAACTTTTATAACCTATTAGATATTTATGAAAGTTGATTTAAATATAAAATTTTATGGTCATTCCTGAAAAAATGTTGCTATTTAAATCTGGTTCAAGTAAAATGAAGAGGAAGTTACAAAATATTCCACACTGGCTCAAGAGGATGTGATTACACAATTTAATGTAGCTGTTACCTTCTACCTAATTAGGAGTTGTTTAATTAAAAAATTTTCAGTTAAAATAACCATAAAATAGTATTTTTAGTTGGCACATAGTTATCATAATGAAGTTATTCACCCAATTAATTAATTAATTCTTAGCTGGCCAATAGGGTTCTGTGTCACAAAGTTACTACTATCTAACATACCAAGAGATTTTCGAATATTTTATTTTTGATAAGTGTTTGGTATTTAAACTCCATTTTCATAGATAAGTGGAATTTTCTGAACGTTTTTCTTTAGAAATCATTTGTTAATTTCATAATCTGTTAGAATATAATTAGACTGGGATAAAATTAACATTTCAACAGAATATTACTTTAAATAATCAATCTAGATGAGAACGGTAGAAATCTTGTTTGTATTACTTTACACAACTATTGTATCAATTTTAAAAATGAGAATTGCTAACGTGCGCATGTTCGTAACAATACAACGCAAAATCTTATTTTACACGGTAATCGAATTCCAAGATCTTAGGAGCAGATAGAAATTTATTTGTTATATAATTTTGGGATAATATTTAATAAAATTAATTTAGATATGTTGATAAAGTTTATTTTGAATATGCCGGTATTCCCCTCTTTATAATTGTAATGAGAATAATTGTGTGGTCACCCAAAGAGGCGACCTCCACTAGATTATGTAAAGTGAAGACGAAGCCTCCACCAGACTTCGCATGGCAAAGTAAGGTGCTAGACATCAAACTAAGTAAGGAGGAATATCCACCGAAGTAGACGACAGCCACCATACTAAGTAAGAGGTACAAGCACAGCGAACTTCACCAGACAAAATGTAGTGTAGCAACAGACTAAAAAAGAAAGTAACGGCTTAACTGTGTTTCACCAGACACTGAAATGAAAACACAGCCAAACTGGTACTTTAGGGGCATAGAAAAACCTCCACCACTCTGCCTAAGGAAAACGGCAATAGGATTCGGCAGAGAAAATCCAAATTTCCATTCTCTGAATCTATGCAAAGCATAACCCAGAAATTCTAGCAGGTAGAGCTAAACTCGCTGTTGGAAGAGCGAAGGTGTGATTTAAAAATCAATCTCGGGTCTAAGAATGAAAAATATTACACAGACAACTTGGAGTGAAAATAATAAAATATTAATTTATTTAAAAACTAAACTAAAACAAAATTTTAAACTAAAGTAAAATATGTTTTTTTTTCTACTTTTTAATAAAGAAAAAAATTATTAATGATAAGTGATTAATAAATCTAATAGTGGTTATAAAAATATAATAATAACTTAGTCATACCTAATTAATTGAATCAAAATAACGGGAACAAACAAAAACAATAAAAATAACTACAGAAACTTGTCAATGCTAACCAAAATAATTGAAAGGTACTTAATTTAAGGATTATAAATAAATAATAAGTTAGAACGGAACTAGCCTAGTGTTTGTCAGATGGACGATTTAAAGAAAGAAAATTACCGGTCAAAATCATTTAAAAATTTAATAAAATTATTTAGTTAGAAATTTAGAAATCATTAATAAAAAAAATATTAAAATATCGGATTAAAATTAAAACTTGGCTTTACAAAAAAAGAAAAATCTAAGAATATAATTTAAACAAACTACCTAGAATTGAATTAAACAGATAAATTGAAAGAAAAATTTAAGTGTGAATACGAAGAAATAAAGGTGGCGTATTTTTATTTGAAAATCAGTTAACAAACCATTTAAAACAAGAAACTATTTAAAGGAAAACTTAAACAAATAAACTATTCGGCAATTAATTTAAAAGACAAAATTTAAAAAAAAAAAATGTAAAAAAAAAACTCGTATAAAAAAACTTCAAAAAAATCTACTTTAGAAAATCTATAATCAAAAAAAATTCTTTACAAAAGAAACAATGTTACATTTCAAAAAAAAAAAACTATGACTTATTTTTTTTTGAATGAAATAAGAAGAAATTAAACAATGAAAAACAAGGTCTGTTTGAAATTGTTCGAACTGACTTCCACATAAAAATAGTTCTAAAAAAAGATTAAAATTAAGAAGAGAAAAAGTTTAAAGTCGAAGCGACTGACACTGAAAAGGTGACCATTTGAGGTGGTCATTAGAATATCTTAAAGTTGGGAGAAGCATTTGAAAAACAAAACATCTTCTCCGTAAAAATTATTACAACCAAAAATTTAATGTGAAATAATAATAAAAAAAAGAAATTGAGAAAAATACTGATTTTAAATTTTAATATTAAGTTGGAATGCGAAAGACATACCAAATCTAAACTTTTATAATAATTATTAAAAATATTACTTAAAAATTATCGGGGAAATAGTTTTACATTAAATTC
Organism: Catonia carolina; assembly: GCA_035578175.1. Classification (NCBI taxonomy): domain Eukaryota; kingdom Metazoa; phylum Arthropoda; class Insecta; order Hemiptera; family Achilidae; genus Catonia; species Catonia carolina. The sequence continues at coordinate 15,997,719 of JAQMRL010000014.1, read as the reverse complement.
ACCAAATATCTTAAAATAAAAACATGCCGTATTAAATTTTAGCCAAAATCTTAACCGGGATTAAATAATCATTTTAAATTTAAATTTTAGATAAAGTTTAAAGAAAATCATTATAGATAAATTACCTGGAGCTTATAAGGATGTTCACTCGTCCACAGCTACAAAGCAAAGGCGTAGAATATAAGAAAAAATTAACGCACGAGAAAAGTTAAACGTTGACATTGAAAAAGACGGTTCAATGTACATAAAAAGAAGCGTCAGCGTAAATCGTACGTACAGAGAACATATCACGCGACGGTCGATTGTATTGACAGAGATGGAAATTCAATTATAAGAACAATTACACATATTATAAAACCCATTTAAGCCTAACGTAACGTTAGCGAGGAAAAATATTAACGGAAAAAAACCAAGTAATATAACACCGGATATTCGCTTTTAGAAAAATTCAATACAGAACTTCTAGTTAACAATGATTTTAATATAAAATTGATTAATAAAATTTATAAAATGAAATAAAATTACAGGGTGTCTAAACAATTTATTGACACTTAAGAAAATTATTTGAATTTAAAAAAATTTAACAGACAAACCTGTCTGCTATTGTAAGATGTTTCAAGAAATCTTGAAATATCTTACACCTCCCCCCCTAAAGAAAATTTCCATCTCTGGGCAATACAAGTGTGTATACCTAAAACAAGAACATCTCCTTTCGTATGTTGAGAAAAAATAATCAAGTAAACTTTACATTTTACTAAGTATGACTTTAACAAGATAGTTATAATTTATTTAAAGGCAGGCATTTGCAATTAGTTATATTATTTGAAATAAGAACAATTAAGATTTTATCGCAAAGTTGATATCGTTATACTGGGTGACTTAGCCTGATTATTGATTTGTGACATTAATTTTATTTTAAAAAGTACATATACATTTAAAGGTGTTATCACGCTTAACCATGAATACAGTATAATTTGATGAAAATATGTTTGGGTTATAATAGTACTCCAGTCATTAGGTAATTTAATGGGTTTGTTTAAGTTTGCGGGTAAAGGATCGATTTGATTTATAATTGGGAAGGATGTGTTCCAATGTTGGTTGAGGATGTAGGACAAATTGTTTGTCATAGGTGGCGAGTAATCAACAAAATGTAAAAAAGGTAGTGTAGGAATATTGGTCCATGATAGTGGAATGAAGTGTTTCAACTGGAAACTTGTAGGGGATCTACAGTCGCAAGGAAAAACAGTATGGATAAGGGTTTTGAGATTATGTTGTAGTGTACAGTTACAAGGCAGTTGTACATGAGTGACGCCGATGTTAACAGGAGTAAGAAGGATTGAGGAATTAGGACAATTAATAGTAGTATTAGGAAGAATATTGGTGATTAGAAATTCAACTGGTGACTTCTCAAAGATGGACATCAACATTGATGGTGTGCAATGGAAAACACAAAACTTCTGCAATTCTTGAATTGAAGCTCCCTGGATGATTTGCTGTAGGCAAGATGTTTTTAACATTGGATTTGACGTGTGGCGAGGCAGTAAGCATAATCCTTTGTCTGGTTGGCAAGTTGGAGAGGAATGTTCAATAATTTGCACTCTGGAGGTTGAATTGATTATGTAGAAAGGTTCACTTGATAAAACGCATGATTCTTTGTACCACTGAAGAGGAATAGGTGAATACTTGTACAGTTCGTAGCTTGAAGCCAATGTTTTTAGCGGAATTTGTAATTTTATTAGAATTTGTTTCTTGTAAAAACTGCAGGTTGTTAACTTTAAATGTTGATATTTTTTAAGTTGACGCAAAGGTATAGCTAACTCTTTGTTATGATGTTGAATTTTGGTTTGCAATTTTTGAAGATCACTAAGTAGAACTTGTGAACTTAAAATATCTGTTGGAACTTGATGAGAAAAACAGTCCTGTTTAATTTTGTTGTAGTGAGTATCATATGCGGAGACAAAGATGTGTAGATAAGCAAAGTAGAAATAATGAAGAATGGAAAACCAGTTTTTTGTTTCTTGCATTTCTTGTTCCTGTAGGTGAAGTGCAATATCTTTGAAATCTTGTTCAGATTGATGAAATAATTGTTGGAGTTTTTGAATCGTTGAGTTGAATTTGTTGGTTGTAGATGCTAAATGGCGGTGGTCTATGTGAAGAAGTTCTTGTAAGGTGTTTAGATGTTGTGTTAGGAACTGCTCATTATATTCGACTGCATGTAATTCATCAGTAGTCGCAACAGAACAGCACCAGCTAAGGAAACGTCCGACGAAATCCAGCGTACGTCGTGAGCGGGATGGTTCAAGTCGTTCATTTTCATCTTGATTAAACAAAACGTGAGTTGTCGCATTATATAATTTATGAAGAGCATTTGGGAGTTGACACTGCTGTTCTTGTTTCATTTGACATGTCGGTTGTTCTTCTTGAAGATCCACAGTAGACGATTGGTTGATTAGGGTAAATAAAAATTGGGTAAAGTTGCGAGGGATCATTAATTCTGGAGTCTCAGGAGTACAAGATGAGTTGCTTAGGTTGAAGGTGCATGATGGGAAAGGGATGACATGTTCGTGAGTAAAGTAAGATGTTGGGTTTGTTAAAGGGACGGTGTAAATCAAAGGGATTGAGGATTCGTAAATGAATGTATCCTGGATGGGAAAGAGGTAAATCCCATGAAAAATGTGAATAGGAGTTGTTTTTACGAATTGGTGAATGCCTAGGAGTATATTGAGAAGGATGAAATGACGTAATTGAAGGTTCATGGTGAAGGAAGCTATGATAATAATTTGGATGTGAGCGTACTATTTTACAATATTTCAGATTTCAATGACAAAAGTCTAGTTAAGCATAAAGTGATTTTGAGTAAAACATTTTTTTAAAATTTGTATTGATGTGAAATATAAATTGATATTTATAGAACTTTTTTTATAAATTAGTTAAATAAATTTAGGTATACCTATATATTTTTTTAATCTTGAAAATATTTGAACATTGATATTTTTTAGAAAGACCAATTTTTTAATCAGTAAAACTTTAAATATATAATTTTTTTTAAGTAGATTACTTGATTATGAGAAATAAATGTAAAAGAGATGTTTTTGTAATTTGAATATAAAAAAAAAGATTCGGAACGCGGCCTAATATAGAAATCAAATCTAAATTTTGTTTGTAAAACGAATTATTTTGTATTTGGTGTTTTTAATGTAAGAAGTAATTAAAATTAAATGCTTAAAATCTAAATTATACTAATAGAATAAAATCACCAGCTACACATTTGTTAACACAGACTTTAGTAAAAGTTTAGCAGCGAAAATCGAGATAAATTGAATTTACGTTGTGTTTACTTTTTAACATAACATATTGTTAATGCACTCAAAATTTTCATGAAAACTATTAATCACTTTTGCGGAATGATGATTTCAAGTTTATGTAGTATGAATATGATTTCGAGAAATTTATAAAAAAACCTGGTTGTCGAGAATCGTAGATTTTGGTAGGTCACAGTATATGATGAAGGAAGCTGTCTAAACGGTGTTACTGGAAGTCCGGGGTGTTCTGAATATGTAGGTGGCTCTCGCCCAATAATTGGCTGCTACAATCTAATGTAAATGATCTGCGTTGACAGGAAACTCTGGCTACTCTAGGATGCGGAATCTGTCATTAACAAAATATAAGCTTTTAAGTACACATATATAAACAAAAATTGCTGGTAATAGACCTAAGAGGGTAAAAGTAAAAGTTAAATAAAAGAGGGTAAAAGTAATTGTAATTGAAACATCATAAAGTAAAAAGAAAAATATTAGTTTAGGGGTCGAGAAAAAAATTAAGTTAATCGTGAGAAAAATTACTGAATCATAGTGAAGTTATATTGTGAGTAAATCATAAACCTAAAATTAAAATCATGAGTAAAGTTCTTGACATAAATGAAAACTGAAAATCATACTATAGAATAAACTAAGACGCTAACGGAATGCATCTAGTTAACAGTTCTTAATTGCACTTAAGAACAGGCCTGCTAGAATTTCTGGGTTATGCTTTGCATAGATTCAGAGAATGGAAATTTGGATTTTCTCTGCCGAATCCTATTGCCGTTTTCCTTAGGCAGAGTGGTGGAGGTTTTTCTATGCCCCTAAAGTACCAGTTTGGCTGTGTTTTCATTTCAGTGTCTGGTGAAACACAGTTAAGCCGTTACTTTCTTTTTTAGTCTGTTGCTACACTACATTTTGTCTGGTGAAGTTCGCTGTGCTTGTACCTCTTACTTAGTATGGTGGCTGTCGTCTACTTCGGTGGATATTCCTCCTTACTTAGTTTGATGTCTAGCACCTTACTTTGCCATGCGAAGTCTGGTGGAGGCTTCGTCTTCACTTTACATAATCTAGTGGAGGTCGCCTCTTTGGGTGACCACACAATTATTCTCATTACATAATCTGTAAGGACTCAATTTGTAAGGAATCTGTAAGGAATCTGTAATCTGTAAGGAATCTGTAAATTTGTAAGGACTGTTGAAAACAGCATCCTGATCTATCAGTTTAATATGAACGGGTGGTAATTTAGCCTCAGGCAAATCAAATTCGTCTTTAGAGAAAATATCTTCAAATTCAGAAATTAAAGAAGTTACGGCAGTATATTGGCTTTGAGATAGCTCAGGGTTGATGTCAATTTGTTTGCCATGAACAAAAATTGGTTCGTGGGAGTTCGTGGAGGAAGTGGAGTCATTAACCTGTAATACAGGGGCATGGGCAGTCGGATCAGAGTAAATGTCTAAGGATAGCAGCTGAGAAGTCGAGAACGATGAACGAAGTTTTAAGTCTGAAGTATGGGTGGAGTTGACAAAGCAATCATAAAAGAACTGAACATCATCTGAAATATTATATAGGAAATATTCATTGGGTTTTCCAGTAGGAATAATTGGAAGGTTATCAGAAGCGGAAGATACAATATGAGATAAATCAGATGCAAGCAGACGATGGACTGAATGGGGCTGGAGTAGAGTACTATACAAAAGAAAATTATGGTCAGGCCTAGCCAGGGTCGATAATTGATGTGAAGTTTGCAGATTATGTAACCACTTTTTGTTGAAATTTATTTTAAAGCATTTACCGTTTTTAAAGAAAGACACTTGGTTCGCCGTGAAATCTAGGACGATACCGAATTTAACAAAGAATTCATTTCCCAGTAGAAGTTGACAACTAAGACCTTTGACAACATACAACTTGTGAGAAAATGGAATGTTTGAAATAGAAAAACATAAATTAACGGATCCTAAGACATCTAAGTTAGAACCGTTAGCAGCAGTGAGAACAATGTGTGAACATGGAGTAATTGCAGATGAAGAAACTAAGTCAGCATTACAAATAGAAATATTGGAACCGGTGTCTAAAATAATTGGAACAGATTCATTATTGAGGGATCCAATGACAGTGAGTGCCAAAGTAGAAACTCGAGATGGATCATCTAAATTCATAACAGGCTGAGAGACATTTGAAAGGTTAGGTTGTTGCGCCGTAGAAGTATTATGTACCTTTGTGTGACCTACATGGTCAGAAGTAAATTTTATGAGAGATTCCAAGTGATTCAAACCACAAATATCACGAGCAACCACACTAAGGGGTAAATTGTGAACAAAGCACTTTAAAACATCTGAAATCTGAGATTTAGTGATGAACGAGAATTTAAATTGTTCTGAATTGATACCTACAAGCGTATGGTATTTGAAAATGTAGACAAAAGATCTAATGAAATTTCCAATGACTATCAGACTTGAATCGTACAAGGTAGTGGCTTTTCTGGTCATTATGAAAAATGTAGAAAAACATTTGAGATTACAAAGATTTAGAATGGCAGAACATAAGCGTTTTGTCAGAGAGAAATTCCTACCCTTGAAAGAGTCAGAAATAAAGATTTGTCTTGCCTTAACATCAATAATAAGTAGGGACCAATGTGTAGATTGAGACTTAGAAATTTGGTATAATGGAATAAAAATAAATTGAACTGTTTTGAAGTCCGAAACAAAATTGTCAGGAAGTACTGAAAAACTAGTTTCATCAGATAAATTAATTGGTTTATAAATAGCATAAGAAAAATTTACAACATGTAAAAATTGGTTTCCTATAGTCTGGAAAACTAGATTAACCTGTTCACCGGATAATTGAGAAGTGTCTGAAGGACACAAATAGTCAGGAAGACGTAAGTCTGAAATTTGAAGGGAGAAAATTTGCGAAATCAAAGATGAGTTACAGACTTCAGGAGAATGAAGGCATACATTAAAGGAATCACAGAATTGGGCATCAAGCGCAGGAGAGCTGGATTCTTTCATTGAAGTAGACGAGTCATTTGAAAAATTTAAATTGACGAGTTTGAAATGGTTTGAATGTTGACGAGGAGAAAAATTATTAATGTTGATTGAATTTACAGACGTTAATTGGGGTGAGACCTTACATTGGTCTCTAACGCTTACATGTTTTTTGAAGGGTGATTATTGAATTTGCAGTGACTAGTGGAATGGCCTGATTTATTACAAATATGACAAAAATAATTTGGCTTATTATGTACTGAAGTATTTGGTTGATGAAATCTGACAGGAGCCATAACATGAGGTTTAGGCGGAACGCCAGTGGTTGGAGCAAAAGTTGTAAAGCCTGGAGGACAGAAGACGGGGTATTGTGGTTGGAAATTCTGGAAATATTGAGATGGGTCAGCAGATGATTGCTGAAATATTTGATTAGGCCTATTATTTTGGAAGGAATTCTTGAAACCTTGTTTACCATGAAAGGCTTGAGTAGATGATGCATAAGTATTGGGTGCAAATGGTCGAGGAGGAAGGTTATTTGAAGACTGGGGTTTGGCACTAATTGGAGGTGTCGAATTAGACTGGTTATTGGAAGAGGCATGCGTTATAGAGCGTAGATAATTTTGTTGACTAGGTTGACTTTGACATGAAGAAAAACGTTTATCATTGGCTTGAAAATTAACAGCGTGTACGGGTTGAGAAGAAGAGCATGATGGTGCTTCTATGGGAGTGGATAAACGAAATTCTAATAGATTTTTGGATTCCTGATATTTCTTAATATTTGCTAACAATTTGTCTAAAGTTGAATTATCAGAAAGTGAGATTTTGTCCAAGATTGAAGGGAGTAATCCTCTTAAGACATATTTACAGATTCTATTTTCTGGCATGTTTGGATCTAATTTTGAACAAAGGTGCATGACATCTGCTATAAATGCTGAAGTGGATTCAGAAATATTTTGGCGTTTATTGAAAAGAGAGATTTCTAAGAGGTCTGTGTCATTGTCTAATTGGAAATGTTTAAGAAATTCATTTTTTATAAATGAGTATGTTAAGTGTTCTTCAGCGAAGCGAATTTTTAGGTCTTCAAAAAAATCTAAAGCAGTATCACGTAAATATAGAGGAAGAAATTGACACTTGAATTTGTCATCCCAGAAGTTAACTGTAGCTGCGCGTTCATAGTCCTTAAAGAAATTTTGCACATTTTCATTACATTTAGCGTGAAAAATTGATGGAGCAAAGAAAGGTAGTTTAGGTTTTTGTGTAATTGGGTGAGGAGTACCATCCATGTCTGAAGGAAGTGAAAGATCAGTCTGAGTAGAGATAGAATTCGATGGGTGTAGGAACTTAAGTGATAAAGCAGTCTTAAGGTCGACTAAATCTGGATATGTTTGGAGTAATTCAGAAGGAATCGTAGCGTGTTCAATGAGATAATTAAGAGCTTGATCCCTAGCTTCCTGAATGCAGTCAGGAGATTTAAAATAATGTTTTCGGAGACGAAGGACGCCTCTAAGATAATCAAGATCAGCGTTAGGCGGGATAAAAATTTGATGTTCTCTAGCCAAAGTTTTAGCCTGGTCTAAATTAAGAGATTTTACAACAATGGATCTAAGATCGGTCATTAGAAATGAACCAACGTTAAACAGACATAAACTAAACAAATGTTAAAACAAGAAACAAAATTCTCAAAAATGACAACATGAATTGTTCAAAGGAACAATACAAAAACCTGTGGAAATGCATACACAAAAAATTATAATTGAAAAAAATTGAGATAATGAAAAATTTTATACTGACAACCACGATGATCAGAAATACTTAGCGAGTAACCCGTTTAATACAGATTATGCTGGTGAATTCTCTTATGCTGGTAAATGCAGTATGATGATGTGAATTGTATGACTGATGTAATGAGACGAGATGTATTTTTCAATGCCCTTATGATGGCTTCCATGCGATGATAAAATATGATAATGATCTCTATGCAAATGTCACGTACAGAATGATACCTGGTGAAAAATTTAAAATTTCATTAATAAATATACTAAGATGTGTGTAATAAAAATTAAATAAATTATAATTAAATAGCTTTAACAAATTTTAAGTGCTGTGAAGCAGCAAATTTCACTTGAAATAACGACGTGGTAACGCAAAATAAAATAACAATCACAACAGGTATTCGATGAGTGATTCGATCAAGCAGTTACCAAATCAAGTCAGGTAATGAAACAAAACTCAACTGATTAAATAATGATCATAGATATGATTTTAAAATATGTAGTTTGAAGACTGAAGAATCAATCTTCAGATAATTAATAATTGAGTTTGTAATAATGAATCCAACAGCAGATAAATGTGTCAGGATATTGTGTAACAGAATTACACAATTAACATTCAGTAAATCAGTTTATAAAAATAAATGTAGCGGTAACAACAGCCAACCAAATCAGAAAACATTGAAATACAAGTGCGTGGAAACCACAGGCCACACAAACATATTAAAAGAATATATAATACTGAATAGTGTTGTCTAAAAACGTTTAAGCCACCAAAAGTAATGGCAAATAAAACTATGTTCAAAACAAAACAAAAATTATCATGTGTGGGTTTTGTGACGTGACAAAACAGCAGAATTTTAACAAGTTAACAACTGCCTTAACCAGTGTTAAACAGATGGCACAGGTTAGCGACTGTGTCCAATTAACATAAATCTGCAGCGTCTGAAAAAGATAATGAAAGTAACTAGCCTTTCAAAATCTATAATAAAACGTAAATAATCATCACACAAGCCTGTAAAATTTACACAGTTATTCAGTAAGCTAAAGCAAAATATTAATCCCTTAAATAGGAGTAAAGTCTTAGGGAAGTTAAAACATGCGATACATTAAGTAAATAAAACTATACATTTTATATGAGATACATACAAACCTTTACAGAAATGGAAAACATTGCGAAGAACGACGGCGAATGGAAAACAAAGAATCGCGGTTTGAAAACTGAAGAATGAAATAAAGAAACGAAACTGAACTACTACGGAGAACTAAAATGAGCTGCAATGTTGTAGGAAGCAGAAATCAAAATGCGACACAAGAACAGTGTAGGAAAGATAACAGGCTACAAGAAAAAGTTGCTCTAACGTGTGAAAACGAGCCCAAACTAAGGGTGGTTGTAAAAACTGGTTTCAAAAGAAAAGGTCAAATCAAGACTTGTAAGAAGGTGGGAGTGAGAAAAAATAAATCTGGACCTAGAGAGGCATAGAACACAATGGGATTTTAAAGAAAAATATTTCTAAAAACGTAGTAAAAGAACATCAGAAATCAACCGAAGTGGTAAAACCAACCTAGGAGGTACAGTAATAAAAAAAACAAGACTAACGGAACTAAAATCGGATGCGAATGCAATGAAAGTAAAATCTCCATACAACGTGAGTGCACAAATAAATCCGTGGTTACCTGTAAAGTAAATTCTTAACACCTAATTAGTAAGAATAAAACTTAAAATATAACAATTGCTAAAATTAAGTGGCTTCATACATCTGTGTAATACTTCATTCAAAAACACGGCGATTCTCCACCAGATTATGTAATGAGAAAAATTGTGTGGTCACCCAAAGAGGCGACCTCCACTAGATTATGTAAAGTGAAGACGAAGCCTCCACCAGACTTCGCATGGCAAAGTAAGGTGCTAGACATCAAACTAAGTAAGGAGGAATATCCACCGAAGTAGACGACAGCCACCATACTAAGTAAGAGGTACAAGCACAGCGAACTTCACCAGACAAAATGTAGTGTAGCAACAGACTAAAAAAGAAAGTAACGGCTTAACTGTGTTTCACCAGACACTGAAATGAAAACACAGCCAAACTGGTACTTTAGGGGCATAGAAAAACCTCCACCACTCTGCCTAAGGAAAACGGCAATAGGATTCGGCAGAGAAAATCCAAATTTCCATTCTCTGAATCTATGCAAAGCATAACCCAGAAATTCTAGCAGGTAGAGCTAAACTCGCTGTTGGAAGAGCGAAGGTGTGATTTAAAAATCAATCTCGGGTCTAAGAATGAAAAATATTACACAGACAACTTGGAGTGAAAATAATAAAATATTAATTTATTTAAAAACTAAACTAAAACAAAATTTTAAACTAAAGTAAAATATGTTTTTTTTTCTACTTTTTAATAAAGAAAAAAATTATTAATGATAAGTGATTAATAAATCTAATAGTGGTTATAAAAATATAATAATAACTTAGTCATACCTAATTAATTGAATCAAAATAACGGGAACAAACAAAAACAATAAAAATAACTACAGAAACTTGTCAATGCTAACCAAAATAATTGAAAGGTACTTAATTTAAGGATTATAAATAAATAATAAGTTAGAACGGAACTAGCCTAGTGTTTGTCAGATGGACGATTTAAAGAAAGAAAATTACCGGTCAAAATCATTTAAAAATTTAATAAAATTATTTAGTTAGAAATTTAGAAATCATTAATAAAAAAAATATTAAAATATCGGATTAAAATTAAAACTTGGCTTTACAAAAAAAGAAAAATCTAAGAATATAATTTAAACAAACTACCTAGAATTGAATTAAACAGATAAATTGAAAGAAAAATTTAAGTGTGAATACGAAGAAATAAAGGTGGCGTATTTTTATTTGAAAATCAGTTAACAAACCATTTAAAACAAGAAACTATTTAAAGGAAAACTTAAACAAATAAACTATTCGGCAATTAATTTAAAAGACAAAATTTAAAAAAAAAAAATGTAAAAAAAAAACTCGTATAAAAAAACTTCAAAAAAATCTACTTTAGAAAATCTATAATCAAAAAAAATTCTTTACAAAAGAAACAATGTTACATTTCAAAAAAAAAAACTATGACTTATTTTTTTTTGAATGAAATAAGAAGAAATTAAACAATGAAAAACAAGGTCTGTTTGAAATTGTTCGAACTGACTTCCACATAAAAATAGTTCTAAAAAAAGATTAAAATTAAGAAGAGAAAAAGTTTAAAGTCGAAGCGACTGACACTGAAAAGGTGACCATTTGAGGTGGTCATTAGAATATCTTAAAGTTGGGAGAAGCATTTGAAAAACAAAACATCTTCTCCGTAAAAATTATTACAACCAAAAATTTAATGTGAAATAATAATAAAAAAAAGAAATTGAGAAAAATACTGATTTTAAATTTTAATATTAAGTTGGAATGCGAAAGACATACCAAATCTAAACTTTTATAATAATTATTAAAAATATTACTTAAAAATTATCGGGGAAATAGTTTTACATTAAATTCACCAAATATCTTAAAATAAAAACATGCCGTATTAAATTTTAGCCAAAATCTTAACCGGGATTAAATAATCATTTTAAATTTAAATTTTAGATAAAGTTTAAAGAAAATCATTATAGATAAATTACCTGGAGCTTATAAGGATGTTCACTCGTCCACAGCTACAAAGCAAAGGCGTAGAATATAAGAAAAAATTAACGCACGAGAAAAGTTAAACGTTGACATTGAAAAAGACGGTTCAATGTACATAAAAAGAAGCGTCAGCGTAAATCGTACGTACAGAGAACATATCACGCGACGGTCGATTGTATTGACAGAGATGGAAATTCAATTATAAGAACAATTACACATATTATAAAACCCATTTAAGCCTAACGTAACGTTAGCGAGGAAAAATATTAACGGAAAAAAACCAAGTAATATAACACCGGATATTCGCTTTTAGAAAAATTCAATACAGAACTTCTAGTTAACAATGATTTTAATATAAAATTGATTAATAAAATTTATAAAATGAAATAAAATTACAGGGTGTCTAAACAATTTATTGACACTTAAGAAAATTATTTGAATTTAAAAAAATTTAACAGACAAACCTGTCTGCTATTGTAAGATGTTTCAAGAAATCTTGAAATATCTTACACCTCCCCCCCTAAAGAAAATTTCCATCTCTGGGCAATACAAGTGTGTATACCTAAAACAAGAACATCTCCTTTCGTATGTTGAGAAAAAATAATCAAGTAAACTTTACATTTTACTAAGTATGACTTTAACAAGATAGTTATAATTTATTTAAAGGCAGGCATTTGCAATTAGTTATATTATTTGAAATAAGAACAATTAAGATTTTATCGCAAAGTTGATATCGTTATACTGGGTGACTTAGCCTGATTATTGATTTGTGACATTAATTTTATTTTAAAAAGTACATATACATTTAAAGGTGTTATCACGCTTAACCATGAATACAGTATAATTTGATGAAAATATGTTTGGGTTATAATAGTACTCCAGTCATTAGGTAATTTAATGGGTTTGTTTAAGTTTGCGGGTAAAGGATCGATTTGATTTATAATTGGGAAGGATGTGTTCCAATGTTGGTTGAGGATGTAGGACAAATTGTTTGTCATAGGTGGCGAGTAATCAACAAAATGTAAAAAAGGTAGTGTAGGAATATTGGTCCATGATAGTGGAATGAAGTGTTTCAACTGGAAACTTGTAGGGGATCTACAGTCGCAAGGAAAAACAGTATGGATAAGGGTTTTGAGATTATGTTGTAGTGTACAGTTACAAGGCAGTTGTACATGAGTGACGCCGATGTTAACAGGAGTAAGAAGGATTGAGGAATTAGGACAATTAATAGTAGTATTAGGAAGAATATTGGTGATTAGAAATTCAACTGGTGACTTCTCAAAGATGGACATCAACATTGATGGTGTGCAATGGAAAACACAAAACTTCTGCAATTCTTGAATTGAAGCTCCCTGGATGATTTGCTGTAGGCAAGATGTTTTTAACATTGGATTTGACGTGTGGCGAGGCAGTAAGCATAATCCTTTGTCTGGTTGGCAAGTTGGAGAGGAATGTTCAATAATTTGCACTCTGGAGGTTGAATTGATTATGTAGAAAGGTTCACTTGATAAAACGCATGATTCTTTGTACCACTGAAGAGGAATAGGTGAATACTTGTACAGTTCGTAGCTTGAAGCCAATGTTTTTAGCGGAATTTGTAATTTTATTAGAATTTGTTTCTTGTAAAAACTGCAGGTTGTTAACTTTAAATGTTGATATTTTTTAAGTTGACGCAAAGGTATAGCTAACTCTTTGTTATGATGTTGAATTTTGGTTTGCAATTTTTGAAGATCACTAAGTAGAACTTGTGAACTTAAAATATCTGTTGGAACTTGATGAGAAAAACAGTCCTGTTTAATTTTGTTGTAGTGAGTATCATATGCGGAGACAAAGATGTGTAGATAAGCAAAGTAGAAATAATGAAGAATGGAAAACCAGTTTTTTGTTTCTTGCATTTCTTGTTCCTGTAGGTGAAGTGCAATATCTTTGAAATCTTGTTCAGATTGATGAAATAATTGTTGGAGTTTTTGAATCGTTGAGTTGAATTTGTTGGTTGTAGATGCTAAATGGCGGTGGTCTATGTGAAGAAGTTCTTGTAAGGTGTTTAGATGTTGTGTTAGGAACTGCTCATTATATTCGACTGCATGTAATTCATCAGTAGTCGCAACAGAACAGCACCAGCTAAGGAAACGTCCGACGAAATCCAGCGTACGTCGTGAGCGGGATGGTTCAAGTCGTTCATTTTCATCTTGATTAAACAAAACGTGAGTTGTCGCATTATATAATTTATGAAGAGCATTTGGGAGTTGACACTGCTGTTCTTGTTTCATTTGACATGTCGGTTGTTCTTCTTGAAGATCCACAGTAGACGATTGGTTGATTAGGGTAAATAAAAATTGGGTAAAGTTGCGAGGGATCATTAATTCTGGAGTCTCAGGAGTACAAGATGAGTTGCTTAGGTTGAAGGTGCATGATGGGAAAGGGATGACATGTTCGTGAGTAAAGTAAGATGTTGGGTTTGTTAAAGGGACGGTGTAAATCAAAGGGATTGAGGATTCGTAAATGAATGTATCCTGGATGGGAAAGAGGTAAATCCCATGAAAAATGTGAATAGGAGTTGTTTTTACGAATTGGTGAATGCCTAGGAGTATATTGAGAAGGATGAAATGACGTAATTGAAGGTTCATGGTGAAGGAAGCTATGATAATAATTTGGATGTGAGCGTACTATTTTACAATATTTCAGATTTCAATGACAAAAGTCTAGTTAAGCATAAAGTGATTTTGAGTAAAACATTTTTTTAAAATTTGTATTGATGTGAAATATAAATTGATATTTATAGAACTTTTTTTATAAATTAGTTAAATAAATTTAGGTATACCTATATATTTTTTTAATCTTGAAAATATTTGAACATTGATATTTTTTAGAAAGACCAATTTTTTAATCAGTAAAACTTTAAATATATAATTTTTTTTAAGTAGATTACTTGATTATGAGAAATAAATGTAAAAGAGATGTTTTTGTAATTTGAATATAAAAAAAAAGATTCGGAACGCGGCCTAATATAGAAATCAAATCTAAATTTTGTTTGTAAAACGAATTATTTTGTATTTGGTGTTTTTAATGTAAGAAGTAATTAAAATTAAATGCTTAAAATCTAAATTATACTAATAGAATAAAATCACCAGCTACACATTTGTTAACACAGACTTTAGTAAAAGTTTAGCAGCGAAAATCGAGATAAATTGAATTTACGTTGTGTTTACTTTTTAACATAACATATTGTTAATGCACTCAAAATTTTCATGAAAACTATTAATCACTTTTGCGGAATGATGATTTCAAGTTTATGTAGTATGAATATGATTTCGAGAAATTTATAAAAAAACCTGGTTGTCGAGAATCGTAGATTTTGGTAGGTCACAGTATATGATGAAGGAAGCTGTCTAAACGGTGTTACTGGAAGTCCGGGGTGTTCTGAATATGTAGGTGGCTCTCGCCCAATAATTGGCTGCTACAATCTAATGTAAATGATCTGCGTTGACAGGAAACTCTGGCTACTCTAGGATGCGGAATCTGTCATTAACAAAATATAAGCTTTTAAGTACACATATATAAACAAAAATTGCTGGTAATAGACCTAAGAGGGTAAAAGTAAAAGTTAAATAAAAGAGGGTAAAAGTAATTGTAATTGAAACATCATAAAGTAAAAAGAAAAATATTAGTTTAGGGGTCGAGAAAAAAATTAAGTTAATCGTGAGAAAAATTACTGAATCATAGTGAAGTTATATTGTGAGTAAATCATAAACCTAAAATTAAAATCATGAGTAAAGTTCTTGACATAAATGAAAACTGAAAATCATACTATAGAATAAACTAAGACGCTAACGGAATGCATCTAGTTAACAGTTCTTAATTGCACTTAAGAACAGGCCTGCTAGAATTTCTGGGTTATGCTTTGCATAGATTCAGAGAATGGAAATTTGGATTTTCTCTGCCGAATCCTATTGCCGTTTTCCTTAGGCAGAGTGGTGGAGGTTTTTCTATGCCCCTAAAGTACCAGTTTGGCTGTGTTTTCATTTCAGTGTCTGGTGAAACACAGTTAAGCCGTTACTTTCTTTTTTAGTCTGTTGCTACACTACATTTTGTCTGGTGAAGTTCGCTGTGCTTGTACCTCTTACTTAGTATGGTGGCTGTCGTCTACTTCGGTGGATATTCCTCCTTACTTAGTTTGATGTCTAGCACCTTACTTTGCCATGCGAAGTCTGGTGGAGGCTTCGTCTTCACTTTACATAATCTAGTGGAGGTCGCCTCTTTGGGTGACCACACAATTATTCTCATTACATAATCTGTAAGGACTCAATTTGTAAGGAATCTGTAAGGAATCTGTAATCTGTAAGGAATCTGTAAATTTGTAAGGACTGTTGAAAACAGCATCCTGATCTATCAGTTTAATATGAACGGGTGGTAATTTAGCCTCAGGCAAATCAAATTCGTCTTTAGAGAAAATATCTTCAAATTCAGAAATTAAAGAAGTTACGGCAGTATATTGGCTTTGAGATAGCTCAGGGTTGATGTCAATTTGTTTGCCATGAACAAAAATTGGTTCGTGGGAGTTCGTGGAGGAAGTGGAGTCATTAACCTGTAATACAGGGGCATGGGCAGTCGGATCAGAGTAAATGTCTAAGGATAGCAGCTGAGAAGTCGAGAACGATGAACGAAGTTTTAAGTCTGAAGTATGGGTGGAGTTGACAAAGCAATCATAAAAGAACTGAACATCATCTGAAATATTATATAGGAAATATTCATTGGGTTTTCCAGTAGGAATAATTGGAAGGTTATCAGAAGCGGAAGATACAATATGAGATAAATCAGATGCAAGCAGACGATGGACTGAATGGGGCTGGAGTAGAGTACTATACAAAAGAAAATTATGGTCAGGCCTAGCCAGGGTCGATAATTGATGTGAAGTTTGCAGATTATGTAACCACTTTTTGTTGAAATTTATTTTAAAGCATTTACCGTTTTTAAAGAAAGACACTTGGTTCGCCGTGAAATCTAGGACGATACCGAATTTAACAAAGAATTCATTTCCCAGTAGAAGTTGACAACTAAGACCTTTGACAACATACAACTTGTGAGAAAATGGAATGTTTGAAATAGAAAAACATAAATTAACGGATCCTAAGACATCTAAGTTAGAACCGTTAGCAGCAGTGAGAACAATGTGTGAACATGGAGTAATTGCAGATGAAGAAACTAAGTCAGCATTACAAATAGAAATATTGGAACCGGTGTCTAAAATAATTGGAACAGATTCATTATTGAGGGATCCAATGACAGTGAGTGCCAAAGTAGAAACTCGAGATGGATCATCTAAATTCATAACAGGCTGAGAGACATTTGAAAGGTTAGGTTGTTGCGCCGTAGAAGTATTATGTACCTTTGTGTGACCTACATGGTCAGAAGTAAATTTTATGAGAGATTCCAAGTGATTCAAACCACAAATATCACGAGCAACCACACTAAGGGGTAAATTGTGAACAAAGCACTTTAAAACATCTGAAATCTGAGATTTAGTGATGAACGAGAATTTAAATTGTTCTGAATTGATACCTACAAGCGTATGGTATTTGAAAATGTAGACAAAAGATCTAATGAAATTTCCAATGACTATCAGACTTGAATCGTACAAGGTAGTGGCTTTTCTGGTCATTATGAAAAATGTAGAAAAACATTTGAGATTACAAAGATTTAGAATGGCAGAACATAAGCGTTTTGTCAGAGAGAAATTCCTACCCTTGAAAGAGTCAGAAATAAAGATTTGTCTTGCCTTAACATCAATAATAAGTAGGGACCAATGTGTAGATTGAGACTTAGAAATTTGGTATAATGGAATAAAAATAAATTGAACTGTTTTGAAGTCCGAAACAAAATTGTCAGGAAGTACTGAAAAACTAGTTTCATCAGATAAATTAATTGGTTTATAAATAGCATAAGAAAAATTTACAACATGTAAAAATTGGTTTCCTATAGTCTGGAAAACTAGATTAACCTGTTCACCGGATAATTGAGAAGTGTCTGAAGGACACAAATAGTCAGGAAGACGTAAGTCTGAAATTTGAAGGGAGAAAATTTGCGAAATCAAAGATGAGTTACAGACTTCAGGAGAATGAAGGCATACATTAAAGGAATCACAGAATTGGGCATCAAGCGCAGGAGAGCTGGATTCTTTCATTGAAGTAGACGAGTCATTTGAAAAATTTAAATTGACGAGTTTGAAATGGTTTGAATGTTGACGAGGAGAAAAATTATTAATGTTGATTGAATTTACAGACGTTAATTGGGGTGAGACCTTACATTGGTCTCTAACGCTTACATGTTTTTTGAAGGGTGATTATTGAATTTGCAGTGACTAGTGGAATGGCCTGATTTATTACAAATATGACAAAAATAATTTGGCTTATTATGTACTGAAGTATTTGGTTGATGAAATCTGACAGGAGCCATAACATGAGGTTTAGGCGGAACGCCAGTGGTTGGAGCAAAAGTTGTAAAGCCTGGAGGACAGAAGACGGGGTATTGTGGTTGGAAATTCTGGAAATATTGAGATGGGTCAGCAGATGATTGCTGAAATATTTGATTAGGCCTATTATTTTGGAAGGAATTCTTGAAACCTTGTTTACCATGAAAGGCTTGAGTAGATGATGCATAAGTATTGGGTGCAAATGGTCGAGGAGGAAGGTTATTTGAAGACTGGGGTTTGGCACTAATTGGAGGTGTCGAATTAGACTGGTTATTGGAAGAGGCATGCGTTATAGAGCGTAGATAATTTTGTTGACTAGGTTGACTTTGACATGAAGAAAAACGTTTATCATTGGCTTGAAAATTAACAGCGTGTACGGGTTGAGAAGAAGAGCATGATGGTGCTTCTATGGGAGTGGATAAACGAAATTCTAATAGATTTTTGGATTCCTGATATTTCTTAATATTTGCTAACAATTTGTCTAAAGTTGAATTATCAGAAAGTGAGATTTTGTCCAAGATTGAAGGGAGTAATCCTCTTAAGACATATTTACAGATTCTATTTTCTGGCATGTTTGGATCTAATTTTGAACAAAGGTGCATGACATCTGCTATAAATGCTGAAGTGGATTCAGAAATATTTTGGCGTTTATTGAAAAGAGAGATTTCTAAGAGGTCTGTGTCATTGTCTAATTGGAAATGTTTAAGAAATTCATTTTTTATAAATGAGTATGTTAAGTGTTCTTCAGCGAAGCGAATTTTTAGGTCTTCAAAAAAATCTAAAGCAGTATCACGTAAATATAGAGGAAGAAATTGACACTTGAATTTGTCATCCCAGAAGTTAACTGTAGCTGCGCGTTCATAGTCCTTAAAGAAATTTTGCACATTTTCATTACATTTAGCGTGAAAAATTGATGGAGCAAAGAAAGGTAGTTTAGGTTTTTGTGTAATTGGGTGAGGAGTACCATCCATGTCTGAAGGAAGTGAAAGATCAGTCTGAGTAGAGATAGAATTCGATGGGTGTAGGAACTTAAGTGATAAAGCAGTCTTAAGGTCGACTAAATCTGGATATGTTTGGAGTAATTCAGAAGGAATCGTAGCGTGTTCAATGAGATAATTAAGAGCTTGATCCCTAGCTTCCTGAATGCAGTCAGGAGATTTAAAATAATGTTTTCGGAGACGAAGGACGCCTCTAAGATAATCAAGATCAGCGTTAGGCGGGATAAAAATTTGATGTTCTCTAGCCAAAGTTTTAGCCTGGTCTAAATTAAGAGATTTTACAACAATGGATCTAAGATCGGTCATTAGAAATGAACCAACGTTAAACAGACATAAACTAAACAAATGTTAAAACAAGAAACAAAATTCTCAAAAATGACAACATGAATTGTTCAAAGGAACAATACAAAAACCTGTGGAAATGCATACACAAAAAATTATAATTGAAAAAAATTGAGATAATGAAAAATTTTATACTGACAACCACGATGATCAGAAATACTTAGCGAGTAACCCGTTTAATACAGATTATGCTGGTGAATTCTCTTATGCTGGTAAATGCAGTATGATGATGTGAATTGTATGACTGATGTAATGAGACGAGATGTATTTTTCAATGCCCTTATGATGGCTTCCATGCGATGATAAAATATGATAATGATCTCTATGCAAATGTCACGTACAGAATGATACCTGGTGAAAAATTTAAAATTTCATTAATAAATATACTAAGATGTGTGTAATAAAAATTAAATAAATTATAATTAAATAGCTTTAACAAATTTTAAGTGCTGTGAAGCAGCAAATTTCACTTGAAATAACGACGTGGTAACGCAAAATAAAATAACAATCACAACAGGTATTCGATGAGTGATTCGATCAAGCAGTTACCAAATCAAGTCAGGTAATGAAACAAAACTCAACTGATTAAATAATGATCATAGATATGATTTTAAAATATGTAGTTTGAAGACTGAAGAATCAATCTTCAGATAATTAATAATTGAGTTTGTAATAATGAATCCAACAGCAGATAAATGTGTCAGGATATTGTGTAACAGAATTACACAATTAACATTCAGTAAATCAGTTTATAAAAATAAATGTAGCGGTAACAACAGCCAACCAAATCAGAAAACATTGAAATACAAGTGCGTGGAAACCACAGGCCACACAAACATATTAAAAGAATATATAATACTGAATAGTGTTGTCTAAAAACGTTTAAGCCACCAAAAGTAATGGCAAATAAAACTATGTTCAAAACAAAACAAAAATTATCATGTGTGGGTTTTGTGACGTGACAAAACAGCAGAATTTTAACAAGTTAACAACTGCCTTAACCAGTGTTAAACAGATGGCACAGGTTAGCGACTGTGTCCAATTAACATAAATCTGCAGCGTCTGAAAAAGATAATGAAAGTAACTAGCCTTTCAAAATCTATAATAAAACGTAAATAATCATCACACAAGCCTGTAAAATTTACACAGTTATTCAGTAAGCTAAAGCAAAATATTAATCCCTTAAATAGGAGTAAAGTCTTAGGGAAGTTAAAACATGCGATACATTAAGTAAATAAAACTATACATTTTATATGAGATACATACAAACCTTTACAGAAATGGAAAACATTGCGAAGAACGACGGCGAATGGAAAACAAAGAATCGCGGTTTGAAAACTGAAGAATGAAATAAAGAAACGAAACTGAACTACTACGGAGAACTAAAATGAGCTGCAATGTTGTAGGAAGCAGAAATCAAAATGCGACACAAGAACAGTGTAGGAAAGATAACAGGCTACAAGAAAAAGTTGCTCTAACGTGTGAAAACGAGCCCAAACTAAGGGTGGTTGTAAAAACTGGTTTCAAAAGAAAAGGTCAAATCAAGACTTGTAAGAAGGTGGGAGTGAGAAAAAATAAATCTGGACCTAGAGAGGCATAGAACACAATGGGATTTTAAAGAAAAATATTTCTAAAAACGTAGTAAAAGAACATCAGAAATCAACCGAAGTGGTAAAACCAACCTAGGAGGTACAGTAATAAAAAAAACAAGACTAACGGAACTAAAATCGGATGCGAATGCAATGAAAGTAAAATCTCCATACAACGTGAGTGCACAAATAAATCCGTGGTTACCTGTAAAGTAAATTCTTAACACCTAATTAGTAAGAATAAAACTTAAAATATAACAATTGCTAAAATTAAGTGGCTTCATACATCTGTGTAATACTTCATTCAAAAACACGGCGATTCTCCACCAGATTATGTAATGAGAAAAATTGTGTGGTCACCCAAAGAGGCGACCTCCACTAGATTATGTAAAGTGAAGACGAAGCCTCCACCAGACTTCGCATGGCAAAGTAAGGTGCTAGACATCAAACTAAGTAAGGAGGAATATCCACCGAAGTAGACGACAGCCACCATACTAAGTAAGAGGTACAAGCACAGCGAACTTCACCAGACAAAATGTAGTGTAGCAACAGACTAAAAAAGAAAGTAACGGCTTAACTGTGTTTCACCAGACACTGAAATGAAAACACAGCCAAACTGGTACTTTAGGGGCATAGAAAAACCTCCACCACTCTGCCTAAGGAAAACGGCAATAGGATTCGGCAGAGAAAATCCAAATTTCCATTCTCTGAATCTATGCAAAGCATAACCCAGAAATTCTAGCAGGTAGAGCTAAACTCGCTGTTGGAAGAGCGAAGGTGTGATTTAAAAATCAATCTCGGGTCTAAGAATGAAAAATATTACACAGACAACTTGGAGTGAAAATAATAAAATATTAATTTATTTAAAAACTAAACTAAAACAAAATTTTAAACTAAAGTAAAATATGTTTTTTTTTCTACTTTTTAATAAAGAAAAAAATTATTAATGATAAGTGATTAATAAATCTAATAGTGGTTATAAAAATATAATAATAACTTAGTCATACCTAATTAATTGAATCAAAATAACGGGAACAAACAAAAACAATAAAAATAACTACAGAAACTTGTCAATGCTAACCAAAATAATTGAAAGGTACTTAATTTAAGGATTATAAATAAATAATAAGTTAGAACGGAACTAGCCTAGTGTTTGTCAGATGGACGATTTAAAGAAAGAAAATTACCGGTCAAAATCATTTAAAAATTTAATAAAATTATTTAGTTAGAAATTTAGAAATCATTAATAAAAAAAATATTAAAATATCGGATTAAAATTAAAACTTGGCTTTACAAAAAAAGAAAAATCTAAGAATATAATTTAAACAAACTACCTAGAATTGAATTAAACAGATAAATTGAAAGAAAAATTTAAGTGTGAATACGAAGAAATAAAGGTGGCGTATTTTTATTTGAAAATCAGTTAACAAACCATTTAAAACAAGAAACTATTTAAAGGAAAACTTAAACAAATAAACTATTCGGCAATTAATTTAAAAGACAAAATTTAAAAAAAAAAAATGTAAAAAAAAAACTCGTATAAAAAAACTTCAAAAAAATCTACTTTAGAAAATCTATAATCAAAAAAAATTCTTTACAAAAGAAACAATGTTACATTTCAAAAAAAAAAACTATGACTTATTTTTTTTTGAATGAAATAAGAAGAAATTAAACAATGAAAAACAAGGTCTGTTTGAAATTGTTCGAACTGACTTCCACATAAAAATAGTTCTAAAAAAAGATTAAAATTAAGAAGAGAAAAAGTTTAAAGTCGAAGCGACTGACACTGAAAAGGTGACCATTTGAGGTGGTCATTAGAATATCTTAAAGTTGGGAGAAGCATTTGAAAAACAAAACATCTTCTCCGTAAAAATTATTACAACCAAAAATTTAATGTGAAATAATAATAAAAAAAAGAAATTGAGAAAAATACTGATTTTAAATTTTAATATTAAGTTGGAATGCGAAAGACATACCAAATCTAAACTTTTATAATAATTATTAAAAATATTACTTAAAAATTATCGGGGAAATAGTTTTACATTAAATTCACCAAATATCTTAAAATAAAAACATGCCGTATTAAATTTTAGCCAAAATCTTAACCGGGATTAAATAATCATTTTAAATTTAAATTTTAGATAAAGTTTAAAGAAAATCATTATAGATAAATTACCTGGAGCTTATAAGGATGTTCACTCGTCCACAGCTACAAAGCAAAGGCGTAGAATATAAGAAAAAATTAACGCACGAGAAAAGTTAAACGTTGACATTGAAAAAGACGGTTCAATGTACATAAAAAGAAGCGTCAGCGTAAATCGTACGTACAGAGAACATATCACGCGACGGTCGATTGTATTGACAGAGATGGAAATTCAATTATAAGAACAATTACACATATTATAAAACCCATTTAAGCCTAACGTAACGTTAGCGAGGAAAAATATTAACGGAAAAAAACCAAGTAATATAACACCGGATATTCGCTTTTAGAAAAATTCAATACAGAACTTCTAGTTAACAATGATTTTAATATAAAATTGATTAATAAAATTTATAAAATGAAATAAAATTACAGGGTGTCTAAACAATTTATTGACACTTAAGAAAATTATTTGAATTTAAAAAAATTTAACAGACAAACCTGTCTGCTATTGTAAGATGTTTCAAGAAATCTTGAAATATCTTACATAATCATGGATCGTTTTTATACTCGATGTTTATATCTTGAGGAGTACATAATGTTTTATACTCTATGGCAAGGATGGTCAGGAACAGATCAGGTGATTTGTGTTTAATTAATCGTGTTTTGGAATGATTGACGTTTGTTTTAATAATTGTGAAACCGGTATTTATGGCGTTAACTAGTCAAGTTTTTTTATGACGTTTACTCACTTAGTTCGACGAATACTGGTATTTCGAACGTAGCATTCGGGTAAGTTTGTATGAGTTACTGATCTAGGTTAGAATTTCGTTTATTGCATGGTTGGGTCCGGTTATGCCCTCTTAACCTGTTTCCCTACTTTCTTTTTTTTGATTTTTGTTTGATGTACACATCCTATTCACGTTTTAATCTCTTCATTTACAAATACTTACAACACTGTGTCAACGTTTTGTTAAACGACATTTATAAATTTGTTTCTTCGTATAGATTATCAAGTGATTTTTCGATAGTGTAACAAGATCACTTTAAAGTGAGTGAAAGGTCAGTTATATTTTAATTTATACAAAATATATTTTTAAATTAAATTTTTTACTTTCACCTCATAATTCATTGTTTCTAATTTATGTACAGTGTTTTTTCTGTAATTTTAACTTTCTATGTTGAACATTTAAGGGTATTTTCTGTTAAACGATTTAAAATGTAAATATTTAGTGTAATGTTAATATGTTTTAGTATTTTAATAATATAAATAATTAATATGAACTATAATTAACTTAAAACAGTGGTACTTAATGTAGTGTTACATAATTTAAAAAAATAAATTATAAAGCTAAAATATTTAAAAATTTTATTTTATAAATAAAAAATAACCAGTTCAAAGTTGTTATGAATTATATTTCAATAGTTTTAACTTATAAATTGTTTTAATAATTTAATTATTACATTTTTAAAACTGTGCAGCATGTACTATTTGTATATCAACAAGAAATTAATAATTGTTATGCAATTATAACTATGATAAGTGTGTTATGAAAACTTGTAGATAGTTTTATTTCTGAAATACTTCAAAAATGCCACTTGCATTAAAAGCCCTTATCTTAACGAGATTAATCTTGTGTGTGCCCTAATTTAACTGTATTTATTCAATTAGAATTGCTTCTGGCAATATAAATCAATTATATAAATTTATTTAATGTTAAAAATGTAAACATTTGTATTTATGTATGGAAGTGTGCAAAATATTGTGTGATTTTAAGGTTTTTGCATCATACCAGCTGGCCCATGCGAATAAATTCAAACAATGAATTTTTAGGGTTATCATGATCATTAAACAGATATTTGATTAACAAATTGGTTTGTATTGTCGGATAAATTTTTCAACAGCTGATTTTCAGAGACGAAGGTTCCTGGTTCAAATCCTAGTAAAGGTAGTTACTTTTATACGAATTTAAATACTAGACAGTGGTTACCGTTGTACTTTGATGGTTGAGGTTTAATTAACCATAATCTCTCAGGAATGGTCGGCCTGAGTCTGTACGTCATACACATCATCCTCATCTCATTGGGTCATGGGGTTGCTTATTGTTCTAAATTGAACAGATTGCAACATACACATATTAGGAATTTAAAACAAAAAAATATTCCATGTTGGCAACAAATTTGAATTAATTTGAAATTTGATTGTAAAGGTGGGTGATCAGCTAAGAAGGTTAAAAATACATGGGTTGGGTCTCGTGCAAATTAAAAAAGGTTTTCAAAATAATTGTTGTAAAAACCCCTTTAATAAAATGACACGTCTCATGGTTAGTAGCAATTTTAAAAAAGGTTTACCTTTGAGCTGTGGCAAAACCCATTAGTGTTTTTTGTATTCTACTCTTTAAAAGGGATCGAATGACATTATTACTTTCTCTTGCCCATATGAATATATAGGAAGGAAAGTATTGATTTCATGACGATTTTTTGAAATTGAGTTTTCACCGGATCTACATGTTTTCAGACCCCCTGAACCCAAAAAACATGTTTATAGCGATTGGTCTGTGTGTGTGTGTGTGTGAACAGAATAACTCACGAACGGAACATCGTACGAACTTGAAACGTGAGTTAGATACTACTACCAATCTGTCTACTACAAATCTGTCAACCGGAAGTAGTAGTTTATTCATGTAATTTTTCACTTTTTTGCGATTTTCTCAAAATCAGCTACAGTTTTTTTTTTAAATCACCTCATTTACTAAATTTTTATGTTTTACTTGATAGGGTAGGCCCCATGTCTGCTGAAATTCTTGGAGAGGCTGTTTTCTTGTAAAAAAATTGTTTTTTTAAGATTGCGGGTTTAATATACATTTTACCGCAAAAACGTATATAATAAAAGTTGTAGAGAATTTAAAATCTTATAACTTTTATTTCAAACATTTTTTTTGTATAATGCTTAGTTTAGCGGTAATTATCAATTTTCTGTGTTTTTTTACGAAAATTTGTAAAATAATCAATTTTTTTAAGATTTTGGCCTTAGTATGCATTTTACGACAAAAGTGTATGTAATCAAATTTATAGGAAATTGAAGGTCTACGACATTTATTTAGAGCATTTTTCTCTACAGAGCCTAGTTTAGCCTGAAAGAGTGATTTTCCATATTTTTAAGCCAAAATGCTCAGGTTGATTTTAATTTTGCATCTTTCACTCAGATAAAATAAGGTTATGTTTTTCGAGGTTAGTTTTTTATTTATTTCTAATGTTTTATTACTAATGTTAGGTTATTTTGTTCAATTTTTGGTAATGGCATGAGAAATTCATGTGAGTGTTTCACACCAGATTTTTTATTTCCTATAACTTTACAACTTTACCCCTATTCTTATAACTTTCCTTTAATGATACAAAATGTATCATTTTTATGTGCTCCGATATAGGGTACGCCAAATGTCTGGTAAAAATTCTTGGGGGCTTATGCTGCAGTAAAAAAATGATATTGTTTTTAAGATGGCAGCAATAGAAAAGTGTATAAATAAGTTGTAGAAAATTATCAAACCTACATCTTTTATTTCAAGCATTTATTTCTACAATGCTTAATTTAGCGTCAATTTGTGTTTTTCTGTATTTCACTGGTTCAAATCGGTAAAAATAGGATTTTTTAAGATTGCACTCTTAGTATTCATGTAACGATAAAAATTTATGTAATCAAAGTTTTAGAAAAATAATAAATCTTCAATTTTGATTCGTAACGTTT
This sequence comes from Catonia carolina, assembly GCA_035578175.1. Taxonomy (NCBI): domain Eukaryota; kingdom Metazoa; phylum Arthropoda; class Insecta; order Hemiptera; family Achilidae; genus Catonia; species Catonia carolina. The sequence continues at coordinate 15,970,726 of JAQMRL010000014.1, read as the reverse complement.
TTATCTACAGCGCTTAATTTACCATGAAAGAGTGATTTTTCGCATTATTAAGTGAAACTAAGATTGATTTTCATTTTGCATCATTTACACATGATTAAACATGGTTATATTTTTCATTGCCCATAACAGGCAAGTGGAGTGTTAAATTATTTGCACTCGATCTGCTTGTTCCAGGGCTACAAAAAATAGTTCTGTTTCTTATCACGTAGAGGTGTAAAAGACAAAAATGTTTTTCACCGTTGAACTTTGGTGTTCCATGTGTTTAGACCAATCATAATGTTTGCCACCAATGTCAGATTGTTCAAATGTATCAGCCTGACAAAGATTACACGCACATGTGTATAAGAGCCACAGTAGTTCACTCGTGTCCAGCATCTCATACTGAACACGTCGATTATTGAGCGCGTTAAAATGAAATACTTTATAATATAATCAGCTGATTGTATGTTCATATACAAGGTGTGGCTATTAAATAACGAGACTGATGTTATAAAAAATTTAATTTTAATTTTATACATAATCACTTATTGTCACCTTCAATATACACTTCTTTTCTATCCCTACAACGCTCCATGCAAATTTTCCATTGTTGGAAACAGTGCTGCAAGTCATCTTCTGTCAGCTCCTTGAGGACACGTCCCGCTTTCTCTTTTACAGCTTCCACAGACTCAAATCTTGTCCATTTTAATGCAGATTTCACCTTAGGGAACAGGTAGAAGTCACATGGTGCAAGATCTGGTGAATAAGGTGGATGTTCTAACACTGAGATGCTGTACTTGGCTAGGAACCTCTTAATAGATAACGCGGAATGAGCTGGCGCATTGTCTTGGTGGAGAACCCATGATTTGTCGTCCCACATTTTGGGGCATTTTTCCTTACTCTTTGACGTAGTTTAGAAAGTACCTCAAGGTTGTAATATTGATTAATTTTTTGACCTTGAGGAACCCAGTGAAGGTACAAAATCCCATGGATATAAAAAAAAATCAATCATCATTGCTTTAAATTTTGAGTTGCTCATTCGAGCTTTTTTGGCTCTCTGTGAAGTTCGACTATTCCAGTGCATGGATTGGCGCTTCGTTTCCAGATCATAAGTAAAAAACCACGTTTCATCACATGTTATTGTCTTCTATCTGTTCCCTAAGGTGAAATCTGCATTAAAAGGGATAAGATTTGAGTCTGTGGAAGCTGTAAAAAAGAAAGCAGCACGAGTCCTGAAGGAGCTGACAGAAGATGACTTCCAGCACTGTTTCCAACAAAGGAAAATTTGCATGGAGCATTGTAGGGATAGGGAAGGAGTGGATATTGAAGGTGACAATAAGTGATAATGTATAAAAAAAAAGAAGATTTTTATGTCAGTCTCATTATTTAATACCCACACCTCGTATTTCATATTTTCATTACTTACATTGGCAAGAAGAGAAAGACATGTGAGTGTTTCATACCAGATTTTTTTATCCTGATTTTAAAACGCTTTAAAAATAAATCGGAAATTTAAATAGATATTGAATGGAAATTACTTCAATTGAATTCTAACGTAAGGTATCAACTGATAATACTGTATTTATTCTAAATTAAACATTATGGAAAATAGCGTTTATTATACCATGTACGTATTATTTTGACGCAGGTCGTTTCACCAGGTTCAAAGGTCAGGTCGTTAAATGTACTTACTATGTACAATAATATTTTTCTTATCCTTTTTAAAACTGTAATTTATTCGTCTTATTAGTTTAACAATTCTTTTGTCAAAAGAATTGTTTAAGATAGTTATTTAAAACTTTTCTTTTTTATTTGTGATTTTTTCTTTATTTTTTTCAACCTTTTGTGTTTTTAAAAATTAGGTTAAATAGTGCATATTTATAAACGGTTATTTTTTTAAAGTTATTTTCGTTATTATTCATGGTTTTAAGTATAAAATACTTAAACCTTTCTTTCATCTTACCATAGTTCTTGTGAACGTGAAACGTATTACGTGACTGATAATATTATTTTAGTTTGTGAAGGTAGGTTAAGGTAAGTATTGTATCACGTACAATTTTCATGTTTTTGTTTATTTTATAATTTTCTTTTTTTTTCTTTTGAGACCGCAGTGGATCATTTGAGTCAATTTCTGGGCACTCTCTTCTGGTTCTTTTCTTTGATTTACCTCAAGTATTCATTTCATTCTGGTAGATCGTTGTCTTTCTGCTTCTGAAAAGATCACTTCCCTGGTTCCTCTTTTATCTAATTTTCCTTGGAATCTAATATCTTTACTTTCTCTTGCCTATATGAATTATATAGGAAGGAAAGTATAGTTTTCATGTCGAATTTTCACCGGATCTACACGTTTTCAGATCCCCTGAACCCAAAAAACATGTTTTTAGCGATTGGTCTGTGTGTGTGAATAGAATATCTTAAGAACGAAACATTGTACGAACTTGAAACTTTAGTTGCATACCACTACCGGACCCGACATGAACATTTTCATCAAAATCGGTCAACCGGAAGTAGCAGTTTATTTGTGTAATTTTTCACTTTTTTGCGATTTTCTCAAAAATGGGTCTTCTATTTTTTTAAAATCGCCTGGTTTACTAAATTTTTTATGCTTTACAAGATAGGGTAGGCGCCATGTTTGCTGAAATTCTTGGAGAGTCTGTTTTCATGTAAAAAAATTGTTTTTTTAAGATTGCGGCTTTAATACGCATTTTAGTGCAAAAATGTATTAAGTAAAAGTTGTAGAGAATTTAAAATTCTACAACTTTTATGTCAAACATTCTTTTTGTATAACACTTAGTTTAGCGGTAATTAGTCATTTTCTGTTTTTTCTCACGAAAACTTGTGAAAAATTGATTTTTTAAGATTTCGGCCTTAGTATGCATTTTACGACAAAAACGTGTAGAATAAAATTTATAGGAAATTAAAAGATCTACTACTTTTATTTTGAGCATTTTTCTCTACAGAGCCTAGTTAGCGTGAAAGAGCGATTTTTCGTATTTTTAAGGCAAACTGACTGTTGCTTTTCATTTTGCGTCTTTCACTCATGATTAAAATTAGGTTGTGTTTATTGAGGTTAGTTTTTTGTTCAGGTTTTTTGTTTTCGGTCAGGTCTGGCATTTTTTCATCTGTAAATCACCGCATATCATTACCTACGCACAAGCCCAAGGCTTATGTAGGCATAATCACTCAATAAAAAAAAATAAAAAATTGTTGATTTCTCTTGCCCTGTAAAGGGAATTTTTTTTACATCTGACTGTTTTGCAATTTCTGCTAATGCAGATGGTGGAGAATGATAATGAGTGATGAAGAATGCCAGACCTGACTGGGAATCAAACCCGGGACCCCGGCGTATAAACCAGTTATGCCAACTATATACATATTTCTAACCACCAGAATGCGATAACAGAAAACACTTACCATTGTTTATAGCACTTTTGTGTATCTTGTACATATCTTCAGTAAATTAAAATATTTTCCACATCAAAATTTAGAACTTCCTACTCTTACCATAGCAGATAAGGAGTAGTTGATTCTTATATCTAAAACAATCTTGCCAACTTAACCAGTTTGTTTTCATATTCAACCTGTGTGTTCATTAATTTTTCCTTCTTACTATATTTTTATAAAAATAATATAATATTTCTCCAAAATTTCAATTTCATATTGTCTTGTAATTTATTTTTGATATTTCTAGATTACGAATTTTTTAAATAATTCTAAAAAATTTTAAGTATAAGAATCGACTATTCCTTATCTGCCATGGTAGGAGTAGGAAGTTTTTAATTTTAATGCGAAAAATATTTAAAATTTTTTTAATTTACCGAAGATGTGTACAAGATAAAATGCACCAAATTGCTACAAACATTGGTAAGTGTTTTCTGTTACCATATTCTGGTTGTTAGAAACATATATTTCAATATGTATTTATCACACATATATAGGGAAGGAAAGTATTGTTTTCATGTAGATTTTTTTAAATCGAGTTCTTAACGGATATACATGTTTTCAGGGCCCTGAACCCAAAAAACATGTTTTTAGCTATTGGTCTGTGTGTATGTGTGTGCGCGCGCCGCTCACACACACATATAAAAAAGCATATATATAATCAAATTTATAGGAAATTAAACGATCTACAAATTTTATTTAGAGCATTTTTCTCTACAGAGCCTAATTTAGCGTGAAAGAGTGATTTTCCATATTTTTAAGCCAAACTGAGGCATTTTCATTTTGCATCATTCATTCATGATTAAAATTAGGTTATATTTATTGATTTAGTTTTTTTGTTTATTTTTAATGTTTTATTACTAATGTTAGGTTATATTGTTAGTTATTTGCATTGGCAAGAGAAAGTCGTGTTAGTGTTTCACACCAGATTTTTTTGAAATTGACTTTTTAAGTCCCATTAATATAACTTTATATTAATTTCAGAAGTTAAGTGTATTATCTCCTATTTCTAATGACAACCGATTTAGCCACTAGAAAGGACACAATTTGTGATTGTGACAAACTGAGATACAGAGAACTGTAGTTACATGTGTGTGTTTTTTTTTGTGCCCTGGAGACTCCAGGAGGTGTGTAGGACATGTCAGATATAACACCTGAAATACATATAAGAATCACACAGTGTATCACTACTATCAAGAAAGAAATTCTTGTTCTTAAAAGTTTCACCGATCAACTAATTTTTCAGATTGTTTTTAAAGGAATTCAAATCCTCACAACATTTTAAAAATTTGGGTAATTTATTCATGAATTTTCTCCCTGCATAAGTAGGTTTTTGTTCAAACAATTTTGTGGAGTGATTAGCCACATAATAATCATTCCTGTTTCTCGTGTTATGATTGTGAACATTGAAATTCTACATAAAATTATTTTGCCTAACATACATAAATCACCTCAAAAATGTAGAGGGAGGGAACTGTAAGCAATTTAAATAATGGCCTGCATGAGGTTAGCTGGTTAGCTTCCACCATACACCTAATAGCTTTCTTTTGAATTTTAAAAACCCTATTCATTTTACCCATGCTAGAATTACCCCATACTAAGATACCATAACGGATATTTGGCCATGATAAGCTGCCATTGGTAATTTTTTATCATTTAATCTGGCAATTTGTTTTAGTGCAGGTGATATTTTTATCATCTTTATCATTAGGTGGTTATTTGGTACCTCTAATATCGCACAATGATCATATCTGTTTTTTTTGGCACTATATCAACGTAGACTGTTTGTATTGTTTAATAAAACAGAATGATTGTTGTCAAAATCAGAATTATGAATTGCATGGTTGTCAGATTTGTCACTTCGCTTAATTTATTACATTAATCAAAGATCATTTACCCGAACTGAACTGAAACTCGATTTTCATGCCATATCTCTTAATTTATAGAGATATGGCAAGGTAAATAGAAGAGATCTCTTCTATTTACCTTGGGATATCTTATCTTTCTAACTTTGAAATTTTGGTTGGCAATGGCAGACTTATGTGTGCAAGTTTTCGAAATAAGGGCTAGCACTTTTTGTACACACTTATTTAAATTAAATGTCGCTTTAGATCAAACTTGTAAATATTATTTCGGCAGTGAAAGAGTTAATGCAGTTTGGTATAGCATTTTTTTACCGGGAATTTAATTTTAAGTTTAGTGCCCAATCTGTAATTTCTCGGCAAATTGAGTAAAATATTTCCAAACGTCTGGTGAGTTGATTAATTTTTGATTGTTTATTTAATTTGAATATGTGTTTTGTTTTACAGAATGGGGTCATGGCCAGAAGACGTCGGTATTCTTGCACTTGAGTTGGTTGTTCCTCCTCGATATGTCGATCAGACCGAATTAGAACAGTACGATGGTGTATCGGCTGGAAAGTACACCATCGGTCTTGGACAATCGAAGATGGGTTTTTGTACGGATTGTGAAGATATAAATTCATTGTGTTTAACGGCCGTATCAAGACTTGTCGAACGAAATAATATTTCTTACGCAGATATCGGACGTCTAGAAGTCGGTACTGAAACTATTATTGATAAATCGAAATCGGTCAAAACAGTTCTGATGCAGCTATTCAAAGATAGTGATAATTTTGATGTCGAAGGTATTTTTTAAATTTTTTTATATTAATTTATTATTATTATTATATTAATTTATTATTAATTAATAATTTATTATCATTATTTTCGAATAAAATATCAATCAATGATTTGATTTGATAAATTGTCTTAAGTCAGAAAGAACTGTTCAAATTCTGTTACAATACAAGTTGGTATGAATTTTGAATGTTACAAACAGAGGTTTGTTCATAATGTAACACCTGTTTTATTTTCTTAAAAGCTAATGTAGGCCTCATTAAATTATTTTAAAACCTCTCTATATACAATATTTGTGGTGTTGTTGCCCTGTGGCAGTAAAATAAATTGTTTTTCTGCACTTCCAGCTCTAGAAAGTTTGACATAAAGTTGTCCATGAGTGAAGGAAGCACTCTTGTTTCAAATCGATGCCCACCGTTTTAAATGTTTTCCCTGCAATTTAACATAATTAAATAGAATGCATAGAAGAATACTGATGAAAAAGAAAAAGACAGTTGATATGTGGCTGAGATAAGAGACAGTAATACGGGGTGCAGTACGTAGAGCACTTGGAAATAATTATTATATTATTATAATATAATAATAAAATTAAAATAAAAATTTTCAATATTTCCGTATTTTTAATGTTTTTGGAATCTAATGTTATTCTTCACGTTTATATAAAAGTTGAATCGTACTTCTAGCTCAAAAAATACACCATCCAGAGGACTTAAAACAAATAAAGGTGCTATGCACCCGATAAACTAAAACATGCGACATCGTCACAGCTTAAGTTGCTTAACTCAATTAATTAAAGTTACTTAAAGTTGCAAAATAGCCTATATTGATCAGGAAGCTCTAAGCTATGAACGATGAAAGATTTTTTAAAATCAGTTCAGTAGTTTCTGAGATTACCTCATACAAACAAACAAACAGACGTTTCTTCTTTATTATATTAGTATAGATACACATTTCAAGCCCCCTGAATCCAAAAGACATGTTTTTAACAATTGGTCTGTGTTTGTGTGAACAAAATATCTCGAGAACAGAAGATAGTACGAAGCTGAAACCTGGAACGTAAGTTAGATACCCGTACTGAGCTAGACACGAACTTTATCATCAAAATTGGTCAACCGAAAGTAGTAGTTTTTCACGTTTTTGTAATTTTCTCTAAAACGGCTCCTACGATTGTGTAAAAAATCGCTTCATTAACTACATTTTTTATGCTTTACAAAGATAAGCTTCATGTCTGCTGAAATTTTTGGGAAGGCTCTTGTAAAAAAAAGGTTTTTTCTGAAGATTGTGGCTTTAATATGCATTCTAGGGAAAAGTATATAATCGTTAAAAGTTATAGAACTTCTTCTTCTTTGGCCTCGCCTCTTCCCGTTACGCGGGGTCGGCTTTCCCAATAAGAGAGCTCCATTTGTTACGCTCCTGTGCGTCTTCCTCGGATAAGCCCAACATCTTCATGTCTCTTTGGACATTCGTCATCCACGTGGTAAGGGGTCTACCCCTTCCTCTCCTCCCTGTAGCCATGGAAAGGCACCTCTTCACGACATGATCATCCGTTCTCCTGAGCACATGACCATACCATCTCATCCTGGACTCTCGCACCTTTTCTGCTATATAGAACATTTTATAAAAACCTACAATTTTTATTTCAAACATTTTTTTGTACAACACTTAGTTCAGCGGCAATTAGTGATTTTCTGATTTTTTTTATCAAAATCGGTAAAAAATTAGATTTTTACTTTCTCTTGCCTATATGAATATATAGGAAGGAAAGTTTTGTTTTCATGTCGATTTTTCGAAATCGAGTTTTCACTGGATCTACACGTTTTCAGACCCCCTGAACCCAAAAACATGTTTTTAGCGATTGGTCTGTGTGTGTGTGTGTGTGTTTTTTTTCTCACAAAAACGTGTGAAAAATCGATTTTTTTAAGATTTTGGCCTTAGTATGCACTTTACAACAAAAGTGCATATAATCAAATTTATAGGAAATTAAAAGATCTACATCTTTTATTTAGAGCAAATTTTTCTACAGAGCCTGGTTTAGCGTGAAAGTGATTTTCCATATTTTTAAGCCAAACTGAGTTTGAATTTCATTTTGCGTCTTTCACCCATGATTAAAATAAGGTTATGTTTTTTGAGGTTAGTTTTTTGTTTATTTCTAATGTTTTATTACTACTGATAGGTTACATTGGTCATTATTTGGATTGGCAAGAGATTGTGTGAGTGTTTCACACCAGATTTTTTACTTTCTCTTGCCTAAATGAATATATAGGAAGGAAAGTATTGTTTTCATGTCGATTTTTCGAAATCGAGTTTTCACCGGATCTATACGTTTTCAGACCCCCTGAACCCAAAAAACATGTTTTTAGCGATTGGTCTGTGTGTGTGTGTGTGTGTGTGTGTCTGTGTCTGTGTGTGAACAGAATATCTCAAGAACGGAACATCGTACGAACTTGAAACTTGAAACTTAAGTTACATACCACTACCGGACGCGACACGAACATTTTCATCAAAATCGGTCAACCGGAAGTAGTAGTTTATTCGTATAATTTTTCAGTTTTTTGCGATTTTCTCAAAAACTGGTCCTACGATTTTTTTTAAAATCGCCTATTTTACTCAATTTTTTATTCTCTACAAGATAGGGTAGACGCCATTATTGCTGAAATTCTCGGTGAGGCTGTTTTCACGTAAAAACGTTGTTTTTTTAAGATTACGGCTTTAATATAAATTTTAGCGCAAAAACTTATATAATAAAAGTTGTAGAGAATTTAAAAACCTACAACTTTTATTTTAAACATTTTTTTGTATAACGCTTAGTTTAGCGGTAATTTGCGATTTTCTGTTTTTTTCTCACGAAAACGTGAGAAAATCGATTTTTTTAACATTTCGGCCTTAGTATTCATTTTACGACAAAAGTGTATATAATTAAATTTATAGAAAATTAAAAGATCTACAACTTTTATTTAGAGCATTTTTCTCTACAGAGCCTAGTTTAGCGTGAAAGAGTGATTTTCTGTACTTTTAAGCCAAACTGAGGTTGATTTTCATTTCGCGTCTTTCACTCATGATTAAAATTAGGTCATGTTTATTGAGGTTAGTTTTTTGTTTATTTCTTATGTTTTATTACTAATATTAGGTTTATTGTTAATTATTTGCACTGGCAAGAGAAAGTTGTGTGAGTGTTCACACCAGATTTTTAATATTAAAATTCATAGAAAATAAAAAAAATCTGGTGTGAAACACTCACACAACTTTCTCTTGCCAATGCAAATAATTAACAATAAACCTAACATTAATAATAAAATATTAGAAAAAACAAAAAACTAACCTCAAAAACATAACCTTATTTTAATCATGAGTGAATGACGCGAAATGAAAATCGAACTCAATTTGGCTTAAAAAAACGGAAAATCACACTTTCACGCTAAACTAGGATCTGTAGAGAAAAATGCTCTAAATAAAAGTTGTAGATCTTTTAATTTTCTATAAATTAAATTATATACACTTTTGTCGTAAAATGCATACTAAGGCCGAAATCTTAAAAAAATCAATTTTTCACACATTTTCGTGAGAAAAAAACAGAAAATCGCAAATTACCGCTAAATTAAGCGTTATACAAAAAAATGTTTAAAATAAAAGTTGTAGAATTTTCAATTCTCTACAACTTTTATTATATAAAGTTTTGCGCTAAAATGCATATTAAAGCTGTTATCTTAAAAAAACAACGTTTTTACGTGAAAACAGCCTCACCCAGAATTTCAGCAAACATGACGCCTACCCTATCTTGTAGAGAATAAAAAATTGAGTAAACCAGGCGATTTTAAAAAAAATCGTAGGACCAGTTTTTGAGAAAATCGCAAAAAAGTGAAAAATTACACGAATAAACTACCACTTCCGGTTGACCGATTTTGATGAAAATGTTCGTGTCGAGTCCGGTAGTGGTACGTAACTTAAGTTTCAAGTTCGTATGATGTTCCGTTCTTGAGATATTCTGTTCACACACACACACACACACACACACACACACACAGACCAATCGCTAAAAACATGTTTTTTGGGTTCAGGGGGTCTGAAAACGTATAGATCCGGTGAAAACTCGATTTCGAAAAATCGACATGAAAACAATACTTTCCTTCCTATATATTCATATAGGCAAGAGAAAGTAAAAATCTAAAACTTTAATTTCAAGCACTTTTTTTCAATTGAGTTAGTTTAGCGTTAAGTAACACATTCAGTGCTAGAGACTCGCCTAGCGGGTCATGGGTAGGTGTTACCACCTTGCTGCCGTCTCACCTAGCGGGTTCTGTTTTATTATCAGTTTAAGTAATTCTGGAGGGACACCGCCTGTTGGAAATCACTTTGTTACTATTATATAGCCCTCAGAAAGATTTTTTCTTTGTAACCGTGCAGTTCGTTTTTGAATTTTCGTCATACAATTTTCTACCCTTGTATAGTGTACTCATTCAGTATTTTTAACGGGTTTTCTAGGTACAATTGAAGCTGTGAATTTAGTAATTTTGCAGGTATCGATTCGAAATAGCTTACACTTTTAGATTTACTTAAAAAGTATACTATTTGTGGTTTAAAATTATACAAGAAATTACGCGTAAATCGTAACGGTATTTTGAAAAATTTAAACAAGAAATACATTTATTAAAACGGGCGAAAATAAACCTAAAAAGAACATTGAATTGTTTACTTTTAAGTTGTTAGCAAACATAAATCCATGTACAGGTCGCAAATAAAATAAATCTATAAAAACGTTAGTAACATAAGTTGTAGGGGGTACATAAAGCGAATGGAGAAGACGCTGCACGAGTAATCAACCTGGCGGAAGAGATACCTCATACTTGCTCAGCATTGAATGTGTTAATGATTTCCAGTATTTTTAAGTTCTACAGAGGTTGATTTACATTTTACATCATTTGCTCATGATTAAAATTAGGTTATGTTTGTAAAGAGATCTTTTTAAAAATTGCCACCAGTCATGGGACTCATGAGTCTTGTGAAAAAAAATTTTTTCTATTTAAAATTTTAAAAATTTTCTGATTACAGGTGTTGATACAGTTAATGCTTGTTACGGTGGAACTTCTGCGTTGTTTAACACTATATCATGGATGGAAAGCAGCAGTTGGGATGGCCGAATGGCGATAGTTGTTGCTGGTGATATTGCAATTTACTCAGAAGGTAACGCTCGTCCTACAGGAGGTGCTGGTGCAATCGCAATGTTAATCGGAACAAACGCACCGCTCGTTTTCGAAAGAGGCTTAAGAGCGACGTATATGCAGCACGCTTACGATTTTTATAAACCGAATCTAATGTCTGAATATCCAGTGGTCGATGGTAAATTATCAATCAAGTGTTATTTAAGTGCGTTAGATCATTGTTATCAATTATATTGTAAGAAATCAATGAAAATCAATAATAACACCGACGACGTCGGACTTAACAGTTTAAACGCAATGTTATTCCATTCTCCGTATTGTAAACTCGTTCAGAAATCATTAGCTAGAATCGTTTTAAATGATTTTATTCGAGCTCCTAGGGATAAAATATCGCAATTATATCCTGGACTTGAAAAATTTTCAAATTCTAAATTGGAAGAAACATATTTCGATAGGGATATAGAAAAAAGTTTCATGGATTTTAGTAAAAATATATTCAACGAAAAAACGTCTAGATCGTTGTATATCGCTAGAGAAGTAGGTAACATGTACACCCCATCATTGTACGGTGGATTGGTTTCATATCTCGTCGAAACACCGTTTGAAATTCTTTCCGGTCAAAGAATCGGTTTATTCTCATACGGATCCGGTTTAGCGTCGTCTATGTTCTCTCTAAAAATTAAAGATAACGGTCTTAAAAAATTAGTTAATAATTTATCGGAGATTAAAAACGTATTAAATAATAGAACCAAAGTTTCTCCGTCGGATTTTTGTAAAATTATGAAAATACGCGAAGAAAATCACCATAAAGCTCCTTATAAACCGGTTGGTTCACCTCAGGGTTTTAGTTCGGGTACTTGGTATCTTTATGAAATCGATGAACAACATCGTAGGTCGTATAAGAAAATAACTAATTCGTAACAATTAACATTAAGTTTTTACTTTAGTAAAATATTTAATTTATTTATAAAAGAATGTAGGTATGTATTTTCTACTTTTCTGTCAACTAATTTCTTTCTAATACAGTAAAATCCGTGTTAATATGATTTAATGCTTAACATGTTAAGCTCGTAGGTTGGAATCACAAATATGCCGCTATGTCGGCCACGCAAATGATCTTTTATATTTGTTCGTCTATTTACCAGCTAAATATAGTACAGTATTATACGCGTTTTTTTGTTTGTTGCATAATTATATAAGTACATACATTTATTATTGTATAATGTACAGTACGTAAGAAATTCGGTGCATAGAGGTCAGGAGTTCTCGAAGTAACAGAAATTACTTTTGATTAATAATAAATTAATTTTATGTAAATGTATATTATTCTTACCTTTTCTTGGTAAAAATAAGTAACTAGAGACAGAGAAATTTGTAGAATAAATGATATAATTACACTGCGCTAGAAAGTTCAAATAGATTACACTTTGAAAATTCATTCAAAAATTTCTGGCAATAGGGAACTAAAGACAACCTTCACTGTAGCACTTCTAGTATTGGTATGAATGCCTGAACAGCATTTTTAATCGACAGGGTGCTGTCTATAGAAAATTAGTAGGGTATATGATGCCAATGGTGTCATTCAGCCCTGGGAAGTGATTCGATTTGACACCTATATGTGTCATCCAGCCTTAACAAGTTAATACAGATCAGCTCATTATTTTTTACTCTAAAGATTGCTACCAAATAAAACACTAGTTTATAAATATGAAAAATGATGTATTGGCAAAAAAATTACACATGTGTCATTTATAAATTGCGTACTTATATGAGGTGTGGCAGTTAAGTTCCGGGAATTTATCAATAAAACACAAGAAAATTAAGTTTCGAGCAAAATTTTATTACCGAACGTCATAATAGTTTGCCTTTAATTCTACACGAAGATTCTAATATCGATCCCACGATGGAAACACCCTTGTAATCCTCCAAAGTTACAGCTTCCTTGACCTCCTGTACACCACCATGATGAGTTCCCTTGGGGATTAAGAAGAAATCGCAGGGGGCAATATTGAGGCTATAGGGTGGGTGCGGCAATATTGGAATGGCTTTTTTCGCCAAAAAATCTTGCACGATGAATTACAAATTGGCTGGCGTGTTGTCATGGTGCAAGAGCCAGCTGTTCCTGGCGAGTTCGGATTGCACACGTAAAATGTGTGCTTGCAGCCGCTCCACGACGCCAACTGTCCAGTCACTAGGAACATATTTACGATGAATGATGCTGTGGATATCATAAAAAGCGATCAACTTTGCCGTCAGTCGCGACTAGGTCGTCCTCGCTTTCGTTGGTCACTCCCCACTCTTTTCCACCCACTGCTGACTTTATTTACGGGTCTCTGAGTCATACTCAAATGTCCAGTGACTACCTGACTCATCTAATCTCTGCCGTCGCTTCGTTAGCAGGACAACAAATCCTCGTTACCCTTGTTTGTAATGTGAGTCACTCATTTTCATGCCGCCACTAAAAAATTACTTTCGAAAAACGCACGTAAAACACAAACCAAACGTGCTATCAATTTCAAACTTCAACTGCAACTAATGGAAGGTCCGCGATTTCCAGTCATATGTTTACGAATGGTGCAGTTTTGCCAATTCCCGAAATATAACTAAATTCCTGGACTTATTTCCACACCTCTTATGTACAGGAGTTCTGCAAAGATCGCTTCCCATTAGAGATAGGGCTATTCTACTTGTATCCTGGCTAAGATCCTTTTTCGTCTAATGCACCAACATGAAGCTGTTCCTTAAAAATCGTATTAAACGGATTTTACAGTACAACTAACAATTGTAGAATTATTTTTAGATGCATTTAATTTATAGGTATTGGAATGACAGTAAATGATATAATTTTGTGGTTTAAGATCTTCAGGTGATACAATCGTAATTCGGAATTAAAATTTCAATTTTTTCCATCTTTTGTACAGTTTTAATTAATTTTCTTAAGCGACAATTGTATAGTGTAAAGTATATTAAATAGATCCATTTTAATAAAATGATTTTATAAACGGTGTGTGGTTATAATTTTGTTAATAATCTGCGTTGTGATTGAAAATGATGGACTTTGTTAGATATTTATTGAAAAAATTAAGGCGTACAGTAAACTCTCCGTATTCAGTATTTGAATGAGGTTCCGAAAATTCGCCGTGATTTGGAATACATACAAAAACCGCTAATACGGAAATTGCGGAAATTGAATTAAATTAATAAGCAATCTCTATACGTAATACCTACATTCAGTCCATTCGAAATAGCATGATAGTAGAGCGGATGCCAAATGAGTTTGCCGGTTTTCTGAAGTGCGCAGAAGATTTATTTTTGTAATGGCGCATTCAGTTGCCTCAGCGAGTGGTGGGGGTCAGTGCTGTATCAGCTGTGATCAGACTCACATCTCTCTCGCAATGTTAAATATCAGCTAACCTGAAAATATTAGTCTGTAATGTGTTGTATGTAGTACACGTTAATTGTTGTACATTGAATGTTTTTAACGTCGCTAATACATGATAATTTACATCATTAAGAACATGTAATTTAATAGGCATTTCGGTTCTAAGACACAAAATCTACCGACTGAATCCAAACGGTTCGTGCAGCTACACCGGCAAGCGTATTTAGCGTTCTTAAATATTACCGAGTCGGTGTTGACACACCTGGATACTTATCACTAAATTCTTCCACTACTTCAGCAGTATTCTTATGATGCTTCCACCCCAACTGAAGCATATAAACTCGTTGTTCAGTTGTAAACATTTTAAAAGTACCGTTACAAAGGAAAAAAAATAGTAATTTCACGGAGACTTACCTCACACTAGCCACTGTTACAGACAACTAATGAATGTTGTACGTGATGCTGCCAATATTACACTGTTACCAACTTATCAAAATGAAATGTCCCATCTAATGGGGAAACGAATATATGGGCCACCTGGTACAAATTATATGGCACTTTAGAATCAAACTTTTAAAAAATTGTTCGGGCACTGAAAGGGTTAGTTTGGGGCTGGTACATTACTCCAGTTATCACTTTCTTACCAAAAAAATAATCTATACACTTGTGTTTGTGATACGTGTGGTCGACCAGTGTTTTTTCCTGTACCATAAAATTGTTCATTCCAACGACAAATGGATTTTCTTGCTGGAAGTTCAATGTTAAACCAAAGACGAAATGTATGCTGCACCATTTTTGCGAATTTAGTTTTATTGAATTCCCGAATTCATAAAAACTTTGTGATGTACGGCAGCCATTTAACATGCACATGATACTGCTATATTTTCGACTTCTGTATTTGTTGTGTATAATCTAGTGGAGCATGTTGTAAACTTTACTATTTTCTCTTTCAAATGGTATATCAATCATTCTTATAACTATGAGTAATTCAGGGAATATAGCCCTGCAAAACCGAAGTCCATCATTTAAAATCACGCTGTGCTAGGGAGTTCATTTCCACAACTCTGCAGCAAATAAACTAGTATGTTGAAAGCGAGTATAGTTGTCACATGACAAGTCAAGGAGAATTGTACCACCCATTATCCTACATTTCTATTTACTTCTCCCATTCTACTATTACATAACATTTGTTTTTTGTTTATTGTCATTAAGAAAACTAGTTAAATTACGAGGTGTCTTTATTCTAACCTCCAATAGTTAATAAATAAAAGATAAGTGAATATAGAAAAAATGTTTTATTACTAAAAGTTA
Organism: Catonia carolina; assembly: GCA_035578175.1. Taxonomy (NCBI): domain Eukaryota; kingdom Metazoa; phylum Arthropoda; class Insecta; order Hemiptera; family Achilidae; genus Catonia; species Catonia carolina. Next base: position 15,954,818 of record JAQMRL010000014.1, on the reverse strand, counting down.
CGTATACTTATGTCTACTTTTCCACATAATTACCTTGACGATTTTAATCATTTTGAAAAGTAGCTATAAGTGTACGTAATTTTTAGTGATGAAACATTTTTACTTTCTCTTGCCTACATGAATATATAGGAAGGAAAGTATAGTTTTCATGTTGATTTTTCGAAATTGAGTTTTCATCGGATCTACACATTTTCAGACCCCCTGAACCCAAAAAACATGTTATTAGCGATTGGTCTGTGTGTGTGAACAGAATATCTCAAGAACGGAACATTGTGCGAACTTGAAACTTATACGACTACCGGACCTGACACAAACATTTTCATCAAAATCTGTCTACCAGAAATAGTAGTTTGTCATTTTTCACTTTTTTGCGATTTTCTCAAAAACAGCTCCTACAATTTTTATTAAAATTGCCTCATTTTTTGAATCATTTAAGAACAGAAGAGGTAAAGTGTAAAAGACACTAATCAGAGTTATATCCTCTGAATGTAATGAATTTTATTATATAGCCAGACCCTGTGGTGAATGAAGTGAAGTTGTCATTTGCAGAGTGGAAAATATGTGCTTTTCAGAGGGCCTGGCGTGCTGAAAAGTGTATTTTCCCACTCAGTGAGGAAGGTATGGTAAACCACCTCACTCCTCGTTTTACTTAGTAAAACCTCTACAGGTTCAAACGAGCCTTTCGGCTGATGACCTAAACAACTAACTATAGTCAATATTACGTAAGAGTAATAATAAACTGTCAAGGTTCTCCGACTAATTTTTGACTCGATCGGATCAAGTTAATCACGAACCATAACTGGGGAAATGTTTTTTGAATTCATTTCTAACAGCTCAGTGTATGATTCAATGCTAACGAGCATCCAATCCGTTTCACGATTCTATTAAAAACGCTATTACGGGAGAGACCGATCAGTCTCTCAAAAGTAAATTTTACGGATCTGGTGAGAGATGTATAAGTGTCTCATGGGAGTCAACCTGTTAAAATATTTCATGGAAGATACTTTAGTTTGTCATCAGCCGAAAGGGTGGTTTGAACCGGTAGAGGCTTTATTAAGTAAAACTAGAAGTGAGGTGGTTTACATTTGCCTTCCTCACTGAGTTGAAAAGTATGCTTATCAGCATGGTAGACCCTATGAATAACATCTACTTTCTATTCTGCAAATGACACCTTCACTTCATTCACTCCAGGATCTGAATGTATAATACAATTCATTACTCTCAGAGGAGACAACAAACTCTGATTAGTGTATTTTACACCTCTACCTCTTCTGTTCTTTAATGCTTCAGTCAATTGACTGACCATGTGATTAGAAACTGAACTATTTTTGATGCTCTGGACTAGAAGATCAAGTGCAAAGAATTTTTAACACTTCACCTGCCTGTTATGGCAAAAGGAAGAAACTATTAAAGTTATTAACGACTGAAATAAAATATAACGGAAGGAAATAAAAATCTGTTCTCATCTTGTTTGGTAGAATTCTAACCACAGTATGACTGTCGTGCATACATTATGCATAGCAGTACATATATTCCCAACACACCATTTGTTTGTAGGCTCGCTTACCAGAACCCGGATCACAGAGTTGTTATAAAAATGAATGACCTATTTATGTATGTTGTTTTTAATGCATTAATGTAGAATAAATTCCATTTTAAATGCTGTGTCTTTACGCTCAATTTAATCAATGCATAATCTTTGTTTTAAGAACAAACAAATTGGATTTAAACTAAAGTAGATCGTGGCCTTTATGCTTTCTCATAAGCTATACTGTAATCTGTGACTAAGTCAGTGAATTAGAAGGCTGTGGTTAGTAAAGCGGAGACCAAATAAGCTTGCCGGATTACTGAAGTGCGCAGAAGTTTTATTTTGGTAATGATGTGCTCAGGTTGCCTCAGCGTGTAGTCAGGGTCAGTGCTGTACTAACTGTGATTAACACGTTCAGCACGGCGGCTGGAATCACGGATGCTTCGCAGTGCCGACCCGCCATTGCAGTGAAAAAATACCATGCCGCCTTAAGGCGTCATTCGTCCCCGGAACGATTTACTTATTTGCTCATCTACTATCCGGCTAAATATAGTACGGTATTATACACGTTTGTTGTTTCTACGAAATTTATATTTGAAATTCATTTTTTAGTTATTAGAAAAATTAATACATATAAATTATTAAATAAATGAAAATTATTGTCGTGTGTAAAATAGAAAAATACAATTATGTTTGATAATGAATAATATTTAATTCAAAAAATTTAATTAAATAAAATACATTAAATAATTAAGTAATACAGTAGTAATAAAGCTTATTACTTTATAAAAACACAAAAACCTGCAAAAGAAACACAGTGCATAGAAATCGCGAGTTCAGAAAGTAACAGAAATTTTTCTTTTGAGTAATAATTAAACTATTTTTACGTAAAAATGTATTATTCTTACCTTTTATTTGTAAAAAGAAGTCACTGGAAACGAAGAAATTCGTAGAATAATTGATATAATTAAATAAAACAATAAAATTACACGGCACTAGGACGTTCGAATAGACTACAATTTTAAAAATTCGTCAAAAATTCCCGGCAGTTAGTAACGAAAGACGATCTTCACAGTGGCGCTCGTAGAATAGATCTGAACCCCTGAACAACCTTTACTAACACTGCCAGTACACCGGCGATTTATAAAAAGCTATAGAAATGTGGTATTGTATATGACGCCTTAAGGCGTCATTCGTCTCTCGAATGAACCTCGATTTGACGCCTTAAGGCGGCATCTGTGCTGAACGTGTTAAGTCACGTCACTCTTGCAACATTAAATATCAGCTGACCTGAAAACATTAGTCTGTAATATGTTGTATGTAGTATGCGTTAATTGTTGTATACTATGTTTACAATTGAATGTTTTTAACATCGCTGATAGATGATAATTTACATTGTTCAGCGCCTGTGATTTAGTAGGCACTTCGGTACTAAGACTTTAAATCTACCGACTGAAGCCGAACTGTTCGAGCAGCTACACCGGCAAGATTATTTGGCGTCCGATCTAGTCTGTTGTGACTGCATGAGTCCTAGGAAATTAAATTTTTACTTTTCCTTGCAATATATAAATATATAGGTAAGGAAAGCATTGTTTTCATGTCAATTTTTTTAAATTCCAGTGTTCACCGTGTATACACATTTTCAGATCCCTTGAATCCAAAAAAAAAGCATTTTTTTAGCGATTGGTCTGTGTTTGTGTGAACGGAACATCGTACAAACTTGAAACTTACGTTAGATACTACTACAGACCCAACACGAACATTTTCATCAAAATCTGTCGACCGGAAGTAAAAGTTAATTCGTATAATTTTTCACTATATTATGATTTTCTCAAAAACGGCTCCTACGATGGTTTTTAAAATCTCCTCATTTACTAAATTTTTAATGCTCTACATGATAGGGTAGGCGCCATGTCTATTGAAATTCTTGAGGAGGCTTTTTTCTCATAAAAAATTGTTTTTTTTTCAGATTATAGCTTTATATTCATTTTTGCGCAAAAATGTATATAATAAAAGTTGTAGAGAATTTAAAATCCTACAACTTTTAATTCAAACATTTTTTTGTATAACGCTTAGTTTAGCAGTTTTCTGTTGTTTTTTTTCACGAAAATGTAAAAAAAATCCAATTTTTTAAAGATTTCAGCCTTAGTATGCATTTACAACAAAAGTGTTTATAATTAAATTTATAGAAAATTAAAAGATCTACAACTTTTATCTAGAGCATTTTTCTCTACTGAGCGTAGTTCAATGTGAAAAAGTGATTTTTCGTATTTTTAAGCCAAACTGAAGTTGATTTTGCATCATTCACTCATGATAAAAATACGGTTATGTTATTTTGAGGTTAGTGTTTTTGTTTTTTACTAATGTTTGGTTATATTTTTAATTATTTGCGTTGGCAAGAGAAAGTCGTGTGAGTTTTTCACATCAGATTTTTTTTATATTATATAACAAAATTGATGATATACTGGTCACAGCATTCTAGTTCACTGGCTATGATATTGCACTCGGTTGCAGTCATTGTCACATAGTGCGTAGAAAGCAAGCGTTACTTTCCTTTAAAATGTATTATAATAATTTAAATGTTACACAAATTAACATGTTTATATAGATAATACTTCTAAAAATGTAATATGTATTTTTTTTATCACTCAATGTTTTTCAACAAATATTTTATCTCGTACTCATTGTTTTTTCCTTTATAATTAAAAAAATAAAATAAATAATAGTAAGTTTTTATAAATTGTAAAGGAAAAATCTGGTGTGAAACACTCACACAACTTTCTCTTGCCAATGCAAACAATTAATAATAAACCTAACATTAGTAATAAAACATTAGAAATAAACAAAACATTAACCTCAAAAACATAAACTTATTTTAATCATGAGTGAATGACGCAAATGGAAATCGTACTCAAGTTTGGCTTAAAAAACGGAAAATCACACTTTCATGCTAAACTAGGCTCTGTAGAGAAAAATTCTTTAAATAAAAGTTGTAGATCTTTTAATTTCCTGTAAATTTCATTATATACACTTTTGTCGTAAAATGCGTACTAAAGCCGAAATCTTAAAAAAATCGATTTTTCACACGTTTCGTGAGAAAAAATCAGAAAATCGCTAATTACCGCTAAACTAAGCGCTATACAAAGAAATGTTTGAAATAAAAGTTGTAGAATTTTAAATTCTCTACAATTTTTATTATATAAACTTTTGCGCTAAAATGCATATTAAAGCAGTAATCTTATAAAAACAACGTTTTTACGAGAAAACACCCTCACCAAGAATTTCAGCTCACATGACGCCTACCCTATCTTGTAGAGAATAAAAAATTTAGTAAACCAGGCGATTTTTAAAAAAATCGTAGGACCAGTTTTTGAGAAAATCGCAAAAAAGTGAAAAATTACATGAATAAACTACTACTTCCGGTTGACCGATTTTGATGAAAATGTTTGTGTCGGGTTCGGTAGTGGTATGTAACTTAAGTTTCAAGTTCGTACGATGTTCCGTTCTTGAGATATTCTGTTCACACACACACACACACACAGACCAATCGCTAAAAACATGTTTTTTGGGTTCAGGGGGTCTGAAAACGTATAGATCCGGTGAAAACTCTATTTCGAAAAATCAACATGAAAACAATACTTTCCTTCTTATAAAAACAATAAGCCTACTTTCCTTCTTATATATTCATATAGGCAAGAGAAAGTAAAAAACAATGAATTATAGATGTAGATGATTATAGACATTTTTTTATTAAAAAAAATGTATATTTTATTTTAATCTAATTAATCAATTGGAACAGAAGCTTTAAAGCACAAAATGATATTACTGTTAGTATGTTTTTGTATTTTAATATTTTGGAGAAGGGGTTCTAAAAAAGGACAATTTTATGATATTTATTTAATTTTATTATATATTTTTTTTAATTAGGGAGAACATTTTAAAATGTTAGATTTGCAACGTGGCCTTTCCTTACGTGGCCTTTTTTAAGTATATTGATTATTTTTAATTAATTAATTTATGTTGTTCGTAGTTGTTTTAGTTATTTTAGATATTTTATTAGTTTAGTATTTAAATTGTAGAATTCCAATTAAATTTTTTGTATTGATTGACACGTTTGTTAAAAAAACAATTTTTAGATGAATTGCTTATAGTCATTTATCAAAACTATCATAATTTTTAAAATATTGTATCTTAATGTTGGTAAGGTTATGTGTTAGATGTTTTTTTCAAAATTTGGCTATAAATATTTTTATTTTTTAGTCTGATATACAAAAATGTCTAGCAAAAATTTTGATGTATCAAACCCCTCGCTTGCGACTATAGCCTACGGCTATTCAAGCATATGTAAGAGTCAAGTGAATATGGATTCTTTGGTAAAATGCAGGCTGCGTAAAAAATTTCTCTCTTTAAACTGATGTCATTTACCCATTCCTACAGTTATTTATATGACATGTTATTTATATGAAAGCATGGAATTTTGTGAACACGTACATGTAGAAAAAATTATAAAAGATAATATTAGAACACTTTAGTTCCATTGTGAAGAATGTCTGAAAATAGGCTATTGTACGAATTTTGGAGCGTTTATTCCCTTTTAAAGGTCATATTCAATTCAACCGGTTTTGCTAAAAAAGCAAGATTGAACAATATACCTACCTGTACCATTCAAGCTTTCAAATGCGGTTATAACTATATTTTTAAATGAGATACAGATTTCACACGGTTTTCTTAAAAAAAACCAGAATTGAGCGGCATCCCAACATTCACAAATCAATAGAAAATTTCCCACTAACCTGATTGTGTTTCTAAATAGCTTACTTTTTTCCGCGTACATTCAGCTACAATGTAACTATAATGTTTATTGGCGTGCGCATACATTGACATTCACTATTACATAAATTGTTGAGTACTTACACACTCGTCATCTATCAAAAATATGTGGGCTACCCGTCTGTTAAGAGTTAAGAAAATATTTGATTTTACATTAAGATCGGTCAATGAAACCTAGGAATAATGATTACAAAAATACCTTATAACTATTTTTTATTGATCAGTAATAAAACCTTACTTATTTTTTTCATGACAGTACAGTATTAAAAAATGTAAACATCTATTTTCATAGAATTTGAAATACTAACTTTGAAAGTACGAAATGTAGCTTTTTCAGACAAACTTATTTAATTAAAAATAAATTATTAGATTTAAAATTACTACAGAAAATGAACCCATGTATTGAAACCGGTTTTATAAAAAATATTTAATTGTAGTTAGTTATAAAGATTTTTATTTATATATATTTGTAAACAATGCTCATTATATTGTGTAGGTTAGGAAATGAACAATTTAAAAAATGTATTCCTGTAGCTTTATAAAAATTGTTTTATTTGATTTATAAATTTTTGTTCTGTATTTATTTTGTTATTTGATATTGGGTTGTGCAGTAAAATTGTTTCTTTTTTATATAGTCTATCTTTGTTTTCTTTTTAGTTAATAAAATATAATTAAACTTTTATTATCAGTTTTATTTTTTCATTCCAGTGTTTTAACAGTTTCACTGCTGTGTCTTACGAGGTAGAGTCATAAAGTTCCTGGAATTGTCACGTATAGTCAAGAATTTGTTTGCTAGAAGGGAAATTTTTGTTTGGGAGGTTGGTATCACTACTAGGGATGATGCTGTGCTGTTCAGCAGGCAGTTGAAGTTGGTTTCCTGTGTGCAGTGTATGATCTTTTCATCGGATTGTGAAATGTCATTATTAAAGCAGCTTAGCAATATAAAATTCTGTGTGTTGTTGGAGAAATCACCTTTGGAAACTCTTGAGATGCTGAAGAAAGTATACGGAAATGATGTGGTGAAGAAAATGGCAGTTTACAAGTGGCACAAGCTTCTTCGCTTTTTGACCGTGCCTCATAGAAGCCTTCCATCTTGCACCAGGTGTGTGATTAGTGGAAGTATACCAAGACCTTCATAATCGTGGTTAATGCATTCCCTGGAATATTGTGAAACATCCAGGACCAGTTGTCAAGAGACTCTGTCTCATATCCGTTATGGTATTTTAGTATGGGGTAATTCTAGCATGGGTAATATGAATAGGGTTTTTAAAATTCAAAAGAAAGCTATTAGGTGTATGGTGGGAGCTAACCAGCTAACCTTATCCACACCACTATTTAAGGAGCTTAAATTGCTTACAGTTCCCTCCCTCTACATTTTTGAGGTGATTATGTATGTTATGCAAAATAATTTTATGCAGAATTTCAATGTTCACGATCATAACACGAGAAACAGGAATGATTATTATGTGGCTAATCACTCCACAAAATTGTTTGAACAAAAACCTACTTATGCAGGGAGAAAATTCATGAATAAATTACCCCAATTTTTAAAATGTGAGGATTTGAATTCCTTTAAAAAAAATCTGAAAAATTACTTTGGTGAAACTTTTTATAGCGTACAAGAATTTTTTGTTGATATTAGTGATACATTGTGTGATTCTTATATGTATTTCAGGTGTTATATCTGATGACATATCCTATACTCCTCCTGGAGTCTCCAGGGCGCAAAAAAAAAAAAAGACTTAAGTTGTTCTGTGTTTGTCTAGCAATGATTACTTGGAGGATTGGGTTGAATAGGGGTTAGGATATGAGAAAGACCAGAGAGTGTAGTTGACTTGCACACACTTAGGGTAAGCGCACAGTGAACGCTGGTTGCTTACAAGTGGGAGCCTGCTAGTAGGAATTGGCCATTATATTTTAATTGGACGTCTCACAGTAAACACTGGTGGAGAAAGCTGCACACTGGTCATCACCACATATCAGCTCATTGGTTTGTTTTGAATAAAACTGCCTGCTGCTTGCTAAGTGTACTTGGCTTCATATAATATGTATTCATAAATAATAACATCTTGTTAATTAATTATAACATAGGTTTATAAAAATAACTTAAAAAAGATTATTACTGGCCATTTAACTTCAACTAATACAAGATTAAGTTCTTCATAAAAGGAATTTTTTTAAGAAAAAGAAAGTTTCTGAGTTTATAAAGAAAAATTGTATAATGCATCTGTCATCTTGTAATTAATTTAAACGTGAAAATACTGTAAATTTTTTCTAACATTTGTTTGCTACTTCAATTTTCATTTTACGTTTTCTTCTTTCCCACACTTATATGTTTTGGTAGATACTCTGGTAATCAACCGAAACATGTAAGTGTGAGAAAGTTGAATAATACATAAAATCAAAATGGAAACTGTATTAAAAACAGTTAGGGAAACTTACAGTATTTTTACATTTGGATCAGTAATATAAGACAAGTTTTTGACAAGAAAATTCTTTTAAGAAGAAATGTGTATAAGATTGTGTTAAGTAATCTTAACATGTTTTCGATTACAAAACATAAATTAATTAGTATAACTCCTTTATCCACCAGTATTTTCTTAAACTGTATAAGTAGAGAATTCTATATCATCTACATAACTAAATATGGATTTAATATCTTCACCCACTCAGCGCTTCAAAAGTTTACGATAGGTATCAGAATTGTGCCAATGTCGGACATTCTCAAGTCCTGAGATGAACGAAAAGAGTTCTAAGTTATCCCCACTACTTTACATTACATATTAGTTTTCCCCACTATTCATTGTTACCTAGAATCTAGCCTTGAACAGTGGTTGCAGTTAACTGCACTTGTTTCAGCGAAGGTCCAAAAATAAGTGACCAGAGTGTAGTACATAGTAATTCTTTCCCATCATTTTATATTTTTATTTTGTATCATATACGTATACATACACCAATTAATTGTTGGCAGTTTTAAAAATTGTCATCTATAATTTTGTTTTATCCATCCATCACACCCAAACGTCAGAAACTACAAAAGATAGCATCAAACGGTTTACGAATTTGTAATCTACACAAAAATTTGTGGGCTTAAATTGGGTTGGAAGTTCTGGTTTTGATCGGAAATGGCCCAAAACTGGAAGTCAAAAAATCAAAGTCAGAAACTATACAAGGTAGCAAACTATATAAGGTACGGATTCGTTATCTCCACAAAAAGTTAGTGGGCCTGGATTGTGGGTTTGAAGTCCTGGTTTTGACCGGAAGTGAAGAAATCAAAGTCAGAAACTACATAACGTAGCAACAAATGGTTTTTGAATTCAAAATCCATACAAAAATTTAGTGAACCTGGGTTGTGGGTTTGAAGTTCCGGTTTTGACTGGAGGAGCCCAAAACCAGAAGTACAGAAATCAAAGTCAGAATTTGGGAACAGAAATAGTGTCATTCGATTCCTCTTAAAAGAGTAAAATACAAAAATAATTGGGTTTGAAGTTCCAGTTTTGACCGGAAATGAACCAAAACTGGAAGTCAAAAAATCAAAGTCAGAAACTACATAGGTAGCAACAAATAGTTTTTGGATTCATAATCTACCCAAAAAGTTAGAGGATTTGGATTGTGGGGTTTGAAGTTCCGGTTTTAACTGGAAATGGCCCAAAACCAGAAATCAAGACATCAAAGTCAGGATTTGGGAACAGAAATAAAGTCATTTCTTTTCTCTTAAAAGAGTAGATACAAAAATAATTGAAGTTCTTGTTTTGACCAGAAGTCGTACAAAACTGGAAATCAAAATATTCATTCGATTCCTTTGAAAGAGTTGATACAGAAATTACTATTTTCTTTTTACAATAAGTCAAAAGGTAAGCATTTTTAAAAATTGCCAACAGCCATGAGATTTCATCCCTGTCTTATAGTTCATGTGTTCAGACCAAAAGGATTACAAATCTAGCATAGAATGTTGTTAAGAAAAATATAAATACATCAAGATATGCTATTAAAGACTTTCTAGTAATTAATACAATTTTAGGACTACATACTTAATTATACACTATTTATATTTTATTCATACTTAAAATAAAAATCTACAACCACAAAGTAATTTTATTTATTAAATTTAAATCATTAATTTTATCACACCATCATTCGACAATGAATGTTCAAGTACTGGCAGTCAGCTTGACGTCGTGCACGAACAACCGGTTTAACTGAACTTATAAAAGTAACTTTCTATCACAGCTGATGACCAGTTTAGCCCGAGGGCAAAATAACAATAAACATTTTGAATATAGAACAAATAAGCGCCTCATTGCTGCCAACATTAGTACGGTTTATATTTAATAATATTGAGAATGGTATAATCGATTAATTATATAACAAGAAACGTATATTGAATAGTAATAAACATTGAATTTCTGCCAAATTGATTTAAAATATCCATATTGTTTTATACAGTAACTAAATTAGACTGTTTTCGTCCAAGATTTTCATTGATTTTTGCTGCACTCTAACGTCAAAATTAAGAACTACTAATTTCATTCATTCTGTCTTCTGTCAGTTTATCTAAGGTTTTGGTGGTTGTTGTTCTGAATTAATCGGTTATTTATTTATTTTAATAAGTTGACAGTTAAAAATTTATTTGCTTGTAATGTATTAAGAAATTATTGTGTGAAGTGCAGTTGAATCATGGTTTGAAATTGAAGAATCGATTAATTAAATAATGTGGACTCCAACGAAAGTTAAGAAATATGGAGTTGGTAAGTAAATAAATCACTCTTAATTTGTTATTATTTAGTTAACGTTATTTATTGACATATTATGATTTAATATAATGTTCTGAGTTACTGATAAATTAAATAGAATTTTTATTGCTAGTCAATTAAATATTCTTTAATCGTAGTTATATTAAAATCTCATGCCGCATTCCACTAAATTAATTGTGCCAAATTACTTTTGATAAACTGACATGTAGGACGACTAAAGCAATTATTTTATAAACGATTATAAATTGTTCAGTTTCTTTATTTGACAAATTTGGTTATTTATTAAAAGGTTATCTTTTATTAAAACAGTTTATGTAAAGCAATTATTAAGTTAAAACTGTTCAAGTAGAATATTTTATTATTAACGGGGCTTGTGTTTTTCTGTAAACAATTTACGTTAATTAATTTTTTTGTTCCTATTTTAGTATTTATTGGGTACAAATCATTGATCAACTAACAATTCTGTTAAGGTTAGATGTGAAATTTGATTCTCGTGAATTTTTTTTTATGTTTTATTTAAAATGATTCCACTGTTCTGATTAATTAGCCAACGAAACGAAAGCAGTATGATCTGTTTGTAAAAATAATATATTTGGTGAGGATTGAATAATTGTGTACGTAAAACCATTTTTGTAACAAAAGTAATGATTTTAAAGGGTATATAAAAATTTTGCTGCCTTGTAAAAAACACTTAAATCACACTAGGATCTCTGTCTTCATCTTATAATTTCAACATTTGAGTATCATTTGAATTTTTTGTTATTTTAATTAAAATTACATAGTATAAATAAAACTGTTGTACTATATTATATTATTATAATTAGATTTATTTATCGGAACTTTCAATTAATTTATAGCACACCTGTTAAACAATTTTTTCTATTGTATCTCGAATGTACAAGTGATTACAGAGGTTATGTTTATGTCATATCTACACAAAGCTGTGATTAATTTATCTATTTCTAATTGTTTTTTTATTGGTTTTTCATTGTCAGTTTAATCTTTTATATTATTAAATTTTAATTCTAAGGTTTGAGGTTATGTTGTTTGTCCAATTTTTTTGTATTTAAAAAGGTTACAATTTTTTGTTAGAACTGGTACCGTAGACTTGATATTTATTCTTTTTACATGTTTGTATAGGATGTTGTGTGGCATAATGAGATATAATATACGTGTGAACACTGGTTCTAGGAATAGACAAACTGAAAATGGAGGGCAATTAAGGCAGTTGTTTGTCTTCTTCTTCTTCTTCTTACTATCAAGGATTAGGCATAAGCCTGTTCAGAACTCACAAAACCATCCTGCACGTCTACAGAAACATTAGACATTCCAACCCGTACATCTCGACTACTGCCATCTTCTTCGAGGTCTTCTCACCTCCCTTCTTCCAACTGGAACATATTCCGTCACTTTTAGAGTTATTCTCTCCTCTGGCATCCGTTCCGAATGTTGCCGCCATTGATTCCGGTACTCCTCCACTTTTTCATTCAAGCTAAATACACCCAACTCGGGTCTAATTTCCTCGTTATGTATTAGATCCAGCCTCGAGCAGCCCTTCACCCTTCTTAAAAACCTCATTTCAGCTGCTTGGATCCTACTTTGTTGGCGTTTTGTGGTAACCCATGACTCACTTCCATAAAGAAAGACTGGGGCTGCCATTACCTTGTAGAACTTCAGTACTGTCTCTGTTCTAGCTCTGTTACCCAGTGTCCTGTTAATGGTACCCACAAATAGCTTGAAATTTATTTATTTTACTTTCGACATCCAAATACCGATCAAAGCTCACATTGCAGCCCAGATAGTTATAGTGCGACACTTGATCTAAAACTACATTCTCTCAAACAATCTTCGAACAAGTCAATTGTTGGTCTGTTGCTATAATTTTCAATTCACAAGTACTATTTTTGTTAAGAAAACTATGTTTCATATGTTTAAATGGGATTTTTGGTTATAAACCGGATTAATAAATAAAATTAGTATTGAAAGGTTAAGATAATTACAGTATATTATAAATGTATAACTGTTAAAAGCATCTTCTTTAAGTCTCTCTCTCTTATCAGAGGTCGAAAATCATCATCATTATGTGAACCTTATTTGTTGCAGTACGGAACAATTCCGTATTACTGTAGTCAAACCAGTCTTTCGGATTCTTTAACCAGGATGCCCTACATCTGTCAACGTTCTGCAAGCCCTTTATCTTCCCCTTCACGATTAATTGTAATATGTCATAGTTAGAACCTAAAATCACATGTCTAAGATATTGAAGTTTTCTCCTCTTCACTGTGTCAACCAACTTACATTCTTTGACCATTTTATCAAGCACATTTCTATTGGTTACTTTGTTTATCCACAGAACTCACCATGTCTCAAAGGCCTGTATTTTTTCTAAATGGATCTTTTTGAGTTTCCACACCTCTATCATGTACAAAAGAACAAAAGAGACACAAGATCTTTAAGTGATCTGTAACTGAAAAACATTACATCGTTAATAGACTGAAATATATCTTCACAAATTACGATAGCACACAGTGTTTATTCAATTTGGTGTAGTGGTTAGCGCAACTGGCTTCTATAGTGGGGTCCCGGGTTCGATTCCTGGTCTGGTTTGGTATTTTTTCATTGCTAATCTTCATCTACCTTCCTTCTCACTGTCTGTATTAGCAGCCATTGCTAAACAGCAGACGTATACTAAAAATGTATATACAGGGTGATTCAAAACTATATGGCAATCTCTTGGTATCTCATTCTATAGCTGAAAATAAGAAAAAAGTTCACATAAACATATGCTTGAAAACGCTTAGTTAGCGAGTTACGGCTAGCGAAAAATTTCACCTAGAACTCTGTACCCTCGGTGAAGTAAGGCCGTATAAAAATGTTAAAGGTAGTTACAAAGATACAAATATAATTGATTCTTATGTTTTTTAATCTGAAAAATTGAATAAAATTGGTTCCAGAGCTGTAAATGCAATACTTTCAGAGATATCTTACATAAAACACAAGAATTGGTGCAAAGAAGTTACACATTTTTGTGTTTAACGTAAGATTACTTCCATAAATGGTAAATGAAGGTGAATTTTTTCTTAAATAAATTTTTAGAAAATTTAATTCTGAAAAGATTCATGTGAATTACTCAGGAAAAACATGAATAATAGATATTGAAATTTCGCTTTATTTAAAATCAAAACAGATGCTAATAAAACGCACATTCTTAACTGCATAAAATATTAACTAATATTTAGGTTGGGAGTAACAGCTGTGTTATATAATTAGTCATTTGCATTGGCAAGAAAAAGTCGTGTGAGTGTTTTACACCTGATTTTTTTTTCCCATGAAAATCAGGAAAATGGGATTTTTTTAAAGATTGCGGCCTCAGACAAAAAATTTGACGACAAAGAGGTGTATATAATTAACGTTATATAAAATCTGTAACGTTTATTTCAAGCATTTTTTGTTACAGAGCTTAGTTTAGCGTCATTTAATGATTTTCCATATTTTTAAGTTGATTCTCATTTTCCGTTATTTACTCATGATTAAAATTAAGTTATATTGTTCATTATCTACATCGGCAAGAGAAAGTTGTGTGAGTGTTTCACCGCAGATTTTTTTCTGTAAGATTAGAAAACTTTAAGTAAGGTACATTAAGTAACTAACATGATTTAATCTTAGTGGAATTACAGCTTGTTATTATATTAAGCATAATCAAGTCATGTACAAAGAATGTTAAATTTTATTTAAAAAAAAAATTACAATTTATAATTATATTAAGTTACATTCATTTTAAATGATTTAGCTAATTAGTTTCAAACTAGGTTTACAAAATTATATTTATTCAGAAATCTAAAATACATAACAAAAAATCTGGTTTTAGACACTCACACGACTTTCTCTTGCCAATTAAGATAATGAACAACAAAACCTGTTTAATCATGAGTAAACAATGTAAAATTAACCCATAACCTTATTTAAATCGTGAGTGAATGGTGCAAAATGAAAATTAACCTCTTTAGAACTTAAAATACGGAGAATTTAGTAATTGTCTGTAAACTATCTCTATAGAGATTATATTATTATATTATAATTATTTTTCTCTATAGAGAAAAATAATATAAATAAAAGTTGTAGGTTTTTTAATTCCCCATTACGTCAAAATTATATATAGTTCAGCCACTCTAAGTTTGCTCCTACTGTCAACAAACCAAAACCAGCTACTACAGGGTGCACGCTAGAGTCCGTGACTTTATGGATGTCGTATTCCTATTAAGTTAACTATTTTTTAAATTATAAGTACTTAAAGTACTAAATACATCAGTCGTGATATGATGTAGGCCTAACAATTTAATTTAGAAAAATACTTTTAAAAGGATTTTGTACTTAAATACTTTTGAAAGTATTTTGTTGTTACTTTTTAATCAGCGTGTACACATTTTGATATAATGCGTATGCTCAGTGACGTCATTATTTGTTTACATTAGGAGCAAACTTAGAGAGGCTGGACTGTACACGTTTGTTGTAAAATGCATCCTAAAGGCGCGATCTTCGAAAATCCGATTTTGATGAAAAAAACAAAATCACTAATTGACTAAGCTTTGTACAAAAAATGTGGTGTGAAACTCTCACACAACTTTCTCTTGCCAAATGCAAATAATGACCAATATAACCTAAAATTAATAATAAAACGTTAAAAATAAACAAAAAACTAACCTCAAAAAACATAACCGTATTTTAATCATGAGTGAAAGACGCAAAATGAAAATCAACCTCAGTTTGGCTTAAAAATACGGAAAATCACTCTTTCACGCTAAACTAGGCTCTGTAGAGAAAAATGTTTTAAATAAAAGTTGTAGATCTTTTAATTTCCTATAAATTTGATTATATACATACATTTTATCGTAAAATGCATACTAAGACCGAAATCTTACAAAAATCGATTTTTCACACGTTTTCGTGAGAAAAAAACAGTAAATCGCCTATAACCGCCAAACTAAGCATTATACAAAAAAAATGTTTGAAATAAAAATTGTACGATTTTAAATTCTCTACAACTTTAATTATATAAATTTTTGCGCTAAAATCCATACGAGAGCCGCAATCTAAAAAAAAATATTTTTACCAGGGGACAGTCTCCTCAAAAATTTTAGCAGGCATAGCGCCTACCCTATCTTGTAGAGCATACAATTTAGTTAATCAGGCGATTTAAAAAAAAAATCATAGGAGCCGTTTTTGAAAAATCGCAAAAAAGTGAAAAATGCCACGAATAAACTACTACTTCCGGTTGACCGATTTTGATAAAAATGTTTGTGTCGGGTCCGGTAGTGGTATGTAACTTAAATTTCAAGTTCGTACGATGTTCCGTTCTTGAGAAATTCTGTTCACACACCACACACACACACACACGAACATATCGCTAAAAACATATTTTTGGGTTCAGGGGGTCTGAAAACGTGTAGATCCGGTGAAAACTCAATTTAGAAAAATCGACATGAAAACAATACTTTCCTTCCTATATATTTATATAGGCAAGAGAACGTAAAAATTTCCACCTATATAATTTAGCTGGTGTAATTTGTAGTAAAATATGTGAAAGGAATGCTAAACAGTCATAATTTTGTACTACTAATAAATAAATGCTAGTTAAGCATTTTTTATGGGTTTTATGATGCCAGTTTTGTTTGTGTACGTTCAATTAATTTATTGATTGCATTTTCAAAATCTCACGCAATTACAACTTTTACTTTCTGTTGTCCTACATGAATACTGTATATAAAAAAGAAAGAAGAAAGTATTGTTTCCATGTCGATTTTTCGGATTCAAGTTTTCACCGGATATGCAGTTTTTCAGGCCCCTGAACTCAAAAAAACTTGTCTAGCGTTTGCCCCATAAACCCTCCCTTAAATCTTTTCCCCCTCACTCTTCTCTCTATCTCTCTCTGTATGCGTGCGTGTAAGAGAAAGAAAGAGAGAGTGTGTATGTGTGTATAAAATATCTTAAGAACGGAATATTGTACGAAGGTGGAATTTGAAACTTAGTTAGATATCACTACCGGACCCGACACGGACATTTTTAACAAAATCGGTTAACTAGAAGTAGTATTCTATTCATGCGATTTTCTCAAAAACAGATCCGACAATTTTTTTTTAAATCGTCTTTTTTACTACCTACATTTTTAAACGCTTTAATTTAACTTACTCTTGGATCCATCAAATCTTGCAACTTAAAATTTTAATACTTCTACCGTATCAATATGAATCAAACTTTGCACACTTGTTTGTCTTCGATGACAATACGTGTTTGTAAAAAAAAAAAAATTTAATTAAAAAAATTTTTTTTAAAAAAATTTAAAAAAACGCTTTTATTTAACAATTACTTAAAAAAATTAACTAAAAAGAAAAAATAAAAAAAATTTACAAAAAAATCAGAAAAAAAAATTAAAAATTTTTTTTTTAAGAAACGCTATTATTTAACAATTAATAAAAAATGAACTAAAAAGAAAAAAGAAAAGAATTTACAAAAAAAAGCACAGACATTACAGTTAAAAATAAAAGCGTGGCGCATTAATATATATAATATTTTACGACGAATATTTTACAATAAATATTATATAATTATTGCGCCACGCTTTTATTTTTAACTGTAATGTCTGTTATTTTTTTTTTGTAAATTTTTTTATTTTTTTATATTTTTTATGCTCTACAACGTACGATAATCTCCTTGTCCGCTAAAATTCTTGGTACACGTGTGCTCACGTGGTCAAAAATGTTTTTTTTTTTAAGATTGCAGTCTTAATACGCATTTAGGGCTAAAGTGTACCTGTATAAAAAAATCTGGTGTGAAACTCTCACACAACTTTTTCTTGCCAATGTAAATAATTAACAATATAACCTAACATTAGTATTAAAACATTGGAAATAAAAAAAAAACATAACCCTATTTTAATCATGAGTGAAAGCCCCAAAATGAAAATCAACCTTAGTTTGGCCTAAAAATAAGGAAAATTACTCTTCCACGCTAAACTAGGCTCTGTAGAGAAAAATGCTTTAAATAAAAGTTATAGATCTTTTAATTTCCTATAAATTTTATTATATACACCTTTGTCGTAAAGTGCATAGTAATTCTGAAATCTTAAAAAAATATCTGTTTTTACACGTTTTCGTGAGAAAAAAACAGAAATCGCTAATTACCGCTAAACTAAGCGTTATACAAAAAAAATGGTTAAAATAAAAGTTGTACGATTTTATATTTCCTACAACTTTTATTACATACATTTTTGCGCTAAATTGCATATTAAAGCCGCAGTCATAAAAAAAAACAATTTTTTCACGTGAAAACGGCCTTCCCAAGAATTTCAGCAGACATGGCGCCTATCCTATCTTGTAGAACGCACTCTGATATGTGAATGAGCCGATTTAAAAAAATCGTACGAACAGTTTTTGAGAAAATCGCAAAAGAGTGAAAAATGACAAGAATAAACTACTATTTCCGGTTGACCGCGCACGCACACAGACACACAGATCAATCTTTAACGATTAATCTGTTACAAATGATTGAACGTTACAAAAAATCATTTCATCCTTCATCGTCTGCATTCGCAGTAATTGCAGAACAGCCGGACGTTAAACAAAAAAAAAACTGAATGGAAAAGTACGCTTATCAGCGTGCCGGACCCTCTGAAAAGCAGATATTTTCCACTCGGCAAATGACGTCTTCACTTCATTCACCACAGGGTCGGGCTGTATAATAAAATTCATTACTTTCAGAGGTGACAACTCTGATTAGTGTCTTTTACATCTCTACCTTTTCTGTTCTTAAATGATTCAGTCATATAATTGGCTGACTTTGTGATAAGAAACAGAACTATTACTTTCTCTTGCCTATTTGAATATATAGGAAGGAAAGTATTATTTTCATATCGAGTTTTCACCAGATTTACATGTTTTCAGATCCCCTGAACCCAAGAAACATGTTTTTAGCGATTGGTCTGTGTGTGTGTGTGTGCGCGCGCGCGCGGGCGGGCGTGCGTGTTTGAGCAGAATAGCTTAAGAACGAAACATTGTACAAAGATGACTTGAAATTAGTTAGATACCACTAGGGACAGGACACGAACATTTTCATCAAAATCGGTCAACCGGAAGTGGTAGTTTATTCGTGTCAATTTTCACTTTTTTGCGATTTTCTTAAAAACGGCTTCTACGATTTTCTTTAAAATCGCCTCATTTACTAAATTTTTTGTGCTCTACAAGACAGGGTCAGACAATAAGTCTGCTGAAATTCTTGGGGAGCTTGTTTTCTCGTACAAAAATTTTCACAGTTTTTTTTTAATATTGCGACTTTAATATGCATTTTAGCGCAAATATAATACGTATATATATAATATAAGTTGTAGAGAATCTAAAATCCTTCAACTTTTATTTTAAATATTTTTTTGTATAACGCTCAGTTTAGCGGTAATTAGCGATTTTCTTTTTTTTCTCACGAAAACGTGAAAAAATGTTTTATTTTAAGATTTCAGCCTTAGTATGCATTTTACGACAAAAATTTATATAATCAAATTTATAGAAAATTAAAAGATCTAATTTTTATTTAAAGTATTTTTCTGTACAGAGCCTAGTTTTGCGTGAATTAGTAATTCTCTGTAATTTTAAACGAAACTGAGGTTGATTTTCATTTTGCGTCTTTCACTCATGATTAAAATATTATGTTTTTTTAAGGTTAGATTTTCGTTTGTCTTATTTTTATTACTAATGTCAGTTTATTTTGTTCATTTTTTCTTTTTTTCCTTTTTTTTAATTCTTTATTTACAACTGTAAAATTTTACAAGCAAATGTGATGATTAAGATAATAATGTAAATGACATGA
Organism: Catonia carolina; assembly: GCA_035578175.1. NCBI lineage: Eukaryota > Metazoa > Arthropoda > Insecta > Hemiptera > Achilidae > Catonia > Catonia carolina. The sequence continues at coordinate 15,934,853 of JAQMRL010000014.1, read as the reverse complement.
TAGGCATGAGAGGGGTAGGGCCCAATTGGTGCTTCCTCAAGAATAAAATTTGTATATCAAATTAGCAGGTCTCTACTCCAGCGTCTTTTAAGGCGTCTAGGGTGATTATCAGGTAAATGGAAGGTGGAAAATGAACGCACCAGTGGGTTCTCGTGTTCGTGTGACTTTTCGTGAAAGCGTTTGTATAGGTATTCGATGAAATTTTGTACAAGTGGTGTTTTTCAAATCTGTTTGTAAGGTTTTGTTAGTAACGTAAAGAGGTGCTTTTGGTATAAGGTGTAATGTTTTTGACTGGAATGCTTGAATTCGTTGCAAGTTAGAGGGCTTGGTTGAACCGTAAATTTGGGGACCCGTAGGTCCATATAGGTTTCAAAAGAGAACGATATATGCGTAATTTTTGTGCCATTGGTAATTTTGATCGTTTGTGAAGTAGGCAATATAGAAGTTTAAGTCGGGAATTCAGTAATAAACGTTTCCGTTTGATATGTGTGCTCCAAGTTAGTCGTTTATCAAAAGTCAGACTGAGATACTTGACCGTATCTGTTTTTGAGAGGTTCATTGTCTATGTATAGACTACTGGTTCATTATTTGAATTGGCAAGACAAAGTCGTGTGATTGTTTCATCCAAATTTTTTACTTTCTCTTGCCTATATAAATATATAGAAAGGAAAGTATTGTTTTCATGTCGATTTTTCGAAATCGAGTTTTCACCGGATCTACACGTTTTCCGACCCCCTGAACCCAAAAAACATGTTTTTAGCGATTGGTCTCTGTGTGTATACAAAATATCTCAAGAACGTATATCTCAAGAAACGTAAGTTACATACCGCTACCGGACCCGAAACGAACATTTTCTCGGTCAACCGGAAGTAGTAGTTTATTCGTGGCATTTTTCACTTTTTTGCGATTTTCTCAAATACGGCTACAATTTTTTTTAAATCGCCTTATTTACTAAATGTTTTATGCTTTACAAGATAGGGAAGTGCCATGTTTGCTGAAATTCTTGGTGAGGCTGTTTTCGCGTAAAAAAAATTGTTTTTTTTAAGATTGCGGCTTTTATATGCATTTTAGCGCAAAAATTTATATAATAAAATCTGTAGAGAATTAAAAATCCTACAACTTTTATTTTAACAATTTTTTGTATACCGCTTAGTTTAGCAGTAATTTGCGATTTTCTGTTTTTTTTTCTTACGAAAACGTGTGAAAAATCGATTTTTTTAAGATTTCGGCCTTAGTATGCATTTTACGACAAAAGTGTATATAATAAAATCTATAGGAAATTAAAAGATCTACAACTTTTGTTTAGAGCATTTTTCTCTACAGAGCCTAGTTTAGAGTAAAAGAGTGATTTTCCGTATTTTTAAGCCAAACTGAGGTAGATTTTCATTTTGCGTCTTTCACTCATAAGTAAAATTACGTTTTGTTTATCGAGGATAGTTTTTTTGTTTATTACTAATGTTACATTACATTGTTAATTATTTGCAATGGCAAGAGAAAGTTGTGTGAGTGTTTCACACCAGATTTTTTTGTAACAGGTTGAATGCTAATAATTTATCACTCCTGTTACCTGTTATGGGCAAAGAGAAAAATATTTTATCCTATTGTTATGATGCAACTACGATACACACTACATAATGTTTCAATCTGCTTTATTAACAATGAAACGCGGTTACCTTGTTTCTCAGAGCACTACCTTAATTAATGTACCCAAGCAAACGTCAGCCTTGTTTGCATTCATTGTTTTAAATTACAGTAATTCAAATAATTGCCGTATCATATCATGCCAAATCCAACAATTAATTTACCTATTCATGTACCTAATTTTTTTACATTATTATTTATATAGTTCGTTTGATCCATGGATTTTTTTTAATATAGTTTAGTCTATATATTTTTACGTTATTGTCGTGTGAATCCGTTGATGGAATCATATTATTATTTTTGATTCTTTTTTAAGATTGACCATGAAATCAAAATTAATAAAAATTTGTTATAATTCAGTATATATTTTATAAATTACTGTAGTTTTTAAGTTTTTATTTTTTTATTTCTAATTTGTGTACGTTGCAATCTGTTCAATTTAGAACAATAAGCAACCCTATGACCCAATGAGATGAGGATGATGTGTATGACGTGTCAATGAGGTGTAGTCTTGTACAGACCCAGGCCGACCATTCCTGAGAGAGTTTGGTTAATTAAACCCCAACCATCAAAGTACACCGGCAACCATTGTCTAGTATTCAAATCCGTATAAAAGTAACTATCTTTACTAGGATTTGAACCCGGAACCTTCGTCTCCGAAAATCAGTTTTAAGTTTAACAAAAAATAAGTTAAATAAGTTTAAAATAAGATTTAAGTTTAAAATTTTTTAATTTCTCTTGCCATATGAATATATAAGAAGGAAAGTATTTTTGTGTCGATTTTTCGAAATCGAGTTTTCACCGGATGTACATTTTGTCAGACCCCTTGAACCAAAAAAAATATATGTTTTTAGCGATTGGTCTGTATTTGGGTGTGAACAAGATTTATCTCAAGAACTGAAAATCGAACGAAGTTGAAACTTAAGTTAGGTACCACTAAAGGATCCGAAACGAACATTTTCATCAAAAACGATTAACCAGTAGTAGGCCTAGTAATTTATTCGTGTAATTTTTAACGTTTTTTGCGATTTTCTTAAAAACGTCTCCTACGATTTTTTTAAAAACCCCTCATTTACTATATTTTTTATGCTCTACATGATAGGGTAGGCGCAATGTATGCTGAAATTCTTGGGGAGGCTGTCCTCTCGTAGAAAAAAATGGGTTTTAAGATTGCGGCTTTAGTATGCATTTTATAGCACAAAATTGTACAAAATCAAAGTTGTAGAACATTTAAAAACCTACAGCTTTTATGTGAAACATTTTTTGTACAACGCTTAGTTTAGCGGCAATTAATAATTTTCTGTTTTTTTTTCATGAAAATCTGTAAAGAAATGGCATTTTTTAACATTGCAGCATTGGTCTGTATTTTACTGCAAAATTTTATACAATCAACCGTGTAGAAATTAAAAAACCTACAACTTTTACTTACAGCATTTTTCTGTGCAAAACCTAGTTTAGAGGCAATTGCTGTTTTTGCGTATTTTTAAGTCTAACAGAGATCGATTTTCATTTTGCGTCTTTCACTCATAATTAAAATTAGGTTACATTGTTCATTATTACATTGGCAAGAAAAAGTCGTGTGAGTGTTTAACACGTGATTTTTACTTTCTCTTGCCTATATACGGTAATATATAGCAAGGAAAATAGTGTTTTCATGTTGATTTTTCGAATTCAAGTTTTCACCGGATCTACACGTTTTCAGACCCCCTGAACCCAAAAAACATGTTTTTAGCGATAGGTGTGTGTGTGTGTGTGTGTGTGTGTGCGCGCGCGCGCGCATGTGTGAACGGAATATCTCAAGAACGGAACATCGTACGAACTTGAAACTTAAGTTAGATATCACTACCGGACCCGACACGAACATTTTCATCAAGATCGGTGAACCAGAAGTAGTAGTTTATTCGTGTTTTTTCACTTTTTTGCGATTTGCTCAAAAACGGCTTGTACGATTTTTTTAATAAAAATCGCCTCATTTACTACATTTTTTATGCTCTACAAGATAGGGTAGGCGCCATATCTGCTGAAATTCTTGGCGAGGGTTTTTTCTCATAAAAAAATTGTTTATTTAAGATTTCGGCTTTAATATGCATTTTAGTGCAAAAATGAGTAGGCCTATAGTAATAGTTGTAGAAATTTTAAAATCCTACTACTTTTATTTTAAACATTTTTTTATATAATTCTTAGTTTAGCGGAAATTAACGATTTTCTGTTTTTTTCTCACGAAAACATGTAAGAAATCGATTTTTTAAAGATTTCTACCTTAGTATGCATTTTACGACAAAAAAAGTATAATCAAATTTTTAGGAAATTGAAAGATCTACAACTTTTATTCAGAGTATTTTTCTTTACAGAGCCAAGTTTAGCGTGAAAGAGTAATTTCCGTATTTTTAATCCAAACTGTTGATTTTCAGTTTGCGTCTTTCATGCATGATTAAAATAAGGTTATGCTTATTGAGGTTAGGTTTCTGTTTATTTATAAAGTTTTATTACTTAGGTTATATTGTTAATTATTTGCATTGGCAAGAGGAAGTTGTGTGAGTGTTTCACACCAGATTTTTTAGAATTTATAGGGTAATGAATTTCAGAAATTTTTTTTGGATGTGTTTAGATGAATCTTTTGAATGCGTAAAGATAAAAAGTACATGATTGTTTGTCTATCGACGAGACTCATAATGTATTTCATCTTTTATTCATAATGGGTGACAAGTGTAACCACAAAAAATAAAAAAAATCTCATATTTCAATCTCTATCAGAGTTATAGTAAAAACAACGTTTAGTTGTCGCATATGAATGAAGTACCTGAAGGGAATATTACCAGAAATCAGTAAACTAGGACCTCATGTTGGTTTTTAAATTTTCGACAATTTTGATTATACTGTACTTACTTTTGCCCTAAAATGCATAGTGAGGCCGCAGTTAAAAAAAAATTGGTGTGAAACACTCACACAACTTTCTCTTGCCAATGCAAATAATTAACAATAAACCTAACATTATTAATAAAACATTAGAAATATACAAAAAAACTAACTTTAATAACATAACCTAATTTTAATCATGAGTGAAAGACGCAAAATGAAAATCGACCTCAGTTTAGCTTAAAATTACGGAAAATCACTCTTTCACGCTAAACTAGGCTCTGTAGAGAAAAATAATTTAAATAACCTAATTTTAATCATAAGTGAAAGACGCAAAATAAAAATCAACCTCTTATAAATACGCCTAATCTGTTAAATACGCTTAAAAATACGGAAAATCATTTCACGCTAAACTAGGCTCTGTAGAGTAAAATGCTCTAAGTAACAGTTGTAAATCTTTTAATTTCCTATAAGTTTGATTACATACACTTTTGTGTAAAATTCATGTTAAGGCTGGAATCGTAAAAAAAATCGATTTTTTTATACGTTTTCGTGAGAAAAAAAACAGAAAATCGCTAATTACCGCTAAACTAAGCGTTATACAAAAAAATGTTTAAAATAAAAGTTGTAGAATTTTAAATTCTCTACATTTTTTATCATATAAATTTTTGCGCTAAAATGCATAATTAAGCCGTAATCTTAAAAAACCAATTTTTTTACGTGAAAACAGCCTCACCGAGAATTTCAGCAAACATGGCGCCTACCCTATCTTGTAGAGAATAAAAAATTTAGTAAACCAGGTGATTTTTAAAAAAATCGTAGGACCAGTTTTTGAGAAAATCGCAAAAAGTGAAAAATTACACGAATAAACTACTATTTCCGGTTGACCGATTTTAATAAAAATGTTCGTGTCGGGTCCGGTAGTGGTATGCAACTTAAGTTTTAAGTTTCAAGTTCGTACGACGTTCTGTTGTTGAGATATTCTGTTCACACGCACACACACCTAGACCAATCTCTAAAAACATGTTTTATGGGTTCAGGAGGTCTGAAAACGTGTAGATCCGGTGAACAATCGATTTCGAAAAATCGACATGAAAACAATACTTTCCTTCCTATTTATTCACATAGGCAAGAGAAAGTAAAAATTTACGAGAGCGTAGTCCGCTCCCCAAGAATTTCAGCAGATATGGCGCGTACCCTATTTTGTAGAGCATAAAAAAATGTAGTAAATGAGGTGGTTTTTTAAAAAAATCGTAGGAGCCGTTTTTGATAAAGTAAAAACTAATTCGTTATGTAAAGGATATTTGAAAAACTATTAAAAATCGTAGAAAGATTGTATTTATTCTGTATTATTTTGAAGAGGAAATTTATGTTAAATATGTTGTAAAAATCTAATGTGAAACACTCACACAACTTTCTCTTGCCAATGCAAATAATTAACAATAAACCTAACATCATTAATAAAACATTAGAAATAAACAAAAAAATAACTTTAATAACATAACCTAATTTTAATCATGAGTGAATAACGCAAAATGAAAATCGTACTCAGTTTGGATTTAAAATACGGAAAATCATTCTTTCACGCTAAACTAGGCTCTGTAGAGAAAATTGCTTTAAATAAAAGTTGTAGATCTTTTAATTTTCTATAAATTTGATTATATACACTTTTGTCGTAAAATGCATACTAAGGCCGAAATCTTTAAAAAATCAATTTTCACACGTTTTCGTGAGAAAAAAACAGAAAATCGCTAATTACCGCTAACTAAGCGTTATACAAAAAAATGTTTAAAGTAAAAGTTGTAGGTTTTTAAATTCTCTACAACTTTTATTATATAATTTTTTTCGCTAAATTGCATATTAAAGCTGTAATCTTAAAAAAACTTTGTTTTTACGTGAAAACAGCCTCGCCCAGAATTTCAACAAACATGACGCCTACCCTATCTTGTAGAGAATAAAAAATTGAGTAAACTAGGCGATTTTTAAAAAAATCGTAGGACCAGTTTTTGAGAAAATCGCAAAAAAGTTAAAAATTACACGAATAAACTACTACTTCCGGTTGACCGATTTTGATGAAAATGTTGGTGTCGGGTCCGGTAGTGGTATGTAACTTAAGTTTTAAGTTCGTAGGATGTTCCGTTATTGAGATATTTTGTACACACACACACACACGCACGCACGCACACACACACACGCACGCACGCACGCACGCACGCACACGGATACACAGACCAATCGCTAAAAACATGTTTTTTGGGTTCAGGGGGTCTGAAAACGTAGAGATCCGGTGAAAACTCGGTTTCGAAAAATCGACATGAAAACAATACTTTCCTTCCTATATATTCATATAGGCAAGAGAAAGTAAAAATGTATTAGTTCCGGTTAAATTTCTAATTTTAGGAATAAAAAAAATTAGCATAATTTGATGAAAAATTAATATAAATTATTTTTAATAGTAAAATAATTCGTTTCTTGCCAAAAGAAAAATATTTCGGAAATAAAAAAAGTAATGCATCCCTTGTGGGGATCGAACCCACGACCTTTGGATTAGAAGTCCAACGCGCTATCCTCTGCGCCAAAGGGACTACGCTGTTTCCACCTCGTAAATGTTTTTCTACAATACTACGTCATTCTGTCGGACGTTATTTGCTGTACTGTTTTGAATCTTTCGTTGGGTTATTTTCATCTCCTTCCACATCGTGTTTTGTTTTTAAAATTATGTTAATTTATTAGTTTAATTATATTGTTTTATATTTATGTTAATATTATTTAATTTTGTATTATAAATAAAAAATAATTTATCTAAAAATGCAATATGTGTCGGTAATTTGATTTGTACATTTCACTAAACCAGTTTTGTTGAACTCTAGGTGTGTAATAAATTTATGGCAGACAACACCTTTTTTCTCGTAATTTGTCAAGCAATATTACTTTTAGAGAAATAATAAAAATCTGGTGTGAAACAATCACACGATTTTCTCTTGTCATTGAAAATAATGAACAATATAACCTAACATTAGAAATAAACAAAAAAATAACCTCAAAAAATATAATCTTATATCAATCAAGAGTGAATTATGCAAAATGAAACCAACCTCATTTTAGCTTAATAATTCGGAAAATCACTCTTTGACGCTAAACTAGGCTCTGTAGTGAAAAATGTTTAAAATAAGAGTTTTATGTCTTAATTTTCTACAATTTTATTGTTTACACTTTTGTCGTAAAATTCATACTAAGGCTGAAATCTAAAAAAAACTGTTTTTTACCGCTAAACTAAGCGTTATACAAAAAAAATGTTGTAAATAAAAGTTGTAGATTTTAAAATTGTCTACAACTTTTTTTTCTTTTTTTTTAAATTTATTTATTTAACGTCGCATCAACTGCAACGGTCATTAGCGACGACGTTAAGGTGTAACTTTATGCAATGTAGGATGAAATGATTTTTTGTAACGTATGAAAATATGCCGTGCCTTAGTGGGATTCGATCCCAGGAACGCATGATGAGAGGCGAGCAATACAACTTTTATTATGCATGTTTTTGTGCTAATATGCACATAAAGGCTGTAATCTTAAAAAACATGTTTTTTATACGACAGGACGGCCTCCCGAAGAATTTCAGCAGACATGGCGCCAACCCTATCTTATGGAGCATAAAAATGTAGTAAATGAGGCGATTAAAAAAAATCGTAGGAGCCGTTTTTTGAGAAAATTGCCAAAAAGTGAAAAATGACACGAATAAACTACTACATCCAGTTGACCGATTTTGATGAAAATCTTCGTGTCAGATCCGGTAGTAGTACATAACTTAAGTTTTAAGTTTGTACGATGTTCCGTTCTTGAGGTATTCTGTTCACACACACACACACAAACCAATCGCTAAAACATGTTTTTGGGTTCTGGGGGTCTGAAAACGTGTGATTCGGTGAAAACTCGATTTTAAAACTCGACATGAAAACAATACTTTCTTTCCTATAAATTCATAGGCAAGATAAAGTAATAATCAAAGTAATAAAGTAATAATCATAGGGTTGTAAACAACTCCTATGATATTTACAGCCCTTTAGAGGCCCGCACGCTGCTAGGGCGTTAGTGCAAGTGTAATATTGATTTACGTACCGTCTAATTGATAATGTAAGAAAGCGGTTTCAAAATGTGTGAGGAGAAAGTTAAGACGAGGCTGTTTGAATGTGTGTGTGTGTGTGTGCGCGCGCGCGTGCGTGCGTGCGTGCGTGTGTGAAAGAACACTACGAGTAAGGTTGAATGTGTTGAGTACGTAAGTGTGTCCCGCTCCCCGCTCGTCTCCAGTGCACTGTATCTGTGCATAAAGGATGAACTCGTTGACAGAAAAGGGGAAATATTTGTTATCGACTTTGTGTGTGACGTGAATAAAATTATAGGCCTCTTGTATAATACGTTCACATATACTTGATTTTTATTGTCGTCTCCGTTTTAATTCATTTCCTGCTTTAGTATCGTCAAAAAAAATCTCGTTGTACTCAAGTATTTTGTAAAACTTAGTACATGACGTTTTTGTGTTCATATTTTGGCCTTGATTAATTCTCAAGTTTTTTCCGTGCATAATTATTAATGTATATCATCGTATTTATTTACTTTCACATGTCCTATATGAATATATACGGAAGGAATGTATTGTTTTCATGTCGGTTTTTCGAAATGGAGTTTTCACCTAAAATACACATTATCAGGCCCCCAGAACCAAAAAAAAAAAAAACAACTTTTCAACGATTTGCATATGTGTGAACAAAATATCTCAAGAACGGAATACCGTACGAAGTTAAAACTTTGTACTTAAGTTTTCATTATTAACATTGGTAAGAAAAAGTCATGTGAGTGTTTCATACTAGACTTTCCGTCAAGTAATACAATATAGTATACTATGTGAAGTGACTTCTGACATTTTTGGAAGCTCTTTTGAAGCTCATTTTATTAGTATTCATTCACGGTACTCTATTCTTCTTTCTTCCGTCCACCCTATACTATATTTTTTGCTCTTCGTGGAAGCCCTTAAAGTCATTAATCATCAGTTATCTGAATGTGGTTTAGTGTTTAGATGTTTCTGGAATGTTTTTTTTCTGTCCACATTCTCAGCATTCGCTCACTCTAGGCTTTTCTCCTTTCTTCTGTCCACCATGCGTTCCGTTTTTTACTTTCTCTTGCCTATACCGGACCCCCTGAACCCAAAAAACATGTTTTTAGCGATTGGTCTGTGTGTGTGTGTGTGTGTGTGCGCGCGCGCGCGTGTGAACAGAATATCTTAACAAGGGAACATTGTAAAAAGTTGAAACTTGAAACTTAAGTTAGGTATGTAAAAAGTTGAAACTTGAAACTTAAGTTAGGTACCACTAGAGGACCCGGCACGAACATTTTCATCAAAATCGGTCAACTGGAAGTGGTTTGTTCGTGTAATTTTTCACTTTTTTGTGATTTTCTCAAAAATAGGTCCTACGATTTTTTTTAGAATCGCCTGGTTTACTAAATTTTTTATGCTTTACATGATAGGGTAGGCAAAATGTCTGCTGAATTTCTTGGAGAGGCTTTTTCACGTAAAAAAATTGTTTTCTTAAGATTATAACTTAGGTATGCATTTTAGCGCAAAAATTTATATAGTAAAAATGTAGGGAGCCGGCCGCATTGGCGCAGTTGGTAACGTGCTCGCCTCTCATCATGCGGTCCTGGGTTCGAATCCCACTCAGACACGGCATATTTTTATACGTTACAAAATATCATTTCATCCTCCATTGTATATAGTTACCCCCCATGGTCGTCGCTAATGACCTTAGTAGTTGATGCGACGTTAAATAAATGAATTAAAAAAAAACAAATGTAGGGAAATTAAAGTCCTACAACTTTTCTTTCAAACATTTATTTTGTAAACGCTTAGTTTAGCGGTAATCAGCGATTTTCTGTTTATTTCTCACGAAAACGTATGAAAAATCGATTTTTTTTTAAGATTTCGGCCTTAGTATGCATTTTACGACAAAAGTGTAAATAATCAAATTTATAGGAAATTAAAATATCTACAACTTTTATTTAGAGCATTTCTCTCTACAGAGCCTAGTTTAGCGTGAAAGAGTGATTTTCCGTATTTTTAAGCCAAACTGAGATTGATTTTCATATTGCGTCTTTCACTCATAATTAAAATTAGGTTATGTTTAATGAGGTTAATTTTTTGTTTATTTCTAATGTTGTATTACTAATGTTAGATTATATTGTTTATTATTTGCATTGGAAAGAGAAAGTTATGTGAGTGTTTCAGACCAGAGTTTTTTAAGTTTATTTAAAGTCGCATCGACAGCTTGGTCATTCGCAACTACTGTGGGTTTCAGTAACTGTAACTGTGGTTTTAATGAGTTAAAATTTCTAGACCCTAGCCAGGAATCGAACTTTGAATCTTTCACTTAGTACGCTAGTGCGCTAGTCACTACGCCGCGGAGGCGGTCTCACAATACCTTATTCCATTAAATTTTGTTAAACAAAAATTGTAATTTTTGTTTTTAATTGTAATTTTACGCCGGCCGGATTGGTAACGTGCTTGCCTTTCATCATGCGGTCCTGGGTTCGAATCCCATTCAGGCACGGCATATTTTCATACGTTACAAAAAAATCATTTCATCATTCATTGTATACAGTTGCAACCCAACGTCTTCGCTAATGACCACAGTAGTTGATGCGACATTAAAAATAATAATAAAAAAATTAAAAAAAAATTTTAATGTTCGGTTCTCCGGAAGTTGGCAGTTTATGCATAACTTATGGACGTCTGGTAAATCGGACGTTAGCACTTTAAATAAAAGATACTGACGTCCTATTTTCCGGACATTGGGGTCGAAAGGGTTAATAAGTTAATATGTTGTTTTGTTTCAGCAATTTACAATTGGAGTGGAGATACAAGGTATGGATTACCTTTGGAGATTGGAGACACGGTTCAAATTCTGGAGGAATGTGCTGGTATGTATTAAATTAATTAATCAATCATTTTTTACTTTCTCTTGCCTATATGAATATTTATGTATGTATGTATGTATATAGGAAGAAAAGTATTGTTTTATTGTCGATTTTTCGAAATCGAGTTTTCACCGGTTCTACACGTTTTCAGACCCCCTGAACTCAAAAATACATGTTTTTAGCGATTGGTCTGTGTGTGCGCGCGCGCGTGCGTGCGCGCGCGCGTGCGTGCGCGCGCGTGCGTGTGTGTGTGTGTGTGTGAACAGAATATCGCAAGAACGGAACAGGTTAGATACCACTATAGAGCAGTAAACTCAGTACGCTTTTTTACACGTTTGTAAAATTTGCTGAGTCAAATAAACAATACAGTATGGCCGAAGTTATGAACTTTCATATAATAAAAATTATTTTTTAAATAAAACAAATACTAGTGGTAAGAAGCAAGTAGATATTAGATCTTTTTTCAGCCATCTACCAGTGCTGTTGCTAAAAACCACAAATAGTACAGTACTGTACTGTATTTCATACTGTATTCAAATTTATTTCATCATGTACTGTACTTAAAAAATGTATTTTAATATTTCTCTTGTATTTATATATTGATTTATATTGTTTAAATAACCCATGTTTAAATAATAAATACATACAGTAAAAGTTTCTTGTGCAAATTGTGTTATTTTTTATACGACTCCTGTATTTTTATAAATAACCTCCATAGTCCAGAATTTCCTTTAATCCGGCAAGCTTCGAGTCCCAAACGTGCCGGATTGAAAAGGTTCTACTATGTGTGATAATTTTAATAAAATACAGTATCGTATACGCCACGGTTTACGAATCCGTTTATTAGGACCACCCATTTAATTGGGTCAAAATGCTCCGGTCCCGATGTGCCCCAATTATCCAGAATTGACTCTACTTTGAGTTGCAATTACAATTATCAAGATTGTAATTGGTAAGCCATTTTGTCAGTGCTTAGATTAACAGCTATTTGCCATTTTATTGTTGAGTTATTTATTTTAATTAATTTTTTTTCGTAAAAAATGGTAAATTGCGATAAAATATTGTGTTATGTGTGGACAAGGTTTCTTTAATAGTATTAATTGTTATTTCCTTTTAACGTTCAGTCATGGTAGTGTGGTTTCAGTGCTGATGTAAATTATCATAATTAGTGTGGCCTTTATTAAGTTTGTTACGTCTATTGCCACACGTAATACTGTAGTCTGTACTCTACATAATGGTCATTAATTCCCACGTATTGTACTTATGAGATTTTTCAAGTTTATTACTAAAAAAATTTGGTCTGAAACACTCACGTGACTTTCTCTTGACAATGTAATTATTAATATTTACAGTCGATTTCAGATAATTAGTCCATTGGTTAATTGGGGCAGCCAGTTTTTTGGGACAGTTTTTTTATTTTTTTATTCCTAATTAGTGTACGTTGCAATCTGTTCAATTCAGAACAATAACAACTCCATGATCCAATGAGATGAGGATAATGTGTATGACGACTAAATGAGGTGTAGTCTTGTACAGACCCAGGCCGACCGTTCCTGAGAGATTATGGTTAATTAAACCTCAACCATCAAAGTACACCGGTAACCACTGTCTAGTATTCAAATCTGTATAAATGTAACTACCTTTACTAGGATTTGAACCAGGAACCTTCGTCTCCGAAAATCAGCTGTTGAACAAAAAACAGAACGGGATTTTACATTGATAAGTACTCCGTTTATTCGATTCATAATGCTGCTTATTGTGGCCAATCTGATGTATGTACAATATATGTTTTATTAAAACCATTACAGGCCAGCGACGAACAACACGTGGTTCTAAGCGGCAAGATAAGATAATGGGAAGGATAGAGGTAGTAAACATTTTGACAGATAAACAACAGTAATCACACATCAGTCATAACAAAGATGTTATTTACAGTACAATTTGTAGGCTACATAATCGTCATTGCACAAATTTCAGTGAGTCCACTAGTTTTGCCCAACCTTACAAGCTGTAAAGTCCTTGCAACTTATGGTTAGTTGTCACTTTTCATATGTACATAGAACGATGGTATGGTAATTCAATGTTTTTTATCAGTTTTTGTGATTTCATGAGTGTACTCTGTGACACACTTTTTCGAGTCTGGTTGTTTTGTTATTTGCAGGCTGTGCGCGCACAGCCATAGGTACCGTCTTGCCAAACGTAATGTACTGGTGGGTTTGTACTTGTAAGCAAACGCAGCAAGCAGTCTTTCCTCATCCTTTCCAAATGGCTACATCAGTACTTTTTGTGAATATTCATTCTTTCTTCTAGGCTAGTAATACCTATCTTGTCTAGTATATCTGCATTCCTTATCCCTTCTAGCCTGCCCATAACAGACAGGTGGAATGTCAAATAATTTACACTCAATCTGTTAGTTGCAGGGCGCTAATATAAATAGTTCTGTTTGCTATCACATGGTCAGCCAATTAAATGACTGAATCATTTAAGAGCAGAAGAGGTAGAGGTGTAAAAGACACTAATCAGAGTTATCTGCTCTGAAAGTAATGAATTTCATTATACAGCCAGACCCTGTGGTGAATGTAGTGAAGGTGTCATTTGCAGAGTGGAAAATATGTGCTTTTCAGAGGGCCTGGCATGCTGATAAGCGTACTTTTCCACTCAGTGAGGAAGGCACTGGTAAACCACCTCACTCCTTGTTTTACTTAGTAAAACCTCTACAGGTTCAAACCAGCCTACAGGCTGATGACGTAAACAACAACATCCCTTCTAGCTAGGTACTGCCCTTCACCGCTCTCAGAAATTTTATTTTTGCACCTGCAACTTATTTGGTTCTCACTTTAAAAGTTCCCACACTTCACTTCCATATAGTACCACAGGTATCACCATTGTTTTAAAAAGTTTACCGTGTTTCTTTCCTAGTCTTGTACTTCAATGTTTTATTTATCATTCTGCAAATATTCTTAAACATATTTAATTGATTCATCACATTCTGCTTGTTTGCGAAAGACATGTCACATCCCAAATATTTCAAGTATTTAAATAATCATGAATATTAGTTATTTTAATTTAATTTGCGTTAAAGGTACTCCTCCTGTAAAGAAAGACAATGTAAAACTGAAAATAGGGTTTTAAAAATTATAGTTTTAAGGTTAGGATGTGCACCATTGTAAAATTACTCAGTAACAACCCAATAAATAATGTAAGGGAAAACGCCCATTGTTAGATTAAGTAGTTCTAACAATTACATTAGTTCTAAAATTACATTAGAATAGTAGTTAGACAATAGGTTGTAAATATAGCCAACGGTAAACCATCTTATATTCATTAGGCCGGTGTATTTCTCCCTCTGTGTTTTTGGGCCTTTCTTCAACCTACCAACTTACAGCCAATCATTGGGGTGTTTCTCCTTCCCATTAATCTCCAGGTTGGTTGGAGAGGGAGGCTTGTCAACCTGAGGTTCTTGGTTCGAACCCATGAAAAATTACAAACAGTTCCCTTGGGACGAGAAGAAGAAGAAAGGGGAAACATATGTAATTGGAGGTAAATTCATTTCGTATTTATTAAGGGTTGTTAGTTTTGTTTTTGTATTAAAGTCGCGGCAGGAAAAAGATTGGTTGTATTTTAAGATAGGTTAGGGTAATTTTAAGGATAAGTTAGGTTTAAGATGTAAGGATAATTTTGTTAGTAGTTAGTCAATTTAGTTAGTAGTTGATTCATTAAATATTTAGTTTAAAGCAAGGAGATGCAGTTTTATTTATTTATTTTTCTCATGCTCTGCTGATAGAGCTGGCGCCCAACAAGTTTTTATATTATTTTTTAAGTTCATATCAAAGTATTTGCCCACCGGTAAAGTTGATTGTGTTACAGATGTGAGAAATGTCAAAGATGTATAGTCGACTCATTTAAAAATTATTTTTTTTGCTGTTTATTTTTGGTATTGTTTACTTTAATGTTAAAATGATTTGTTGGTTGCAGGCTGGTACAGAGGTTTCATTACCAAAAATCGATCGATAAAAGTAAGTATTTGTTTATTACAATTTTTTTTTTTAAATTTATTTATTTAACGTCGCATCAACTACAACGGTTATTAGCGACGACATTGGGGTGTAACTATTGTACAATGGAGGATGGAATGATTTTTTTGTAACGTATGAAAATATGCCGTGCCTGAGTGGGATTCGAACCCAGGACCGCATGATGAGAGGCGAGCACGTTACCAACTGTGCCAATGCGGCTGGCTGTTTATTATAATTATTATTTTTAAAACCTGTTTTTAGAAGACCTGTTAAGGAATTAAAATAAACCTTCAGGGCTTTGAAAAATATTTAATTTCTTTTTTCATTCAGTTATATCAATGCCCATAACAGAGGGTTGGAGTGTTAAATTATTTGGTTTCAATCTGCTAGTTCCAGGTTTACAAAAAATAGTTCTGTTTCTTATCATATGGTCAGCCAATTATATGACTGAAGCATCTAAGAAAAGAAGAGGTAGAGGTGTAAAAGACACTACTATCGGTTTCATAATCAACGACACCCGAGTTTGAACCCTTGCATCTCCAAAACTATGAGTCGGATTTCAACATATTTTACATCAAAATTTAGCTCATTTTATCCTACGTTGACCTGTAATAGTCATATATTTTTAATGTTGTTTGAAAATTGCCATATCGAGGTAAGAAGACAAAAAGACCCGATTGTTTTATTACCACAATAAATGTCATGCACTTAGAGGCATGTAACTCGATAATTATTTGACTGAAAAGTTTGAAATTTTAACAGATTATAGACAATTATATTCTAACAGCGTGTACGAGATTTCATATTCGTACGTTATTTAAATTTTGATTTATTCACAATATTCTGAACCCTTGCTATCTCGGTAACTGCTCGATCATTCGGCACGGGCAAACTATTGTTTCATTCAGTATAAAAATTTTAGTACAAATATGTTAATAACATGAAATATTGATTGGCCAATGTTGTGGTAAAATTTTGAAAAATAGACTCAGTTATGGGGGGGGGGGACGCTACTATCCATATTGCCAGGTTGTGTACGTGACAACCTGTCGGACTGTCTACCTGAATTGACAGAGTGCATTGTCAATTCAGGTAGACAGTCAGATTCAGGCAACATAGATAGTAGCACCTACCCTGCATTACCCAGTCTATTTTTCAAAATTTTCGAAATTCTACCATAATATTTGCCAATCAGTATTTCATGTTATTAACATATTTGTACTAAATTTTAAGCGCTGATTAAAACAATAGTTGGCCCATGCCGAACGATTGAGCGGTTACTGAGATATCAAGGGTTCAGAATATTGTTAATTAATTAAAATTTAAATAACGTATGAATTAGAAATTTTGTACACGCTTTAGGCATATAATTGTCTATTTTGTGTTAAAATTTCTGAACTTTTCAGTCAAATATTTATGAAATTTGTTACAGTAGCAGAAAAACCGGATCTTTTTGTCTTCCAACCTCGATATGGCAATTTTAAACAACATTAAAAATATAATGCTATTACAGGTCAATGCTAAATAAAATGAGCTAAATTTTGATGGAAAGTAGTATGTAAAAATCTGACTCATAGTTTTGGAGATGCAAGGGTTCAAACTTGGTTGTCTATGATTATGAAACCGATAGTAAAGTAGTCCACATGAAAATGGTCTGATGGTGACTTTTAAAAAATACAGCCCACAAATGTTATGAAATGTTGTGTATGTTATGCTTGCATTGAACTGACTGAGTGACGCAATTCCAATGCCATGGGCAGGGCGGTTGGAGTGGCAACACTGTAAGGTAGAATGGGTGGTGAGGTATATGACTGCTTGGTTACTAAAAAGCTCGCAATTTTGTTGTTAATAGTACGTAATCCCTTGGTATCCGCGGACTTTGTCCGTGAGCCTAAAACCTTAAAATATGTTCGTTTTCTCACCGTGTGTACACCGTACTTGGTTAGGAAGTCATACAGTTCTGAAAACATGTGTTTGAATAAATTTTTTGGCATCTGTATCATGTTGAGTCACACACTAGTATGGCGACTGCCGCCATGAGCCAAGCTAGATTTCTGCGTACTGTATGTAGTGAGCCAGTCACCAGGTACCGAGCCCCGCCATCATACGTACGCCCAGGCACCATACTGTAATTTCTCTGTACATTTTCCTCCATGTGTCAGTCTAACTTCTTCATACATACGTACAGTTCTTTGTTTGTTCGATGATCCTGAAATGAAGCCAAGCATTTCTTCACAAACCATCAACGAGATCCTCAGCATGACAACGCAGCTCACTGATCACGTGTTGGAGACGGATCCAGTCATGGAAAGGGCCCTTCAATTCAAAAGAGGACTCAGGAGCTGAAGATAACATACGAAGAAGTCCACAAGGAGTTTGAAAAGAAGAGAAGCAAAGAGCCATAATTAACTATTTTAAAGCGACTTAAATTTTTTATGCGTACATTACTGTATTTATTAAATATTTATAGATGATAATAATGGTAAAATGTTCCTAAAACGATTAAACACTTAAAACGACTACAGGACTTTACCTTTAGAACCTAACCCCCATCTTTTCGTTCATATAAGGTATTATTATCCGCGAACGTAACCCCCGTGGATAAATGAGGGATTACTGTATAATGATTTTTCCTGCAGGTCAAAGGTAAACCTTCGTAAAAACTGCCACCAGCCTTAAGTCACATTGTCTCATGAAAGAAGTTTTTTATAATTAATTATGGTCCTTTTCTATTGTGATCGGTAGTATTGTTATGTTTATAAGCATTTACTTAACTACAATAAGTTTTTTCAGGTGTGCTATCGACTCGAAAAAAAATTGGTTTTTTAGCTAAACTTTCACATCACTCTTTCTTTAATTTGATTTTTTAATTTTTATAGATTTTCCTTGTAAAATACAGTTCATCAAAAAGAAATGATTTTTTTTTTTGGTTTAACATCCAACTGTTTTGCAAATACTGTTAATGCAGACGGTGAAGGATGAAATGATTTTTTGTAGCGTATGAAAATATGCCGTGCCTGAGTGGGATTCGAACCCAAGACCGCATGATGAGAGGCGAGCACGTTACCAACTACGCCAATGCGACCAAAAGAGTACAAAAAGAAATGAGTACTATATGAACAGGAAATAGATCTTGCTAGAATAAGAATCTTGGATTGTTGATTGTGTAAATAATTGTTTTTTATTTTTTTTCAGGGCATATTTCCTGTTAGTTACATATTTATCAAGCCATGTAGGGTTGAAAACGAAGGGTATGTAATTTTTATGTATAAAATATTAAATATGTAAATAAATTATCTTGGTACAGTGATTTAGAGTTCTAGATTTTACTGGATTGGTTCTTTAAGCAAGAGATTGGTCATGTTTCAAAGAGTTGTATAAAGAAGTTGAATGACATGCAAAAAATTTTTGCATTATAATAAATGAATGCAAAACTAAGTACAATCTACTTTGTTTATCTTGATATTTGGATAATACGAACCAATTTTTATGTCAGATAATATAATTTTTTACTTTCTCTTGCCCTATATGAATATATAGGAAGGAAAGTATTGTTTTCATGTTGATTTTTTTGAAATCTAGTTTTCACCGGATATGCAAATTTTCAGACCCTCTCGAACCCAAAAAACATGTTCTTAGCGATTTCTGTGTTTGTGTGAGTGTGCGCGCACTCGCGTGAACAAAATATCTCAAGAACAGAATATTGTACAAAATTGAAACTTTATACTTAAGTTAGGTACCACTAGAGGACCTGACATGAACATTTTCATCAAAATTGAACATTTTCTACATTTTTTGTGCTCGACAAGGTAGGGTAGGTGCCATGTCTGCTGAAATTCTTTGAGAGGCTGTTCTCTCGCAGAAAAAAATTGGTGTTTTAAAGATTTCAGCCTTAGTACGCATTTTACGACAAAAAGTTTACGTAACCAAATTATTTATAGGAAATTAAAAAACTTATAAAATTATTTTTCTCTACTGAGCCTAGTTTAGTGTCAAAGAGTGATTTTTCATATTATTTAGCCAAATTGAGGTTGGTTTTCATTTTGCATCATTCACTCATGATTATAATTAGGTTATGTTTTTTGAGGTTAGTTTTTTATTTATTTAAAGTCGCATCAACAGCTTGATCATTAGTGACTCAGATGGGTTAAGAAATTGAAATGATGGGTTTTGGCGCATAATTATTTCCAGAGCTTAGCTGCGGGGAATCGAACCCAGGACCTCCACTTAATAGGCTATGTTATGGAGGCGGCTATTTTTCATTTTCCGTTGTTTACTAATTTTAGGTTATACTGTATTGGTAATTGTTAACATTGGAAAGAGAAAGTCATGTGAGTGTTCCTCACCAGAATTTTTATCCATAAAATCTTGATCATGCAGTATTTGAACAACTCTGCAATTTAGATACAGTAAATTTTATATTGTTTAACCCAAACAGTATTATTTTTTTAAATTGGGTGTTGATGCTTTCATACACCTTGGCTTGTGGGTATATGAAGGGATATACAAATGAAAAAAGTGCCAGACATAATTGGGAATTGAACCTGGGACGCCAGCATAGATGCCAGTTGTGCTAACCACTTCACCATGTGAAGTACACTTAAAAAACAAGTAAAAGTTAAAGTGTTAGGTGTGTACTTTTTTTTTGTCATCAGTCTCTCGACTGGTTTGATGCAGTTCTCCAAGCTGTTCTACCTTGCAGTAGTTTTATATCTACATACCTGTAACACCCTATATCTTTTGTAATTTGCTGGATATATTCTAACCTTTGCCTCCCCTTACAATTCACTCCCTCAATATTACCCTCCATTATTGATAGACCAATACGTGGATGTCTTAAGGTATGCTTCACTAGCCTTTCCCTACTTCTCGTAAGATGCTTCCATATACTTCCTCTTTCGTCCACTCGCCTAAGAACCTCTAAATTACTTATCATGTCCAGCTACCTAATCTTTAATATTTTCCTTATTTCAAAAGCTTCTATTTCTTCTTCCTTTCTACGGCCCCTATCACCCACGTTTCACTCCTGCATAATGCTACACTCCATACATAGTGTTTTAAGAAATTTTTCCTAGTGTTTAAATCAATGTTTGTAGTAAGTAAGCTGTTTTTCATTTCAAAGGTTTTTCTAGCTTGAAAAATTCTACTTTTGATATTACTTGTACTTCAACCATCCTTCGTTATTTTACTTCCTAGATAGCAGAATTCCCCAACTTTCTGTATGTTTTCGTTGCCTACTTTTAAATTTACCATCTCTTCTAAACCACTCTTGCTGCTGCCCAATACTTTCATTTTGTTCTTAATAATTTTCATGAAGTACTACTCCTTTCTCATTATTTTTGATAAGTGATCAATTTTGATAAGTGTGTACACTTAACACTTTTATCAAAATTCAGATATTCAAAGTGCATAGTTACAATATGTTCGTATTATTAATTCTATTTTATATAATGAATTTATATAATAAATTTCACTAACCTTTTTTTTTAAACTGCATCAACTTTTATTTTAACTTACATGTGTTTCGGTGGATCCACCATCATCAGAGTAAATAACATATAATTGAAACTAAAAACTTTATTTATTAAAAATCTACAGAAGATGATACAACTTCAGTCATTTGTATAAAACTCAGTTTTATACAAATTCAAATTAAACTCAGTAAAAAAATATTATACAAATGACTGAAGATGTATCATCTACTGTAGATTTTTAATAAATAAAGTTTTTAGTTTCAACTATATGTTATTTACTCGGATGATGGTGGATCCACCGAAACTTGTGTAAGTGAAAATAAAAGTTGATGCAGTTAAAAAGAAAGGTTAGTGAAATTTATTATATAAATTCATTATATAATATTGAATTAATTTCAAACTGCAGGATGCATTATAAAGATTTATTTTTGAATGAATGTATTATTAAAGCCTTGAGTTAAAGATCGCAAGTGTATTACTTACTGTATTTGCTCGGCAAGTCATCATTGGGCAACATCATGGTATATTTGGAGCAGCAGTCAGACTCCACACTAAGTGAACTTATGTTGGTAAAGCCATTTCAGTATCCAACTTCCGACACTGCTATGAAGAGTGGAAACATCGTCTCCATTACTGTTGTGTTCATTACTTTATTTACAGGATGCAAATTAATCCGAACACAGGGAATTTTTTGTTTTTTTTCTATGTTGTGGCTACACTGCTAACCACACACATTCTGTAAGCTGTCTGTACAGTGTGAAGTTGTTGCTCTTTGTTTCTATAGCAATTTCGTGACATAAGTAGTGGTTTATACAAGTATATTTAATTTTTTTTATGACAAATTAATATATTATTTTTGTGTCTGGTTACATAATATATTGTAAAAATAGATGTAACTCCAAGAAAACATTCAAAAATTGTTTCTCTCTCCGAGTATACCGGTATGACACTACGACAAATAGCTTCAGAGTGTGGCGTTGGACTAGGTACAGTGAATGATATATTAAAACAATTTCGAGAAACTCGTTCCTTTTCACCTTGAAGGAAAGGAAAATGTGGCCGTAAAAGAGAAACCACTGCAACTCAGGATCAGAGATTAGTGAGAACAAGTAAAGTGAATCCAAAATTAAGTGCTGTGGACTTAAATCGACAGCTTGCAGCCAGTGGAACGAATTTGCATGTGACAACTGTTGGACGCCGACTTTTTGATGCTGGACGGAAAGCTCGTCGACCAGCTAAAAAACAACTTTTGATCCAAGCAATATGCAAAAAACGGTATTGTGAGCCAAAGCACATGCTAAGTGGACTGTTGCAGACTGAAAAAATGTAGTGTTTTCCGATGAATCCCATTTTTACGTTCAGGGGCAAAAGGTTTCTTACATTCGGAAATCAGCAGACGAAAGAACATAACTGGCTCATATTCAGCAATCG
The DNA here is from genome assembly GCA_035578175.1 of Catonia carolina. Taxonomy (NCBI): domain Eukaryota; kingdom Metazoa; phylum Arthropoda; class Insecta; order Hemiptera; family Achilidae; genus Catonia; species Catonia carolina. The sequence goes on along the minus strand of JAQMRL010000014.1, from coordinate 15,912,469 downwards.
GTTAAACATCCCCAGAAAAAAATGTTTTGGGGTTGTTTCACATTTGAAGGTCCTTGTTCATTAGTCCCAGTAAATGATATGTTAAAAAGCAATGAATATATCCAAATTCTTAAGCCAAAGGTTGTGCCACAACTGCAAACAAAATTTCCACATGGCAATGGAGTGTTTCAACAAGATTTAGTGCTATGCCATACTGCCAAAAAAGTGAAAGCATTTTTCGAACAAGAAAACGTTAAAGTGTTGACATGGCCAGGTAATTCCCCAGAGATAAGCCCGATTGAAAATCTTTGGGCAATAGTGAAAAAACGACTCTCAAAAATGGATTGTACTACAAAAAATAACCTCATTGCAGCAATAATATCGGTATGGTTTCGTGACGAAGAAATTAAAAAATTGTGCAGTACACTAATCGCATACATGAACTGATAAACAATAAAGGTGGCCATATTAGTTATTTAACAAATAAAATGTATATATTTTTTTCAAAAATAAAGTAACTTTTCATTACATAACATCTGTGTTCGGATTAATTTGCACGCTACTGTATGTACCTCGTAGCAAAAAGAACTTCTTTTTGAATATTAGTCGCGACATAATGCAGTACAAAGTATTATTAAGAATTTTAATTAAAGTTTATGAATTTTTTTACAGAATGTACGAAAGTGTAACACCACTGGAAGATTCTGTTGTACATGAAGTCACGTTAGTTTTAAGAGAATGGTGCATAATATGGAGGACATTATATGTTGTAAGTAACATGAAATGTTTTATAACTTTTTTTATTATAGAATTGTTGTTTTTTTATAACTGTCCAGGAGATTCCAAAAGGAGGGAGTAAAGGACATGTCAAAATAAATTTGATAAATGTAAATTTTAATAGGAGGGGCGAGAAGAGATTGAAGATTAGCCATGTTCAGGACGATCTTCAAGGTCGACAATGGTGATGAAAACATTAAAAAAATTGGCTTGTTGATCAGAAAAGATCGTTGATTAAGTATTCACGGAACCACTCTCTATTATTCAGATCCATCTAAAAGCACCTTTACTAACATTTGAACCATGGAACCTTCATTTCTGAAAACCAGCTCTTAAACAGCTGACTTGCATTTTATTTGATGTACAGTTCCTCAGACACTGGTACGAAAAGAGTTAAATAGAATTTAACATACACAGCAATCCAAAATTAATGTATTTTACAATTACAGTAGAGCCCTGATCGCCCAAGGTAATATGTGCCAAGGATAACTCAAATAATCGAAAACTTGGATAACACAGACTCTGTCAAAAATTGCGAGTGAAACGTATCGTAAACTGGTGAAAAGAATGGAAACATGGTCAACGATGTTAAAAAAACGTCTACTATATTATTAAATAAAAAATGACTTGCAAATAAAAATACAAAATGAAAAAACACATACGAGGTTTGGCTATTAAATAACGGACTGACGTAAAAAAATTTATTTTAATTTTATACATAATCACTTATTGTCACCTTCAATATACACTCCTTCTCTATCCCTTATACGCTCCATGCAAATTTTCCATGGTTGGAAACAGTGCTGGAAGTCATCTTTTGTCAGCTTCTTCAGGACTTGTGTCGCTTTCTCTTTTACAGCTTCCACAGACTCAAATCTTGTCCCTTTTAATGCAGATTTAATCTTAGGGAAAAAGTAGAAGATAATAACATGTGATGAAATGTGGTTTTTTACTTATGATCCGGAAAAGAAGCGCTAATCCATACACTGGAAGAGTCGAACTTCACTGAGAGCCAAAAAAAGCTCGAATGAGCAAGTTAAAATTTAAAGCAATGATGATTGGTTTTTTTATATCCATGTGATTGTGTACCTTCACTGGGTTTCCTTAAGGTCAAACAATTAATCAATATTACTACCTTGAGGTACTTTCTAAACTGCGTCAAAGAGTAAGGAAACATCCACCATATTCACCAGATCTTGCACCATGTGACTTCTACCTGTTCCCTTAGGTGAAATCTGCATTAAAATGGACAAGATTTGAGTCTGTGGAAGCTGTAAAAGAGAAAGCGACACAAGTCCTGAAGAAGCTGACAGAAGATGACTTCCAGCACTGTTTCCAACAATGGAAAATTTGCGTGGAGCGTTGTAGGGATAGAGAAGGAGTGTATATTGAAGGTGACATTAAGTGATTATGTATAAAATAAAAATTAAATTTTTTACAAGTCAGTCTCGTTATTTAATAACCACACCTCATAATACTACTAAACACTTCACAAAACACATTGCCATAACACAGTGAGTTTGAGTTTTATTGAATAACGTGACATTTAGTGCACATACTGTATTTCATCTTATTCTAAAAGTTGTAAAAAAATTATAACAAAATTGTGTTGGTGATTATCAAAGCATTGAAATTATAGATACTTAAGTCATGAGTTTGGCTTTTGCGTATGTGTGGGCTGTGATGAAAGGAAATGATATATTTGCAGTGCTGCCAACCTCAACAGTAAGACACTACTCATACATTTCACTACCGTTTAGTTTCTACAAACATTTTGTAAGCTGTGGTTTATTCCGAGAAAATGTTTTTTTCATAAACCTTATAAGAAATAAATATGACCTGTAATATTGCCTATAATTAGCTTAATTAAATGACTAGAACTGTTTGATTTACTGTAATTACGAATGAATCACCTTCTTTAGGCCTACTATTGCTCTCACGGGCGTTTTCATTATCAGTCTCTCTAGTTTCTACCAAACCGTTTTATTTTTTTTACAAGCTGTCAACAAAAATTGAAGAATAGTTTCTTCACGTCCTTAATTTCCTTCTTTATTTTTCGAATTGTGAAAAGAGAAACATCACAGTAGTTAGCTGCTCGCTCTCAGCTTTTGTTAAGTGGCACGGATTGGCATTTTTGTTCAGCTTCAACTTCATAGCATATTATTACATTGCATATTAGATTTTGTTCAACACTGTGAATAGTTCGACCATGTTTTCGAGAAACCGACATATCTGTAACTAACAATTAACCTACAATAGGTTCCGCTATATACTATATATACTCTGGGTATGGTATAAGTTGTTAAGTTTGTCATACTGACAGTGGCGGATTAATACTTGTTGGGGCCCTAGGCAATGGCAAATGAGTGGCCCCCCCCCCCCACTTTGCTTTGACGTAATAAAAACATGATAGTTAATATTTCATCAAGTTTATTTTCTATCAAAATAACATTTGTTCTGATATCTGATAATTATAATAATAATAATAACTACAATAAAGACGATTTAGAAAAATTTTCTCCTACATTTCAATTCACTGAACTCATCGATGATGTCATCAAAATCAATTTTTCGTAAAATATCAGATTCGATGCAAAGAAGACTTAACATATCTAAACGTTCTTGCAGCATAGTTGCTCTTAGACCCGTCTTGATTCGTTTTAAATCCGAAAAAGAACGTTCTGCAGAACAATTTGTTATCATCATCGTTAAAAAAATTCGAAGAGCTATTTCGACGTTGGAAAATACGTCTCCTAGTTGATCTGTCATTATAATTTCGTATAATCGATTATGCGTTTTGGGCTCATCTCCGTACCTCGATGAAACATAAAACTTAAATTGTTTCAACTCCAAAAAAAAGTATTCCAAATCATTGGAATAAACGTCCACCAAGTTGTTTATTGCTACTTCATATTGGTCGTCATTCAATGAAAAATCATTCAAGAACGCAAATTTCTCAAAAATTTCTAAATAAACCTCGCCCCTTTTTCTGATTTCAGCACTGATTTTATCAATGATTACAAGAAAACCTTTGATTCGAAAATCAAATTTTTTTTTTTAAGTTTTCAATTTTTTTTCCAAATTTTTTATTTTGTTGGGGGCCCCTGGCCATTGGGGGCCCCTAGGCACGTGCCTAGTAGTGCCTATTGGGTAATCCACCACTGCATACTGAAATCAAAGCAGTTGGGCATGCGCACTGATGATTTTCCCCCTTTACCCCTCGTTTCAAACAAGGGCAAACTCGTGACTCAAGTGACTACTGTACAGTATTTAATTATAATTAAAATTTTATTATTAACGTTAGGTTATATTGTTCATTATTTGCATTGGCAAGAGAAAGTCGTGTGAGTGTTTCACACCAGTTTTTTAATTTTTTTAATTATCAGGAACGAGAAGAATATAAATTCAATACGGTGAGGAAGGTTATGTGCGAATTAGTTGACTGGAGACGACAATTACTCTTGGGCACTTTAACACAGGATCAAATACGGGAACTTAAATTGAAGATAACAGGCAAAATCGATTGGGGAAATAGGTAAGTACTAATTTATATTGTTTTTTTTTCATTTATTGTGGATGAATGGTGTTTCTGAATTTATTTTGTGACATTTTCAGCTATTTTTACAATTGAAGAGCTGAGTGGATGAAGGTGCTATTGTAACATTTAAAAAAAAATGTATTTTTTGTGATTGCTGAAGGTGGTAAGTGATTGCTTAGTCACGTAGATGACATAGAACGTTGTACATCTACAGTTTACGGAAATACTAGGGCATGAACGGACTGCGTACAGGTTAATTTTAACGTTTTTAATTATTTTATAGAAAGCGAAGGAAATGCTCTTACCGTTCAAGAGCTGGTTGAAAAAACTGGGAAAGGTACTGGTGTTAGTATTAGTTATATGTGGAGAATTTATAAAAAAGGTAAATCATTCCCCGTAACACCATTTTCCATTCCAAATATGAAAAGGAATAAAATTAGAACAAAATGTTTGACAATAAAAGTAAATGTTTAAAATAAATCAGCTGTTTCATTATAAGAAATAATTTCCCTGTAGGGAAATATTACATTAAAAATTTCCCTGTGCTAAATCATTGTGTAAGTTTACTCTCATCCTATTTTAAAACATCTGTAGACATCTTTAGAGTAATAACTGTAAAATCTAGTAATGAACACCTATCATCATCATTAATATTCACTGTGTATTTCTTTAAGAATGTCTCTTATAAAGATCCTTTTTGTATTATTAAATTACCGTTAATCCATTTGCAGATAATACAGTCTATAATAAAGACTTTTAGTTGATGAAAGAAAGTGTTATACGCGTAAGAATAAGTATCTTAAGGTGTTATATGACAATGGAAGCAATGCTCGATAAATCTAATAAAAAAGTGACAAAGAAAAGTAAAGTTTTAAGAACTTTTAAGAAAAAATTTTCATGAAGGAATAGGTCTTAGCACTTTCGTACCAATTTCTACTGAACTATATTTTTGTTACATAGCACCTTCATCCACTAAGCTCTTCAATTTGTTCTATCCATTGAATCTAGTGGTCATCACCTCTATTGATTCCATTCATCCATTGCATTGCTGGACACCCTATTTTCCTTCCTTCCCTTGGGGGTCCTATTTCATATTATCCTGGACCTCCTGTCTTCATTTATTCTATGCAGGTATCCACAACACTCTTCTTAAAGTCCCTCTCTTATCTGAGATCAGAATTCATCATCATTATGCGAACCTTATTCGCTGCTGCACGGAACAAATCCGTATTATTGCAGCCAAACCAGTCTTTCAGGTTCTTCAGCCAGGATGCCCTACGTCTGCTAACATTCCGCTAGCTCTTTATCCTCCCCTGCATGATTAATTGTAAAATGTGATATTTAGGACCTCTAATCACATTTTAATTTTATTAAGCAAATCTCTAGTTATTATATCTTTCCATGGAATTTACCACATCTCAAAAGTGGCCTGTATTTTCTCTAAATGAATCTTTTTGAGTGTCCACACCTCCATCCCGTCAGATGTCGCAGACGGAAAAGAAAATGATAGATGACAATTTTTTAAAAATTGTCATCTTTTCTTAAAAAGGCAGAGTCACTGGATTTGAGACCGGTTTTTTCAAGCGAGTGTTAATACAAAACATTATTTTATGTAACTGTTAATCTGTATTGTCACAGAATTCGGGTAACTTTTTCACAGTATAATATTGGAAATATTTCCGTTACTTTGCATTAAAATGAAAAATGTTACTTAACAAAACTTACTTGTTTTTAAACGTTTCATAATTTTTGTTATATTATATTTTTTGATACATTGACTTGTAACAGAAGTACAGTACAATAGTCCGGCCTGTTCGGGACCGAGAGGGTGCCGGATTACTGGATGTGTTGGAATTTTGGAACTATAAATTATAAATTTAAACAAAAAACGGATATGAATTGATTTCTATGTGATTTTAAATTAAATTAACTAATTAAAAAAGGTTTGCTGAGTACTTCTGTAGTCATTGTACTAAACATAATTATCGGCTATTGACATCGCCTAGTGCGGTGTGGGGTGCTCGTGTTCTGAGAATTATGATTCGTTGTCAATTCAGCGTGAAGTATAGAGTATGATCCAGTTCTGGGTTTTGGATGAAAGGCCAAAAATTATTCCATTTAACAATAATTAAGGTCTGCTTATTTATTTCTTTAATCGAGTCCTAAACATACACGTTATATTAAATCCGCCGTAATCAGGTTGAGTTGATTTCCCTAATTCAATTTAGATCTTTTACCAAAATCTGTCCTGGGTGAGGTTTTAGGCCTAATATTTTAAGGGCCGGATTACTGGAGGTGCTGGACTACTGCACGGCCGGACTACCAAGATTCTATTGTATTCATATTTTTTTGTTTACCCCTCCCTCTGAACTTCTGTTCCTCATTGTGGTATTAAAAAAATATATAGCCGATGTTCATCCCTGTAATTTCAAGAACCTAAAAATACTGAAATTCATTTAATTTGGTCTAGCGGGTTATGCAAGATGCTGTAATATACAAAAAGACAAAATTCAGTTGAACTTATTTTCAGTGTTTCCTTAGTTGATTGGATTTAGAAACAAAATTTTAGGGCATTTTGAAAAATTGTACTGGTAAAATCACAAATTTCTTGATATAGATTTGATTTTTAAAAATAGCAATTCCTGTAGTATTGTATATCAAAAAAACTTATATTTTAAGGTGCGTAATTTGAGACACACACACACACACACACACACACACACACACACACACACACACACACACACACACATGTGCTGAAAGCTTTATAAATATGTCTGCTACGGCTGTCTTATGCTGGCAATGTCTGGAGATGCAAAAAGGGGTTTACTGTTGACAAAGGGTTAATGTCATCGAAAAACAAGTGCGTCATTTTTATAACATTCTATATTTGGATAAATTTGGCAAAAATATTTTAACTCTGTTTACACTGGTAATCTAATTTTAGATTATGCCAAATGGATTGTGGTTGGGGCGAAAAAACGTGCTTCTGCAAGGTCAGTATAAGCCGGAAACTGGTAAATATTGTTATTTTCTAGTAGGAAATTCTTTTAACGCATCTAATAGTGTTTACAGAAATAGAATATCATAACAGGGAAAATTTTTATTCCCTCTTTATTGTGTAGGTAGCATTGATGGTTTGGGAATTGTTTGTTTTGAATGGAAATCCGTGTAGCTTGTGTGTAAGTCAACGTTCATGCATGTTCTTTAGTTTGTGTTGAAGCTATGACGATTCTGTTATGGTGTTTGCTCTTGAAAAGGGAAGACGAGTCTATTTTACTTTTCAGGAGGGGGTTTACCATCATGGAAGCAAAAAAGTTTGACACTTTGCCAGGTTGCAAAGGACGTGTAACGGCTTCCTTCTAACCGCACCTACAGAATTTTTCAAAACACGTGGTTGTAGGGAAAAGGATTTTCTACATTGCTTTACTTACAGCTGTAACCTAAATATAATAGTGGCTCTGTGACATCACCATAAAGAAAGTAAAATACCATCCCTTCATGCTTCCCTGTGTTGTGAAAATGGACACATGTTGACATTTTGTAACTTCGTCAAATATTTACGGAAATTTAAATAACAAAATAACATTTATTCCAGTAAACTCTTGTCTACAAAACATGTTTTATAATTTTTTTTTGCTAAACTGAAATTTAAGCCCGTTATAGTAAAAAATATAAAGTAAACACAAAAATTTTCGCGGTTGAAAATTTCGCTCGCCTAAACGCAAAGAATTATCAAGCAATTTTGTTGTAATTATATTCAAAAGGTGTGTATGTATTATATGAATCAACTGTAATATTTTCAGAATTTTTCATCAGTAGTGACGTTAGATAAAACAGTTGTTTTCAGAGCGCGTTTTGAATTTTGCAATTCTTCTGTTTAACGAGTAACAGTCCGTTTCCAAAGGGTTAACTTGTAATCTTCAATATGAGGATGAAGGATTCTTATTAATATTAAAAAAAAAAAACAGACGATCATAATTAAATAAATTTATTTAACACAGTCATGTAACCATTAATTGATTATTTAATTTAAAAATAATTATTATTATAATTTCGGAACACATAATTCTGTTCTATAATATTCATTTAATCTTACTACTAAAAATACAACCTAATAATAATAAACAAAAGCATTCACTAAATTATAAAAAAATGTCTTTGAGGACAAATCAAATAATTATCTAAATAATTTTTTTGTTACGAAAATTATTTTCATATTCAGTCGAGCATTTTATGAGTATCGGGAAAATTATTTTAAAATAAAATGTCATTATCTTATTTCTAAAATGTTTTACTAATTTGAATTTCATATAAAATTAAGTTTTTTTATATTTTCTAGAGTTCATATAATTGTCTACATGTAATTGAATCACTTGTAAATTTTTTGAGTTTGTCTTTAAATAATTTATTGACTTTTCCCTGGCAGAAGTATTTGCCAGTTTCGATTGCTCCAAACACTTTTCGGTGCAGGAGAACAAGCTCTGTGTGGACTGCAAAAAGGATAAAAGCTTACTGTGAGCGAATGCTAAGAATATGGGCTGCAAAACGAGCTTCTAGAAACATTTAAAGTCACCTGACGTGGTATAAAATCTACCCTAGGGAAAAAATCTAGTGTGAAACACTCACACAACTTTCTCTTACAAATGCAAATATTAACAATATAACCTAACATTAGCAATAAAACATTAGAAAGAAACAAAAAAAACTAACCTCAAAAAACCTAATCTTATTTTAATCATGAGTGAAAGACAAAAAGTGAAAATCAACCTCAGTTTAACTTATAAATATGGAAAATCACTCTTTCACGCTAAACTAGGCTCTGTAGAGAAAAATACTCTAAATAAAAGTTGTAGATCTTTTAATTTTCTATAAATCTGATTATACTTTAGTGTCGTAAAATGCATAATAAGGCTGAAATCTTTAAAAAATCGACATTGCATGTGATTTTTCGGGTTTTTGAACCCTTTTTTTCATATGGATAGGAGAGGAGAATATATTGAAGGGGATAATTCCAAAGTTGTGAAGGAATAAAGTAAAATAATTTTATAGCATTAATCCGGTTATTTTTTTGCTGAACCTTGTAATTTATTGTTGGATCAGGATCACGTGCCGGCATGTGATTTTTGGGGTATTTGAACCCTTTGTTTTAAATTATACACTATAATTTATTACAAACAAATTTTGTTCAGATTAAATTGTTAAAAAAATAAAATATCACGGGGGATGATTATGTCACATTAACGCTACTGTGAATGTATTAATTTGCTAATTATCAGAAAATTTGATGTTAAGATAATTTTTAACAATTCTTTACTGATTAATTTTACAATTGAGTTAAATACACTGTGTACCAAAAAGAATGACCCGATTTTATATAGATTATTTATTAAGAAGAATGGCTTAACACCAACAAATTACATACTAAATTACTCACAAAAGACATAAGTCTATGAAAATCTATCATAAATGTTCAATATGTCCTCCATTGGCTGCACGGACGACATCTAGCCGATAGCTGAATTCATCCCAAACTGTAAACCTTGCTTTGAACCGCGAGACCAGGCTTTACACTCTTGGCCTCCTAGGTCCCCTGACATAACACCATGCGATTTTTTCCTGTGGGGATATGTTAAACAACTTGTTTACGTTCCTCCCTTACCTCGTGACATTGATGAACTAAAAAACAGAATATCAGCTGCTGTAGCTTCAGTGACAGAAGACACCTTACGCTCAGTTTGGGATGAATTCAGCTATCGGCTAGATGTCGTCCGTGCAGCCAATGGAGGACATATTGAACATTTATGATAGATTTTCATAAACTTATGTCTTTTGTGAGTAATTTAGTATGTAATTTGTTGGTGTTAAGCCATTCTTCTTAATAAATAATCTATATAAAATCGGGTCATTCTTTTTGGTACACATGGTATTTTAAAGTGTGTGTTATGAACATTAGTAATAAATATTAATAATTGAAATGGCCGCCTTCGTAGCGTAGTGGTACCGTGCTAGCATACAATGCAGAGGTCCCGTGTTTGATTCTCGACTAGGGTTTTAGTTAAAACCCACCGTAGTCGCTAATAACCGGTTCATGCAACTAAAAAATAAACTAAAAAATAAAAATAATAATTGAGATCTTCCCATACATTTTTTGTTTTATTTAATTTGATTTGTCTTCATTAAAAATAAACTAAAATTAAAAATTTATTTATATATATTTCTTAATATGATGTATACATGTATAAATTAACATAATAATTATATATAGAAATAACTAATAACTTACAAGAATAACTAATTAATTATTATAAGAAAAGAATATGAAAAATAATCGTAGAATAGAATACAATACCTAAATTAATTTTCTTCATAAATAAACATCATAAAAAAATATAATTTAAAATGCGAAAACTTAATTTATTATTTAAAAATCTTTTCCGTTTTATCTAGTAAATTCAATCATTTTTACAATATTGGATTATGTTGTTGAACGATTCGTTTATTTTTTACTTCGATATTTTGTAGTTAGATATTTTTTAGTTTTATACAATGTGCCATTTTAAAATACATTTTTAATAGAATATTTCACCTCTATAAATTGAAAAAAAAAAATGGCCCATTCATTGTTTGTACGATACTTAATGCTCTTTAATTTATTTATATTTATTTATTTATTTTATATTTATTAATAGACTAAAATGGGAATTTTTATTTATGGTTTCATGTCATTCTTCATAAGTGAGAGTCTGTCTTTTCATAATTCATTTCAGGGTTTGATCAAAAGTTGTAACTGGATAAGCAAATATTCAATATAAATATAGTACAACTATTTGCTACAAGTAATATTTATATGATTGAAATAATTGCGCAAAATTCAATAAAATTAAAAACTTATATTTATTTTATTATTACTATTTCTATTACTAATTAGCGTTACTTATTTAATGGAAGACGTGTTAAAATGCAGTATAGTTTTATTTGTGCCAATATTGTAAAAATACAACCTAATAATAATATCGTTATAAAATTTTCGTTTGTATTATTTTCAAAATTTATTTTAAATCAGGCGTGTAAATTTTATTCTAAATATCAAATATCAAATTGTTTCTTTTATTAACACTCCATTACATGCGTAGCAGGGGTTCTTTCAACGCAGAGAGAGAAACCATTTAATTCTAATATTATTTGATATTTCATTTATAAATATCTTTGCAACATAACTAGCAGATTTTTATCAAGTAATGAAAAATATTTGTTTATAACTATATAACCCACCGGGTTGGTCTAGAGGTAAAGTCGTCGCCAAAATCAGCTGTTAAACAGCTGATTTTCGGAGACGAAGGTTCCTGGTTCAAATCCTAGTGAAGGTAGTTACTTTTATACGGATTTGAATGCTAGACAGTGGTTACCGGTGTACTTTGATGGTTGGGGTTCAATTAACCATACTCTCTCAGGAATGGTCGACCTGAGTCTGTACAAGACTACACCTCATTTACACGTCATACACATCATCCTCATCTCATTGGGTCATGGGGTTGCTTATTGTTCTGAATTGAACAGATTGCAACGTACACATATTAGGAATTTAAAAAAAAAAAAAAAAAAAAAATAACTATATTCTTCTGATTTTGTTGACTTTAACCGTGCCAAAACTTAAGAAAATATATTATTTATACAATACAAGTTTGATAGTCCGAACCTCTTTAGTACAGACCCTCCGGTAATCCAAACTATAAAAAAATTTTGTACATTATCCGACGCTGAAATCGTGAATGGAGAATAATAATGTTGAAGACTGAAAACTACTGTAAAATAAAATAAACCATTAAGTGGCAAGTTTTAATAAGTGTATAAAGTGGGCTAAAAAAATCGATAAGCCGTTTCATAAAACGACAAAGCATTCGAACAAAGTTTCGCTTACAAGAAACAGAAAAAAAAAATTGACTTTTTTGTGAAAAAATAAAGGTTATTGAAAAGTATTTTATTATTTAATTACGTTATTACAAAATAAAAAAACTGTGTTATTTTAATTAACTTACCGTATTTACAAATTTTTTTATTGTTAATTTCTTTTAATATGACTTTTGTGGAAAAAACAAGTAAGGTCAGTTTATTGTACGTATATTATTATTATTAAATTAGTTTATTCCAACGTAAACAATTTTATTGTTTTACTCATTTTAAATGTGATTATTGGTGGTTAGACAAAAATTTGCTAATCCAAACTTTTCGGTTATCCGAAAAGTCACAGTTTTTATTAGTTCAGATTAGCAAGCTTGTATTGTATTGCAATTTTGCTAAATAATTTTGCTAAATTAAAAAACTGTGTTATTTTAATTAACTTACCGTATTTACAAATTTTTTTATTGTTAATTTCTTTTAATATGACTTTTGTGGAAAAAACAAGTAAGGTCAGTTTATTGTACGTATATTATTATTATTAAATTAGTTTATTCCAACGTAAACAATTTTATTGTTTTACTCATTTTAAATGTGATTATTGGTGGTTAGACAAAAATTTGCTAATCCAAACTTTTCGGTTATCCGAAAAGTCACAGTTTTTATTAGTTCAGATTAGCAAGCTTGTATTGTATTGCAATTTTGCTAAATACAGTAGTATCTGTTTAATATGCTCACGGCTAAAATGATATTCTGCTTAAAATGCAGTTGTCATGAAGTCCCTTGATTAATAAAATAAAACACATGTATATGTTTCCGCTTAATACGCATTCAGTCCCGCCTAATACACGCTCAAAATTGATAACTATTTTAAAAATAAGTTATGGAAATTTCGTTATTAGTTACACAGTATTTATATACAGCGTGATTCAATAAGATGGAAACAATTTCAATCAGCTATATTTCCTAAACTGCATGTTATATTTTAATTCTATAAATTACATTTGAAAGAGGAAATAACAAAGTTATAAATAACGGCACCAGAGCGCTCCAGCACCGCATTGTTGCTGTCAGCTGCGCAGCCGCGTACTGCGTCAGTTGTAAGCAGGATGGCTGCTATGGAACACAAGATTTTTTGCGTGCGTGAGTACAGTAGAACCGAGTCTGCAACTGCGGTGCAGCGTGCATTTCGGCTTAAGTTTAACGTCGAACCTCCAACGAGGATGAGCATTTATCATTGGAATAAACAATTTGACGAAACTGGCTCTCTGTGTAAAGGTAAAAGTCCAGGCAGACCTCGTGTATTGGAACAGAATGTGGAACGCGTTCGAACTAGCCTTGAGCGTAGCCCTATGAAATCAACCCGTAGAGTGAGTATGGAACTCGGACTACCGCAAACAACTGTCTGGCGTGTATTGAGGTGCCGATTATTGTACAAACCTTACCGTTTGCAAATGCTACAGGCTCTTCGCCGAGGCGATAAGATATGGCGTGTAGAATTTTGTGACCGTATGCTCCAACACATGGAAGATGAGTTGTTTCTGCCTCGAGTGATTTTTAGTAATGAAGCCACATTTCATCTAAGTGGGAAAGTCAACAGGCATAATGTTAGGATCTGGGGGCTACAAAATCCCCATGTAACAGTGGAACATGAGCGGGACAGCCCGAAAGTTAATGTTTTTTGCGCCTTGTCGCTGACAAAAGTTTATGGGCCTTTCTTTTTTGATGAGAATACGGTTACTGGTTGTATTCTAAGATACAAACGTATCTTAGAATGCTACAAAACTGGCTCGTTCCTCAAATGAATGAAGATTCAGGAGATTACATTTTCCAGCAGGACGGAGCTCCACCCCATTGGCATCGCAATGTTCGGCGTTTCCTAAATGAATCCATACGTCAACGATGGATAGGTCGCATGGCGAATGACGACTCTGCACTTCAGTTTTGGCCACCGAGGTCTCCAGATCTCACACCCTGTGACTTTTTCTTGTGGGGGTTCGTGAAAAGTGCAGTTTACATACCACCTCTTCCCACCAATTTGAATGAACTAAGGAATCATATCACTGCTGCAGTCAACTCAGTGACCCAAGACATGCGTCAGAGAGTTTGGGATGAGTTCAGTTACCGTCTAGATGTTGTACGTGCAGCCGGAGGAGGACACATTGAACATCTATAAACTTTCATGTATGTAAATTAAAATTTAAAACTTTCTCTTCAAAATGTAATTTACAGAATTAAAATATAACATGTAGTTCAGGAAATACAGCTTATTGAAATTGTTTCCATCTTATTGAATCACTCTGTACATATATATTAGTGGTGTTATTTGTTTGTATTTTTTTTTTAAATTAAATGTGATGTTCAAAAAGGTATGTATGTATCTTTACGTTTATTTATGTACAACATAATATAACCTATATATTTATTTACATATAACCTGTATGTAATTATTGTTAATAATATTTTCTCACAAAACGCAGAATGCTAAAACATAACACTTTTCTGCCTTCAATAATGATTTCTTGAAAAAGCACTCTCATGAAATTGTCTTATCCAAAAAAGACGATTTTCCGCCTAAGACACTAATTTGTGTTGGACTTATGAAAATCCTATTAAATGGATTATATCGATTTCACAGTAAACTAGAAAAATAATAACATTGTAACATATATATGTGGTAAATTCCACTCGTTTTTAGACATAAGTAAATTAAGAAAAAAAAATTATCGATTACAGGATCATCTATGTAATGGAGTATTAAATAAATAATTTATTCATAAGTTTACGGATATTTATTTCGTGTAAAATTTTTGTTTTTCAACAAAAAAAAAACATTAAAAATAATAATAATTTGAGAATTGTATTGCAATAACATTATTGTAAATTAGTGATAATTAATATTGTATTTATCGCGAATGTAATATCACAATTACAGGAATGTATTTATTTGCTAATTATAATATATTCATTAATATATCAATATCAAATGATAGATAAAGCTCCTTAACTTATTAATTTATCAAAATTACTAAATCTATAAAAATTGTGATGGCAGCCTATTAATCTTACTACTTATTATTTATCGCGCCGTTTTATAATTACTTTTTTTTTGTAGGCGAAGATCATTTTATTAATCAGAAATTATATTAAGCTTCAGTCTCCTTATGTAATCGTAATTTATCTGAAGGATAAATCGGTGACAGTTCGAGTGTGGATGGAGCCGTCGGTATATTATTACCGAGATGTAATTTACGACTTATTTCGTCTAAAAGTTCGCCGTAAAGCATCATGTTCATATTTTGTCCCATGAAATGTAACAGCAGAAAATCTCCGACCTGTATCAAAAAAAAAAAAAAAAAATCAACAGTGTTAGTAAAATAATAAATGTAAAAATAATTTTGTTGTGAAATAATCACACGAACTTCTCTTGCCAATGCAAATAATGACCAATATAACCTAACATTAGTAATAAAACTTTAGAACTAAACAAAAAACTAACCTCAAAAAACATTACCTAATTTTAATCATGAATGAATGATGCAAAATGAAAACCAACCTTAATTTGCAGCTTAATAATATGAAAAATCACTTTTTCACACTAAACTAGGCTCTGTAGAGAAAAATGCTCTAAATAAAAGTTGTAGATCTTTTAATTCCCTATAAATTTGATTATATATATACTTTTGTCGTAAAATGCATTCTAAGGGTGAAATCTTAAAAAATTCATTTTTTACACATTTTCGTGAAAAAAAATCGAAAATCACAAATTACCGCTAAACTAAGCAGTCTACAACTTTTATTATATTTTGTTGCGCTAATATGCATATTACAGCCGCAATCTTAAAAAACAATTTTTTACGAGAAAACATCCTCCCAAAGAATTTCAGCAGACATGGCGCCTACCCTGTCTTGTAGAGTATAAAAAATTTAGTAAATGTGATTTAAAAAAAAATTCGTAGGAGCAGTTTTTGAGAAAACCGCAAAAAAGTGAAAAACTATACAAATAAACCACTACTTCCAGTTGACAGATTTTGATGAAAATGTTTGTGCCAGGTCCTCCAGTGGTATCTAACTTAAGTTTCAAGTTTGTACGATGTTTCGTTCTTGAGATAGTCTGTTTACACACCCACAGACCAATCGCTAAAAAAATCTTTTTTGGGTTCAGGGGGTCTGAAAACGTGTAGATCCGGTGAAAACTCAATTTTGAAAAATCAACATGAAAATGATACAATATTCATATAGGCAAGGGAAAATAAAAGTAAATCTGTTGTGAAAAAATACTCGTAGGAATTTCTCTTGCCGGTGTAAATAATGAAAAATATTACCTACTTTTATTTTAAGCATTTTTCTCTACAGAGCCTAGTTTAGCGTAAAAAAGTGATTCTCTGTATTTTCAAGTCAAACTGAAATTGATTTTCATTTTGTGCCTTTCACTCATTATTGAAATAAGGTTATATTTATTGAGGTTAGGTTTATTGTTCATTATTTGCATTAGCAAGAGAAAGTCGTGTGAGTGATTCACACAAGATATTTTTAGTTCACATTACTTAATTCATTTTTACAATAAAAAACATATATTTTACTTTTAAAACAAAACTATAAAAGAGAAACTGTTAATGCTGTAGGCTACTGTTAATAATACAGTCAACTCTGTATTCATGGTTCCAGTTTTTGTTACCGTTTTTAGTATTCACGGTGAGTTGAAGTCAATATTCATGGTTTGTACTGAATGAAAAATAATTTGGAAAACGATGATAAAATATATGATAAAGTGATTATGTACGTGATGCAGATAAAAAACAACTGAACTGGACACAGCTGACCATATATATAATAACTGAGTAATGAAATCCCTCCTACATATGCCTGTTTTCCTCTAGAATTTTTTCAATTTTTTTCTCAATTTTTGGTTATTTTTGGTTATTTTTGGCATCTGTTGACAGCTTACAGAACTAAAACTGTTATAAGTTATTAGAGTACATTACATAGACCATAAATCCGGCGAAAACCGGGTTTTCAAAATTTTGTAACATAGGCCATTCTTCTGGACACCTATTCAGTTAATGAACAAATACTAGAGGAAGTGAGCTACTATAAATACCTTTGAACTGATGTCTCAAAATGAAGATGACTATGACATGAAAAATAAGTTATCTAAATTTAATCAGATATATGGGATGATCATTGGACACTGAGGCAAGAATCAAAGAAGGTTTACACTTTCCAAACGACATCCGTACGTGATATGGCCAAAATGATATACACCGAGTGACGGCAAACGTATGTCATACGGGCACGGCAATATACATCCCTAGATGGCAAACGTATCTCATACGTTTGCTACTTTCACATTGTTATAAATGTGGCTACCCGTACGCTATCTGTTTCCCGTTTTCACTGTTATTTAGTTCACTTTGTTCTCCATTTACCTACAGTGATAGTTGACCGAATCGATTAGTATTTTCTGATATATTGACGAAACTATCGACCGCTACTTAATGTGTGAAATCGAACCGTAGCATCTACTACCGAGTACCGACATAGCATGTTACAAGGCCACATTGTTTGCAGTGTACGTGTTTTATTGTTATTGTGCTATTATACATTTCATGAAACGATGTCTAGAGATGCATTAGATTGTTTTGCAGAGGATTCTGGGTCGGAATTAGATGACACGGATAT
Organism: Catonia carolina; assembly: GCA_035578175.1. Lineage (NCBI taxonomy): Eukaryota > Metazoa > Arthropoda > Insecta > Hemiptera > Achilidae > Catonia > Catonia carolina. The sequence goes on along the minus strand of JAQMRL010000014.1, from coordinate 15,894,594 downwards.
TGATGAATCATACAACGCTGCGGAGAATGAAAGCAATATTGATATAAATTTCATATAAAATTTTTCGGAAATGTGTAAATTAGAGTAATTGTAAATAGTATTATTTTATAAATAACTTAATAATTGACTTAAACTAAGTATATGGTTAAAAAGAGCACATTTCAAACTTTATTTTCATATAATACCCTTGTTGGTAAGAACTGAAGTGACTGCACACTGATTTTTTGAAAAAGTTGATAAAACGTCAATCTACAGTGCAAGATACGTTAAATTTACTTTAGTCTGTAGTGCATAGTCGTGAAAAAAATGGTAGACTGGAAAGTGTGAAAAGTTTTATTAGACAATGGCAGTTCTAGCTTTGACATCCGACAGTGAAGCATGGGTGATGACGAGAAAAGAGAAAAGTAACATCCAAACTACAGAAATGAAATTCATAAGGTTCGTTGAGGGATGTACAAAACTAAGGATCAAAAATGAAGATATAAGGCAAGAATTTGAAATTTTACTGTTCACTGTGCCCATGGGTCGATCATTTAAATGAAATCCCAGAAAGCCAGTTACCTGGTTTACCAAGAAGATACAAACCAGTAGAAAGAAGATAGTGGCACACCGAAGAAAAGATGGGTGTTGGAATAGGTAGAAATGCCTAACCGTTGAAGAGAAGAAAAAGTAAGTAACAATAAATACAATCTTGTATAGTCATAATTAATTTAATTACCTGAGTTTTTCTTATAAGAGCTGATACTCCGGCAGGAGATCCGAAACGGAATCTTCTCAGTAATATAGTCTCGCGTATTGATGGTAATAAGACGACAGCTGTACTATACACTAAAGCTAAACCAGATAGGACAGCCAAAATGATGAACCAAAACCTAGATTAAAAAAAAAAAAACAAAAGAATAGAATAAATGTCTTGTAACATATTATTTATACACAAGAAAAAATTTGTAGTGGTAAAAATTTTGTTACATTAAATTTCCAGGTTTTAGAAATACGTTGTCGAATATATTTTATCATTCATGTTAGTTTTATCATATACCGTACGGAAAATTAACCTAAAAGAAAACAACTGTTGTGTAAGTTTTAAGTTTCTATTCTTACCATTTTATATAAAAACTGTACTAACCTTTTTTATGCTGCCTTTATTTTTAATTAATCACTTACACCTGTTTTGGTGGATCCACCAACATCAGAGTATAATTATACCGTTTGAAACAAAATTTTTTTAAAAATTCATTGAAGATGTTATCTTTAGTCATCTGTATAAAACAAAGAGTTTGAAAGAATGCCTGAAGATGTAACATCTATAAATTAAAAAAAATCTGGTTTGAAACACTCGCACAACTTTCTCTTGCCAATGCAAATAATGACCAATGTAACCTAACATTAATAATAAACCATTAGAAATAAACAAAAAACTAACCTCAAAAAATATAACCTTATTTTAATCATGAGTGAAAAACGCAAAATTAAATTCAACCTCAGTTTGGCTTAAAAATACGGAAAATCACTCTTTCACGCTAAATCAGGCACTGCAGAGAAAAAATGCCCTAAATAAAAGATGTAGAGCTTTTAATTTCCTATAAATATGATTATATACACTTTTGTTGTAAAGTGCATACTAATGCCAAAATCTTAAAAAAATTGATTTTTCACACGTTTTTGTGAGAAAAAAACAGAAAATCGCTAATTACCGCTAAACTAAGCGTTATACAAAAAAAGTTTGAAATAAAAGTTGTACAATTTTAAATTGTCTACAACTTTCATTATATAAATTTTTGCGCTAAAATGCAAATTAAAGCCGGAATCTTTAAAAAACAATTGTTTTACATGAAAACAGCCTCACCCAGAACTTCAGCAAACATGGCACCTACCTTATCTTGTAGAAAATAAAAAATTTAGTAAATCAGGCGATTTTAAAAAAATCGTAGGGCCAGTTTTTGATAAAATTGAAAAAAAGTGATTAATAAAAAATAAAGGCAGAATAAAAAAGGTGAGTGAAATTTATTATATAAAATAGTATTGATTTCAAACTGCAGGATGGATTATAAGGGTTTATTGTTTCTATTCTTGTAAGTGCTTTAGATTTAATTCCTTTTATATGTTTAACAATTTTATTGTGTTGATCTCTTTATGATTTACAAGGCTTATCCAAGGTTACTACTATCAATTTCATAATTATATAAACCTGAATTTGAACCCTTGATTTCCCAAAACGATGAGTCTTTTAGGTAGACAGTTCGACAGGATGTCACGTACACAACCTGGAAACATGGATAGTAGCACCCACCCTTTCATAGCCCGGTCTATTTTTCAAAATTTAAAAAAATTTTACCACAACATTGGCTAATCAATATTTTATGTTATTAATACATTTTTGAATTGTTTGACGCTGAATAGAACGATGGTTTTCTTGTGCCAAACGATTGAGCAGTTGCCGAGATGCAAGGGTTCTGAATATTGTTAATATATCAAAATTTAAGAAAGTACGAATTTGAAATTTTGTACAAGCTGTAAGGATATAATTCGCTATGTTGTGTTAAAATTTTAAACTTTTTGGTCAAATAATTGTCGAGTTACACACCTCTAAACGCATGAAATTCTTTGCGGTAGCAAAATACCGGGTCTTTTGTCTTCTTTTTACTTCAACTGAAATAGCTTGAGACTTAATAAAGCTACGAGAACATATATAGGTTTAATTATCAGACGTTACACATTATCGAACGCAATATGAGTTAATTAATTTCAGCCAGCTGGTCTGAAGTTATGGTGGTAAACACATGAAATTCTTAGTTTCTTTTTTTTCATTAACCATCCAGGAGACTCTAAAAAGAGAGTTTAGGACTTGTCAAGATATTAAACTGATAAGCCAAAAAAATAACACTATGTTTAATTCATTACCGAGTTTCATGCGGTCTTTGATTCAAATCCCATTCAGGCACAGCATATCATACGTTACAAAAATCATTTCATCCTTCACCGTCTGCATTAGCAGTAATCACAGAACAGTTGGACGTTAAACAAAAAAAAAAAAACATTACCGAGTTGATCTAGTGGGTAAAGTCGTCCCTTTTTTATGACTTGTGTATATTCTAGGATATTATCCATTGAAATAATTGGCATATTCTTTTTACATTTTACTTCAACTGAAAAATCTCGAGAACTAATAAAACTACGATAACGTATGTAGGCTTAATTATTGGATGTCACGCATTATAAAATTGAATATTATAAAACGAAAGAAATATGTGTTAATTAATTTCAGCTAACTGATCTGAAGTTACGGTGGTACAGGGTGATTTTTTAGTCCTGTTACCCAATTGTTAATGTCTGGTAATATTTTTCTAAAAAAAATAAATTTTGTTTTGTGACACTAAGTTGGTAGCTCTACTCAACCAGTATGGATATGGCAGTGTGAGTTGATTCTCCTTGAGCTGTGTAAAATTTTGTGCCATTTCCGATCGTGCTACGAACAGAATTTCTTTTATCCTAAAACAATCTCTTGTTTAAATCTAGAGGCTGAAGCTTTAGAACTAATCGTATGTGATACGGATACAATTTCAATTTTTTAGCAGCTTTCTGAGCACTCGAACAAGACAAATCAACATGCGAGGGAAGTTTTTGTAAACTTTTCCATGGAGAATTGAGCAATCTTGTTTTCACATTCTCTTAACGTCATCTGTCAAGAGAGTTGGTCGACCACTACGTTTTCTGCTGCAAACAATACCTGCCTCTAAAAATCAGTTAGTTAGCCTAGAAATTGACTAGAATAGAGTGGAGGAACACCAAAAAATTTAATTTGAAATGATTCTTTTACACTCGCATACGATTTTGTAGCAAAATATTGTTCAAGAATGAAACCCCGTTGTTCTAGGGTAAAAGACATTCTGTTCGTAACACAACTGGAAACAGCACAAAACTTTACGCAACTCAAGGAGAATCAACTCAAACTGTCGTATCTATACCGGTTGAGTAGGGCTACCAACTTTGTGTCACAAAACAAAATATCCCTTTCTTAGAAAAAAATTACCAGACATTAACAATTGGGTAACAGGACTAAAAAATCACTCTGTACATAGAAATAACGAATGTCTGACCGTAAGTTCATTACAAATAAACTTTCTTTGCCCATAACAGGCAGGTGGAGTGTTAAATTATTTGCACTTGATCTGCCAGTTCCAGGGCTATGAAAAATAGTTATTTTTCTTATCACATGGTCAGCCAATTATATGACTCTTTAGTCATTTAAGAACAGAAGAGATAAAGGAGTAAAAGTCACTATAGTTGATTTCATGTTTAGGCACCATTTTAGCACACACTTTTTGCATGTTAAAATTGTCATGTAAAATTTGCTGTACACATTCTTTATCAATACCGACAGTTTCACCAATTGTGCGAATACTTAATCGACGGTCAGACTGAATCAAATTACCAACTTTTTCGACATTTTCATTCGTTTTTGACGTTGAAGGGCGACCTGGCCGCGAATCATCTTCAAAACGTCTTCTCTGCCATCTTTAAAACGCTTAAACCGTTCAAAAACACGTGCCCGCGATAAACATTCACTGCCATACACTTCTTTCAGTAAATTATAAGTTTCAGTAGCAGTTTTTCCAAGTTTAAAGTGAAATTTCACAATAATTCGTTGCTCTACTATTACACTAACCATTTTATCCAGCAAAACAGAAAAATAACAATAACGTGAATGTAGGCTCTGACTAAGCGATGTTGTTTACAGAAGCGAGACTAGCTCCATACTAGAGAAAGGTTCAAACTAAACAGCTGTTGATTAATGGTGGTTGGCACATGCCTCCTTGATCCGCAGCAGTGTCAGTCTCATTATTTAATAGCCACACCTCATACTGTCACACCCTGTGATGAATGAAATGAAGGTGTCAATTGAAATGTGGAAAGCAGGTACTTTTCAGAAGGGTTGGCATGCTGATAAGCATACTTTCCAATTCAGTGAGGAAGGCTAGGGTAAATACCTCACTCCTCGTGTTACTTAGCCTCTAGAGCTTCAAACCAGCCTTTCGGCTGATGACCTAAACAACAACAACAACTGGATCTTTCTCTCAAATTTCTCCCTCTTACACCAGCCTGGTCATTCCAAGGCATTACTCTTGTACAGACATATGGTATTATGTAATACGTGAATAAAATGTTAAACGTTTCCACTCGTATTATGTTTGCACTGTGATTTCCCTCCACTTGTATTTATTTTATGATTTGTTGATACCCTATTACATTAATCATACGCATAATGTGTTGTTATTAGTTTTAAGAGCATGCAATACTTTTTATGTTCGTTATTACTTTAATTATAATAATGATACATAAAAAATGCTTTTTCTCACCTAAAAACTTTTAAAATATAACCTGCAAAACATACACTGTCTTTGTAAAAACTAAGATAAAATAAACTATTTAACTAGAAATTGATACCTAAAACCTAATAAAAACACGCAAAATAATCTGAATATTATTTTTGTGTGAATTAGTTACCTAAAACTACCAAAAAACCTTAACCGATCTTAAAGCGACACAAAATACCGCAAACTAAACAAAGCACGTTCACGATTAGGTTAGTTTGTTTACTTGTTTGTTATGGTGACATCGATTCAATTAATTCAGTTTATATCGATAATCGGTAGTAGTCAACTATCGAAAACTACAAGAATTAATTTTTAAAACATCCCGTAGAGGCCAGCACATTACAGCAACATTGTTAACCGCGTATTTTCATAAAAAATCAGCTGCTAAAACAGAGTCGGATAAGAGTCCGACATTCGAGTGGAACGGTAATACTGTCATGTCGGATCAGATCCGACAGTCAAGTGGAAAGGGTTAATAGTTAAAGGGAAGACAATTCCTTATTTTGAAATCTAATAAATAATTAGATTTCTAATTAGATAATAAATAGAATAATTATTATTCTAAATTATCTAATAAATTTAATAATTAAATAAATAATTAGATTAATTTGGCCGGCCCGTGGTGTAGTGGTCAGCACAACTGGCTACTATGCCGGGGTCTCGGGTTTGATTCCCGGTCAGGTTCTGGCATTTTTTTACATCTGTAAATCACCACATATCATTACCTACGCACAAGCCCAAGGCTTATCATCACTCAATAAAAAAAAAAAAATTATGAAATTATATAAACTTACCATAAAAATATGTAGATCTTTTCATTCAATATATTAAGCGCTAAAACACACAACGCATCGTGACGTTGAATGCTACCTGATGGACCATATTTATGGAAGGTACATTTCGTTACACGTGGAAAGACAGCAACCATCGGATCTGTTCTAGTTTCTTGATTTTGATTCATAAAACGTATCACATCTAAACCGTAAGTGAAGAACGTACCACCGAGGAATGCGTCGATGAAAAACATATTACCAATCTGTAATAAAATAACATTGCAGTGAATTTAATTTATTATCTTACATTATTCAAACTAATATGCTTTTTGCGGTTGATGAACTCTGCTGTTTCTCACGTTTAGACCAATCAGAACGTTTGCTAGTGTTGCAAGATCGTACCTGACAAACATTACGCGTGCAGGCGTATAAGAGCCGCAATAGTTCACTCTCGTCTTGCATCTCGTACTGAACACATCGATTATAGAGTGTGTTAACATGCAATACTTTATAATATAATCAACTGATTGTATGTTTATAGGTTATAATTGATATTAAAAGACCAAAATGGAGGATACAAGATTACTAAGAAGGATGACTGAGTTTTTCTGGCAAAAGAAGATGACACCAAACTGGATAAAGGAAGTCAAAAAGGATATGGAGGAACTAAACATCATAATAGCTGACCTCAAAACTAAGTCAGGGAGCTACAGGACATACAAACAGCGATCGGTTAAATTTAGGGAACAAATGAGGGTCAGGAAAGCCATGGTGTTTTCGGACGCTGAGAGACTGAGAAGATCCGAAACATTGAAGAATTATTGGCGAAGAAGAGGAGAAGTACGGGAGCGACAACTGCGGGGGCGTTTTGGTGGAACATCTGAAAGAGCTAGACGTTGAAAGATTGAACTTAAGTGGTCCTTTGTGGCCGTAAAATAAAAAATAAAAAAAGACCAAAAAAATGGCTGACAAAATATTTAACAGAGCTACAAAAGCAAGTATTGGCAACGTTGCTGGCAAGTGATTGGCTAGCTATAAAGTGGGTAGGGGGCAATGCATTCGTAAAGAGAGCTCATCACCCTTAAAATATAGTATAATTATAATTCTAACAATTATTGATGCTAACTTTTTTTCCGTAGGCGTAAAATTATTGTACTTTTAACAACTGTTTTGAATTTTTATTGAATCTGTAATAACAAAGTTTTGGTATGTTTTGTTTTTACTTTCTCTTGCCTATATGAATATACAGGAAGGAAAGTATTGTTTTCATGTCGATTTTTCAAAATTGAGTTTTCACTGGATATACACGTTTTCAGACCCCCTGAACCCAAAAAAACATGGTTTTAGCTATTGGTCTATGTGCGTGTGTGAACAAAATATCTCAAAAATGGAACATCGTACGAACTTGAAACTTAAGTTAGGTACCACTAGAGGGCCCGACAAAAACATTTTCATTAAAATCGGTCAACCAGAAGTAGTAATTTATTCATGTAATATTTCATTTTAGTTTATAGATTTTTTTAAGATTACGGCCTTAATATGCATTTTAGTGCAAAAGTGTATGTAATAAAAGTTGTAGACTATTTAAAAATCTACAACTTTTATTTCAAACATTTTTTTGTATAACGCTTAGTTTAGCGGTAATTATTGATTTTCTGTTTTTTTATGAAAATCTGTAAAAAAATAGATTTTTTTAAGTTTTTAGCCTTGGTATGCATTTTACAACAAAAGTGCACGTAATCAAATTTATAGGAAATTAAAAGGTCTACACCTTTTATTTTAAGCATTTTTCTCTACAGAGCCTAGTTTAGCGTCAAAGCGTGATTTTACGTATTATTAAGCCAAACTAAGGTTGGTTTTCATTTTGCATCATTCACTCATGTTTAAAATAAGGTTATATTTTTTGAGGTTATGTAGTTTTTTGTTTGTAATATTTTATTACTAATGTTAGGTTATATTCTTCATTATTTACACTGGCAAGAGAAAATCGTGTGAGGGTTTCACACCAGATTTTTAATAAAAGTCGACATTCTTCAACTTTCATTTCGACATTCTTCAACTTTCATTTGTTTTCTACTGAATTCACTTACATAATTTTTTCCAAAATTAAATTCTCTATAAATTTTGTTGAACACTTAATTGACAATTTGGTAAAGTAAATTTACACCTAACTTAACAAAATAAGTTTTTGACTCCAATTTTTGTGATTTTTGCCAATTTTCTCAAAAAACTACTTTTTTTTTTTTTTTTTTGGTTTATCGTCCGACTGTTCTGCAATTACTGCTAATGCAGACGGTGAAGATGAAATGATTTTTTGTAACGTATGAAAATATACCCCATGCCTGAATGGGATTCGAACCCAAGACCGCATGATGAGAGGCGAGCACGTTACCAACGCAGCCGGCAAAAAACTACTTAAATTACAGTTCTGGGACACATTATTTTTCAATTGCTCAGTTCAAAAACCATCAAATTTACCCTTTTATTTGAGTTCCTGGAATTTCAGTATTGCATAACTTTACCGTTGTAGAAGACATTCGGGTGATATCTTCCACTACCCATAACTCAAAAATAAAGCGTTTCTGGAACTATGTTTACATAGTTTTTACTTTCTCTTGCCTATATGAATATATAGGAAGGAAAGTATTGTTTTCATGTCGATTTTAAGAAATCGAGTTTTCACCGGATCTACACATTTTCAGACCCCTGAACCCAAAAAACATGTTTTTTAGGGATTGGTCTGTGTGTGTGTGTGTGAACAGAATATCTCAAGAACGGAACAACGTATGAACTTGAAACTTGAAACTTAAGTCACATACCACTACTGGACCCAACACGAACATTTTCATAAAAATCGGTCAACTGGAAGTAGTAGTTTATTCGTGTAACTTTTCACTTTTTTGCAATTTTCTCAAAAACTGGTCCTACAATTTTTTTAAAAATTGCCTCATTTACTTAATTTTTTATGCTCTACAAGATAGGGTAGGTGCCATGTTTGCTGAAATTCTTGGTGAGGTTGTTTTCACGTAAAAAAATTGTTTTTTTTTAAATTGCAGCTTCATTTTGCATTTTAGCGTAAAAATGTATAAAAGTTGTAGAGAATTTAAAATCCTACAACTTTTATTTCAAAAATTTTTACTTTCTCTTGCCTATATGAATATATAGGAAGGAAAGTATTGTTTTCATGTCGATTTTTCGAAATCGAGTTTTCACCGGATCTATACGTTTTCAGACCCCCTGAACCCAAAAAACATGTTTTTAGCGATTGGTCTGTGTGTGTGTGTGTGTGTGTGTGTGTGTGTGTGTGTGAACAGAATATCTCAAGAACGGAACAACGTACAAACTTCAAACTTGAAACTTAAGTTACATACCACTACCGGACCCGACACGAACATTTTCATCAAAATCGGTCAACCGGAAGTAGTAGTTTATTCGTATAATTTTTCACTTTTTTGCGATTTTCTCAAAAACTGGTCCTATGATTTTTTTAAAAATCGCCTGGATTACTCAATTTTTTATTCTCTACAAGATAGGGTAGGTGTCATGTTTACTGAAATTCTGGGTGAGGCTGTTTTCACGTAAAAACATAGTTTTTTTAAGGTTACGGCTTTAATATGCAATTTAGCGCAAAACTTTATATAATAAAAGTTGTAGAGAATTTAAAATCCTACAACTTTTATTTCAAACATTTTTTTGTATAACGCTTAATTTAGCAGTAATTAGCGATTTTCTGATTTTTTTCTCACGAAAACGTGTGAAAAATCGACTTTTTTAAGATTTCGGCCTTAGAATGCATTTAACGACAAAAGTGTATATAATAAATCTTATAGGAAATAAAAAGATCTACAACTTTTATTTCGAGCATTTTTCTCTACAGAGCCTAGTTGAGCGTGAAAGATTGATTTTCCGTATTTTTAGGCCAAACTTAAGTTGATTTTCATTTTGCGTGTTTCTCTCATGATTGAAATAAGGTTATGATTTTGAGGTTAGTTTTTTATTTATTTCTAATGTTTTATTACTATTGTAAGGTTTATTGTTAATTATTTGCATTGGCAAGAGAAAGTCGTGTGAGTGTTTCACACCAGATTTTTTGTTTAACGCTTAGATTAGCGTTAGCAATTTTCTTTTTTTTCTCATGAAAACGTGTGAAAAATCTATTTTTTTAAGATTTTGGCCTTAGTATGCATTTTACAACAAAAGTGTATATAATAAAATTTATAGGAAATTAAGCGATCTACAACTTTAATTTTTAGCATTTTTTTGTACAGTGCCTAGCGTGAAAGAGTGATTTTCTGTATTTTTAAGCCAAACTGAGGTTGATTTTCATTTTGCGTCTTTCATATATATGATTAAAATTAGGTTATGTTTATTGAGGTTAGTTTTTTGTTTATTTCTAATGTTTTATTACTAATGTTAGATTTATTGTTAATTATTTGTATTGGCAAGAGAAAGTTGTGTGAGTGTTTCACACCAGATTTTTTTCCCTTATTTTGAGCTCTTCTTGAATCAGTTGTTAAAGAATATTGTCTCTGCTTCCTGAATCATTTAATATAATGTTTAACCCTTCATATTCTGTCTTTTATTATCTCTTATCTATAAATATTGACAATTAACCTTATGAAAGTGCAAATTGACGTATTTACAATTAAAAAATTCCATCAATTATAACACAAAAACAAATACTTGTACAATGATATTAAACTTTTTTCTGAATGAAAATAAACCAACACCCTCTCACTCGTAAATAAATATGAAAACTCATGTAGGTTATACCAGCTGTCAGACAAAATAAAATCTGACAATTTGTGTACTTTCATAATGTGAAGCAACACATTTTGTCACTAAAAATCTAGTGAGAAAAACACTCGCACAACTTTCTCTTTCTAATCTAAATAATTAAACTTATTGTAACCTATGTTTAATAATTATTGAACAATTTAAAATAAAAAAACAACTAATTTTAATCGTGCTTGAAAGACGCAAATGAAAATCAACCTCTGTTCAACTTAAAAATACAGGAAATCATTAATTTGACAATCGCTAATTATACTAAACTGTAGAAAATAATTCTTGGAATAAAACTTGTAGATTTTTTATTTTCTATAATTTTAATTATACACAATTTTGTCGTAAAATGTATACTAAGGCCGCTATATTAAAAAATCCCATTTTTTTACCGATTTTGATGAAAAAATGTACAAAAAATCATTAATTGATGCTAAACTAAGCGTTGTACGAAAAGTTTACATTAAATCTATAAAAAAAATATAAAAAAATAGTAAACAATGAACAATATTTATGTAAATAAACAGTTATTCTTTTGTTAATATTTACTTTTAGATTATTTTCTTATTGTTTCAATATTTATATAAGATTAATAAATTCAAAACCAGGTAAAACTGTTACAAAATTGATAAAATTAAATATCGTCTTATCTGTTTATACTAAAAAAATTTTATGATTTGTATTAACGTTGTAAAAATCTAAAAATATAATTATATTTCAGTTTATTATTGAATTAATTTTATTACCACAGCAAAATACCGATTATCCAAACGGCGCATCTTCCATGGTTCTAGTCGGCTCTAAATTATGGGATGTAATAATTTTATAACAGCTCTTCGTTTTGCAACGTAGCTGCAGTATACGAGGGGGGACCCAAAAAAAAACACATACACACAGACCAATCGCTAAAAACATATTTTTCGGTTTAGGGTGTCTGAAAATGAGTAGATCCGTTGAAAACTAAATTTAAAAAATCAACATGAAAACAATACTTTTCTTCCTATATATTCATACAGGCAAGAGAAAGTAAAAATGAGGTAAGAATGTTGAGATAACACAAATGGAAATTTTGAAGTTGCAAAAATGGCCTGACACTGTGAGGCAGAAGGGATAGACAAAGAAGAAGAATAAGCAAAATTTGTTGACATAAAGTTTCACTCTATTACTTTTGAATATTTAAATTTAAATACTCTTTTTGTCATCAGTCTCTCGACTGGTTTGATGCAGTTCTCCAAGCTGTTCTATGTTGCGCAAGCATTTCATATCTACATACCTGTAACAACCTACATCTTTTGTAATTTACTTTATATATTCTAATCTTTGCCTCCTTACAAACTACTCCCTCAATATTACCCTCCATTATTGATAGCCCAATACCTGGATGTCTTAAGATATACCCCACTAGCCTATCCCGTCTTCTGGTAAGATGCTTCTGTATATATCTTTTTTCATCCACTCGCCTAAGAACCTCTAAATTACTTATTTTGTCCACGCACCTAATATTTAACATTTTCCTATAACACCACATTTCAAAAGCTTCTATCTTCTTCTTTTCTACAGCCCCTATCACCCATTTTTCACTCCCGTATAATGCTATACTCCAAACATAATTTTTTAAGAAAGTTTTCCAAATCTGTTAATCAATTTTTGTAGTATTCAGTAAGCTTTTTTTTATTTCAAAGGGTTTTCTAGCTTGAGCAATTCCACTTTTGATATCACTTGTGCTTCTACCATCCTTTGTTTTTTACTCCCTAGATAGCAGAAACCCCCAACTTCCTGTATGTTATCGTTGCCTACTTTTACATTTCCCATCTCTTCTAAACCACTCTTGCTGCTGCACAACACTATTTATATTTAAATATTATAGATGTAAATCGTTAAACTTACCACATTTATGAAATTCAATGCTTCGCAAAAGAAATAACCAGTTGCGTAAACGTTATGCATATGTAATGTATCAATGAAATATTGAACAACTCGTGATTGCCTTTCATGACGAGCTTCACGTGGTCCAACCATTGCTCCTCTCATACCGTCCGTTAACATTCTCATTTTCCCTTCTTCCCAGTTTTTCCACATCCAGTGCGGAACGTAGAAAAGTACGCCCTGTAACAATAATAGAAAATTAATTGTATTGTTGAGGTCATCAGCTGAAAGGCTGGTTTGAACCTGTAAAGGTTTTACTAAGTAAAACGAGGACTGAGGTAGTTCACCATTGCCTTCCTCACTGAGTGGAAAAATATGCTTATCAGAATGCCAGGCCCTCTGTATAGCATATATTTTCCACTCTGCCAGTGACACCTTCACTTCATTCACCACAGGGTCTGGCTGTATAATGAAATTCATTACTTTCAGGGGAGATGACTCTGATAAGTGTCTTTTACACCTCTACCTCTTCTGTTCTTAAATGATTCAGTCATTTAATTTGCTGACCATGTGATAAGAAACAGAACTATTTATTTTAGCCCTACAACGAACACATTGAGTAAATAATTTGACACTCCACTGTCTGTTATGGGCAGGAAATTTAATTAAGTCTATATTAAGTTTTTTTATTGTTTAGGTCATCAGCTGAAAAGCTGGTTTACTAGCCTTCTTCAGTGAGTTAAAAAGTATGCTTATCAGCATGCCAGGCCCACTGAAAAGAATCTACTTTTCACCTTGCAAATGATACCTTCACTTCATTCACGACAGTCTGAATATATAATGAATTTCATTATCTCAGGAGATAACTGTTGACTAAAATACTTTTCACCTTTGATTAGCTCTGCTGTTTCACACGTTTATACCAATTAGAACATTTGCCAGCATTGTCAGATTGTACGAATGCATCAGCCTGACAAACATTACGCGCGCATGCGTATAAGAGAGAAAGTAGTTCACTCGTGTTGCATCTCGTACTGAACACATCGATTATAGAGCGCTTTAACATGCAATACTGTATAATATAATCAGCTGATATGTTCATGGGTTACATTGTAATTGAAAGACCAAAAAAATGGCTGACGAAATCTAGCTACAAGTAAAAGTGTTGGCAACATTGCTGGCAAGTCATTGGCTAGTTATGAATTGTGTAGGGGGCAATGCGTACGTCCAGAGCGCATCAACTTTGAAAAATAGTACAGTAATCCCTTGGTATCCACGGGTTTCGGTTATCTGCAGACTTCATTCGTGGGCTTAAAACCTTAAAATACGTACGTTTTCTCACCTTCTGTACATCGTATTTGGTTGGGAAGTCATACAATATTCTGAAAACATGTGTTTGAATAAATGTTTTGGCATCGTATCATGTTGAGTCACACACTAGTATGGCGATGGCCGCCATGAGCCAAGCTAGATTTCCGCCTAATGTACGTAGTGAGCCAGTCACCGGGTACCAGGCCCCGCCAGTAACACCCCACCTTCACCGCCATACGTACGCCCAGGCACCATACTGTAATTTCTCCATACGTTTTCTTTCAAGTGTCAGTCTTACTTTTTCGTACGTACGAACAGTTCTTTGTGTGTTTGACGATCCTGAAACGAAGCCAAGCATTTCTTCACAAACCATCAGCGAGATCCTCAACATGGCAACGCAACTTGCTGATCATGTGTTGGAGACAGATCCCGTCATGGAAAGGGCCCTTCAATTCAAAAGAGGACTCAGGAGCTGAATATAACATACGAAGAAGTCCACAAGGAGTTTGAAAAGAAGAGAAGCAAAGAGCCATAACTAACTATTTTAAAGCAAATTAAATTTTTTATGCGTACATTAGTGCATCTATTAAATATTTATAGATTATAATAATGGTAAAATGTTCCTAAAACTATTAAACACTTAAAATGACTACAGGACTTTACCTTTAGAACCTAACCCCCATCTTTTCATTCATATAAGGTATTATCCGCAGTTTTACTAACCGCGGTAACCCTCCGGAACGTAACCTTCGCGGATAACGAGGGATTACTGTATAGTGTCTTTTAAACCTCTACCTCTTCTGTTCTTAAATGCTTCAGTCATATAATTGGGTGGTCACGTGATAAGAAACAAAATTATTTTTTGTAGCTATGGAATTTGAAGATAATAGTCCAAATAATTAAACACTCCACCTGCCTGTTATGGTCAATTATTCATTGATTAAAATAAAATACAGATCTCAAAAACTTGCTATTAATGTTTCTTGTTGTCCATAAATGGCAGGTGAACCCATAACAGTGCTGCCAACCTCAACAGTGAGACACTATATGTTACTACCATTTTTTAACCACTTGTTTGCCTTTCGATTAATATACTTCATTGTGACTGATACTTTCCCACTGAAACCCCATTTCCTTTAATATTTTTTTTAACGCACAAAATTTCCAATTAAAATTTAGCCTTTCTTTTAATATAGGTAATAACTTTTCACATGTTGGCACCACTGCTTATCGATACAAAAATCTTCCATAATTTTGATAATCACATGACTAACAAAGCTCTCCAATGAGGCATTCCTATATTCTGGCTGTTTAATTGTTTTTTAAACCAGGTGTCAAAAAAAACTGATTGTGAATTAGCTCCTTCAATGTCTTTAACTTCCTTCTTTATAATTTTTCAAATCAAGGAAAGAAAAACATCACAGTAGTTAGCCGCTCGTTTATGGCTTATGTTAAGAGACACGGAAAGACTTTTATTAAGCTTCAACTTCACAATATTTCCATTATACTGCATATTACATTTCTGTTTACAGTAACAAACCGTTATGTTACGTTCGTACAGTTAACCTACAAAAGGTTCTACGATTATTGTATGTACTTTGGGTATAGTTTACGTTGTTGTGTTGGGTGAACTGATACCAAAGCAGTTGAGCATCCACACTAATGGTTTCTCTCCTTTCCCCCATGTTAAAATATAATGAATTCTCATGAGTTGAGTAACTTTACCATTAAATAAATATTTTTCTTCTTCTTCACTTTAAAGTCTAGGTTTAGTGAACCTGTTCCTGTACCCATCTCTTCCTCGGTCTTCTCACATATCTCTTGTGCGACTGACTTCACAAACTGAGTTGCACTGGTTAGTGCAACTGGCTTCTACACCAGGATCCCGGGTTTGATTCTTGGTTAGGTCTGGCATTTTTTTATCATTCATCTTCATGTATGATTCTTCTCACCGCCTGCATTAGCAGCAATTGCAAAACAGTCAGACGTAAAAAAAAAACATCTCTCGTACCAATTGGTCTATAATTTTTGAGCCTCTATTTGAAAACTCCCATATAGCATACTGTTCAAGTTACTGTACCAGTAACTTGGCCGGCCCGTTGGTGTAGTGGTTAGTGCAACTGGCTTCTACGCCGGGGTTCCAGGTTTGATTCCCGGTCAGGTCTGGCATTTTTTCATCTCTTATTTTTCATTATCAACATTATCCACCATCTGCGTTAGCAGAAATTGCAGAACAGTCAGATGTAAAACAAAAAAAACTACTAGTTTCTTCGATTCTGTAAGATCTTGTCATGTAGTGGTGGAACTGACAGAACTCTTCTTATTTCATCATTCCTTATCTTGTCCATTCCAGAGCATTCCAACACACTACGCAAAAATCTTATCTGTGCAACTTGGATCTTGAGAACAAAATCCATTAAATTAATGATATAAAATAAAATGTTAGTTTTTACCTGAAAGAATAACATGAACGGAACCCACTGATAATACGAATGGTAACGCAGTTCATCTTCATTATCAACATAGCTACTAACGCCAGGATGCGCTACATGAGTTCCCTGCGGTTTCCCGACTTGATGCGGAAGCGTAAACGTGTGTGTTATCCAACAATACGTGTTTATTACATAATTCGGTATCGATCTGTCGTTAATGCATTGAATCGGTTCACCTATAAATCAAAATCGTATATTAAAACATGAATCGTAAATTATATGATTTTTTGATGTATAACTTCCGTCAAATCAGCAAAATTAAAATCTGTTCATTGTTAGATAAACAAGAAACAAGTAAGTAAGTAATTTAATGAAATGCAGAAGTTTCTTGGTGTTATACTGTACATAGTCTTATACTCACGGCCATTATTGGCGATGTAATGATTAATATTTAACTCCTGTGCCACGACAGTTTAGTAGAAATTGGTTTGAATTATTATTAAGGTTATTCCATTGTGCTTAGAAGAAGCCGTTGCTCGTGATTACAGACTGTACAAAATTAGGGGTATTGTATAAATGATCTTGTTAATAATTTTCAAAAGAGATATTAATCTGAACAATACGAGGTGTGGCTATTAAATAACGAGACTGGTGTTGTAAAAAAAATTTATTTTAATTTTATACATAATCACTTATTGTCACCTTCAATATACACTCCTTCTCTATCCCTACAATGCTCCATGCGAATTTTCCATTGTTGGAAACAGTGCTGGAAGTCATCTTGTGTCAGCTCCTTCAGGACACTTGCCGGTTTCTCTTTTACAGCTTCCACAGACTTAAATCTTGTCCTTTTTAATGCAAATTTCACCTTAGCGAACAGGTAGAAATCACATGGTGCAAGATCTGGTGAATAAGGTGGATGTTTTAACACTGAGATGCTGTACTTGGCTAGGAACCTCTTAACAGATAACAAAGAATGAGCTGGTGCATTATCTTGGTAGAGAACCCATGATTTATCCTTCCACATTTCGTGGCGTTTTTTTCTTACTCTTTGACATAGTTTAGAAAGTACCTCAAGGTAGTAATATTGATTAATTTTTTGACCTTCAGGAACCCAGTGAAGGTACACAATCCCATGGATATAAAAAAAAACAATCATCATTGCTTTAAATTTTGACTTGTTCATTCGAGATTTTTTGGCTCTCGGTGAAGTTCGGCTCTTCCAGTGCATGGATTGGCGCTTGGTTTCCGAATCATAAGTAAAAAACCACGTTTCATCACAGGTTATTATCGTTTCCAAAAAATTTGGAATATTTTCAATTGCATACAAAGTGTCAGTAGAAACATTTTTGCGAACTTCATTTCAAACATTTTTGAGTGGCACGTGTCCTGAAGGAGCTGACAGATGATGACTTCCAGCACTGTTTCCAACAATGGAAAATACCCATGGAGCGTTGTAGGGATAGAGAAGGAGTGTATATTGAAGGTGACAATAAGTGATTATGTATAAAATTAAAATAAATTTGTTTATTTCAGTCTCGTTATTTAATAGCCACACCTTGTATATGTGTATTGATGAAAGAAAAATTGATTTCATTTATTGATACAACTGGTGGTCTACAATTTTTGCGAAAATTCCACATTAAAATTTCTTAATTCCATGCTATTCAAGAAGATTTTACAATATTAATAACTAATTGACATTCGCAATGTTACTTTAATGGAATAAATAAATATTTTTACCCTCATTATCCAGTTTCTTGTTAAAATATTTTAGTAACTCTTCACAGTCGAGTGTATGTATACTTGTAGATAAGTAAAGTAATAAAAAAGTAAATAAATCTTTATTTGTCAGCGACCCAAATATACAAGAAACTTATACATAATCACGAATAATAATATTTACATGAACTTGTCACTTTAGACATTATTCTAGATTATTAACTTACAATTAACAATGTTATTTATTCGTAAATTTTACAGGATAATATTTAAAGAGTAAAAAATATAAAAATGTTAAAATAGTGAATTACAATTGAATCGGGTCATTTAAGAAAACCTGTAAGTTAAAAAAACTAATTTTTGGATAAAATTTTAAAAAAACTGGTGTGAAACACTCACACATTTTTCTCTTTCCAATGCAAATAATTAACAATATAACCTAAAATTAGTAATAAAATATTAGAAGTAAAAAAAAAAAACTAAATTCAAAAACATAATCTTATTTTGATCATGAGTGAATGATGCAAAATTTAAATCAACCTCAGTTTTGTTTAAAAAAATATGGAAAATCACTCTTTCTCGCTAAACTAGGCTCTGTAGAGAAAAATGCTCTAAATTAAAATATTGTAGAACTCTTAATTTCCTATAAATTTGATTTTATATAGTTTTGTCGTAAAATGCATACTAAGGCTGAAATCTTAAAAAAATCGATTTTTTTACACATTTTCGTGATAAAAAAATCAGAAAACTGCTAATTACCACTAAACTAAGCGTTATACAAAGAAATGTTTGATTTAAAAGTTGTAGGATTTTAAATTCTCTACAACTTTTATTATATAGTACATTTTTGCGCTAAAATTCAAATTAAAGCCGCAATCTTAAAAAAAAAAACAGTTTTTCTACGAGAGCACAGCCTTTCCAAGAATTTCAGCGAACATGGCGCCAACCCTATCTTGTAGAGCATAAAAAATTTAGTAAATGAGGCAGTTTAAAAAAAATCGTAGGAGCTGTTTTTGAGAAAATCACAAAAAGTGAACAATGACACGAATAAACTACTACTTTCTGTAGACAGATTTTGATGAAAATGTTCGTGTCGGGTCTGGTAATGGTATCTAACTTAAGTTTTACGTTTCAAGTTCGTACAGTGTTGCGTTCTTGAGATATTGTGTTCACAGACACACACACACACACACACACACACACACACACACACACACAGACCAATCGCTAAAAACATGTTTTTTGGGTTCAAGGGGTCTGAAAACGTGTAGATCCGGTGAAAACTCTATTTCTAAAAATCCACATGAAAACAATACTTTCCTTCCTATATATTCATATAGACAAGAGAAAGTAAAAAACTGAAATTAAGAAACGTAAAATTTTGACATATGGGCTTTTTAAAATGACTGATCTGCTAAACCGAATATTACAGCTCGCAGCTCGTAATATGTATTGATATAAAACGACAACCATTAAAATCGGTTACTAAAATGAAAAACACTACAAATTATATTTCTGTAAAATAAATATATCACATTTTATTACATGCATAAATCACTTTATAGTTTTTACAATCTATATAACAGATAACGCGACAAAAGTTATAAATTTAGTTTTACGTTTCATATATGATAGCTTTTTATTGGTTTAATAAGAGGCCATTTTATAAAGTTAATGCAAGATTTAACGTTCTAAATGCGTTTCTTTATTTTATATATGAACATTAATTTAGTGATAACAAATAAGGTCAATTCAGAAATGTTTAATGCAAGATTAAATTTTTTATAAAATGTATTTTTAACGTATTTAGTTTGTGAAATGGTTTTGTTTATCGGTGTGACAATATTTGTCATCTATTCAGATTGTTTTGTTTTAAATAATGTTGTTTAGGTTATCAGCTGAAAGGCTGGTTTGAACTTCTAGATGTTTTACTAAGTAAAACGAACTTCTTTACTGAGTGGAAAAGTATGCTTATCAGCATGTCAGGCCCTCCGTAAAGCATCTAAGTTCCACCCTGTAAATGATATCTTCACTTCATTTCGTCGTTTAGGTCATCAGCCGAAAGTCTGGTTTGAACCTGTAGAGGTTTTATAAAGTAAAACTAGGAGTGAGGTGGTTTACCAATGCCTTCCTCACTGAGTAGAAAAGTATGCTTATCAGCATGCCAGGCCCTCTGAAAAGCATATATTTTCCACTCTGTAAATGACACTTCACTTCATTTACCACAGGTTCTGGCTGTATAATGAAATTTATTACTTTCAGAGGAGATAACTCTGACTAATGTATTTTACACATCTACCTCTTCTGTTCTTAAATGCTTTAGTCATATAATTGTCTGACCATGTGATAAGAAACAGAACTATTTTATGTAGTGCTGGATCTAGCACATCAAGTGCAAATAATTTAACACTCCATCTGCCTGTAGCAGCTGGAGTCTTCCTCATTGAGTGGAAAAGTGGGCAGAATCTCTTTTGAGTCCCACCCACAGTACTTCATGTTGCCCCTTAACCTACTGGTTTGCTGAGAAAACTAAAAAAAAAAATTTGTGATTTGCACCCCCTGGGTTTCATGTTATTCATTTCTTTCACCACAAAAATGTTTCATTGAAATGATTTTATTGTCTGCTTTTTCTGGTAAACTTATACAGAAGAAATTTGTTCAGACAAAATTTTTTTTGTACAATAATTTTTCAGAATTAAAATACAAACCTAAACAGTGGCGCGCAGGGCACGCACTCTATGGTTCTGATCTACTTTTGAATTCTGATCCACCGAACCCCACTGATGCAAGATACGCAATTGGTGTAAAGCAACAGGTTAATGATTAATTAATTCTAGGAAATTTTAATGTAATAAAAAAATTTAGTAGACAATTTACCTATTAGATTGTTGGCAGTAACTAATACACATGAAACGAATAGAATCGCACTAGTTATTCGATAATGCAATCTGAATACCATGTTATCTATTATCGCTTTATCCATAAGGTAGCGGATTTTTACAAAACCCGCCACCGAGCTGACCATTGCAAACACAGACATCTTGAATTATCTGAAATCAAAAAAAAAAAATATTTTTTTATTTAATCCTGTTGTTGTTTAGGTCAACAGCCAAAAGGCTGGTTTGAACCTGTAGAGGTTTTACTAAGTAAAACGAGGAGTGAGGTGGTTTACCATTGCCTTCGTCACTGAGTGGAAAAGTACGCTTAACAGCATGCCGGGCCCTCTGAAAAGCACATATTTTCCACTCTGCAAATGACACCTTCACTTCATTCACCACAGGGTCTGGCTGTATAGTGAAATTTATTACTTTCAGAGAAGATAACTCTGACTAGTGTCTTTTACACCTCTACCTCTTCTGTTCTTAAATGATTCAGTCATTTAATTGGCTGACCATGTGATAAGAAACAGAACTATTTATTTTAGCCCTGCAACAAACAGATTGAGTGTAAATAATTTGACACTCCACCTGTCTGTTATGGGCAGTTATTTAATCCTATAAATAATATAATAATAATCTTTGATTTCAAAAAATAATAATTTTTTTTTTATTCCTAATTTGTGTACGTTGCAATCTGTTCAATTTAGAACAATAAGCAACCCCATGACCCAATGAGATGAGGATGATGTGTATGACGTGTAAATGAGGTGTAGTCTTGTGCAGACCCAGGCCGACCATTCCTGAGAGAGTATGGTTAATTAAACCTCAACTATCAAAGTACACCGATAATCACTGTCTAGCATTCAAATCCGTATAAAAGTAACTACCTTTACTAGGATTTGAACCAGGAACCTTCGTCTTCGAAAATCAGCTGTTAAACAGCTGATTTTGGCGACGACTTTACCTCTAGACCAACCCGGTGGGTCAAAAAAATAATAATGGAATTTTTATCTTGATGTTTAGGTCATCAGCCGAAAGGCTGGTTTGAACCTCTAGAGGCTTATACCTTATAGTATAAGCCTCTAGAGGTTCAAACCAGCCTTTCGGCTGCCTTAGCCAAACTATAATTTGCAAACTATAGTCAATATTATGTAAGAGTAATAATAAACTGTCAAGTTTCACCGACTCATTTTTGACTCGATCGGATCAAGTTAATCACGAACCATGACTGGGGAAATGTTTGTTGAATTCATTTCTAACAGCTCAGTATGTGATTCAACGCAAACGAGCATCCAATCCGTTTCACGATTGTATTAAAAACACTATTACGTGAGAGACGGATCAGTCTCTCAGAAGTAAATTTTACGGATCTAGTGAGAGACGTATAAGTGTCTCATGGAAGTCAACCTGTTAAAATATTTCATGGAAGAAACTGTAGTTTGTCATCAGCCGAAAGGGTGGTTTGAACCTGTAGAGGATTTTTACTAATAAAAACGAGGAGTGTGGTGGTTTACAATTGCCTTCCTCACTGAGTTAAAAAGAATGTTTATCAGGATACTAGGCCCTCTAAAAAGCATCTACTTTGAACCCTGTAAATGACATCTTCACTTCATTCATCACAGGGTCTGGCTGTATAATGAAATTCATTACACTAAGAGGAGATAACTGTGATAGTGTCTTTTACACCTCTAGCTCTTTTGTTCTTAAATACTTCAGTCATATAATTGGCTGACCGTGTGATAAGAAACAACTATTTTCTTTTTAGCCCTGACACTAGCACATCGAGTGCAAATAATTTAACACGCCACTTGCCTGTTACGGGCAATTTTTTTTTCATAAAAATTTTATTAGGAAATAAGATAATAAATTTCAGTTATTTTCTTTTTAGGAAATAGTTATAATTAATGATGAGTGAATTAGCTGGCTTTTCCATTTTCAGTATATAAATACATAAATTTCCTTGAGTAACATAAAATGCAAGTGTTTTAGTATGTCAGCATTTACGTTATTACATGAATGCTGTTCAAGGCAGACAACATATTTAAATTTATTATTTTAACATAAACATGCAACCAAGTTTCTAGCAATTGAGATTTGTATGTGTGTTATTTGAATCCAGTAGAAATTTACTTCTACTGTATTTGTTTTAAATTTCTATAAATTGATTCAAAATTTATATTGTAATTATCTAAGCTATGTTTAGCGAAACAGTTTCTTGGAAACATAATTTAGATTTCAATATTTTGATCTTTTCCTAAATCAAGTTCTTGCGAATATAAACCGGTGTAAACACTCACACGATTTTCTCTTGACAGTGTTATAATAATAATAATAATAAGGTTATAATAAAAATAATATAGGTTATAATAAAAATAATAATAATTCTTAGAAGAATACTGGGCCCAAACCGCACAGAGGATGGGTGGAGATTGAAGAGCAACAAAGAAATATATCAATATACTGAGACAATATTGGCAACAATGAAGAAAAGAAGACTGCTCTTTTTTGGACACCTGCACAGAATGGATCCCAACAGACTCACTAAGAAAGTATTTGATTTCTGCCATAACAGGAAAACAACACAGGCATGGTTCCGAGAAATAGCAAAAGACCTACAACTGAACCACATTACAACACGAGACATCTTAGATAGAAACAAATACAGAAGCCAAATACGAAGCATCAAAGAGTTCCAGGGTGGACACAGACCTCCGAGGACTGGAACAGTATGGTCTCAGAAGAGGAAGAAGAGATTCAGCGAGGGAATGAAGGCAGTTTGGGCTGAACGGAGGAAGAACAGAGCGAAATGATTTGAAGTTGTATCGTGATCCCTAGTGGTCCTAACGGAAAAAATAATAATAATAATAAAAATATAACCCATATTTCAATCATGAGTGAATGATGCAAAATGAAAATCAACCTCTGTTTGACTTAAAAATACGGCAAATCAATTACCTCTAAAAACGGGTCTGTAGAAAATATTTTCAAATGAAAGTTGTAATTTTTTTAATTCCAATAAGTTTGATTCTGCTCTTAACATGCAGGTTGAGTATTAAATTATTTGTACTCAATTTGCTAGTTCCAGGGCTACAAAAAAAATAGTTCTGTTTCTTATCACATGGTCAGCCAATTATATGACTAAAGTAAGAATAGAAGAGGTAGAAATGTAAAAGACACTAGTCAGAGTTATCTATGAGAGTAATGAATGTCATTATACAGTTAGACCCTGTGGTGAATGAATTTAAGTGTTATTTGCAGGGTGGAAAGTAGATGATTTTTAGAGGGCCTGACAAGCTGATAAGCATATTTTTCCACTCAGTGAGGAATACAATGGTAAACCACGTCACGCGTTTTACTTAGTAAAACCTTTAACGGTTCAAACCAGCCTTTCGGCAAATGACCTACACTACAAAAAGTTTGATTATATAAAATTTTGTTTTAAAATTGATAATAAGGCCGTAATCGTAAGGAAAACAATTTTTTTTAAATTTTGAAAATAGAGTAGGAAATAAGCGGGAATCGGATGTCACGTACACAATCTGGCAAAAAGGGTTGTAGCACCCGACCCCAACATGACCCACTATATTTTTCAAAATTTAAAAAAATCCACTACAAAATTACCCAATGAATATTTCATGTTATTAACCTTTTGAGGACTATGTTTTCCAACCTAGAACTCAGCTGACAGCCTGAGTTCTTTTTAGGTTTTTCGTCTATTTCTGCTTCCCTTATTTATTATCTTTCTGCTATTTTTTTTTACAAACTTCCACCCCTTGAATACTTATACATGTAAATAACCCTCACATGCACAGTCAAGCGCCCATACGTGCATGCGCGCGCACATCATGTGCACATTTATCGTGCCGTACATAAAATGAATTTTCCTATCACTCTCATTGTAATTTTCAATATCTGAATCCGGGATTAGTTATATATTGTAATATATCGTCATCCCGTAGACGCCTACCACTAAAACTAGCCATTTCCACTCGTATAATATACAAAATACACAATGAAATGAAACGTTCAAAATAAAACAAATATAAGTAACACGAATTTGAAATTTCGTATACGCTGTAAAAATATAATTGGCTATGTTTTGTTAAAATTTCAAGCTTTTCGGTGAAATAATTATTGAGTTATACGCCTCTTAACGCATGAAATTCTTGTCTGTAGCAAAAAAACAAAATTTTGTTTTCCAACCGCGATATGGCAATTTTCAAACAACATTAAAAATATAGGTTTATTATAGATCAACGCAGAATAAAATTATCTAAATTTTGATGTAAAGTGTGTTGAAATCCGACTCATCGTTTTAGAGATGCAAGCGTTCAAACTTGGGTGTATATAATAATGAAACCGAAAGTAGGATTTAAACCAAAAATCGTTAGCTTTGTTGATTGATATTTAACCACTATGCTAACAAAGAAATCGTCTTTTTAAAAATTTAATTTTACTTTTCCCTGCCTATCTGATTAAACAGGAAGGAAAGAATTGTTTTCATGTCGATTTCAAAAAATCGAGTTTTCACCGGATCTACACGTTTTCAGACCTCCTGAACCCAAAAAAAACATGTTTTTAGCGATTGGTCTGTGTATGTGTTTGTGAATAAAATATCTCAAGAACAGAAAATCGTACAAACTTAAAACTTGAAACTTAAGTTAGGTACCACTAGAGGACCGATACGAACATTTTCATCAAAATCGGTCAACAAAGTAGTAGTTTAAACGTGTAATTTTTCAATTTTTTGCGATTTTCTCAAAAACGGCTTCTACGATTTTTTTTAAAAATCGCCTCATTTACTAATTTTTTTATGCTCTACAAGATAGGGTAGGCGCCATGTCTGCTGAAATTCTTAGAACGGCTGTTTTCTCGTAAAAAATCTTAATATTTTTTTAAGATTGCGACTTAAATATGCATTTAAGCGCAAAAATGTATAAAATAAACATTGTAGAGAATTTAAAATCCAACTTTTATTTCAAAATTTTTTTTGAACAACGCTTAGTTTAGCGGTAATTAGCGATTTTTTGGTTTTTTCACGAAAATGTGTAAAAAAATCTATTTTTTTTCAGCCTTAGTATGCATATTACGACAAAAGAGTATAATCAAATTTACAGGAAATTAAAAGATCTACAACTTTTATTTTGAGCATTTTTCTCTACAGAGCCTAGTTTAGCGTGAAAGAGTGATTTTCCGTATTTTTAAGCCCAACTGAGATTGATTTACATTTTGCGTCTTTCACTCATGATTAAAATAAAGTTATGTTTTTTGAGGTTAGTTTTTATTTCTAATGTTTTATTACTAATGTTAGGTTATATTGTTATATTTTGCATTGGCAAGAGACAGTCGTGTGAGTGTTTCACAACAAATTTTTAGTGTGTTATCTTAGACAACTCTTGTTTGGATGATTTAATAAAATATGCAGTACTCTATATTTGTAACATAATATTTAACACGTGGTTGGGCAATAAATGAGGAAATAAGCAATTGTCAACTTTATTGGTCATATGTAGTACAACTAAGCTAGTTTGTAAACAGTTCTACGTAATGTATTTTTTGATAGGTAGGGTTAGGTATTTTTATTATTAATTCAGTAATTCAGTTTATCATTCTAAATTTTTTCTCTTATCGTCTGTTTTAATTGCAATTAAAAAAATTGCTTTTAAGTATTGTTATACGTAGTGGCTGAATTGGCTTTTTTTTTTTTTTTTTTTTTGTTAAGGTCGATAAAACCATGCCAAGTACGTAATTGCAGTTCAAATGGTTAAAGTTCTTTAATTGCATGATTTTCTTAGTTCTTCCCTTACAAATATCTTCAGTTCTTATTTCTATAATTATATTTATTACTTTCTTTTGCCTATATGAATGTATAGGAAGGAATGTATTGTTTTCATGTCGATTTTTTGAAATCGAGTTTTCACGGGATCTACACGTTTTCAGACCCCCCGAACCCAAAAAACATGTTTTTGGCGATTGGTGTGTGTGTGTGTGTGTTTGGGTGAACAGAATATCTCAAGAACCGAACATCATACGAACTTGAAACTTAAGTTAGATACAACTAGAGGACCCGAAACAAACATTTTCATCAAAATCGGTCAACCGGAAGTAGTAGTAGTAGTTATTCGTGTCATTTTTCACTTTTTTGCGATTTTCTCAAAAACGGCTCCTATGATTTTTTTAAAAAATCGCCTCATTTACTACATTTTTTTAATGCTCCACAAGATAGGGTAGGCGCTATGTCTGCTGAAATTCTTGGTGAGGCTGTTTTCTCGTAAAACTTTTTTTTAAGATGGCGACTTGCAATATGCATTTTAGCGCAAAAATGTATGTATTAAAAGTTGTAAAGAATTTAAAATCCTATAACTTTTATTTCCAACATTTTTTTTGTGTAACGTTTCGTTTAGCGGTAATTAGTGATTTTATGTTTTTTTTTCGTGAAAATCTGTAAAAAAATCGATTTTTAATATTTCAGCCTTAGTATGCAACAAAAGTGTATATAATCAAATTTATAGGAAATTAAAAGATATACGACTTTATTATTTAGAGTATTCTGCTCTACAGAGCCTAGTTTAGCGTGAAAGCGTAATTTTTCCGTTTTTTTAAGCCCAACTATTTGATTTTCATTTTGCGTCTTTCACTCATGATTAAAATTAAGTTATGTTTTATGAGGTTAGTTTTTTTTGTTTATTTCTAATGTTTTATTACTAATATTAGGTTATATTGTTAATTATTTGCATTGTCAAGATTAAGACGTGTGAGTGTTTAACACCAGATTTTTTTGTAGCTCTGGAACTAGCAGATCGAGTTACAAAGCCTGTTATGGACCAAAGTAAGGTTATAAATTAAATATTAAATCATTAGAAGCTATAAAATGCAGTGAGAGTAAAGTGTTGGTTGTCTTGTTATAAACGTTTTATAAATAATAATATGTTGTTGTTTAGGTCAACAGCCGAAAGGCTGGTTTGAACCTCTAGAGGTTTTACTAAGTAAAACGAGGAGTGAGGTGGTTTACCATTGCCTTCCTCACTGAGTGGAAAAGTACACTTATCAGCATGCCGGGCCCTCTGAAAAGCACATATTTTCCACTCTGTAAATGACACCTTCACTTCATTCACCACAGGGTCTGGCTGTACAATGAAATTCATTACTTTCAGAGGAGATAACTCTGATTAGTGTCTTTTACACCTCTACCTCTTCTGTTCTTAAATGATTCAATCATTTAATTGGCTGACCATGTGATAAGAAACAGAACTATTTATTTTAGCCCTGCAACGAACAAATTGAGTGTAAATAATTTGACACGCCCACCTGTCTGTTATGGGCAGAAATAATAATATAAATATAGTATAATGGACAGAATGTTATAATTACGGAAAACGGAATATTTTTTTCTATTACAAATGGATTTCATGAATTATTCAATGATTTGTTAGATTATAACATAGTGTATAATATGTTATATGAATCGGGGCACGTGTCTTGTTACATAATTCCCAACCAAATGATATTGTACTGAGTAATTCTACATAAAGATTCTTTTGTTTTGTTTTTTTTTTGTTTTTTATGTTATCCTAACGTTGGACGAACACTGGTTTGTTAGTATACCGTAGAATGGTGTTTTTTTTTGTTTGGTTATGTTTTTTATCTCTTTCTAGTTACTTGCCTAGCGTTCTTTTCAGTTAGTATATAGTAAGTAGCTCAGGTATTTTCTTTATCGTCTTTCTTTGTCTTTTCTGTCTTTTTTTATCTTTAAGTTAGCCTGGCAGGTTGAAGGTCGGTCTTTTTCTTTTTCTATTACATACATATGCTTGTGTTACTGGTTTTCGATATGATGCTATGCATTGTGTTTCAGGTTAGATGATATTATTTTGGTTAAACCAGTGGCGTAGATAAAAACATTTATTCGGGGTGTCGGTTTTGACGTTATGTATCTCTACTAATATCTCTATTTCCTCTAAGTGCTTCGTTTTTACAAGGGAAATTTCAACTTTTAATTTCCACCCAGTATTTTTCCCACGTATTGGGTCAATTTTTGACCATGTGAAATGACTTCTCAGAGTTCGCTGACTGTAGGTTTTTCTCCTTTCCTCTGTCCACCCAGTGTTCCGTTTTTACTCTGCATGGAAGTCCATAAGTATTTGGCTAAATTTGGTTAGGTTTAATCCGGTTTTTTCAGTATTCTTTCTGACTTCTGTAAACCATTTATCCGACACCTTAGGTGTACTGTTTTAGTGTCTTAATTTTTTTTTGTGAACCGGTTGTCATCTATTCCCGGTCGGACCTTACAGACCGAAGCATTTCCCGATTTTGATCGTTCCAAAATATTTTCGGTGCGGGAGAACAAGCCCTTTCCGTTTATTTTGGTTAAACCAGTGGCGTAGATAAAAATTTTGTTTGGGGTGACGTAACGTATCTCTACTAATATCTCTGTTTCCTCTAAGAGCTTCGTTTTTTTACTAGGGAAATTTCAACTTTTAATTTCCACCCAGTATTTTTCCCACGTATAAGGTCAATTTTAGATCATGTGAAATGACTTCTCAGAGTTCGCTTACTGTAGGTTTTTCTACTTTCCTCTGTCCACCCGGTGTTCCGTTTTTACTCAGCATGGAAGTCCATAAGTAGTTGTCTAAATTTGGTTAGGTTTAATCCGGTTTTTTCAGTATTCTTTCTGACTTCTTTAAACCATTTATCCGACACCTTAGGTGTACTGTTTTAGTGTCTTAATTTTTTTGTGTGAACCGGT
Source organism: Catonia carolina (assembly GCA_035578175.1). Classification (NCBI taxonomy): domain Eukaryota; kingdom Metazoa; phylum Arthropoda; class Insecta; order Hemiptera; family Achilidae; genus Catonia; species Catonia carolina. The sequence continues at coordinate 15,864,708 of JAQMRL010000014.1, read as the reverse complement.
TGTCATGTATTCCCGGTCGGACCTTACCGACCGAAGCACTTCCCGGTTTTGATCGTTCCAAAATCTTTTCGGTGCGGGAGAACGAGCTCTTTCCACCTAGTATACAGTGGTGAATATTTTTATACTTGGCCTAAAAAGCCGAGCGCAGCTGAACCCAAACAAGGGTGACTTTACTATGATCTGAATTAATAAGTAATATTAAAGAAGTTCGTTTAGCGACGCTAGTTTAAATTATTTTAGTCAGTTGTTTTATTTAACTAGGTTTGTTTCCTGCTATTGGTAAAATTTAATCTTTATAAATTTTTTATTTTTTTTTTTTATTTCGGGGTGTGTCTGGACACCTTGAACCCCCTCCATCTACGCCATTGGGTTAAACAGTACTGTTTAACATTTACAGATAAATTAAACATCGACAACAGACATTAGGTGGCGATCGAACCCGGGACCTTCCGCTTTGAAGGCTAGCGCGATAGTCATTGCACCACAACGGTGGGGGGGGGGGTCATAATTACTTTAGGTTTCTAGTTAACCATCTCTGCTTCTTAAAGCCTCCTCCTAACGGAAGTAGGAAATCATTAACATTATGCGGACTTTATTGGCTATTATTCAAGAAGGCAAGAGAAAGTAAATATGCCCATTGCGATGCTATGTTTTCTCGGTTCTGTTTTATGGCGTGGAGTCTTGAACGCTTAATGATTTAATGAGTAAAAGACTTGAAGCCATTTGAGATGTGGCTCTACAGAAGGATGCTGAGAGTATCCTGAGTGGATCGCGTCTCTAATTAAGAGGTATTGAGACGCATGCAGAAATCAAAAGAAGTCATGAACTTGATAAAGATTGGGAAGCTCGAGTATTTGGGACATTAATGCACACGAGAAAAGATATGGTTTGCTACAATCTATATTGCAAGGAAGAATAACTTGACAACGTAGCGTGGGGAGAAGAAGTATTTCCTGGTTGAAAAATCTGAGAAAGTGGTTGGGTATTGGCACGGTTACTTTACTAGACGGTAGGGATCATCAACAATATGCGCAGTGACGAGCCCCGCCCTCTGACGTCACTGGTCACCAGCGACAGCCGCCGCACGATACGGTACCTTGTCGGTCTGTGATGTTTATAATGTGATGTAATGTTTATAGTTTTCATGTTGAATTTTTGAAATCGAGTTTTCACCTGATTTCACGGTTACTTTACTAGACGGTAGGGATCATCAACAATATGCGCAGTGACGAGCCCCGCCCACTGACGTCACTGGTCACCAGCGACAGCCGACGCACGATACGTACCGTTTCGGTTTGTGATGTTTACTAGTCTTAATACGGTCTGTAATACTTTCCTAGTCTTTAATAATGGTGTGTTGTGCGATTGCCGGATGTTCTAATCACGATAGACAACAAGGAGTTACGCATTATAAGTTTTACCGTTTTCCAAAGACCATTGAACCTAAATTGAAGTGGATAAATGCTTGCAAGCGGGCAGATTCATTTTCTACTGATAGTGGTCGCCTGTGCTTAGTACATTTCGACGAATCAGATTATGTACGCGATTTAAAGTTCAAGTTGCTACATCTTCCATTAAAACGTGTCTTTAAGACGAATTCAGTCCCACATTTAAATTTACCGATTTGTATTGCCGTTCTACGTCCGGTAAACCCGACTTTTAGTGAACATAAAAATCGAGTAGAAAAACGATACGCTAAGGAAGTTAATGATAATTTAAACTCATCACCAAATTACAACACAGGCAGTTCACAAAATGAAGGGATAGCCGTAGAGAAAGGTCGGGCTCGTTTTAGTGAAGAACCGCCAAATTTGAATGTTGCGCAGTCAGAGGAAACTGATCTCTTATAACGCGAAAAAACCGCCGAATTAAAAGAAGAAAACAAGTTACTTAGAGACAAATTTCAGGTTGCAAACGAAGAATTATTAAAATTAAAATCGATTTCCCGTGTAAACATACCTAAACCGCTGTGTTTGTAAAAACAATGCAAAAACCTAACATCACTACGCAGCGGCCGCATTGTTGGGGGCCAGACTACGTCATCTCATATCTCACAGCAGGTGCGTGTGACCGCTACGTCTAGTATAGTAACCGTTTTTTTTTTTTTTTAGCTTTTATTTGTTATTGGGAACTGTACATTGTTGACAACTACCCAATTTGATCGCTGCTTTTGTAGATTAGACATGAGTTTGAACAGGGACCCCCAGTAGAGTTTGTTCATGGATGGCTGTAAGCTGGTCACCATACAAAGTCGTTTGATCAACTGGTGTTACTTAACAAGTAATAGCGACTTTCTACCAGCTGGCTGACTGGGCTGGCCCGAAGGCCTAGTAACCGTGGGTATTGGAAAACAACACAGCTGTTATGAGTAGCAGTGGATAAGGTTCAGATTGTTAATATGGTGGCCAACATCCGGAGCGGATAAGAACCTAAAGAAGAAGAATCACATGTCCCAGATCATCTTAAAGATGTAAGGAAATAAATATGCAGAATATTCTTTGTGTTATCAAAAATGTAAAGAATTAATGACGAGTGAATGAGTCAGTCAGTCATTCTTCGAAGGCAATCGCATTTATATCGTACATATTTGAAACTAATGTACGAACTAGAAGTTGACGAATCCTGTAAGAAATTATATACCATGTAGATAGGTCACGTATTGTTGAAAAGATAAAATTGAGTTTTTATTTAAGTGCTCATGTTTTAATCTCATGAGGTCGTAATAAGACTTCTTTATTAAAAAAAAAACCTAATCGTGACTGTAGCTAAACCGTTCTTGCTATGGACGTATATATGATCTCCATCATTTCAATTTTTACTTTCTACCAATTCTTTTCATAAAATAAATTGGGAAGATAAAGCAATCATGAAAAAAATTGGTACCCGGATTTCCAAACATCTTCAGTTTTTGATTGGTAGACGTCAAAATGGTTGATTTTTGAAAGGAAAAATTCACAGCTTTGTTAAAAATCTGGTTTGTAACACTTACGCGACTTTTTCTTGCCAATGTAAATAAAAACACACCTAATTATTTTAATCTCGAGTGAATGACGTAAAATGAAAATCAATCTGTAGATACGAAAAATTACTATTTGACGCTAAAACTAGGGTCTGTAGAAGAAAATTCTTGAAATAAAAGTTGAAGATTTTTACTTTCTCTTGCCTATATGAATATGTAGGAAGAAAAGTATTGTTTTCATGTCGATTTTTCGAAATCGAGTTTTCACCGGATCTACACGTTTTCAGACCCCCTGAACCCAAAAAACATGTTTTTAGCTAGGTATTGATTTGTATGTGTGTGTGTGTGTGTGTGTGTGTGTGCACAGAATATCTCAATAACGGAACATCGTACGTTCTTGAAACTTAAGTTACAAACCACTACCGGACCCGAAACGAATATTTTCATCAAAATCGGTTTACCGGAAGTAGTAGTTTATTCGTGTCATTTTTCACTTTTTTGCGATTTTCTCAAAAACGGGTCCTACGATTTTTTTTAAAAATCGCCTGGTTTACTAAATTTTTTATGCTTTACAAGGTAGGGTAGGCGTCATGTCTGCTGAAATTTTTGGAAAGGCTGTTTTCACGTAAAAAATTGTTTTTTTTAATATGCATTTTAGCGCAAAAATTTATATAATAAAAGTTGTAGAGAATTTAAAATCGTACAACTTTTATTTCACACATTTTTTGCATAACGCTTTTAGTTTAGCGGTAATTAGCGATTTTCTGGTTTTTTTTCTTAAGAAAACGTGAAAAAAATCGATTTTTTAAAGATTTTAGCCTTAGTATGCACTTCACGACAAAAGTAATATATCAAATTATAATCAAATTTATAGGAAATTAAAAGATGTACAATTTTAATTTAGAACATTTTTCTCTATAGAGCCTAGTTTATCGTAAAAGAGTGATTGTCCTTACTTTTAAGCCAAACTGGTTGATTTTAATTTTGCGTTTTTCACTCATGGATTAAAATTAGGTTATGTTTATTAAGGTTAGTTTTTTTGTTTATTTCTAATGTTTTATTACTAATGTTAGGTTATATTGTTAATTATTTGCATTGGCAAGAGAAAGAGAAAGTGTGAGTGTTTCACACCAATTTTTTAGTTAGCTTTAACTATGTACATTATTGATTAATACCTAATTATACTTAATTGTATGTATTTGATTTTGGTGTTAAAACACAGTTAAAAAGTCAAGTAAATGCTTTTGAAACTATGTAGCCTATAATTTTTAGTCAGAATCCAAGTAACTTTGTAATTCGAAATTTCGTTATTTCGATTTTTTTCAGCAGTCTCTTCGGCTTCGAATTACCGAGGTTTCATTGTACTTAAATTGAAAACATTAATAATTGTTTCTTTAATTATTATATTATTTAAAGAATCAAAGGAATTATATCTTACAATAACCCTGATAATGATTTTAACACTTAAATGTCACATTATTAAAACATTTGACCGCTTGACTAATCCAGAACGCGTTTTTCTGATATCCAAATTAAATTACAAAAAATACAAGGTCAAAATTCATGGCCTATCAAAAAAAATACTACGTAATATCCATGTACAATTCGTCTTGATAATAATGTAAGAGATGATTAATAAAAAAATAGTAATTGTACCTCAAGGATATCTATTGAAAATTGATAACTTTCACTGCAAAAAATCTTAAGTTCTAGCTTTGTAGTAAATTGAGTAAGAAAACACCCAACAATTGTATCTCTGTGTAACCATTACTTTTAACAGGAGACAAGATTGTAGTGTTCACTATAGTACTTATCAATTAAATTGGCGAGTAAAGGATTGTTAAAATGACTCATATGACTTTTGTGAAATATCCAATTTATTTTTGAACATTTATAGAATACTTCAGTGTCATTTATACTACATTACAGTCAAATCACGGTTAGCCGGACCCCGCTTAACCGGATCAGATTTTAATTGTACTACATGTATGTACAATTTTTAGAAAATATGAAAAATAACGGATAAATTCCTTTTCCCACAAAGTATTACATAAATATTGTACACGCAAATGTTAATGTACAATAGATATTAGTTATTTATTTCCGTATTTGAAGTATTTTTACTTTCTCTTGCTCATATGAATATATAGGAAGAAAAGTATTGTTTTCATGTCGATTTTTCGAAATCGAGTTTTCACCGGATCTACACGTTTTCAGACCCCCTGAATAAAAAAACATGTTTTTAGCGATTGGTCTCTCTCTCTCTCTCCCTCTCTTTCTCTGTGTGTGTGTGAACAATATCTCAAGAACGGAATATCGTACGAACTGGAAACTTGAAACTTAAGTTAGATACCACTAGACGACCCGACACGAACGTTTTCATCAAAATTGGTCAACCAGAAGTAGTAGTTTATTCGTGTCATATTTCACTTTTTTGCTATTTTCTCAAAAACTGCTCCTACGATTTTTTTAAAAATTGCGTCGTCTACTAAATTTTTTATGCTCAACAAGATAGGGTAGGCTCCATGTCTGCTGAATATCTTATGGAGGTGTTTTTTTCGTAAAAAAAAATTGTTGCGTTTTAAGATTGCGACTTGAATATGAAATTTAGCGCTAAAATGTAATAATTAAAATTGTAGAGAATTTAAAATCCTACAACTTTTATTTTATTGTAGAAGCTTTTGGTTTTTGTAGAGAATTTAAAATCCTACAACTTTTATTTCGAGCATTTTATTGTATGAAGCTTAGTTTAGCGGTAATTAGCGATTTTCTGTTGGTTTTTTTTTCACGAAAACGTGTAAAAAATCGATTTTATAAAAATTTCAGCTTTAGTATGCATTTTACGACAAAAGTATATTATAATCAAATTTGTAGGAAATTAAGAGATCTACAACTTTTATTTAGAGCATTTTTCTCTAAAGAACCTAGTTTAGCGTGAAAGAGATTGTTCATATTTTAAAGCCAAATTGAGGTTGATTTTAATTTTGGGATTTTCGCTCATGATTAAAGTAAGGCGCAACTCCCATGGTAATGGCAACTCCCATAATAATGTATGGGAGTGAAGCGTGGGTGCACACGAAGAGAAATGTTCAAAGGATCCAAGCAGCGGAGATGAGATTCCTGCGACGAGTTAAGGGATGCTCACGGTTGGATAAAGTGCGGAATGCCGATATAAGAAAGGAGCTCCAAATCTACTGCCTGAATGAGAAGATTGAGGGGTATCGCGGGCGATGGAGGGGACACCTGGACAGAATGCCGAATAACAGAATACCTCTCCAAAAACACCGTTATGCACCGGTTGGACGGAGAGATGTGGGACGACCTCGCAAGGAATGGATGTGAGCTGGGAGTTTCAAGTTTGTGAGTTCGGAACAGGCGACTGCCTAAACCTTGAAGGAAGAAGAAGAAGAAGAAGATTAAAGTAAGGTTTTGTTTTTTGTTTATTTCTAATGTTAGGTTATTTTCTTCATTATTTGCTTTGGCAAGATATCAGCGGCAACAATGTTATTTAGTAGTATATTCCTTCAGCGTAAGTAGTCAACTTGGAGTGTCTTAAATTGTAGTTCGATAGTACGTTGATTTAAAGTAAATATTAATATTTATTTTCCGAAACTTAGTTTAAATTTTCAATCAAACTGTACCGAGCGCGTCACAGTATTTCCATCTCTTTCTAAGTAGCTTTCTCATATAGCCGGTGTGCGCATCTCAGGGGCCACGTGGTTTGAGTTGGGTTATAACTTGCCTATTGATATTAGACGCACTATAGTTTGAAGAATTATTCATTGAAGTACCTTTATACTATGTTCAAAGAAAAAATAATGCAGAATCATTGTACCGTGACCGTATTTTACTTAACAATGCTATCATCATTTTGTAATTCACTACATCTGTTTACGATTACAATAAGTTATACATTCACGACAAACTTCATGAATTCTTTCGCTGATATTACCTGTTGACCAACTAGCGATCTCCGCTATTATCAGAAAATTAATTAAAATACAGATTATTGGAAACGTACAGAAAATATATTTGTGACAAATTTAGTTAGCAATGCATTTAACTTAGTCTTACAAATTAAATTGTTTTAAAATTTTTGTAATTTCTTTATTAAAAGTTTGATTTTTTTTACTTTTGAGACCTCATAGAATCACTCTATCTAGTTCAAGTTTAGATCTGTTCCAGTGTTGGGTTTCTTTGAAAACCGCACTCTCCTAAGCGTACCTTCCTTTCGTTTGGCCCACATTTTCTTAAAACGTTCCGATCTCTGTTTCCGGTTCGAATGTCACCATATTAAATGTCTTGACTAGTTGGTTGAACTTAACTGATTTTGTTAGCAGGTCTTGTTTAGTGATTCCAAGTTCCTCCACATCCCGCTGTACATCCTTCAGCCACCTAGGTCTCGACACCTTATTCCAAAAATGGTTGATCAGCCGGTTCACAAGTCTGGACTTTTCAGCTCTGAGTATGTGTTCTAGGAATGATATTCTTTTCTTTCTAAAGTTATTTGTTAGTGCAGGGGTTAGTTTGTAGATTTCTTTGTTTGGGATTAACCGCCACTGTCCTTCCACCATGTGCCTTTTTTGTTCATGCACTTCCTAAGTATTTTTCTTTCTATCTTCTCAATTCTATCGGTGTCTCCTAAGCGATATGGCCCGAATAACGTTTCGCTGGAATAGTGGATATTATATTTATTATTTTAAGTTATAGTGATTTAGAAGAGATGGCAAATTTTAAAGTAGGTAACAAAAACACTTGAGGAATTCTGCTATCTCAGGAGTAAAATAACAAAGATGGTAGATACAAAAGTGATATCAAAAGTAGAATTGCTCAAGCTAGGAAACACCTTTGAACTAAATTACCTTTGAATTGAAAAACAGCTTACTGACTACAAACATTGATTTACCGGTAGGAAAAATTTCTTAAAACACAATATTTGGCATATAGCATTATAAGGGAGTGAAACGTGGGTGATAAGGGCTGTAGAAAAGAAGGGAATAGAAGCTTTTGAAATGTGGTGATATACTATTTTAAAATTTTACGTTGATATCGTCTGCTAAAAATTCAAGGAGAAACAATAAAAATGTTAGGATTTTCGATGATATCGTAGTATTAGCCGAGACAAAGAAAGAACTAACGGGTGTTTCAAAAAGGATGCACTTTACGTTTCCCATGGTCAACTTCTTTCAGTTCATGAACGACACCGATGCGGTAAGGATGCAGATTTTTTTTTGTAGCCCTTAAAGCGGAAGATAGTGATAATCCAACCTGTGAAGATAACTTCCTAAGTGATTTACCGGGTGAGGTAGTCAAACATTGTTTCACATCGTCCAAAACTTGTTCTGTTAACACTGATGGTCGACCTATGCTTTTCCGATCCTGTACACTGCCAGTCTCACGAAATTTATTAATCAGACGCGATATTTTGTGGTGTTATTAGGTACTTCAGAATTGGGAAATTTTAACTGGAACTCGTCTTTCACTCGTTCGTAAGATTTATATGCGCAATAACTTTCAATAATAAAAACACATTCATCCTTTGGAAAAACCATGTTTGAACTTATACAGACACAAATGAATACTGGGATAGCACTAGTACGTCATGTCAGTAATACACAATGGGTCAACAATGAGTACGGTAGTGCCAACTGTTATTTGGGGGAAAAAAATATTCCCTATGCAGAAAATATTAACCCTTAAACTTCGAAGTGCGTCCTTTTTGAAACACCCGTTAGAAGATATCTTAAATTGAATGGATGAGATGGGGAGGAAGGATTATTTCATAAAAATTAATAAGAACAAAACTAAAGTGTGTTGACAAAATGAGAGTGATTCACAGGAGATGGGGAATTTTAAAAAATAGGCAATGAAAATATACAGGAAGTTGGGGAATTCTGTTATCTACGGAGTAAAATAACAAAGGATGGTAGAAGCACTAATGATGTCAAAAGCAAGATTGCTCAAGCTAGAAGGGGCTTTGAAATTAAAAATAGGCTTACTAACTACAAATATTGATTTACAGATTAGGAAAAATTTCGTAAAACACTATGTTTGGAGTGTAGTATTATAGGGGAGTGAAACGTGGGTGATAGGGGCTGTAGAAAAGAAGATGATTGAAGCTTTTGAAATGTGGTGTTATATAAAAATATTAAAGATTAGGTGGGTGAACAAAGTAATTTAAAGGTTCTTAGATGAGTGGATGAAATAAGTACTTTATGGAAACATCTTACCAGAAGAATGGATAGGCTAGTGGGGGCATATCTTAAGACTTCCAGGTATTGGTCTATCAATAATGGAGAGTAATATTGAGGGAGTGAATTGTAAAGGGAGTCAAAGGTTAGAATATTTAAAGCAAATTACAAAAGATGTAGGGTGTTACAGATATTTAGGTATGAACGACTTGTTCAAGATAGTATAGCTTGGAGAACTGCATCAAACCAATTGAGAGACTGACAAAAACAATTATAAAACATCGGTTGGTAAACCGAACTGGTTTGAATATATTTTTAAAGATTTTTATTGAACATTTTTAATTGTAGGCATCCTTCGAATGTCTTTTGCATAAATAACATGTCAATAACCTCTAAAGTTTCTAGTCATCGTTTGACCTCATAACAGGCCCACATGCTATCCATTATTGTTCAGCTATCTTAAAATGTATTCAAGTTTTTATATTTTTAATTTCAAATGTATTTATTAAGTTATCGTTCTAATTTTGGAAATATCTTCGGAGTGAATTTGCCTGAGCGCTTTTTAAAACTCTTTGTTATAGTGCCTGCTACAAAAGAATTCTATTTTAAAAGTGTGGAACGGAATTTTTTTTAACTTAACACCAAATTAAAGCCTTTTTATTCCTGCATTGATTCGTTTGACTTATTTTTTTACTTTCTTTTGCTTTCTAATGTAAAGATATGGGAAAGAAAAGTATTTTTTTCATGTCGATTTTTGAAATCGAGTTTTTACCGGATATACAGGTTTTTTGACCCCCTAACCCTTCTCCCAACATGTTTTTATCGATTGGTGTGTGTGTGTGCGTGCGTGAACAAACCGATACAAACATTATCATCAAAATGGGAAAAACGGTAGTAATAGTTTATTCATGAAGTTTTTCACTTTTTTGCAATTTTTTCAAAAACGGCTATGATTTTTAAAAAAAATTCATTGACTACATTTTTATGCTCTCGTAGAAATTTTTTTAAGATTGCGGCTTAAGTATGCATTTAGAGCAAATTTGTTTCTAGTCAAAGGTATAAAACATTTAAAAACCCCACAACGTTTATTTTAAACGTTTTTTTTTGTAAAACGCTTAGTTTAGCAGTAATTAGTGATTTTCTGTTTTTTCCATGAGAGTAGATGAAAAATAATTGATTTTTTAGTATTTCGGCCTCAGTATGCATTTTACGACAAAAGTGTATAATCAAATTTATAGGAAATTAAAAGATCAAAACTATTATTTAGAGCATTTTTCTTTACAGAGCCTAGTTTAACGTGAAGTGGTGATTTTCCATATTTTTATGCCAAACTGAAATTGATTTTCATTTTGCGTCTTTTCACTCATGATTAAAATTAGGTTATGTTTTTTGAGGTTAGTTTATTTGTTTATTTCTAATGTTAGGTTATATTTTTCATTATTTGCATTGTCAAGAGAAAGTTGTGTGAGTATTTCACACCAGATTTTTTTAATTATTTAGATTAAAAAAAACCAATGAGATTCTTTATGAAACCGTTTTTTGCGGCAACATCACACCGTTTTATTAGAAGCAGGTCCGAGAGGTAAAGAACGAGTAAACGAATTCCCAGAACAGTTAAACGTAATACTCGTTATGTATTTCATTTGATTCACTGTTCTGCACTTGAACAACGGTACAAATTAAATGTTTTACTGCGCATATAGACTTCGTAATACTGAATTTGAGTAATGGCCAAATTAAAATACAAGAAGCCTATTTCGGATCTTCTTCGGTTGAGCGGGTTTCGGATAATCCGGGTTTACTGTATTCACAAAACTATTTTTCAAAAGTTGTTGCTCTTTAGGTCATCAGTCGAAAGGCTGATTTGAACCTCTAGAGGTTTTACTCTAATTTCGGAAATTAAAAGATCTTCAACTTTTATTCAGAGCATTTTTCTCTAAAGAGGTTAGTTTAGAGTTAAATGGTGATTTTACGTATTTTTAAGCCAAACAGGTTGATTTTTATTTCGCGTATTTCACTCAAATTTAGGTTATATTTTTTGAGGTTAGTTTATTTCTAATATTTTATTATATTATTCATTATTTGCATTAGCAAGAGAAAGTTGTGTGAGTGTTTCACACCAGTTTTTTAAATTAATGAAAACATTAAAACCACATTACAAACATACAAACAAGAAGACAATACATACAAACATTTAATTTAAAAAATATTTTGAACGCTTCCAGTGGTATGCCTGTGAACATATAAACGACTTAAATAAATAGGCGAAAACTATAGAGAGAGCACAACAAGGTCTAAAAAGTTCACGGCCGATTTAATTGTGTAACTAATAAATTCTTCCATTATAAAAGTCAGTCTACTTGCTTGTAGTACACCAGTTATTATTATTATTATTATTATTATTATTATTATTAGTAATATAATAATAGGCTTATTTTTAGCTGAATTGGGTCGCTTATCATACGATACAGCTGTATCATTGTAAAGTACCTCTTATTAAAGTTGGAACAGAAGTTTACATTCTTATAAAATTACAAAACATATACTATAAGAAATTATTTTCTAAAATTTTATACCGATTATGTTTTTACTTTCTCTTATCCTATATAAATATTAGGAAAAAAGTATTGTTTTCATATAGATTTTTCGAAATCCAGTTTTCACCGGATGGACACGTTTTCAGACCCCCATACTTAAAAAAACTAACTTTTGAAAAATTATAAAACTGTAATTTATTGTTTCAATTAAAAAATATAAATTTTTCAGAGTGCTGTCTTCTTTAATATAAAATATATTTTAGTTGTTTTTTTAAAGTCAAGCCACTTGTTTAAAACAAATTGATAATTCATACTTTAGGGGTTTCTGAAATAAATTGCAATAAGATGTTAACTTACATTTTTACTTTCTCTTGCCTATATGAATATATAGGAAGGAAAGTATTGTACTTCAGTCGATTTTTAGAAAACGGATTTTCACCGGATATACACGTTTTCAGACCCCCTGAACCCAAAAAACATGTTTTTAGCGATTGGTCTGTGTGTGTGGGTGTGTGTGTCAACAAAATATCTCAAGAACGGAACATCGTACAAACTTGAAACTTAAGTTAGATACCACTAAAGGACCCGACATGAACGTTTTCATCAAAATCGGTCAATCGGAAGTAGTAGTTTATTCGTACCATTTTTCACTTTTTGCGATTTTCTGAAAAACGGCTTCTACGATTTTTTTTAAAAATTCGTCTCATTTACTACATTTTTTATGCTCTACAAGAGATAATAGGGTAGGCGACATGTCTGCTGAAATTCTTGGGAAGGTTGTTTTCTCGTAAAAAATTGTTTTTTTTAAGATTATGACTTTAATGTGCATTTTATCACAAAAATGTAATTTTTATTTCTAACATTTTTTTTGTATAACGCCTAGTTTAGCGGTAATTGGCGATTTTCTGTTTTCTTTTCTAACGATAACGTGTAAAAAATCGATTTTTTAACGACTTCAGTCTTTGTATGCATTTTACGACAAAAGTGTATATAATCAAATTTATAGGAAATTAAAAGATTTACAACTTTTATTTACCGCATTTTTCTATACAGAGCCTAGTTTAGTGTGAAAGACTGATTTCCGTATTTTAAAGCCAAACTGAGGTTGATTCTCATTTTGCACCATTCACTTATGATTTAAGTAAGGTTATGTTTTTTGAGGTTAGTTTTTCGTTTATTATTAATGTTAGGTTATATTGTTCATTATTTGCATTGGCAAGAGAAAGTAGTGTGTGTTTTACACTTTTTTTACTTTCTCTTGCTGTGTTGTTGTTAAGGTCATCAGCCGATAGGTTGGTTTGAACCTCCAGAGGTTTTACAAAGTAAAACGAAGAGTGAGGTTGTTTAACTTGCCTTCCTCATTGAGTGGAAAAATATGCTTATCAGCATCCCGGGCCCTCTGAAAAGCGTTTACTTTCCACTCTGCAAATGACACCTTCACTTTATTCACCACTTTCTGTTAATTGATTTTGATGAAAACGTTCGTGTCGGGTCCTCTACTGGTACCTTCTGTAAGATCTCTTTATTACACATTACTCAAATTTGGATCCTTGTTTTTTTTTTTATAAACGTCGTTCTTTAATTTTAGCGTACTATAGGCCTATACCAAAATTAAGCTGATTTAAAGTTGCGTTGTGACGTGTTAGTTTTATATTTTTAGCGTTTTTTAAATATTGCGATATCAAGATGAGAAGAAAAAATCTGGTGTGAAACACTCACACAACTTTCTCTTGCCAATGCAAATAATTAACAATATAACCTAATAACTATTAGTAATAAAACATTAGAAATAAACAAAACAACTAATTTCAATAAACATAACCTAATTTTAAGAAAGACGCAAAATGTAAATCAATCTCAGTTTGGCTTAAAAATACGGAAAATCACTCTTCACGCTAAACTAGCTCTGTAGATAAATGCTCTAAAAGTGTAGATCTTTTAATTTCCTATAAATTTGATTATATACACTTTTGTCGTAAAATGTATACTAAGGCTGAAATTTTAAAAAAAATCGATTCTTTACGCGTTTTCGTGAGAAAAAAAACAGAAAATCGATAATTACCCTAAACTAAGCGTTATACAGAAAAATTGTCTGCAATAAAAGTTGTAGCATTTTTAATTCTCCTACAACTTTTATTATTTAAATTTTTAATGCATATTGCTCTAAAATGCATATTAAGGCTGAAATCTAAAAAAAAAACATTTTTTTTCTACAGACAACAGCCTCCGCAAGAATTTCAGTAGACATGGTGCCTACCCTATCTTGTAGAACATAACAAATGTAGTAAATGAGGCGATTAAAACAAAATCGTAGGAGCCATTTTTGAGAAAATCGTGAAAAAGTGAAAAATTACACGAACAACTACTACTTTCGGTTTACCGATTTTGATGAAAATGTTTGTGTCCGGTCCTCTAGTGGTACCTAAGTTAAGTTTCAAGTTGGTATTATGTTCCGTTCTTGAAATATTTTGTTCACACACACACACACACACACACACACACACATACGCGCGCGCACGCACACACACACACCAATCGCTAAAAACTTTTTTTTTGGGTTCAGGGGGGTCTGAAAACGTGTATATCCGGTGAAAATCCGTTTTCTAAAAATCGACTGAAGTACAATACTTTCCTTCCTATATATTCATATAGGCAAGAGAAAGTAAAAAGGAATTAGCAATTTATAAATAATTGTAAGTTAAATTAATTAGCTCCAACTGATCCCGAAAATAAAAGCAGGATGTACATTGTAACCTACACATGAGTATTGTATTACTTTTCTACTTTGTAGTAAAGTACTGTACAAAGCACAATTTAAACCATCAACTATTGTCTTGTACTCAATTCATATGTACTTCTTTTAACGGAAGCACTCATGCGATGGCGTACATATAATTTGCACATGTTTAAAACGCGCGCGCACACACACACACACACTTATATTGATTTATTGGATCAATATAAGTGTAGTATTTCTTTTCTTTATATCTCTTCCCGTACATAAATATATAGGGAAGAAAAGTATTGTTTCGTTTCGATTTTTCCAAATCTAGATTTCACCGGAAATATAAGTTTTTAAATCTGTTCTTGTCTAGGTCAACAGCCGAAAGGCTGGTTTGAACCTGCAGAGGTTTTACTAAGTAAAACGAGGAGTGAGGTGGTTTACATTTCCCTCCCTCACTGAGTGGAAAAGTACGCTTATCAGCATGCCGGGCCCTCTGAAAAGCACATATTTTCCACTCTACAAATGCCATTTTCACTTCATTCACCACAGGGTCTGGCTGTATAATAAAATTCATTACTTTCAGAGGAGATAACTCTGATTAGTGTCTTTTACACCTCTACCTCTTCTGTCCTTAAATGATTCAGTCATTTAATTGGCTGACCATGTGATAAGAAACAGAACTTTTTATTTTAGCCGTGCAACGAACAGATTGTGTAAATAATTTGACACTCCACCTGTCTGCTCTGGGCAGTTTTTAGATCTATTCAACCCAAAATAACACGATTTTACCGGTTGGTTTGTATTTATTACCAACATATCTCAAGAGTGGAATAACTTACGAAATTGAAACTTTGAACTTAAGTTAGGTACCATAAGGGGACCCGAGGTGTGAACATTTTCATCGAAATCGGTTAACCGGAAGCAGTAGTTTATTCGTGAATTTTTCCCCAAATTTTTCATTTTTTCCTACTTTGTCCAACAATTGTTTTATTTTCTATGGCCTATAAGAATATGTAGGAAGGAGAGTATTGTTTTCATGGCGATTTTTCGAAATCGAGTTTCACCGGATCTACACGTTTTCAGACCCCATGAAATAAAAAAACTTGGTTTTTGTGATTGGTCTGTGTGTGTGTGTGTGTGTGTGTGTGCGCGCGCGCGCGCGTGTGTAAACAAAATATATTTCAAGAACGGAACGTCGAATAAGTTGAAACTTGAAACTTAAGTTAGGTAGGCTACCACTAGAGGACCCGACATGAATATTTTCGTCAAAATCGGTCAACCGGAAGTAGTAGTTTATTCGTGTTATTTTTCACTTTTTTGCGATTTTCTCAAAAACGGTTCGTATGATTTTTTTTTAAAATCGCCTCAATTTACTAAATTTTTTATGCTCTACAAGATAGAGTAGGCGCCATGTCTGTGAAATTCTTGGGAAGGGTGTTTTTCGTAAAAAGTTGTTTTTTAAATTGCAGCTTAATAGTAGTTTATTCGTGTCATTTTTCACTTTTTTGCGATTTTCTTAAAAACGGCTCGTACTATTTTTTTAAATATGGTAGTGGCGATTTCATACTTCACCTGCCCATAACAGACAGGTGGAGTGTCAAATTATTTACACTCGATCTGTTAGTTGCAGGGCTAAAATAAATAGTTCTGTTTCTTATCACATGGTCAGCCAATTAAATGACTGAATCATTTAAGAACAGAAGAGGTAGAGGTGTAAAAGACACTAATCAGAGTTATCTTATCTGAAAGTAATGAATTTCATTATACAGCCAGACCCTGTGGTGAATGAAGTGAAGGTGCCATTTGCAGAGTGGAAAATATGTGCTTTTCAGAGGGCTCGGCATGCTGATAAGCGTACTTTTCCACTCAGTGAGAAAGGCAATGGTAAACCACCTCACTCCTCGTTTTACTTAGTAAAACCTCTACAGGTTCAAACCAGCCTTTTGGCTGATGACCTAAACAACAACAACAGTGGCGATTTTTCGATATGAAAACTAATTTCTTACCGGATATAGCCTACACTTTTCAGACCCCTGAACCGAAAAAACATGTTTTAGCTGTTAGTCTGTGAGTGTGTGAAAAAAATCTCAAGAACGGAACAACGTACGATGTTGAAATCGTTTTTAAACAATTTTTTTTTAATTGTAGGAGCCGTTTTTTAAAAAAATCGCAAAAAAGTGAAAAATGACACGAATAAACTACTACTTCCGGTTGACCGATTTTGATGAAAATATTCGTGTCGTGTCCTGTAGTGGTACCAAACCTAAGTTTCAAATTTTAAATTCATACGATGTTCCGTTCTTGAGATACTTTGTTCACACACACGCACACACAGACCAATCACTAAAACATGTTTTTTGTGTTCAGGGGGCCTGGATACGTACATACGGTGAAAACTCAATTTCGAAAAATCGACATGAAAAAATACTTTCCTTCCTATATATTCATATAGGAAAGAGAAAGTAAGAATAACCAGGCATTAACAATTGGGTAACAGAACTAAAAAATTACTCTGTACTAAAGGTGTTAACACAACAAATTAGATATTAGATTCTAGATTATTCGGCGGTGTTTACCTTCGACCAAAAATCTCCATAACAGACCGGATGGGCTGAACCAATTAGAATATACGTTTTACTATTGTGGACTTCTCGCTATCTAATATTAAATAATTGTTATTTGCACAATGGTTATTTAAATTTCTTTTTTACTGTCCGTGTAGTTGACCTAGTTAATAAAAAGAACAGTTTTTTTAACCCCATCAAAAAGTATTACGTTTAATATTAAAAAAAAAAAAATTTCCCGGATTTACTTCCTCATTGGTTCAGCAACATTAAATGGAGATGTAAAGCAACAATTTTTTTTCGAGTTTTTAATTTTAGCGTTATTTGTGAATTTTATGAATCCATTGATATACGACTATGAATCTGTCATTTCAGAAAACCCATAATTCAAAAAATTAACTTTTGAAAAATTATAAAACTGTAATTTATTATGTTTCAATTAAAAAATATAAATTTTTCAGAGTTCTGTCATCTTTAACCCATTCAGTCACGAATTTTTATCTTAAAATTTAAAAAAAAAATATATTCTTACCCATCGGGTTTGTCTAGAGGTAAAGTCGTCGCCAAAATCAGCTGTTTAACAGCTCATTTTCGGAGACGAAGGTTCCTGGTTCAAATCCTAGTAAAGGTAGTTTTTTTTTATACGGATTTGAATGCTGGACAGTGGTTACTGGTGTACTTTGATGGTAGGGGTTCAATTAACCATACTCTCTCAGGAATTGTTGGTCTGATTCTGTACAAGACTACACCTCATTTACATGTCATACACATCATCCTCATCACATTGGGTCATGGGGTTGTTTATTGTTCTCAATTGAACAGATTGCAACGTACACATACTAGGAATTAAAATATATATATATATATTCTTAAAGTAGTATTTTTTTTATTATTAAAACTTTTCAAAAGTCCCAATAGATTGCAGCACTTGCTGGACTCTTAAAGAATTTGTTCATGTATGTGGCCAATTTTACGCAAAGTGATATGTGCGCAGTTTAACGCATAAGAATAGGTAAAATTTTATGTACATGTATATGGCCAAGGTGAATGAATCGGTTAATATAAAATATATTTTAGTAGTTGCTCTTTTTTTTAAAGTCAAGCCACTTGTTTAAAACAAATTGATAATTCATACTTTAGGGGTTTCTGAAATAAATTTCAGTAAGATGTTAACTTACGTTTTTACTTTCTCTTGGCTATATGAATATAGGAAGGAAATTATTGTTTTCATGTCGATATTTCGAAATCGAGTATTCACCGGATCTACACGTTTTCAGACCCCCTGAACCCAAAAACATGTTTTTAGCGATTGGTACATGTGTGGGTGTGTGTGTCAACAGAATATGTCAAGAACAGAACATCGTACGAACTTGAAACTTAAGTTAGATACCACTAGAGGACCCGACGCGAACATTTTCATCAAAATCGTTCAAAGGAAGTAGTAGTTTATTCCTGTAATTTTTTACTTTTTTGCAGTTTTTTCAAAAACGGCTCCTACGATTTTTTTTAAATCGCCTCATTAACTAAACTTTTTATGTTCTACAAGATAGGGTAGGCGCCATGTCTGCTGGAATTCTTGGTGAGGCTGTTTTCTCGTAAAAAAATGTTTTTTTAATATAGCGGCTTTAATATGCATTTTAGCGCAAAAATTTATATAAGAAAAAGTTGTAGAGAATTAAAAATCCTACAAATCAATTCAAAAATTTTTGTATAACGCTTAGTTTAGCGGTAATTAGCAATTTTCTGTTTTTTCTCACGAAAACGTGTGAAAAATCGATTTTTTTAAAAGATTTCGGCCTTAGTATGCATTTTACGACGAATGTATATATGTATAATTAAATTTATAGGAAAGTAAAAGATCTATCACTTTTATTTAAAGCATTTTTCTCTAGAGTATAGTTTAGCGTGAAAGAGTAATTTTCCGTATTTTTAAGCCAAACTGAGGTTGATTTTCATTTTGCGTCTTTCACTCATGATTAAAATTAGGTTATGTTTGTTGAGATTAGTTTTTTGTTTATTTCTAATGTTAGTTTATATACTTTATTGTTTGTATTGGCAAGATAAAGTCGTGTGAGTGTTTCACATCAGATTTTTTTTTTTAAGATTGCGACCTTAATGCGCTTTCTAGAGCCAAAGTGTGGTAAAAATCGAAGTCGTAGAACATTTAAAAACCTACAAATATTATGGGATTTTTTAATACTGCAGACTTAGTATAGATTTACGATGTATACGAGTATAATTACAAAATCTACATCTTTTATTTCAAGCTTTTTTTTCCTACAGAAGTTAGTTTAGCGTCAATTAATGATTTTCTATATTTTAAAATTCTACAGAGGGTGATCCGGTTATCTTTTTTATTTAACATTGTTTACTAATAATTTTTGTTTAGGTCGTCAGCCGAAAGGCTGGTTTTAACCTCTAGAGGCTTTACTAAGTAAAATTAGGAGTGAGGTGGTATGCATATACAATTGCTTTCCTTACTGAGTGAAAAATTATGCTTATCAGCATGCCGGGCCCTCTGAAAAGCATCTACTTTCCACCCTACAAATGACACTTTCACTTCATTAACCACAGGGTCTGGCTGTATAATGAAATTCATTACCATTAAAAGAGATAACTGTGAGTAGTGTATTTTACACCACTACCTCTTCTGTTCTTAAATGCTTGTCATATAATTGGCTGACCATGTAATAAGAAACAGAACTATTTTTGTAGCCCTGGAAGTAGCGGATCGAGTGTAAATAATTTAACACTCCACCTGCCTGTTATGGGCAATACTAATAATTAAACATAGGTTATGTATGTTTATTATTTAGATTGGTTAGAAACACTCGTGTAAATGTTTCACACCAGATTTTTTTAGTTAAAAAAATCGTTATGATTAATAAAATTATTGTAATTAATTAGTATTTTACTTTTTAAACTTAATGATTTAAGTTCGTAAAAGGGATTGTATGGAGTGATTTTATGAGAGATTATGTGAACCCACCCTTACGTTTTTGCACGGTATTTAGAGGTAGATACTCCTGTTATGAAGTGTCAAATTATTTACACTCTATCTGTTCGTTGCAGGGCTAAAATAAATAGTTCTGTTTCTTATCACATGGTCAGCCAATTAAATGACTGAATCGTTTAAGAACACAAAAAGTAGAGGTGTAAAAGACACTAATCAGAATTATCTCCTCTGAGACTAATGAATTTTATTATACAGCCAGACCCTGTGGTGAATGAAGTGAAGGTGTCATTTGCAGAGTGGAAACTATGTGTTTTTTAGAAGGCCCAGCATGCTAATAAGCGTACTTTTCTATTCAGTGAGGAAGGCAATTGTAAATCATCTCACTCGTCGTTTTACTTAGTAAAACTTCTGCAGGTTCAAATCAGCCTTTCGGCTGATGACCTAAACAACACAACTCCTGTTATAATCTAACGTATTTAATAATTTAATTATAAAATAACCGTGTTAACTAAAACCGTGTAAAACGAATCATGTTATAAGAGACATTAATGAAGAAGTCATGGTTGTACATTGAAACTGATAGAAAAATCACCTTGTAGTTACGAAAGTTAAGTCATAAAATTAATAATGAATAAAACTTAAGCCTCGTGTTTTGCACAATCATTGTAGCAACGGTTTTTTTTATTGTAGTTTTCCCGCTGAAGGGAAATCGGTAATAAGACCTTCACGGTTTTCTGTATTAATACTATATTACTTTTTTAACTATGTATTTTATTTAATACAGTACAAATAATTTGTTATTTAAATTTAGTAATTGATTGTTAATTAAGTTTCTCTCTCTCTCTCTCTTTTGTTTTTACCATTTATTTTATTACCGTCATTTTGTTTTAGTTTCAATACAATATTAATTATTTTTAAATAAAATACAATAAATTAAATATTTCAGTTGTATTTCAGTAAAGGTTGATCTATAAAATGTAATTAATATGTATCTCTATGTAACGTTTTACTCGTTGCATTTCACGGCTAACTTTTTTACTTTCTCTTGCCTATACGAATATAATAGAAAAGAACGTATTGTATTCATACCGATTTTTCTAAATTGAGTTTTCATCGGTTATACACATTTTCAGAACCCCTGAACCGAAAAAAAGGTTTTTAACGTTTGGTTTGTGAGTGTGTGAACAAAATATCTCAAGAACAGAACATCGTACGAAGTTGAAACTTAAAACTTAAGTTAGATACTACTACCGGACCCGACACGACCATTTTCATCAAATTCGGTCAACCGGAAGTAGTAGTTTATTCGTGTAATTTTTAACTTTTTGCGGTTTTCTCAAAAACTGCTCTTACGATTTCATTTAAAATCGTCTCAATTAATACATTTTTTATGCTCTACAAGATAAAGTAGGTGCCATGTCTGCTGAAATTCTTGGGGAGGCTGTTTTCTCGTAAAAAATTGTGTTTTTAAGATTGTGCCTTTCATATGCATTTTAACGCAAATATGTATACAATAAACGTTGTACAGAATTTAAAATCCTGCAATTTTTAATTCGAACATTTTTTTTGTATAATGCTTAGTGTAGCAGAAATTAGTACTTTTCTATTATTTTTTTCATGAAAATCTGTAAAAAATGGTTTTGTAAAGATTTCAGCCTCAGTATGCATTTAACGACAAAAACGTATATCATAACATTTAGAGGAAATTAAAAGACCTATAACTGTTATTTTAAGCTTTTTTTAAAAAACCTAGTTTAGCGTCAGTGTATTTTTTTCTTGTAATATTAAGCCAAACTGAGGTCGATTTTCATTTTGTATCATTCATTCACTCATGATTAACATAAGGTTACGTTTTTGAGATTGTTTTTTTTTTTGTTTATTTCTAATATTTTATTTTACTTATGTTAGGTTATATTGTTCATTTTTCCATTGGCAAGAGAACGTTATGTGAGTGTTTCACACCAGATTTTTTGTATAACGCTTAGTTTAGCGTCAATTAGTGATTTTAATCAGTCTGTGTGATTTTAATGTCAATCAGTGATTAGTGACATTTTACGCCAAAAGTGTATACTATAATTAAAGTTTTATAGGAAATTAAAAAATTTTCAGTCTTAATAAGCATTTTACGACAAAAGTGTATGTATATAATCAAATTTATAGGAAATTAAAAGATCCATAATGTTTATTTTGGGCATTTTTCTCTACAGAGCCTAGTTTAGCGTGAAAGATTGATTTTTCCGTATTAAGGCAATCTGAGGTTGATTTTCATTTTGCATCATTTATTCATGAGTAAAATAAGGTTATGTTTTTTAAGGTTAGTTTTTGTTTATTTCTAATATTAGGTTATTTTATTAATTATTTGGGTTAGAATAGATTGTAGATGGATTCTGTTTATTAGTAATAGTAAAAAAAATTCGTGTCAAATAAGACAAACAGTTTTTTGTCGTAAAGAAACTAAAATATATAATTAACGAATTGATTAAATTATTTACCTTTCGGCTAGGTCAAGCTAGTTTAACATCTAGGACAAATTCGATTCTGATAATTGAATTTTAAGCAAGATCCTGTTTTTATGTTTTGTTATAGAGTACGAACAAAATGATGTTTCATGTGATGTAACAAGAAACCTTTTCGTAGAATTCATGTTGAATCAGTCGTCTGAGTTGATTCAGCGGTTGTAAAATTTAAATAATAGTGTACCATAATTATTGTTGAAAGTGATTGCTTCGTATTATCACACCTCCTAGTTATATAATCTATAGAAACACTCTGTAGCGTAAAGGTAGCGCGCCAGTCTACAACGCGGAGGTTCTGGGTTCGATTCTCGGCTTCAGTCTGGAAATTATTACAAGTCAAAACCCACCGTTAAAGTCAGATAAGGTACTGTAGTCGCTGTAAACCAAGTTGTTGATGCGACTTTAATAAATAATTTATGTTGTTGTTTAGGTCATCAGCCGAAAGGCTGGTTTGAACCTGTAGAGGTTTTACTAAGTAAAACGAGGAGTGAGGTGGTTTACCATGCCTTCCTCACTGAGTGGAAAAGTACGCTTATCAGCATGCCGGGCCCTCTGAAAAGCACATATTTTCCACTCTGCAAATGTCACCTTCACTTCATTTACCACAGGGTCTGGCTGTATAATGAAATTCATTACTTTCAGAGGAGATAACTCTGATTAGTGTCTTTTACACCTCTACCTCTTCTGTTCTTAAATGATTCAGTCATTTAATTGGCTGACCATGTGATAAGAAACAGAACTATTTATTTTAGCCCTGCAACGAACAGAATGAGTGTAAATAATTTGACACTCCACCTGTCTATTATGGGCAGAAATAATTTATATATTATAGATAAATAAACACAAAAAAATAATAATTACTGAATTTTTTTACAATTAGTTTTATTATGACGGCAATTTTTTGTCCGTCCGTCCTTTACACCCAGATGTCTGAAACTACAAGAGATAGTAACAAACGGTTTTCGGATTCATTATATACACAAAATGTTTGTAGGTCTGGGTTGAGTTTGAAGTTCCGGTCTCGATCATATGTCAAGAAATCTGAGTCGGAATTTGGAAACAAAAATAGTGTCATTCAATTCCTTTTAAAGAGTAGATACAGAAATCATTAATTGGTTTTTGTCATAAGTCAAAGGTAATCTACACAAAAAGTTAGTGGGCCTAAATGGGGTTTGAAGTTCTGGTTTCGATCGGAAGTGCCCCAAAACCGGAAAGTAAGAAATCAAACTCAAAAACTACTAAAGATAGCAACAAAAGGTTTTCGGATTCGTAATCTACACCAAACTTTAGTGGGCTTGGTTTGAGTTTTAAGTTTCAGTCTCGATCAGAAGTCAAGAAATCAAAGTCGGAATTTGTAAACGAAAATAGTGTCATTTGATTCCTGTTGAAGAGTAGATACAGAAATCACAAATGGTTTTTGCCATTAGTCAAAGGTAAGCCTTTTTAAAAATTGTCTTTAGCCATGTGACGCGTCGTCTCATGAAACAAATTTTTATTCTTCTGTTTATTTAAAGTCACATCAACAGTTTGGTTAATAAGCGATTACGGTGGGTTATGCAACTGGAACAATGGGTTTTGATTTGTTAAAATGTTCAGACTCTAGCCGGGAATTGAAAGCGGGACCTCCATGTTGTAGGCTAGCACGCTAACCACTACGCCACCCTTATGTATTTGTACGTACAGTAGAATCCCGGTTAACCGAATCCAAATTATCTGAAACGACAGAAAATCAATGAATTTCCGATGTTCATATTTTACGGGAACAAAATGAAAATTAAGTTCACATTTTAATTATGTTTTAGTATATGTAGCATTTTGCTAACTACTTTTTTAATGAAGAGTTTCTAGACGTAAATAGTGTTTTGTTTATTTTCAACACTTAAAAACTGTGGAAATCCGTTTTGTGAATATTGTTGCCGCGAAACAAGGGTTTGTGAAAACAAAATACCTCAAGAACGGAACATCGTACGAATTTGAAACTAGTAAATTATGTTACGTACGATTACAGGAACCGACACGAACATTTTCATCAAAATCTGTCAAACGTAAGCAGGAGTTTCTTCGTGCGATTTTTTAACGTTTTTACGATTTTCTCAAAAACACCCCTACAATTTTTTTTTAGATCACCTCATTTACTTAATTCGTTGCGGTATATTTCAAACATTTTTTATATAATGTTTGGGGTCAATTAATAATTTTATTTTATTTTTTCATTAAAATCTGTAAAAAGATGGATTTTTTAATATTGCAGCCTTAATATGTATTTTACGACAAAATTGTATACAATTAAAGTTACAGGAAATAAAAGAATCTATAACTTTTATTTCAAGCATTTTCGTCTACAGAGCCTAGTTTAGCGGCAGTTAGTGATTTTCCATATTTTTAAGTCGAATGGAGGTCGATTTTCATTTTGCGTCATTCACTCATGACTAAAATTAGGTTATCTTTTTAATTTTATATTGTTTACTCATGATTAAACATGGCTTTATATATTATTATTAATAAATTGGCAAGAGAAAGTCTTATGTGTTTTACTCCAGTTGTATAAAGGATTACTGATTTCCCGTATTTTTAAGTCGAATGGAGGTCGATTTTCATTTTGCGTCATTCACTCATGATTAAAATTAGGTTATCTTTTTAATTTTATATTGTTTACTCATGGTTAAACATGGCTTTATGTATAATTATTAATAAATTGGCAAGAGAAAGTCATGTGTGCTTTACACCAGTTGTATGAAGGATTACATTCTTTTGAAAACTGATGCAACAAACTGTTAGTGATTCAGAAACCGGTTTTAAATAATTTCGGGTAGTCAGTTTAACATGTCATTTTATAAACCGAATGAATAACCTATTTTAAGAATACCGTAATTATTTAGTGCCTAAATAATTGTGTTTAAGGAATTTTTCGTAATGGGTTATCTGCTTTTATTGTACAGAGTATTTATTTATTTATTTGAGAACAAAGGAAATCAGGATTTGGATTGTTTGTATTTTAAAAGGTTTTATAATAACTTGTTACCGTTAGTTCTCTGAAAGTTTACATTAAGGAAAATCATTCTTTGTAAAAGCACTTTTGTATATCAATGTAAATTTCGATCAAGTCTTGATCCGTCCTAAAATTTATGATAAAATTTTAAGATATACTAATATAGGTAGTTAAGAAAATTTATTCAAATAACCTGGGATATAAAATATTTATATTTAATACACACCTTTTTTATTATCACTTGTAAATAAAAATATTTTTTTATTGAAAAATTATTATTCTAATCACAAAAACACTTGTTTTTAATCACTCACACACGTTTTTATAACTTAACTTCGTTATTATAACTTTGTTTATTTATTAATATAAATATTTTAAATGGCACTGATTCGTAAAATAAACATATATTATAAAATCGTGTAATATCGTTGCATTTCGCGTTATTTTAATGCGTGAATTTAAAAAAAAAGTATGGTTATTCGCTCGCCAGTGTTTACCGAACACACTTGTTGGAGTGCACTAGCCTTTTAGTAGCTGGTGTAAACTGCTGGAACTGTCTACTCTCTAACAGTGTTACCATTTTGCGGTATATTTTGTACCTGTAAAAGGGATTTTTCTATTGTAATATTGTACTCGTACTGAAAATCTGTTTATTTGCAATTCAGTTTAAATTACAGTTTTTACCTGCATGGTTTTCAATTAGTTGCATTTATTTCTTTAATATTGTCCGTGAAATACGATGTGTGGTTTTTAAATAACGAGACTGACGTTGTAAAACAATTTTATTTTTATTTTATACATAATCACTTATTGTCACCTTCAATATACACTCCTCTATCCCTACAAAGCTCCATGCGAATTTTCTGTAGTTGGAAACAGTGCTGGAAGTCATCTTCTGCCAGCTCCTTCAGAACACGTGCCGCTTTCTCTTTTACAGCTTCCACAGACTCAAATCTTGTCCCTTTTTATGCAGAATTTACCTTAGGGAACATGTAGAAGTCACATGGTGCAAGATCTGGTGAATAAGGTGGATGTTCTAACACTGAGATGCTATACTTGGCTAGGAACCTCTTGACAGATAACGCGGAATGCGCTGGCGCATTGTCTTGGTGGAGAACCCATGATTTGTCCTTCCACATTTCGGGGAGTTTTTTCCTTACTCATTGACGTAGTTTAGAAAGTACCTCAAAGTATAATATTGGTTAATTGTTTGACCTTCAGGAACCCAGAGAAGGTACACAATCCCATGGAAATAAAAAAAAACAATCATTTCTTTAAATTTTAACTTGCTCATTCGCGCTTTTTTGGCTCTCGGTAAAGTTCGGCTCTTCCAGTGCATGGTTGGCGCTTCGTTTCCGGATCATAAGTAAAAAATCAAGTTTCATCACATGTTATTATCTTCTACACGTTCCCTAAGGTGAAATCTGCATTAAAAGGGACAACATTTGAGTCTGTGGAAGCTGTAAAAGAGAAAGCGGGACGTGCCCTGAAGGAGCTGACAGAAGATGACTTCCAGCACTTTCCAACAATGGAAAATTCGCATGGAGCGTTGTAGGGATAGAGGAGTGTATATTGGAGGTGACAATAAGTAAATTTGTATAAAATAAAAATAAAATTGTTTTACAACGTCAGTCTCGTTATTTAATAGCCACATTTCGTATATAAAGATATGGTTTTTAGGTTGTTAAAACCTGCTGAAGTTTTAACCTGTTCTGATCATCGCGCCCGCGCTGTACGCTAACTTATTACTAGCCTTAGAAAGGGGTTCCAATAAAATTATTGAGGTCGTTAATATTGTAGGGGTTGGTTCCAACTTTGCAATTTTCCCCCTCGTATAAGGGATCAATTTTAGATCATGTGATGTGACTTTAGACGTTTCTGGAAGTTGTTTTCAAGCCTACATTCTCAGCATTGTAGGATTTTCTCCTTTCTTCTGCCCACCCGGTGTTCTGTTTGTACTTTTCATGGAAGCCCTTAAAAGTCCTTAATTAGTTTTCTGAATGTCGTTCGGTTCATTAATTTTTCTCGGTTTATTCTGGTTTTGTCAATATCCTTTCTGAATTCTTTAAACCATTTATCCGACACCGTAAGTCTATTGTTTAGTTTCTTAAAAATTACTTTTGTCAACTGGTTGTCATCCATTCTATATAGGTCTCCGTAAAATTCACTTTTTACGTTCTTTTGCTTATAGAATATGTAGGAAGCTAAGTATTGTTTTCATGTCGATTTTTCGAAATCCAGTTTTCACCGGATCTACACGTTTTCAGACCCCCTGAATGTGTGTGTGTGTGTGTGTGTGTGTTTGTGTGTGTGAACAAAATATCTCAAGGACGGAACATCGTACGAAGTTGAAACTTAAAACTTAAGTTAGGTACCACTAGAGGACCTGACACACATTTTCATCAAAATCGGTCAGTCAGAAATAGTAGTTTATTCGTGTTATTTTACACTTATTGCGATTTTCTTAAAAATGGCTCCTACGATTTTTTTTTAAAAATCGCCTCATTTACTACATTTTTTATGGTCTACAAGAGAGGGTAGGTGCCATGACTGCCGAAATTCTTGGGTTAAAGTTGTATAAAATTCAAGAATCTACTACTTTTATTTCAATCATTTCTTTGTATAACGCCTAGTTAAGCGGTAATTAGTGATTTTCGGTTTTTTAATGAAAATCTGTAAAAAATGGATTTTTTTTAAGATTCCGGCCTTAGTATGCATTTTATGACAAAAGTGTGCTTAATCAAATTTGTAGGAAATTAAAAGGATCTGCAATTTTTGTTTGAAGAATTTTTCTCTACAGAGCCTAGTTTAGCGTGAAAGAGTGATTTACCGTATATACCAAACTAAGGTTGATTTTCATTTTGCATCATTCACTCAGGATTAAAATAAGGTTATGTTTTTTGAAGTTAGTTTTTTTGTTTATTGCTAATGTCAGGGGTTATATGGGTTATTATTTGCATTGGCAAGAAAAAGTCGTGCGAGTTTTTCATACCAAATATTTATGTTTGCAATATTGGAAGTTTTTTCTTTTAATAACAATCAAAATTATCAAAATCTTTCATATCGAACACCTTCGACCAAAATGGAACCGACTTATCAAATTCTACATCTCTTGTCTTGTAGGTCGGTCGGTTGGCGTAGTGGTTAGCGTAACTGTCTTCTACTAAACCGGGGTTCCTGGTTCGATTCCTGGTTAGATCTGGCATTTTTTCATCTCCCATCTTCATCTATCATCCGTCTCACTGTCTGCATTGGCAGCAATTGCAAAACAGTCAGACGTAAAACAAAAAAAGGAATAAAAAATAAAATCTGGCCTTTCTGGAAGTTTTCGTCAGTGAGTAAATTTATAGATTGCTAAAAATTCCGTTTTACGTTTGTGTTGAAATCCGTACGTCATATGTTCCACTTCCCAATCGGTTTTTGGTTCACCCAAGGAATTTTTTTAAGTTGTTTTTTCGGACCATCTGAAAGAAAAATGGTTAATTTTAATTTAATAGAAATTCGGATCAATATCTAGGTCTAGCGACTACTGCGTGTTATAGAACGTTGGTTTTCGTCTTGTAATACTCTCCAGGCCTAGCTTAAAATCGACCCTGGACCTTCCGCTCTGTAGGCTAGCGCGCTAACCACTACGCAAGGGGGCGTTAAAAAAATACTCTCCATCTAGTTAAGATTTTTCAGTAAACTCATATTTTTGGAAATACCTATACAATTTAAATGATTAACTCTTGTTCTATACAAATTTTGGATTAATTTTTTTTAAGGTTTTATTACGCCCATAATAGGAGGTTGTGTGTAAAATGACTTGCACTCGATCTGCTAGTTCCAGAGCTACAAAAAATAGTTTTGTTTCTTATTACTTGGTCAGCCAAGTTTATGACTGAAATATTTAAGAACAAAAGATATAGAGGTCTAAAAGATACTAGTCAGAGTTATCTCCTCTGAGATTAATTTATTTCATTCTACAGTCAGACCCTGTGGTGAATGAAGTGAAGGTGTCATTTGCTGAGTGGAAAGTAGATGCTTTTCAGAGGGCCCGGCATGGTGCTAAGAATACTTTTCCACTCTGTGAGGAAGGGAATGGTAAACCACTTCACTCCTCGTTTTACTTTGTAAAACCTCTAGAGGTTCAAACCAGCTTTTCGGCTGTTGACATAAACAACAAAGTTTTATTAAAGTCGCATCAGCAGCTCGGTTATTAGAGACTACGATGGGTTTTATAACTTTTTAAAATTTCCAGACTCTAGCCGGGAATCGAACCCAGGACCTGCGTGTTGTATGCTAGCGCGCTACCACTACGCTACGGAGGCAGTCTTTAACCATGTGATAAGAAACAGAACTATTTTTTGTAGCCATGGAACGAGCAGATCGAGTGCAAATAATTTAACACTCCCTCTCCCTGTTATGGGCATATGTTAATTTTAATGTTCTAAAATTTTAGTGTCAGTAGAATTTCAATCTTCGTTTTCCTTGTACAGTATTCTTCTCGTGACCTGAACTGTTCGTCTACTTTTTTTGGAAGGTGATTCAGCAAACATAATTACAATTTTTGATTAACTTCTCTCGCCCAAATCCTTATTCAATATAAAATGGTAGGTCTTAATAGATGATTGAATTTTTCTACAATTCGACTTCTCGGCTAGTTTCAGGGCTATAAAAAATTATTCTGTTTCTTATCACGTGGTCAGCCAATTGTATTACTGAAACATTTAAGAACCGAAGTGGCACAGGTGTAAAAGCACACGAGTCACGAGTTATCTTCTCTGAGAGTACCTAATGAATTTCATTATACAGTCAGACCCTGTGGTGAATAAGTGAAGGTGTCATTTGTGATTTGCAGGGTGGAAAAGTTTTCCACTCGGTGAGGAATGCAATGGTATACCACCTTACTCGTCGTTTTACTCAGTAAATCCTCTAGAGGTTCAAACCTGCTGATGACTTAAACAACAATAGATCTGGATATTTTGGCAATCAGATGGGATACCAGGAATACCCTGGTAAAATAAAGACGTATGACTAACTGATTTACGAATGTATTGCATAATAGATTTCTGTATTACATTTTAAAAATTGATTAGGGAAATTTTATGTAAGTGCGGGAAATTTTATATGTAATATTTAAAAAGTAAGCTAACATCACTGTTTGTTCTTGTAGACGAGAGCTGCATGACTGAATGCAACCGGTAGGCATTCCATAAGCAACCGGTGGTGGCTTTAAACTTAATATTGCCGTAGAGGGGAGGCGGCATGTTCATGCTGCATGCATTGGTCTTTTCTGGCCTGGCTGCTCGTCTTGTCTGTGTAGAAGTCGAGTCGGATCTTTATTACAGTGTTGCCAATTGTCGTATCGTATTTCTTGGATGCTTTGCTCCAAGCGCTGTGTTGCAACAACTGGAATTATTGTGGTACTAGTTAAAAGAGGAGAACAGACGATAGACTTGACTTCTAGAGTAGCGTGGAATTAATTCTGGCCACCGCGGAGTACCTTCAGCGTCTGATCCCTATTGGAATATTACTTCGATATATCGATTAGTTTTTGAACAATCCATCTGATATTTTTTTTTGATCAACAACCTAATTCTGTATGCGTTCTGTATTTCTAAAGAAGATTTTCTATGGGTTCCCTGCTGTGTGCATTCAATTTTTAAACATAGTCAGTGATCAGTCATCATGCAACTTTTCTGTCTTTAACTACAATGAAGGTCAATCACCTTCCTGACTTTTACAGACCGACAATGACTTCTTCGAACGCTTCAATATTTTTTTTTGTCTTTCGTCACAATTCATGTCGGTGTTTTGTTGGCTTTGTCCCATATTTGTTTTATCGTTCATTAGAGATAATTCTTTCTCGTGTTTTTTTTATTCCTAATTTGTGTACGTTGCAATCTGTTCAATTCAGAACAATAAGCAACCTCGTAGCCCAATGAGATAAGGATGATGTGTATGACGTGTAAATGAGGTGTAGTCTTGTTCAGACCTAGGCCGACCATTCCTGAGAGGGTATGGTTAATTGAACCCCAACCATCAAAGTACACCGGTAACCACTGTCTAGTATTCAAATCCGTATGAAAGTAACTACCTTTACTAGGATTTGAACCAGGAACCTTCGTCACCGAAAATCAGCTGTTCAACAGCTGATTTTGGCGACGACTTTACCTCTAGACCAACCCGGTGGGGTTTCTCGTGTTAATTAATATTTATTTCAACCTCTAGTTATATAATAGGGGTGGTTCGTTACCCAGGGAGGGCTCATTTTTTTCGTAATCTATTTGATTGTGTCGCTAAAACTTCAGCTATTCTTGATTTACGTCATCCACTGTGATGTCGTATCCTTAAAAGTTAAATATTCTTGTTATTTCTCACTGTGTTGAATTGCTTGGGGTGATAGTTCACCTCGTTACCATTTTCTTTATTCATCAGTCCCTTGACTGATTTGATGCAGTTCTCCAAGCTGTCTATCTTGAGCAAGTCGTTTCGTATCTACATACCTGCAACACTCAACATCTTTTGTAATTTGCTTTAGCAGGTTGACTGCTGTGAGAAATATTTTGACTTTCTCCTGCTTATATGAATTTATAGGAAAGAAAGTAGGCCTATTGTTTTCATGTCGATTTTCAAAATTGAGTTTTCACCGGATCGACACGTTTTCAGACCCATCCAACCCAAAAAACATGTTTTTAGCGATTGGTTTGTGTGTGTGTGTGTGTGTGCGCGCGCGCGTGAACAGAATATCTCAAGAACGGAACATCGTACGAACTTGAAACGTAAGTTAGATACCACTAGAGGACCCGACACGAACATTTTCATGAAAATCGGTCAACCGGAAGTAGTAGTCGTTTATTCGTGTCATTTTTGACTTGTTGCGATTTTCTCTAAAAAGGTTCCTACAAGTTTTTTTAAAACCGCCTCATTTACTAAATTTTTTATGCTCTACTAGATAGGGTAGGTGCCATCTCTGCTGAGATTCTTGGTGAGGCTGTTTTCTCATAAAAAAATTGTTTTTTAAATTGCAACTTTAATATTCATTTTAGCGCAAAAATGTTTATAAAAAAATTGTAGGCAATTTAAAATCCTACAACTTTTATTTCAAACATTTTTTGTATAACGCTTAATTTAGCGGTAATTAGCGATTTTCTGTTTTCTTTTCTCACGAAAACGTGTAAAAAATCGATTTTTTTTAAAGATTTCAGCCTTAGTGTGCATTTTACGACAAAAGTGTATGTAATCGAATTTATAGGAAATTAAAAGATCTACATCTTTTAGTTAAAGCATTTTTCTCTATAGAGCCTAGTTTAGCGTGAAAGAGTGATTTTCCGTATTTTTAAGCCAAACTTAATTAATTTAATTTAAATTTTGCGTCTTTCACTCATGATTAAAATTAGAATATGTTTTTTGAGGTAAGGTTTTTTTGTTTATTTCTAATATTTTATTACTAATATTAGGTTATATTGGTCATTATTTGCATTGGCAAGAGAAAGTCGCGTGATTGTTTCACACCTGTTTTTTTTTTATAGTCCTGAAACTAGCAGATCGAGTGCAAATAATTAACACTGCACCTACCTGTTAATGGGCAAAGGGTTAAGATTATAAATGTTTTATTATTTACATTGGCAAGATAAAGTCTTGTGAGTGTTTTACATAGTAAATTTTTTTTTTTTTTTTTTTTTTTTTATGTTTGAACTCTATCCAAGACAATATTGTATCTTCAGTCAGTTTTAACGCAAATGTGTGGAATTGTAAGGTAGCATTTTACAGAAAGGTAAAAGAGAAATAGCGCCAAAGCATTTGAATGGTATTTCACAAAGAGACAAAACTGAATACTGTCTGCGTTCGGAATATAAAATGAACGGACATGTTTAAATGCACGTTCTATTGAAGGAGATTATGTATTCCATGTCTGAAGTTTTCTGTCTTTATCTGGTGGCTTTCTGTGTATAGAAAAGAAAATAATGATTAAATACGTGGTAATGCTAATGTTTCTAACAACAATTAACGGTAAATTGACACAGCATTTATTTTTATTTTTTTTAATACTAAAATTTAATATTAGACATTTTGAAATTTTCGGGAATTTTGGCGTTGCACAGATACTCATATAAATCTGGTGTGAAATACTCACACGACTTTCTCTTGCCAATGCAAATAACGACCAATATAACCTAACAATATTGTAATCAAATATTAGAAATCAACCAAAAACTAACCTTATTTTAATCATGAGAGAAAGACGCATAATAAAAATCGACCTCAGTTTGGCTTAAAAATTACGGAAAATCAATCTTTCACCTAAACTAGGCTCTGTAGAGAATAAATGGTCTAAATTGTAGATCTTTTAATTTCCTATAAATTTGATTGTACATTTTTGTCGTAAAATGCATACTAAGGCTGAAATCATAAAAAAATCGATTTTTTTTTACACAATTTCGTTAGAAAGAAACGTAAAATGCTATTTACTGCTAAACTAAGCGTTGTACAACAAAATGTTTGAACTAAAAGTTGTAGGATTTAAAATTCTCTACAACTTTAATTATATACATTTTTGCACTAAAATGCATATTAAAGTCGCAATCTTAAAGAAATGTTTTTACGAGATAACAGCCTCCCCATGAATTTCAGCAGACATTGCGCCTAAGCAGACACTGCAGACATTGCTTGTAGAGCATAAAAAATTTAGTAAATAAGGCGATTTAAAAAAAATCGTAGGACCAGTTTTTGAGAAAATCGCAAAAAAGTGAAAAATGACACGAATAAACTACTACTTCCAGTAGACCGATTTTGATGAACATGTTCGTGTTGGGTCCAGTAGTAGTACCTAACTTAAGTTTTAAGTTTCAACTTCGTACGATGTTCCGTTCTTGAGAAATTTTTCTGTTCACACACATACACAGACCAATCGCTAAAAACATGTTTTTTGGGTTCAGGGGGTCTGAAAACGTGTAGATTTGGTAACAACTCGATTTCGAAAAATCGACATGAAAACAATACTTTCCTTCTTACATATTTATACAGGCACGAGGATAAACATTGTAAATTTTCCTTCTTTCTTGATATTCTGAAATATGTTATCAAAAATAATTTTCCTAGTAGGTAGTACTAATGTGTAATAGTTCAGAAAAATATTACGTTAATGTTATTTTTGTCGCTTCAACACAAAAACTTGTGTTTTCCGAATTTATCCAGTTTTACACTGTTTTATAAGTTATGTTGAATGGCTGCAAGTCAGATATTTAACAGCTGATTTTTGGAAACGAAGGTTCCTGGTTCAA
This sequence comes from Catonia carolina, assembly GCA_035578175.1. Classification (NCBI taxonomy): domain Eukaryota; kingdom Metazoa; phylum Arthropoda; class Insecta; order Hemiptera; family Achilidae; genus Catonia; species Catonia carolina. The sequence goes on along the minus strand of JAQMRL010000014.1, from coordinate 15,830,005 downwards.
ATCCTGGTACAAGTTACTTTTACACGATGGGTACCGGTATACTTTGATGGTCGGGGTTAAATTAACCCTACTTTGTCAGGAATGGTCGACCTGGGCCTGTACAAGACTACACGTCATACACACAGTGGCGAAGATAAAAAAAAATTTGGGTTGTCGGTTTTGATGCAATGTACACCTACTCATTGTAGGGAAGTGTTTCGAAAATTGAAACCATTTGTTTTTTCAATTGAAATTTTAACTTATAATTACCAACCAGTATTTTCTCCCTCGTATAGGGCATATTTTAGTCCACGTGAGGTGACTTAAGATGTTTCTGGAAGCTTTTTACTTTCTCTTGGCTATATGAATATATAGGAAGGAAAGTATTGTTTTCTAGTCGATTTTTCGAAATCGAGTTTTCACGGGACTACACGTTTTCAAGACACCCTGAACCCAAAAAACATATTTTTAGCGATTGGTGTGTGTGTGCGCGCGCGCGCGTGTTAACAGAATGTCTCAAGAACGGAACATCGTACAAACTTGAAACTTGACACTTAAGTTAGGTACCATTAGAGGACCCGACACGAACACTTTCATCAGCATCGGTCAACCGGAAGTAGTAGTTTATTCGTGTAATTTTTCACTTTTTTCCGATTTTCTCAAAAACCCTCCTACGATTTTTTTTAAATCGCCTTATTTACTCACTTTTTTATGCTCTACAAAATTGGGTTGGGTTCATGTCTGCTGAAATTCTTGGAGAGGTATTTTCTTGTAAAAACTTAAAATTTTACAATTTTTATTTCAAACATTTTATTTGTATAACGCTTAGTTTAGCGGTAATTAGTGATTTTCTGTTTGTTTCTCACGAAAACGTGTAAAAAAATCGATTTTTTAAAGATACAGCCTTAGTATACATATTACGGCTAAAGTGTATATATAATCAAATTTAAAGGAAATTAAAAGATCTCCAACTTTTACTTAAAGCATTTTTCTTTACAGACCCTAGTTTAGCGTGAAAGAATGATTTTCCATATTTTTAAGCCAAATTGAGGTTGATTTTCATTTTTCGTCTTTCACTCATGATTAAAATAAGGTTATGTTTATTTAGGTTAATATCTTATTGTTATTTCTAATGTTTAATTATTAATGTTATATTATGTTGTTAATTATTTGCATTGGCAAGAGTAAGTCGTGAGTGTTTCACACCAAATTTTTTTTATGTAGTATTCTTAACGTTTCACTCGGTGAATGAAATTTTAACTCGGCGCGTATAGCTTCGTTACTTATTCTGTCTAACCGGGTACAACCTTTGACTCCCAGAAAAATCTCATCTCTGCAGTCTGGTTCGAGATTCATTCCTCTGTAATGACACCTGGTGTTTACGTTAGTAATTTTTCTGAGAAAGCAAAATATTTTTGCTGAGGTTGATTCTATTGTGTGTCATCACTTTTGCTGGTCAAGAAGTACACAGGTAGAAAAAGGTTACTACCCCTTTTACTATAGAACTGACGCCAGCTGCTTTTATGCTTGCTTTTTTACTTGGTTTGTTGGTGAATCAGAGCGAACTATAATGACCACGTCTGTGAAGTTGGCCCCACCCATACAAAAATTTGAAAAAAAAATTAGTGCATTCGATTGTTCTACGTTTGTTCCGGATTGTTCCGCAAAAATTTTCGTTTGTTCCGCTCAAATAAGCGAGAAAATCGAGAAAAACCGTGGGTGGGGCTAACTTCACGATGGCCCCCCCCATTTAACTTTTTCAACTTTTTTTTGCATAGATCGATAGATCTTCGTTTGTTCCGGATTGTTCCGCAAAAATTTTCGTTTGTTCCGCTCAAACAAGCGAGAAAATCGAGGAAAGCTGGGTGGGGCTAACTTCACGCTGGCCCCCCCCACTCAACTTTTCCAACTTTTTTTTACATAGATCGATAGATCTTCGTTTGTTCCGGATTGTTCCACAAAAATTTTCGTTTGTTCCGCTCAAATAAGCGAGAAAATCGAAGAAAACTGCGGCGAGCTAGCCCCCCCCACTCAACTTTTTGAACTTTTTTATACATGGATCGATAGGTCTTCGTTTGTTCCGGATTGTTCCGCAAAAATTTTCGTTCGTTCTGCTCAAATAAGCGAGAAAATCGAGGAAAACTGCTGGGGGATAGCGTGAAGTTAGCCCCACCCACTCAACTTTTTGAACTTTTTTTTACACGGATCGATAGATCTTCGTTTGTTCCGGATTGTTCCGCAAAAATTTTCGTTTGTTCCGCTCAAATAGGCGAGAAAACCGAGGAAAACTGCGGCGAGCTAGCGTGAAGTTAGCCCCACCCACTCAACTTTTTGAACTTTTTTTTACATGGATCGATAGATCTTCGTTTGTTCCGGATTGTTCCACAAAAATTTTCGTTTGTTCCGCTCAAATAAGCGAGAAAATCGAGGAAAACTGCTGGGGGAAGCGTGAAGTTAGCCCCACCCACTCAACTTTTTGAACTTTTTTTTACATGGATCGATAGATCTTCGTTTGTTCCGGATTGTTCCACAAAAATTTTCGTTTGTTCCGCTCAAATAAGCGAGAAAATCGAGGAAAACTGCTGGGGGATAGCGTGAAGTTAGCCCCACCCACTCAACTTTTTGAACTTTTTTTTACATGGATCGATAGATCTTCGTTTGTTCCGGATTGTTCCGCAAAAATTTTCGTTTGTTCCGCTCAAATAGGCGAGAAAATCGAGGAAAACTTTGTAGTGGTGGGGGTAAACAAGCGCGTTTAATATATTTAACATTGTTTTTGTCTATATCGATAGCCTTTAAATAGTTGTGGGTTGTTCCGCATAAAGTTTCCTTTGTTCCGCTCAAATAATATTTAAATTGATACCGTATTATTCCGAAAACAAGCCGTACCCGAATTTAAGCCGAATCGGAAAAAATACTATAAAACTAGGAAAAAAATTAAAGTACAGTACTTGTATGTTTTTGAAAATATTCTATTTTATAAGAAACGATTGCCGTAGTCTACAAACAATATACTTACTACTTAATTAGCATTTAGAAGTTTTTGTTTATTTTTTGTTGAATGCTGAACACAAGATTCATCTACATGATAGGTATTTTCTTCCGGCTTCTTTGTTGGATGTCTTTTCCGCGTAGTTAATTTGATTTTTCTGACTTCTGAAATTACTGCTAATGCAGACGGTGAAGGATGAAATGATTTTTTGTAAAGTATGAAAATATGCCGTGCCTGAATAAGATTCGAACCCAAGACCGCATGATGAGAGGCGAGCAAGTTACCAACTACGCCAATACGGCCGGCATAGTAGTAGTAGTAGGTAGCATAGTAGTAGTTAATTTGAAATTAGTATCGTAAGCCCTGCGCTGATTTTTAGGTATTTATATAGACGAAGTACCCTTAACCTACATAAAATCACTCATAGCGATTTATAAAATACAACAAAAAACAAATGATCGGATAAAAAAACAAAATGAAATATAAGAAAACTGCTATCAAACTTTATACTGTATCTCCAAACTGATCAAAATGACTATACATGCACTACGTAAGAAGTGTGCGTATAAGACTGCGTGTATCTCTCTCTTCGTAGCTACTTATGCTTAATATGAAATCATTAATTTGAGTACGTTGAGTATTTTGAGTGCTTGGCACCCAAAATATATAACCTGCTCCCGAACCATTTAAAGAATTTAACAAGTTTAAAATTTTATAAAAAACTAAAAAAATGGATAGCCAAACAGATAGAGAGAAAATAGCAAAATGGTCAGCAATATTCAAATGTAGATATAAATAAAGAGACAGGAGGAAAATGAAATAGAATACATTTCTTTTATTGTTTTTAATTTTTAAATGTAATAATTAATTTCAGGTATAATTATCCTTATTAAGTTAGTTAAGTTACTGTAGTAAGTAAATATAGTAGGTATTGAATGCTATTGCTAATAGTTAATACTTCAAATTTTTTTGATATTTATTTAAAAATTTCCAGCCCATCCTAGTAAATTACATGGTTTTGTCCATAGTTGGATGGGATGATTTCCACCTCCTCTAGGGTAGCCTATAACAGGATAGTAGTTTACTGTAAGAAATTGTGTATTACGGAAATTTCTATTTTTGTAATGCGTAACATCATGGGAATAAATAAATAATTATTTTTATTATTATTATTATTATTATTTATTATTAATACTATTATTAAAGCGTGAATGCAAGCCGCAGGTCAAATTATGGAACCGATTTTTAAGAAAAACCTGCGGCTTGTATTCGGAACAATACAGTATTATGGAAAATCTGGTGATTGTTCTATAATATAAGTTGATGTGATTATTGATGTATGATATTGATGTATAGATGTATGATATGTATTTATAATATTGATGTATATTGGTATTTAGTCCCGCTCGTGTTTCTGATTCTGAAACTAAATTTTACTTCCAACTACCCATCCGTAATGTTTCCTAGAAGAAAACTAGCCCCGTCATTTATCTTCGTAAGATCTGGTGGCATTTCCCACGACCTTCTAAATTATCTTTTGTCAGTTTCAGTCACTTGCCAAGTATGATTTTGCCAAGTATGATCTCAAAACTAATAAACCCAATTAATTTTGACTATAATTATAATATCGTGTTTAATAATAGACCCTTAGTGTTATACAGTATAACAATCTTGTTCAAATTAGCAGTTTTACTCTTAACCGAGCCCTCACATTGAACAACATACTTGTTAAATTACACTAAACTACAATAAAACTTTAAAATACAACTTCACTATTAATGAAATTATAATATTAAATTTCATAGAAATTTGAGCGGAACAAAGGAAACTTTATGCGGAACAACCCACAACTATTGAAGACGTCTGTGAAGTTGGCCCCACCCATACAAAAATTTAAAAAAAAATTAGTGCATTCGATTGTTTTACGTTTGTTCCGGATTGCTCCGCAAAAATTTTCGTTTGTTCCGCTCAAATAGGCGAGAAAATTGAGAAAAACTGCCGGGGGATAGCGTGAAGTTAGTCCTACCCACTCAACTTTTCCACATTTTTTTCACATGGATCGATAGATCTTCGTTTGTTCCGGATTGTTCCACAAAAAATTTCGTTTGTTCCGCTCAAATAAGCGAGAAATTAAGGAAAACTTTGGAGTGGTGGTGGTAAAGAAGCGCGTTTATTATTTTAACCCGACGAGAACGGAGATTTTTAACGATCACGCGGATTGTCATTTTACGCCTAATAAAAACTCTTTTATTTCATTCAGTTTCATTTCTAAAAATTTCAAAAAAATACCGTTTATTTTTAAAAAATTTTTTATTAGAACAACGTTTAAACCAATTTTTTCCGTTTTCATTTACGACCAGAATAAAAATTGAAATTTAAGAAAAAATATTTTCTTTTAGTAATATCACTTAAGTACGAAAAAGTGTCACAAAATCAGTAAAATATACAAAAAAATATGTTTAGCTATATATAGATAAATAAAGCAATTCATTGCAAAAAAACAACGTTTAGATATTGCAAATAATTGATAGACGCATTCAAAAGATATCACACTTTTTGTTCAACAATGTAACGTGCTGGATGAAAAAAATGACAAAAAATCACCTAAAAATAATGTGGTGTCTTTTCAATTTTTATTTACTCGTTTTCTATGCAAGTTCTATCTCTTTTGCGCCTGTTGCTTTGTGTATTATCCTTTTCTAAACAGGATAGCATAAATCAAAATATGTTATTGTTTATTTTGACGCTAATTGTAAGTTTTAACCGAAGGGTAGACGAGACGGGTAGTGATGATGATGTTATTCCCAAACAAATACGGTTTTTTGTTGAAAAGTTATAGATAAAAACAAATTTTAGTACTGGCTGTTCAAAAAATATACATTTTTTTCACGTAACACCACGTCGTCAATTTTCATCATACAAATATGCAAGATACATCAAATGAAAGAAGAAAAAAGTCTATCTAATAAAACCAATCCCGTTAGAATATAATGAATAGTTGCGGAGATATTTGAGTTTAAAAATCGATGGTGACGAATGGGTGATATTGGGCTTCCCGGTTAGTAAAAGGGTTAATATTTGTTTTGTCTGCATCGATAGCCCTTTAATAGTTGTGGATTGTTCCGCAAAAAATTTCGTTTGTCCGCTCAAATAAGCGAGGTAATCAAGGAACCATTTGGAGTGGTGGGGATAAGCTAGTCAACTCTATATTTTTTAATATTTTTTACCCTTAACTCGTTTGTATCGTATTGAGAAATCATATTTTAAACATAGGCGCAATTTGGTCGCAAAGTTTGTTTATTTTTGTGTGAACATTTTATCTCGAGTATAATATGTGAAACTCAAGAAAGATTGAAGAGCGATTTCAGTTCATTTAACAGGCCAACAACTGGTCACTACACCAAGCTTGTTGCACAACCGGTGTTACTTAACTATTTAGAGCTAAAATCTATCGTCTGACTGACTATCCCAGTCGGTCGGATTTCGGATCAGCCCGGTTCGAAAGTCCAAAACGATGTTAAACTGCAAAAATAATTTTGGCCGCCTAAATCAATCAAATATCTCATTGTGCGGCGTGAAAACTAGAATCGGTGATGATTTAAAACAATAATAACTAACCGTAATAAATTAACAAAACACATACCTATTAGGCCTAAACATTTACTATATATATTTTTTCATTTACATTTTCATACGGAATATTCTTTTAGTTTTTCATCGTTCAGGTGAACTATTTTTAAAGTAACTTCCTTAACTAATTTAATCTAAAAGAGTATAAATATCCCGTTTAACATAAAATAAAACTAAATATCTTATTGTCAGAAGAATCACTCAAACTACAGACTGGTAATCTTATTATAAACTAATGGTCGTATATGTAAAAACTGAATTTACGAGAAATCACGCCAAGTTAATTATATCAGTGTAAATGATTTATGTTAACTATAGATATTTTTATAAATCAAAAATTCTCATTTCTCTCAGAAGATTTTCTATTTGGGCTAAACACTATCCGGGAAGGAACCGGTGCTGCGAATAAAGAAGTCTGGATTAGATTGTTGTGACTAACTATATTTTTCTAAACGCATTGTATTCAGAAGGCCAATGTTGAAAAGTCGTCATTCTGTCGACCTCCCTACATAAATCATCGTATGCCGCTTTGATTTCTTTTTTCAAACTTGGTATAAACCAACCTTTTGATTCCATAAACAATAAATAACCTTTAGTAATTTGTTTACGTTATCACACTGCCTGATGCTTGTTCCTGTTCTACCAGACTATCGTAAAAGATTTCATTACCTTTCCAATACATTTATATATGTTTTTTATATGTTTTCTTATTATTACTCATTGCATTCGCTGTTACACAATAGGCATAATATCATGTTTAAACAAAAAAATTACTGTACATTATTTATCGCAATCCTTTTCGTTCAGCAAGTACATGCAGTAAAAAGTAAAAATGATGACATTCAGTTAATCCTTCATATTCTAAGTATTGAAAATTTTTGCGGACTATTCGGGAACTATTGAAGGGATATCGATATAGGCCGAAAAATGTTAAAACTACTAAACGCGCTGGCTTATCCCCTCCACTCCAAAGTTTTCCTTGATTTTCCCGCTTATTTAGGCGGAACAAACGGAACTTCTTGTGAAACCTTCCGAAACTAATGAAAGGCTATCGATATAGGAAAAAAAAGTTTAAAATATTAAACGCCCTGGATTATGCCCTCCACTCCAAAGTTATCCTTAAATTTCTCGCGTATTTGAGCAGAAGAAACGAGGCATGCGCTATGCCACGCCTCTTATCAATTTATAGTGTTTTACAGTACGTACTATGGAAGAAGTCCGTTGTGTTTTAAGAGATTTATCTAAAAACAAACAAACGGAAAAAAATGATCGCTACACCAAATTAAAACCTGTTCTTTTCTGCGTTGATTGGTTTTGTTTAGATTATTTTATGTAGAAATTAGTCGGAGATACAGCAATTTACGCAAAAAAATACTCAGATTTTAGCCGGTTTTCCGTTAATGTGAGTATTCAGTATAGTCATTTTGATCAGTTTGGAGATACAGTATAAAGTTTGATAGCAGTTTTCTTATATTTCATTTTGTTTTTTTATCCGATCATTTGTTTTTTGTTGTATTTTATAAATCGCTATGAGTGATTTTATGTAGGTTAAGGGTACTTCGTCTATATAAATACCTAAAAATCAGCGCAGGGCTTACGATACTAATTTCAAATTAACTACTACTATGCTACCTACTACTACTACTATGCCGGCCGTATTGGCGTAGTTGGTAACTTGCTCGCCTCTCATCATGCGGTCTTGGGTTCGAATCTTATTCAGGCACGGCATATTTTCATACTTTACAAAAAATCATTTCATCCTTCACCGTCTGCATTAGCAGTAATTTCAGAAGTCAGAAAAATCAAATTAACTACGCGGAAAAGACATCCAACAAAGAAGCCGGAAGAAAATACCTATCATGTAGATGAATCTTGTGTTCAGCATTCAACAAAAAATAAACAAAAACTTCTAAATGCTAATTAAGTAGTAAGTATATTGTTTGTAGACTACGGCAATCGTTTCTTATAAAATAGAATATTTTCAAAAACATACAAGTACTGTACTTTAATTTTTTTCCTAGTTTTATAGTATTTTTTCCGATTCGGCTTAAATTCGGGTACGGCTTGTTTTCGGAATAATACGGTATCAATTTAAATATTATTTGAGCGGAACAAAGGAAACTTTATGCGGAACAACCCACAACTATTTAAAGGCTATCGATATAGACAAAAACAATGTTAAATATATTAAACGCGCTTGTTTACCCCCACCACTACAAAGTTTTCCTCGATTTTCTCGCCTATTTGAGCGGAACAAACGAAAATTTTTGCGGAACAATCCGGAACAAACGAAGATCTATCGATCCATGTAAAAAAAAGTTCAAAAAGTTGAGTGGGTGGGGCTAACTTCACGCTATCCCCCAGCAGTTTTCCTCGATTTTCTCGCTTATTTGAGCGGAACAAACGAAAATTTTTGTGGAACAATCCGGAACAAACGAAGATCTATCGATCCATGTAAAAAAAAGTTCAAAAAGTTGAGTGGGTGGGGCTAACTTCACGCTTCCCCCAGCAGTTTTCCTCGATTTTCTCGCTTATTTGAGCGGAACAAACGAAAATTTTTGTGGAACAATCCGGAACAAACGAAGATCTATCGATCCATGTAAAAAAAAGTTCAAAAAGTTGAGTGGGTGGGGCTAACTTCACGCTAGCTCGCCGCAGTTTTCCTCGGTTTTCTCGCCTATTTGAGCGGAACAAACGAAAATTTTTGCGGAACAATCCGGAACAAACGAAGATCTATCGATCCGTGTAAAAAAAAGTTCAAAAAGTTGAGTGGGTGGGGCTAACTTCACGCTATCCCCCAGCAGTTTTCCTCGATTTTCTCGCTTATTTGAGCAGAACGAACGAAAATTTTTGCGGAACAATCCGGAACAAACGAAGACCTATCGATCCATGTATAAAAAAGTTCAAAAAGTTGAGTGGGGGGGGCTAGCTCGCCGCAGTTTTCTTCGATTTTCTCGCTTATTTGAGCGGAACAAACGAAAATTTTTGTGGAACAATCCGGAACAAACGAAGATCTATCGATCTATGTAAAAAAAAGTTGGAAAAGTTGAGTGGGGGGGGCCAGCGTGAAGTTAGCCCCACCCAGCTTTCCTCGATTTTCTCGCTTGTTTGAGCGGAACAAACGAAAATTT